>CM028377.1:87645038-87693958 GCA_013146195.2 Codonopsis lanceolata | reverse complement strand
AGAATTGATTGTGAAGGTCAATGCACATGCCGGAATGTATAGGCAGGGGTCCCAACCGACAATGATGTCGTGGCCGGCGGGATAGGTTGGATATCTGGAAGATTGATGTTTGAGCTGGGAGGAATGACTTTTCGAGGTGAAAGCCTTCCATTGTCCAGCTTGGATTTTGAGGTTCTTTGCAAAAGAAAAACAAAATAAAAGTTAGGGCTTTTCATCTAGACATCTAAACAAGTAGGAATTTCAAGGTTTTTCAAAAATTAATTTGAAATTTTAACCAAAACTTGAAACCCTAGAATGTTTAGAGAAACCACACTCGAAAAACATAGCAGAAGTTTTCAAAATGAACAATGAATAAACAAAAGCATTTGTTAGTATTCAAGTATTAACAACAACTTGATAAGCGAATCCTTTAAACTTCGAAAATAACGGTTTGAATTCAAAAAGTATTTTAAGATGATATTGAAATGTAGAGCGATTACATGGAAAATTTCGAGTAGAGTAAGAAAAAGCGTACCATTGTTGAAGATGAGAAGAAGAAACAAGAAGAAGAGCATGAATTTCTTGAGAAAGTAGTTACTTAGGAGAGAGAGAGAAAATTTACATTGAGGGTTTCGTAAAGTTTGGAAATGTGGGTTCGAGGACTATTTAAAGGCAGAAAAATCATTTTAGCGGGAACTTAAGATATTTTCTTAAGTACCAATTTACATCCCTGACCCTTTTATTGCTTTAGAAACCTCTTTACTCAAATAGACTAAGTAAGAGTACTAACCTTTAGGTCTTAGGTAAGAAAGAACTTCGTCTTCAGATTAGTCTCTTTTTGGGTCTGGTATGAAGGAAACATTAACAAAATTTTAAAATTAAGCGGTAGGATCAATCATACCAAGATTTCTCCTTAAATAAGCAAACTGGTGGCATCCGGTGGTTTTGTGAGAATGCGCCAATTGATGCTCGGTTGGAACATATTCGGGCGATGTTACCTTTCCACATGATCTTTGAGAAATGATAGCGAATATCAATGTGCTTTGTCTTTGAATGCATCAACTGGATTTTGGAAGCGAGATAGGCGATGTGTTGTCACACATGATTGGGCGGTTCGGTCTTGATGTTGTAGTCCACCAATTGTTGCTTCATCCATAGCGGTTGAGAGCAACAATTTGCTTGCAGCAATATTACGCTACGTGGTTGAGTTTGCCATGATCCTTGTTTCTTGCAAGACCATGAGGCAGTCGTTTCCAAGAAATTGACAAGTCCCACTGGTGCTTCTTCTCGCTCACTTTGTAAAGTCGCATAATCTCAGATCCGAATATCCAACTAAATTGAAGTTGTTGGATTTTGAGTACCGTATGCCTAGATTTGTTGTTTTTGAAACATATCTCGATGATACGCTTGCCATTAGCAAATGTGACTCCGATCTGATCCTTCGAATCTAGCACAAACACAAACAAAGAACATAATGTCGTCTACTAGCGTGAAGGTAAAGAAGTGAACCATGATTCCTCGATACTTGGTCATGTTCTCTTGCTTTCCCTTTTCATCTTTGTCAAGATGGCGCCGGTAGACATTGGAGTTTCAAATCCTTGGCTGAATCAAGACCAAACTTCTTGATTAGTTCTTTGCATATTTGGTTTAATATGAAGATTCCATCTCAAGTCCGTTGTATCTCAGCCCTAGAAAATAGGTAAGTTCGCCCATCATGCTTTCATCTCGAACTTGCTTTGCATCGACTTCTCGAATCTTTTGCACGGGCTTTGGTTAGTTGATCCAAAGATGATGTCGTCCACATAGATTTGTACCGAGAAGAGAATGGCCTTTGTGCTTGAGGATGAATAAAGTAGTGTCGATTCTTCCTCTCACGAATCCTTGTTCAATTAAGAACTTGAATAGAGTTTCATACCAAGCTCTAGGAGCTTGCTTCGAGTACCGTAGAGAGCTTTCTTGAGTCGGTAGGCGTGGTCGGCTTAATGCGAGTTGACAAATCCCGAGGCTATTCCACGTATCACACGGTTTCTTGAAGATCACCATTTAAAAGGCACTCTTAACATCCATCGATACACTTTGAAGTCCATGAGCGAGGCGTAAGCTAGAAAGATTCGATTGCTTCTAGTCTAGCAACAGGGCAAAAGTTTCATCAAAGTCAATTCCTTCTTCACTGTCGGTAGCCACGAGCAACCAATCTAGCTTTGTTTACGGTGACATTTCCATCTTCATCTCTTTTATTTACGAATACCCACTTGGTGCCGATGAGTGGATGATCGATCGGTCTTTGAACTAAACTCCACACTTACATCTTTCAAAGCTGGTTCGGCTCTTCTTGCATAGCTTCAATCAGTTATGATCTTCGATAGCTTCATCAATCTTCTTTGGTTCGAGTTCGATACAAATGCGTAAGCAAACAAAGTTTCTTCTCGAACCTTATTTCTCGTGATGAACTCCACGTATTGAGATCACCAATGATTTGAGAAATGGGATGATCTCTTGCTTCAATAACGGTTGGAGGAAGATCACTTCAGGTGGATTCTTCCCTTAAGAATTGCTGGAGTTGTTTGAGAAGGGGATTCACCAAAATCAGTTGAAAAAATAGAGTCTTCAAAACTTTCATTTTACGGTGAACAAGAAGGATGAGAGATGCGTAAAGGTGCTTGGGGTAAAAGCGAGAAGAGATGGGTTCGGGGTCAACAGAAGAGTTGTTATCGGTATCGGTAGAGGTCTCTTCTACCGGTGAGAGGTTCGATATTGGGATCTGCGGTTGCTTGTTTTCGATAAGGATTGGAAGTAGATCTTTGTATTTGTACTGTCTCATCATTATCAGAATCATTAGCAACGTTCGGAGCCATTCTAGGCTCTAACAAGTCATATTCATCAAAAGAAACATGCACGATTCTAAGATTTTTAAGTTAGATTTCTTGAAAATGCGAAATGCTTTTGAATGTTTGGAATACCCAGAAAAATTCCTTAAATCGATTTTGCATCAAATTTTCCTCTATACTCTTTTCCATTGTAAAGAATAAAACATTTCTACGTAGAAGATTTTAAGAAATCCAATGTTTGGGGATCTTCCTCTCCATATTTCATATGGAGTTTTATTATGAAACTTGTTTACCGGGGATCTATTGCAGGTAAAGCAAGCGTATTATTTATCGCCCTTGAGAAATACTTCGGAAGTTTAGCTTACGCGGCATTGTTCTAGCCGCTTCAATCGGTGTTACGTTCTTCCGTTCGGCTACACCATTTTGTTGAGGAGTACCGGCGAGAAGTTGTGGCCGATCCCATGGTCATCACGGTACTTTTCTACACCATTGTTTTTGAATTCGATCTTGGTTATCGATCTTATGTCACAAATGTCTTCAAGCTTTTGAGTTTGAAGTCTTAAAAAGTGTAGTGACTAGATCATACGTTTCATCTTTAGATGTCATAGTTTCAATCCAAGTGAATCTTAGAGTAGTCATCAACTACTACAAGTGTGTACTTGTCTCTGAAATCTTGTTGTTGTTATAGGTCCAAAGAGATCCATATGCGAGAAGTTGAAGAGGTACGTTTGTTGATAGAAGCAGACTTTCTTTTGAAGGAAGACTTGGAAAGTTTTCCTAGTTGACAAGCTTTACAAACGTCATGATCGGCAGACACGTAGGTAGACCTTTGACAAGCCCATTTTTGGAGAGCTTAGAGGTTCTTGAAGTTGAGGTGGCGAGGCAGCTTGTGCCATAGCCATTGTTGTCACGAACATTGTTGGCTACTAGACACGTTTGAGAATCTCCCTAGAAGATTTAAGTCCACGACATAGAGCGTTTCCTTGTCTATTGCCGGTCGGTATTGTGAAACACGATTCACTTGTCTTTGATGAGGCCTTTGGTTGGAATTGAATTGGCATAGAAGTCCTTTTGTCGCGAGAATGCGATATGCTCGAAGATTGTGCTTTAAACCACTTACTAGAGAAACTTTGTTGATGGAGAGACTTCCTCTAGTAATTGAGCCATATCCAATTGTCTTTCCTCTTGCATTGTCTCAGAAAATAAGCGTGGGTCCTTTTGCTTCGGCTATATACGTAAGAAGACTTACGTTCCCGTCATGTGTCTTGAACGACCCTTGTCTAGGTACCGAGATGTCTTTGTTTTCGATTCTATAGCCATGAAGCATTCTGTAAAAGAGTTAAAAGCAAAACAAGGTACCCTTTATTTGGGTCCTAAGGATTAGCAACCTTTTGCAACCCATACACCTTGACCTTGAGAGAACTAGGTCTCTCGGATCTTGGGGTGAACCTTAGCGAGGCATTACGGTGCCAGATGGCCTAAGCAATGGCAAGAATGACATAAATGGAAAGACCATAGAGAACTGTTAGAGTCTTCAACTGAAGAGTGCTTATGATCATTCCTTTTCTTGACATTCATTTTCGGTTCAGTTTGCTTGTTGACGGTAGACTTAATTGGTTTCTTTCGACTCTTCCTAGGTAGGTTACCAACAGACTTAGCTTTAGCTTTTTACGTTGAGAACCTTTTCGGGAGGATTCGGTAGAATACCTTTAAGTTTACCTTCAGTAAAGCATCTTTGCTGTTTCATAGACAAACTTGATGATTCTGGGTAGAGGTTTAGTAGGTCTACCGTCGCAGACTTTGCCTTGGCATAGTCGTTGCCGGTAGACTTCACTTTCTCTCAGTTACCTTCTCGATTTCTCATTTGAATCATTCATTTTGGCTTTTCCTTTTCGAGCTTTAGGGTAAACATAAGGGACACTTGAGTAACCAAGGCCTTGTTTCCTATATTTCCAAATGTCGTTTAGAGAAAGATATATCATTAGCGGTTTGGAGGATTCTCCTTTCTCTTTGACGAGAAGAGGTTGTCGGAAGAGACACATCGAATATCCTATGCTGTTTATCATTGCTAGATTTTTGGCTTGAAAGGATTTCTTCGAATGCGTCCTTGGAGCTATTCCAGGAGTCAATTGTCTTTTGCAAGGCAATTTTCTCTAAGTCTAGTCCTTTGATGTGCTCAGTCAGACAATCAATTTTGTCATGAAGAAATTTGTTTTCTTCCATCAGTTTGATATTATCTTGTTGACAGCTATTGAGGGTTTGAATCTCAGCTGCCATCAAAGATTTCTCAACTGTAAGTTTCTCACAGTTCTTGGCCAGTTTAACATAGGCTACTCTAAAGGAATTAAATTCTTCAAGCATATCCTGATTATCCTTGAGAAGTTCTTCCTTCTTGAAGCTATCATTGGTTTCATTTTTGTCCAAAGGACTTGGTGAAACTACAACTTCATTTTCAGAGTCATAGGTAGGACATGAATCATGAGCTATTAAGCATATGTTAGCTTGCTCACAATCCTCTTCCTCCTCTTCTGAATCAGTTTCAAACCATGTAGCAACCTGTTTATCTTCTATGTCTTCAGCCAACATACCTTTTTGTTTTTGAAATTTTCTATAAGAGGGTTTTCGGTATGCTTCAAATTTTGGCTTAGGACATTTTGAGGCAAAATGACCAGGTTTCCTACAGTTATAACACACAAGCTCTTCCTTAGATGAGCTTTCACCAATCTTTCTGAAAGGTTGTTGGTGAGTGTTCTTCCTTCCATATTTTGCAAATTTTTGAAAACGTTTAACAAACATAGCAAATTGTTCATCGGATAAAAAATCATTTTTTCACCGAGGAAGTAGAAGGTTTGTTTTCAACAATGATTTCTTCTTGGACCATGGTGGCGAGACACGATTCTGCGCTTGTCTTGCTCTAGAGCTTGATTAACTTCAAGTTCATAAACCTTTAAACTTGCGTAGAGACTACGAAGAGTCATCTCGTTTAAGTTTTTAGATTCTTTCATAGCCGTGGTCTTCACATGCCATAAGCTACCTAGAGAGCCTAGAAACCTCATGTTCATTTCCTTTTTGTCATACGTTTTACCAAGAGAAAAGCAACTATTTATTACCTCCTTGAATCGATCGTATGCTTGTCTCAAGGTTTCCTTAGGATCCTTTTGAAAGAATCAAACCTGCTGGATGTATGTATATTTTACATTGTCTCTTGTGTCTTGGTCTCCTTCCAAGTATTCTACAAGAGCTTCCCACATCTCTTTTCGAGTTGAACATCGAATCACTTGGCTGGTATGTGCTTGTGTCTAGAGAGTCGGTGATTATGTTAATTGCTTTCTTTTGTCAAGTTCTGTTCTACCAGCTTTCTATCGCCCTCCTCTCCCGATTCTTCTTTGGTTCCCAGCGATGGAGGCTAGAAGATTTGCCTTCATTGGTACATGTTGACTGCAGTGACACATTTCCATAATCGTTGTCAATAGAGTTCATGAATCTCATTACTTTATCCTTCCATACATCAAAATGACCTTCGTCCAATATTGGGACGTGGTTAGCATTAGATGTAGGCAGCATATAGTGTGTTTGTGCCATTATGTCGTATCTCTCAAGAGTTTAATCTTGGAAAAACTTGTTTTCGAAGAGTAAGGCTCTGATACCAATTGTGGGTCCCAATGAGCACAATAATAAGCTAGAAGGGGGGTTGAATAGCTTATTAACACTACAAAACTTTTAAAGTAAGTTCCTTGAAAGTTACTTGCAATCTATTAAAAAGAGTCAAGTAGCGGAAGACTTTCAAGAGAGATGTTCAGTGTGCCGATAAGGACTACCTGGTAGTAGACCTTTTACAGATTACTTAAGTTCTGCTGAAATGGATGAAGTAAACGAAGAAACTAAGCAGTTCAAATAAATAGACAAACAGAAGGAAATAACACAAGTATTTTGGGATGGTTCACACTATAATGAGTGCTACGTCCACCACCAAGGCGATCAACCTTGGATTTAAATTGTGCACTATGTTTTCCACTTAGATCAATTACAAAGAATATCCCTAATGGATCGTGTACAAAATATTGACTTGTGTTTGGGTCTAGGGAATTAAATATCGTAAATACAAGATATTTAATTAGATGCAATATAGTTAATGGAAGTAAACAACAAGAAGAATAAAACAATAAATGTTGAAGAGCAGCTTCTTGTTGTTGACGAGGACTTCTAGATCATTGAGGATCTATTGAATGCCTTGGTGAAAGACTTGGAGTTACGTAGATTGAGCAATTCTTTATGTGTTCGATTGATTACATATAGTTGTTCTATGTGTTCCGGTCTTCAATGGCGTATTTAAAGCAGTGCACTTCAAAGATCCGTTGGAGAAGCGAAGACTTCAAACTCTTTTCATGAATGCATTAAATGCATGGGGCATCGTCGAGGAATTTCGTCTTCACAGATAACTAGAGCGAGATAATCATTTCGAGATCTTCAAAAGGTGGGCGATTTGGTGTCGATCGAGAGATGAAGCGAAAGTAGGGGCAGATGCGCTTTCTTGCTTTACTTGTTCGGGGCGAAAAGTATTCTGCTTTTCGGAAAGTTGCTTTCGGCGGCTTGACATGTCGGGAAAAGACTTGGATTAATTCAAATATCATATGGGAATAAGTTTGAATTAATCCGGCTAGCTGATACGGAGAGGACACGTAGAAGCATCGGTCGGTGGACACGAGGTCTACCGATCTTAAGCTTTGAGCAGGTCTTAGGTGAAGCTGAGAAGTGGTCTTCGATGTTCTTGAAAAAGTCCTACAAAAAAACTATACAAGGCAAAGTTCTATACACGGTTGCCACGCTAATCGATCACTGCAACCCGATTAGCCACTGAAGTATAAAACTAATGTAATGTACTGATCAGATATAAATTTAACATAAGAATCAACAGGTGGATACCTAGCTGGGGGGCTAAGGTTCACTTCTATCGGTTGGTTTTGTGTTTGGCGGAGGTTTGGCAGAGTTTCGAGGCTTTTTGAAGTGATCACTCACTATCTCACACCGCTCTCTAATTCTCGAGCGTAACGTTACGCGGAGAAAGCTTCTTTGAATGAAAGTGTCTTGAAAATGATCGTGAAGCCTCATTTATAGGCTGAATTTGAGGGACACGGCAGAGGAATTAAAATTCCTTCATCGCAAGATCGGATGGTGGTACAACTGCGTTGGATTTGTTGCATTTTACGGCAACTATTTGGATGAACGAGAAGCATTTTGGGCGCCATTCATATTTGGGCGCCATGCCTAATTCTTTTAGTAGCCACGCCCATTTCCTTCTTCATGCATCAAAGCAGTGTACAACTGTCTTTGCGAGAGTTGTGAATTGCGGCAACAAACTTGATGAACAGTGGCAGAGGAGGCATTTGGGCGCCACTCCCCCCTAAATTGGGCGCCATGCCCAATTATTATGGGAGCCATGCCCATTTTCAAACCTAGCCATTTTTTAGCACTCTGGTCCCTGGAATTCGTCCTTTTGCGCATCCTCCTTTGTCCTTTTGCACTTTTAACCCTGTAACTTGACATTTGTTAATGTTTTAACAGGTCTTGATATTTTTTGTCATGTCACATACCAGGGGTACGAAATTGGGGTGTCTACAACGCCACGCTCGCATCACAGCCCGAGCTTCAGATTATTATTATCGTGCCCGTGCACGCTATGATCGAGCCACAGCCCGAGCCTCATGTCATTACTATCGTGTCCGTGCACGCTATGCTCGCGCCACAGCCCGAACCTCATGCCATCATTATCGTGCCCGTGCACGCCACGCTCGCGCCACAGCTTGAGCTTCAGATCAATATTCTCGTGCCCGCGCACGCCTTGCTCGTGCCACAGCCCGAGCCTCATGTTATTGTTATCGTGCCCGGGCATGCTATGCTCGAGCCGCAGCTCGAGCCTCATGTCATTATTATCGTGCCCGTGCACGCTATGCTCGCACCACAGCCCGAGCCTCATGTTATCATTATCGTGCCCATGCACGCCACGCCCGCGTCACAGCTCGAGCTTCAGATTGTTATTCTCGTGCCCGTGCATGCCATGCTTGCGCGACAGCCCGAGCTTCATGTTATCATTATCGTGCCCGTGCCCACCACGCTCGCGCCAGAGCCCGAGCTTCAGATTATTATTATTGTGCTCGTGTATGCTATGCTCGAGCCACAGCCCGAGCCTCATGTCATTATTATCGTGCCCGTGCACACTATGCTCGCGCCATAGCCCGAGCTTTAGATTATCATTATTATGCCCGTGCACGCCATGCTCGCGCCACAGCCCGAGCTTCATGTTATTGTTATCGTGCTCGTGCACGCTACGCTTGCGCCACACCCGAGCTTTAGATCATTATTCTCGTGCCTCTGCACGCTACGCTCGTGCTACAGCCCGAGCATCAGATCATTACTATCGTGCCCGTGCACGCTATGCTCGCGCCACAGCCCGAGCTTCGGATCGTTATTATTGTCCTCGCGCACGCCATGTTCGCGCCACAGCCTGAGCCTCATGTTCTCATTATCGTGCCTGTACACGCCACGCTCGCGCCCGCGATTCGAGCTTGATTATCATTATCACGCGTGCACGCCACGCCGCGCCCGCGCTTAGCCCGAGCCTCATGTCATTATTATTGTGCCCGTGCAGGCTATGCTTGCGCCACAGCCCGAGCCTCATGTTATCATTATCGTGCCTGTGCACACCACTCTCGCGCCATAGCCCGAACTTCAGATTATTATTATCGTGCCCGTGCACGCTATGCTCGCGCCACAGCCCGAGCCTCGTGTTATCATTATCGTGCCCGTGCACGCCACACTCGCGCCACAGTTCGAGCTTCATATCATTATTATTGTGCCCGCTTACGCCATTCACGTGCCACAGCCCGAGCCTCATGTTATTATTATCGTGCCCGGGCATGCTATGCTCACGCCACAATCAGAGCCTCATGTTCTCATTATCGTCCCCGTTCACGCCACGCTCGCACCACAACCTGAGCTTCAGATTATCATTATCGTGCCCATGCACGCCACGCTCGCGCCACAGCTTGAGGTTCAGATTATTATTATCATGCCAGTGCACGCTATGCACGACCATAGCCCGAGCCTCATGTCATTATTATTGTGCCCGTGCCCGTGCCCGTGCACGCTATGCTCGCGCTACAGCCCGAGCCTCATGTTATCATTATCATGCCCGTGCACGCCACGCTCGCACCCCAGCCCGAGCTTCAGATTATTATTATCGTGCCCGCGCACGCTATGCTCGAGCCACAGCCCGAGCCTCATGTCATTATTATTGTGTCCGTGGACGCTATGCTCGCGCCACAGCCCGAGTCTCATGTTATCATTATCGTGCCCGTGCACGCCATGCTCGCGCCACAGCCCAAGCTTCGGATTATCATTATCATGCCCGTGCACGCCACGCTCGTTCCACAGCTTGAGGTTCAGATTATTATTATCATGGCCATGCACGCTATGCTCGAGCCACAGCCCGAGCCTCATGTCATTATTATTGTGCCAGTGCACGCTATGCTCGCGCCATAGCCCGAGCCTCATGTTATCATTATCGTGCCCGTAAACGCCACGATCGCGCCACAACCCGAGCTTCAGATTATTATTATCGTGTCTGTGCACGCTGTGCTCGAGCCACAACCCGAACCTCTTGTCATTATTATCGTGCCCGTGCACGCTATGCTCGCGCCACAGCCTGAGCTTCATATTATTATTCTCGTGCCCGTGCACGCCATGCTCGCGCCACAGCCCGAGCCTCATGTTATCATTATCGTGCCCGTGCACGCCACGCTTGCGCCACAGCCCGAGCTTCAGATTATTATTATCGTGCCCGCGCACGCTATGCTCGAGCCACAGCCCGAGCCTTATGTCATTATTATCGTGTCTGTGCACGCTATGCTCGCGCCACAGCCCGAGTCTCATGTTATCATTATCGTGCCCGTGCACGCCACGCTCGCGCCACAGCCCGAGCTTCAGATTATCATTATTGTGCCCGTGCACGCAACGCTCGCGCCACAGCTTGAGGTTTAGATTATTATTATCATGCCCGTGCACGTTATGCTCAAGCCATAGCCCAAGCTTCATTTCATTATTATTGTGCCAGTGCACGCTATGCTCGCGCCATAGCCCGAGCCTCATGTTATCATTATCGTGCACATCGCGCCACGCTCGCGCGGCCCGAGCTTGCTTATTATTATCGTGCCCGTGCACGCTATGCTCGGAGCCTCATGTCATTATTATCGTGTCCGTGCACGCTATGCTCATGCCACAGCCCGAGCCTCATGTTATCATTATCGTGCTCATGCACGGCACACTCGCGCCACTGTTCGAGTTTCAGATCATTATTCTCGTGCCCGCGCACGCCAAGCTCTTGTCATAGCCCGAGCCTCATGTTATTATTATCATGCCCGGGCACGCTATACTCGAGCCACAACCCGAGCCTCATGTCATTATTATCGTGCCCGTGCATGCTATGCTAGTGCCACAGTCCGAGCCTCATGTTATCATTATCGCTCCCATGCACACCACGCTCGCGCCACAGCTCGAGCTTCAGATTGTTATTCTTGTGCCCGTGCACGCCATGCTCGCGCCACAACCCGAGCTTCATGTTATTGTTATCATGCCCGTGCACGCTATGCTCGGGCCAAAGCCCAAGCCTCATGATCATTATTCTCGTGCCCGTGCACGCCATGCACGCGCCACAGCTCGAGCCTCATGTTATCATTATCGTGCCCGTACACGCCACGCTCGCGCCTCAGCCCGAGGTTCAGATTATTATTATCGTGTCCGTGCACGCTATGCTCGAGCCACAGCCCGAGCCTCTTGTCATTATTATCGTGCCCGTGCACGCTATGCTCACGCCACAGCCCGTTATCATTATTGTGCTCATGCACGCCACGCTCGCGCCACAGCCCGAGCTTCAGATTATTATTATCGTGCCCGTGCATGCTATGCTCTAGCCACAGCCCGAGCCTCATGATCATTATTCTCATGCCCGTGCACGCCATGCTCGCGCCACAGCCCGAGCCTCATGTTATAATTATCGTGCCCGTGCACGCCACGCTTGCACCATAGCCCGAGCTTCAGATTATTATTATCATGCTCGTGCACGCTATGCTCGAGCCACAGCCCGAGCATTAGATCATTACTATCGTGCATATGCACGCTACGCTCGAGCCACAGCCCGAGCCTTATATCATTATTATCGTGCCCATTCACGCTACGCTACGCTCGCGCCATAGCCCGAGCTTCAGATCGATATAATCGTGCTCGCCACAGCCCGAGCTTCAGATTGATATAATCGTGCCCGCGCATGCCATCCTCTTTTTTTTTTTTTTTTTTTTAAGGAAGCAGGGGCGGCACCCTGCAGGAATTTATTAAAAATAAGAAAACAATACAAACTTGAGGGGGACAACCAGCCTTGCCCTTATAAACGGGAGGGCCGACCTCGAAAGGAAATTACACAAATTATCTTTTGGAAATAAGAGCAACTTAAAAGAACACTCAACAACACATAAAAATCAGCCCGACCGGAAAGAGTGGAACCCAGACCTGTCCATGTCTATCAGAAGCTTGACCCTTCCAGGAATCTCCACTATAGATGAAAAAATACGATGGGATTTATGATCATGAGCAATACTAGCAAGACAATCCGCCACCCGATTCTGTTCCCTAAAAACATGAGAAACTTTGAACTGACGGGCAAAGACACTGCATTCCCGCAGCTCATACACATATTTCCAGGGAGTATGATGATTATTCATGATAACGTTCACAGCCACAAGAGAATCTGTCTCCACATCAACATTAGACAAACCCATAGAGTCGCATAATGCCAGACCATCACGGAGAGCCCAAATCTCAGCCTTCATATTTGTACCCCAGTTATAAAAATTCGAGAATGCCCGGAGAGGCAAACCAAACGAATCTCGGATAACTCCACCGCCCGTGCAAATGCCATTCCTAGCTGAACCATCTGTATTCAATTTAAACCTACCATGCATAGGGAGATCCCACTTCAACCAAAGCCCAGGCCGAGCACAAGGATTCTGGATAGGAATAGAGGCAGCCATCATGTGCATAGTCTCATGAACACCACTCACAGTCTTCGGTTTATACAAGGATATCATATCACGAAGGTCGCCCATTATGCGCTTAAAAATGCTGTCCACATTCATAGTGATCCCGTCAAAAAATGCAAAGCATCTAGCTCGCCAGATCTCCCAACAAGTGAATACAAAAACACCCAATTTGCAAGCCGAGAACTGCCGACGAAGAGAGCCCCGAGACCAACGTATAAAAAGCTGATGGAGAGAGGCGACACCATGGCCTATCTTAAAAATTGAAGCAAGCCGATCCCAAAGGGCTTGCGCAACTTCAGACTGCGCAAATAAGTGCTGTAGAGATTCCTGACAAGGGGAATTAAAACAGCAAGCACATTTGGAAACCACAGAAACATGTCTAGATTGAAGGTTCATATCTACCGGTATAGCATTGTTAAAAAGCTTCCAGACCAAGCAACTCATCTTGACAGGAATCCACGGCTGCCATATCTTCTTTGCCCATTGAACTGTGGGATGTTTGAGCCGAAAATGATTCCAGAAATATGCAGAGCTAAAAACACCCGAGGCTGTGATGGTACAAACTAATTTGTCCGGCAAACCTTCAATACATGTAACTCTCTGAATATTCGCATGATGAACAGGATCTACTAGATGAGCGAGACCATCGAAATCTTTAAGGGCTGTGCAGACAGAGAGCATTCTGTCCAAAGGAAGGGACCACCAAAGCACCCACACCGGTTGTATCCCAGAATGAGATATTACCTTGCCCGACAATCCATTGGCTGCATTGCCGAACACGCCATATTTGATTCATAATTGCCTTCCACGGCCGAGAGGCAGCCCGAGATTCTGTAAAACCTAAGTCACCCCCATATTTATGCCAACAAAAGCGAGCCCAAAGGCTATCTCCTTGCAAAGCACTCCAAGCAAGCTTAGCATGCAAGGAGTCCATTACCTCCGAAAGAGAACGAATACCCAGGCCACCTTCCTCAATAGGTCTACAAACTTTATGCCAAGCAAGCCAATGTATTCTTGGTTCCCCATTAGATCCCCAAAGAAAATCAGCCATCTTCATTTCTATGCGACGAATGACAGAAGAGGGGAGCGGGAGAGCCGCCAGAGAATGAACCGGGATGCTACAGAGAATTGATTTAATAAGAGTTATTTTTGCCCCAAACGATAACAATTTTGCCCGCCATCCATTAATGCGACTAAGCACTCGTAATTCAAGATCCTCAAAATAAACTCGTTTCATGCGACCTTTAAAAAGGGGGAGACCAAGATATTTCATAGGCCAAAACCTCTGAGTGCACCCTGACCAAAGAGCAATTTGAGACGCCTTACGACCCGAACAATGCTTGGAGACAAAGAAACCACTCTTCTGCATGTTAATAAGTTGCCCAGAACTCTGCTCATAATCGGCTAAAACTTTGCGCAAACCAAGGATAGATGACTTTCCTGCATTACAGAAAAGGAGCATATCATCAGCATATAGCAAATGAGATATCACAGGGCCCCCACAACCATAATCGTAATGCTGAACTTTCCTCTCCTCAATAGCCCTGTTAATATTGTGAGAAAGAACCTCCTGAGCTAAGATGAATAACAACGGAGATAGAGGGTCTCCCTGGCGCACGCCACGGGAGGATTTGAAAAAACCACACACCTCTCCATTGATATGCAGAGAATACCAAATATTGTCTATGAGGTTCTGAATAAGCTCACAATTCTCCCTACTAAAGCCATGGGCAGAGAGAGCCCGAAGAAGAAAATTCCACTCAAGGCGATCGTAAGCCTTAGACATATCCAGTTTAAAAACCACATTACCCCCCCGAACCTTTTTATCAATTCTATGAACTAGTTCATGCGCCAAAAGAACGTTTTCCTGTATGCTTCTGCCTTGCACAAAACCAGACTGTTCCTTAGATATCAGGCTAGGCAAAAATCGAGACATCCGAGTAGCCAAGATACGAGATATAATTTTACATGCAAAATTACAGAGACTTATGGGTCTCAAATCACCAAACCCATTCGGGTTGACCACCTTAGGAATAAGCACCAAGGATGTTGATGATATACCTCTATGTAAAGGTCTGCCAGCAAAAAAGTCTAGCACTGCAGCGATAACATCATGCTTGATAATTTCCCAACAACCCTGAAAAAACCAACCAGTAAAGCCATCGGAGCCTGGAGCGCTGTCTGGATTAAGGCCTTTGATGGCTGCCCATATCTCCTCAGTCGAAGGAGCCGCATTGAGGAAGGAATTGTCTGAGTCCGTAACACGTTTCGGAAAGTTGATAAAAAGGCTGTCATTAATCACAGAATCCGAGGGTGAAAAAGATTAGAAAGTATTCCGTTGCCAAGGGACCAATTTGTTTAGGATCGCTACTGACCGAGCCATCAGCCAAATGAATAAGAACACGGTTTTGCCGAATCCTATCTTTAATGCTTGCATGGAAATATGCAGAATTCCTATCACTGTCTTTAAGCCATAGCTGCCGAGCTTTAGAAGCAGCAAGTTCGTCTTCCCATTTAAGCAATTGCTTAAGATCCCTTCGAGACTTCTCTAAATCCCCTGCCACAATTTGATCACCACCGTGCGAGATCAAACTCAAAGCGCAATATATCATCACAGTACCTTTTCAATGTTCCGTTGAATATGCCCGAAAACACTCAATTCCAATTTTTGAGAGCCTTTCGAAGAAGTTGAAGCTTCTGAAAAAAAGAACATCCATAGGCGGACCACAAATAGATCTTGCCCATTGGTCTTGAACAAACTTTAAAATTCGAGGATGGTCCGAGCCACATGCTTATTTGGAACACGAAAACACCGTCGGCTTGGGGTCGGTTTGCAAATCAATAAGAAGAGGGGTATGATCGAGTCGATGTAACCAAGTCTTGAACCGAATTCTCGGAAATAACACTTTCGAATTGCTATTAAAAAGAATCCTATCCAACCGCTTCCAAATCCGTCTACCACCATCCTGATTATTACACCACGTAAAGCGACTACCCTCAAAACCTGCATCTTCGAGTCCTGCCTGAAAAATAAAATCATTAAAATCATCCATCTCAGGAAGCGCAAGGAGCACCTCCCATTTCTCATTAGGCGGCGATAACATTGAAATCTCCTCCTACTATCCAAGGATCACTGCAATTAACGAGAAAGCCTTGAGATCATCCCATAGAAGTCTACGATCCTCCATCGAGCATTTAGCATAAACAAATGTGACTATGGCCTTAAAAGTTGTATCCTTTTGAGCGAGGCGTAATAAATTGGTTTGAGCTGCTCACCAAATCTACAATAACATCATTACGCCAAAATAACCAAATATATTTGTTAGAAGGATTCATCGTGCGCGCATGCAAGAATCATAACGGAGTTTTTACAAATAGCCTTTATCCTTTCACCATTAAGTTTTCCGCCACACTCAGAGCCTCATTATTTTGTCATTATCGTGCCCATGCTCGCGCCACCTCGGCGCCCACGGCCCGAGCCTCATGTTATCGTGCCGTGCGCTATGCTTGCGCGCGGCCACCGAGCTTTCCAGATCATTATTATCGTGCGTGCACGCTATGCTCGAGCACGCCTAAGCCTTCATTATTATGCGGTCTGCGCATGCTCGCGCCACAACCCGAGCCTCATGTTATGATTATCGTGCCGTGCAAACCCGCTTCGCGCTTAGTCGGCTTCGATTATGCTGCGTGCGGGTATCGTGCATGCGTACTTTTCGCGCCGCGGCCGGGCTCGAGTCGAATTATGCGTGCGTTCACGTTATGCTCGTGTGCCGTGCGCTAGCCACGCGGCGGAGCCTCATGTTATTATTATCGTCGTGCACGCTCGCGCTTCTGCAGGAGCCACATGTTATTATTATCGTGCCGTGCGCGCATACGCTCGTGCCACGGCCGAGCTTCATGTTCATTATTCTCGTGCGTGCGTATGCTCGCCGGCCCGAGCCTCATGTTATCATTATCGTGCCGTGCATGCTCGCGCCACGGCCGAGCCTTCATTATTATTATCGTGCGGGTGCGCATGCTCGCGCCGGTCATGTTCGTAATTATTATCGTGCGTGCGCTATGCTCGCACGCCATCATTATTCGTGCCCGGTGCGCCGTGCTCGCGCCACGGCCGAGCCTCAGATCATATTATCGTGCCCGTGCGCTATGCTCGTGTCGCGGCCGAGCCTATCGTGCCGTGAGCATGCTCGAGCCACGAGCCTCATGTTATCATTATCGTGCCGTGCGCTCGCGCGGCCGAGCTTGATCATTATTCTCGTGCGTGACGGCGAGCATTCATCATTATTCTCGTGCCCGCGCGCTATGCTCGAGCCGCGGCCGAGCCTCATGTATATTATCGTGCCGTGCCGTGCTCGCGCCACGGCCGAGCTTCATGTTCATTATTATCGTGCGGTGCGCTATGCTCGCGGCCACGGCCGAGCCTCATGATCATTATTGCGTGCCCGTGCGCCCGCTCGCGCCCGAGCCCGGCCGAGTATTATTATCGTGCGGTGCGCGTTACGCGCTCGTGCCGCGGATCATTGAATCGTATTCGTGCCCGCGCGCGCTATGCGAGCCACGAGCCTCATGTTATCATCATTCGTACGGCGAGCCTCATTATCGTGCGTGCGCTATGCTCGTGCCCGGCCCGAGCTTCGAGATCATTATTATCGTCGTGCCGTATGCTCGCGCCACGGCCAGAGCCTCATGTTATCATTATCGTGCCGTGCCGCGCAGCTCGCGGCCCGAGCTTCATGTTATTATTATCGTGCGCGCATATGCTCGATCCGCGGCGAGCCTCATGTTATCATTATCGTGCGTGGTGCGCCTATGCTCGCGCCCGGCCAGAGCCTCATGATCATTATCGTGGCCGTTATGCGTCGTGCGTGCGCTATGCTCGGCGCCTCGGCACCTCATGATCATTATCGTGCGTGCCGCTCGCGCAGAGCCGTCGTATTATGCGTGCACGATGCTCCGCGAGCCTCATGTTATCATTATCGTGCCGTGCGCGCGCTCGGCTCGAGCTTCATGTTATTATCGTCGTGCCGCGTATGCTCGCGCCACGGCAGAGCCTCGTAATTATCGTGTGCGTGCCATGCTCACGCCCGGCCGAGCCTCATGTTATCATATCGTGCCCGTGCGCGCCACGCTCGGCACAGGCATGTCATTATTATCGTGCCCGTGCAGCTATGCTCGCGCCTCGGCCGAGCCTCATGATCATTATCGTGCGTGCGCGCCCGCGGCCGAGCTCATTATCGTTGCGTGCGCGCTATGCTCGCGCTGGCAGCCTCATGATCACTATTCTGCGTGCCGTGCGCGCGCACGCTCGGCTCGAGCTTCATGTTTCATTATCGTGCCCGTGCACGCGCTCGCGCCTCGGCCGAGCTTTGTCATTGTTATCGTCGTGCGCGCTACGCTCGGCGGCCGTCATGTCATTATCGTGCCCGTGCGTATGCTCGCGCCTCGGCCGAGCCTCATGATCGTATCGTGCCGTGCGACGCGCTCGAGCCCTCGAGCTTGTTATCATTATCGTGCCGTGCGTACGCTCGTGCCACGGCATGTCATTAGCCACATGTTATTATTATTCGTGCCGTGCGCGCTCGTGGCGCGAGTTGTTATTATTATCGTGCCGTGCCGCTATGCTCGCGCCTCGGCCGAGCCTCATGTTATTATTATCGTTCATGCTCGCGCCGGCCGAGCCTCGTGTTATTCGTGCGGTGCGTGTGCTGCCACATGTATTATCGTGCCGTGCGCGCTCGCCCCGTCCGGCCAGCGTATCGATTATTATTATCGTGCGCTATGCTCGAGCGTGCTCGAATGAGTTATTATTCGTGCCCGTGCACGTCATGCTCGCGCGGCCGAGCCACATGTTATTATTATCGTGCGTGCGCCACGCTGCTACGATCCGGCGTTATTATGGCTATCGAATCATTATTCGTGCGGCGTGCGCTTTATGCTCGCGCCACGGCCGAGCTTGATTATCATTATCGTGCCGTGCACATGCTCGCGCCGCGAGCCTCATATTATCATTATCGTGCCGTGCACTCCATGCTTCGCGCCACGGCCGAGCTTCATGTTATGTTATCGTGCCCGTGCGTATGCTCGCGGCAGAGCCTCATGATCATTATTCTCGTGCGTGCGCTATGCTTCGCGCCACGGCGAAACCTCGATCGTATTATCGTGCCCGTGCGTTATGCTCGTGTCGCGGCTCGAGCTTGAATCATTTCCGTGCGCGCGCTATGCCGAGCCACGGCCGAGCCTCATGTTATCATCATCGTGCGTGCATGCTCTTCATCATTATTCGTGCGCTATGCCGCGGCCCGAGCCTCATGTTATCATTATCGTGCGGGTGCCGCTATGCTCGCGCCTCGGCTGAGCCTCATGTTATCATTATCGTGCCCGTCTCGAGCTTTATCTTTGTTATCTCGTATACATGTCATTATTATCGTGCGTGCATGCTCGCGCCTCGGCCGAGCCTCATGATCATCATTCTGCGTGCCGTGCGCCACGCTCGTCTGCATCGAGCGCATGTCATTATTATCGTGCGTGCGCATGCTTTCAGCGCCCGGACGAGCCTCATGATCATTATTCTCTTGCCGCGTGCACGCTCGCTCCCGGCCGAGCCTTATGCTATCATTATGGTGCTGGTGCATACGCTCGATGCTACAACTTTGAGCTTGAGTTATTATTCGTGCGTGCGTCATGCTCACGCCACAACTTGAGTCTCAGATCATCATTGCTCCGTGCTCGGGCACGTCTTGCTCATGCCCTAATCTGAGCTTCACGTCTTTATTCTGTGCCAGTGCACCCTATGCTTGTACCACAGCTTGAGTTTCATATTACACTCATGCCACAGCTCGAGCTTCAGTTGCACTCGCGCGGAGTCAGGATTTCTTATTATCACTCCGAAGACCCTCACCACGGTGAGGTTGCTCAGATCGTTGAAGACCCTTACCGCGGTAAGGCTTCTGGATCTCCTTTACGCGCTTACGCTCCCTGTTTGGGCATCCCACGGTTGAGCTTCTCGATTGAGCATATGGATTTCTAGAGGACTCTCACCACGGTAAGGCTGCTCGGATTTTTGAAGACCCTCACCATGTTGAGGCTGCTGGATTGCTCGAAGACCCTCACCATGGTGAGGCTTCTGGATTTCCATTATGCGCTTACGCTCCCCGTTTGGGCATCCCACGGTTGAGCTTCTCGCTTGAGCATGCAGATTTCAGGCGGCTCTCACCATGGTGAGGTTGCTCGGATTCTTGAAGACCCTCACTACGTTGAGGTACATTACCATCCCGCTCGAGCATCTCGCGGTCGAGTTTTATCTTACGCTCCCCGTTTGGGCTTCCCACGGTTGAGCTTTACATTGTCCACCCGCTCGAGTGTTCCTCGCGGTTGAGTAGTACACCGCGCCTACCTGCGCTTACGCTCCCCGTTTGGGCTTCCCACGGTTGAGCTTTACATTGTCCTCCCGCTCGAGTGTTACTCGCGGTTGAGTAGTACACCGCGCCTACCTACGCTTACGCTCCCCGTTTGGGCTTCCCACGGTTGAGCTTTACATTGTCCTCCCGCTCGAGTGTTACTCGCGGTTGAGTAGTACAACGCGCCTACCTGCGCTTACGCTCCCCGTTTGGGCTTCCCACGGTTGAGCTTTACATTGTCCTCCCGCTCGAGTGTTACTCGCGGTTGAGTAGTACACCGTGCCTACCTGCGCTTACGCTCCCCATTTGGGCTTCCCTTGGTTGAGCTTTACATTGTCCTCCCGCTCGAGTGTTACTCGCGGTTGAGTAGTACACCGCGCCTACCTGCGCTTACGCTCCCCGCTCGAGTTTACTCGCGGCTGAGCTTTATTTTATCCTCCCGCTCGAGTATCTCGCGGTTGAGTAGATGTCGTGCTTGACAGAAAATTATACTCCTTACCCTTTAGATAAATCACAAGGAATAAGGACCAGGGGCTACTGAAGTGCCTATATTTAATCCGCCACAAAAGGCTTTTGGGCCTCGTTTAGGCGATGGGGCTTTCCACTACACCGGCCCATTATTCCTTACAGGACTACTAAACACCATGGGCCTGGCCCATGCATGACAAATAAACCCTAATCCCTCAGGTATAAATAAATGCTACTATCTCATAGTAGGGCGAACTCTCATACGCTCTTTTTACAGTTCTCACTCCATACACGGGGCTCACGCGCCCTCCTATATTTTGATACTGTACTAATTCTCACGCCGGAGGGTTTTGGGGGACATCCCCCACCACTCACGGTGCTCATTTTGCAGATACCTACATTCAAGCTAGATATCCGACCCGAACGACGATTTCATCACCAAATCGACTATTTCATCATCAATTCGGTCAACGAATGACTCACGGATCAAGACGAATTTCGGCACCCCCGGTATGACTGATATTTATGCCACATCACATATGTAGTTGATTTGATTGGGTTGATGATGGGACGGCACACCACCTTCACGAATGTCAAAGTTCGTAATCGCTATGGGTCACCGTATCGGAGACAGTTTGCACGCACCCCTCCTCTGTTGTTCACAGTAGGGATATAGCCCCATTGTTGTAACAATACGTATGACATTGGTAATCTATGAAACTCGGGTAGGACGCGGGGATGTCGATATCACTAGTTGGGTATTGAGGGCACGGTTTTGTTTTGCACCTGTATTGCAAGAGCAACACGGCGGATGCAGATCAGAAGTGTATACCCTGGTCTATATGGTGTGTTTAAGAGCATTATGTGATCATTACCATTCTACGTGTAAATTGTGGTATTTCTGGTTTGTTAATTAAGTACCTATATTATTATGCGGTGCATATTTACGATAGTAATTACATTGATACGATGCCATAATTATTTATGACTGAGTATATTACTATGTCATATTATTATTTTTAGTAACTTGCTGGGTCATTATGACTCACTCTGTGCTTTTGTTTCTTTAGTGTGCAGTGTGATCGATAGCTCATGTAGAGGTCGAGTAGATCGTAATTATAGCCGTGCGCAGTTGGATTGGTAGATCGTGTAGAGATCGAGTAGAGCTTTGGTAGCAGTGACTTCTCCGAGTATTGACTCGCGGAGTCTTATTTTCGTATTTTATTTATCGTTTTATTCTTTTGAGGACGATTGTATATGTAAAGTTATAAAAGCTTTACTTCGGATAGAATTATGTTTGGGTATTTGTAATTGTTTTATCTTGGAATCGACAAGTTATGTCGTGCCGTGGTTTTTACGTTAGTAGTTTTATCCAGTTCCTTTCCCGAGCATGTTTTAGCCCATGGTGTTTAGTTGTGGTTTATCCGGTATATTGTGGCCGTTGACGTTGTAGTTGTTGGATTCCGTCATGTGGTGTAGCCGATGCCTTGATTTATATTCTTCTTTGTTTCACAGGTGGTTTGTTGCGCATGTACAATGTTGCGCCACACGGTTCGAATTTTTAGGCCGCGAGATTTACTATCTCTTTAGTTGTGTTTGCTCAGAGCTTTGATAGATCAGTCCTCTTCTTATATTATATTTCACTTCCGTAATATATTGTTGTTTTGTGTATCGACCTTATGGATTTACTTTCTTTTTGGAGCTTGTTTAGCTCAGTTGTTTGATGGGTATCATTATGTTTACCAAGCCTGTCCATTGTTTAGTTGTTTTAGAGGTACGATCTTGGGATTCCGTGTTAGAATCCAGGTCGGGTTGTTACAGAAACCAAAAATAAAACATAAACATGAAGCATAATCCTGTTAGGAGAAAGATAAGAGAATTAACTTATTAACTTAACTAATTTTATACTAAGGTCCACCCCATGAACAAATATGTAAAATTAAAAATAAACTATTGTATTCTCACCAGTTAGTTACAACATGATTGGTCATAGCATTTAGGTATTTCATATCACTCAAAACTTCAAAAGTGCATTTCACTTAAACTGCATTTGAAAATCAGTATTGTAACGCTTTTAAATTCAGTAATTCGATTAGTTTTTTTTAAATTCAAAGTAACTTTATTTTTAAACATTATTTGTCTAGGAGTAATTATTTTATAATTTCTATATATGTTGCAAACATATAATATTATAATTTTCCATAAAAAAATTTATAAACTCAAATGTACAAGAGTTATCGTTAAAAAGAGTCAAACAATTATGATAAAATCTTCATGAAAACAACTAAACTAAATAAAGAGCAACATATAGCTATGAACCAAACTGCTAAGACTTAGTAGAAATCAGGAAGTCACACCAATATGCCACGTATTGGAGTAGTGATTAAATGAAAGGTAAAAAGTAAACCAACTAATGACTGCAAGTTGCTAGACATGTGGACTGAAACACAACTGCAAATTGCTTAATCTAGTTGCTATATATCGTCTAGATTATAACGGAAACTTTCCAAAAAATTTATGTCATCTCGAATCAAGTATGGTAGTGATAGAAGATGATATTAGAGAGAACACGTATACAATTATGACATATTATAATGCTAGTTTATATCTCTTAATAATTAGATTTTTCAAACATGGACTATAGTGACTCAACTCGGATTCCAATGCAAAATCCCAAGGTCGTGTCGTCAAAAGCAACCTAGTAACTGACAATGCACCTGCTAAGTATAATGACATATGTCCAAAATTCGAGATACATCAAGCTCTAGCAAGAAAGTAAAGTTGTAATGACAATACAGAACAACAAAAACTAAATCTGCAGAAAAAGGTATTAAAGTGGAACCCAAGCTTTCAGCTCCAAACTACGGAACACAAAGCTGAAAGACAACTATCCCTCGACAATTCTATAACGCATGTGATGCAACATTGCGTACAGGCAACAAACCCTCGACAACCAACGGCCGAAACAACAACAAGAAATCCAACCTGAACAATAACTACTCGATAGCTAAAACATCCCTAAGAGAAAACCAATTAACTAATAGAATACGAATCTACAACTCTGAAAATAAACAACAATCTCAACGGCTAAACATGCCGAAGACAGCAACAACTACACTAGAAACAACGAGTTAAAACATCCTCGAGAAAACAAATGGAACTACAACTGTTTAACTTACTGGAGGCAAATAATGACGCCCCAAGCTACTGTATGCTTGAAAGACAATTGAAATAAATACTAAAATAAAGTACCACGGCTCGACAGTACACTTCGACCTCAAATGATACAACAACAATTACAAGAATTAAAGTGAATCCACCCCCACAGTAAAGTCTATATAACTTTACAAAATACACCGTCCTCGCTGAACAAGACAAAACATAGAGCTATCAAAACGGACCAGTGGGATGGGGCGGACCAGCCCGTGAAAGTGGCGGACTGGGAAGACACTGGCCCAACCCAACCCACCTTCGGTTGCAGGGTGAGGCGGACCAACCCATCCAAAAAGGAAATTGTGTGTACAGGTCCTAGAGTTGTTATGAAATGCATTGCTAAATCTGTTTTGTTGGAAATTACTTGTGTTTGTAATACAAATTGTAAATTGTGTAATGAATAATTGAATAGCCAAAAAGAAAAGTAAAAAAATAAAAAGAGAGATGACTGTAATTCTTACTAGAAATCAAGATATTTAGTTATTACAAATAGCAAAAAAGCATTCTAGGAAAAAAAAAAACTTCCAATTTCAGGCCGAAGATACAAAAAAGAAAAAAAAAAAAAGAAACTATACAAATCACAATCAAAATATTTACTTATTTAGTTATTACATGCATTTGTAGCTGCTTTACAACCATGCTACACCAGGCACTCAAGCAAGCATCATTAAAAAAATGACCACAAAAGTTGACATTTTAGCAAGCGTATACAACTTTGCAATTGCAACCCCTGGTGTAGTAGCACATTTGCACATGTTTAAATACTTTTCTTGCCCCTAAACTCTTCCCAACTTTGAGAACCAGATCTTCTTCATACTTCATAGTTTCTGGATCCAGAGAAATCTTTTTCTATTAAGTGAAAAGATAATCTAATAGTTAGAGCACAATTGCGATATATATATATATATATATATATATATATATATATATATATATATATATATATATATATATACAAGAAGCTTACGTATAAAATAAAACTACAGGAACTATAATGTTCTACAATAAAATTGTGTAATGTAACATCCAAATCATTCATTGGAAGGATCTCCATTTTTTGAAAGAACATTAAGAATTAAGAGGAGTAGACAATAGTGTAAGCAAATATTAAACTATGTGCTTTCTTTTACGGGAAAGATATATTACATGAAGGGTCCAAGGTGCACAATAATGTTGTGTTAACGCACGTGGTGTTAATGGTTTTTTAAAGTGATTTGCCAGTTTCTTGATTTTTTTGTTTACTTTTACTTACTGGATTCTTTTTTTCTTTTAATCTTTCCATTTTTTGAGACTTATAAATTGTGTTGTTGTGTGTTTAGGTTTTTCGATATTTTGTTTTTCGGTCATTTATAATGTAAGCTTTTAGCCATTATATTGCAACTTATCTTACATATTTGTCTTTTTTATTGCTTATTTTTAAATCTTTTTTTTTAAAATTTTCAAATCTTGTTTTAATACCAAACATGAATTCATTCACTTTTATCGGTGTTAGAATTGAAATCAATTCAAACTTACTTTCTTAGATAAGCACATTGTTGTTGGAGACTTTGCTTATGTCGTTTCTAGAATTTATGACTCTTTGGAAAATAACAAATTGTGTTATAGAAATCAAACTCACAATCCCAAAGTATATACTTACACACTAAAATACAAAATTCACCAAGAGTATCTATAAAGTCTCACTTTACCACCCAACCTAACTTTTGTGTCATTTTCATATCTCATTGTATAAGTTTTTTCTAGTTTGCCCCCTAGACACTACTAAGGTTACCAATATGACGTTAAGATGCACATGGTATTTCACGTGAAAGACATTTTGGTCATTTTTAACAATGTTTTATATGCTTTTATTACCCAAAAAGAAACTTCATTTTCTTATTCTCCGACAATGCTTTCTCTACTTCTTCTCCAACAATGACATCTTATTTAAATTTTAAGTGAGATAAAACTCAAGAGTGTATAAATCTTTTATTTAAATTTTTATATAGAAAAATAAATAAAAATAGTGCGGAATCATATCAGAGAGAGATAAAGCACAAGAAGAGGATCGCATTCAGGTGTAAAGGCCGTCGTGAATAAGAACCCACAAAAACTTAAAGCTGTCAGAGCTGCTGATGTTAAATGACCAAGCCACAAACAAATGCATAGGCATACACGACGAATATCAAAACTCATATTTGAACTCATCACAGATGTATACGACAATGATGAGGCAC
Organism: Codonopsis lanceolata; assembly: GCA_013146195.2. Taxonomy (NCBI): domain Eukaryota; kingdom Viridiplantae; phylum Streptophyta; class Magnoliopsida; order Asterales; family Campanulaceae; genus Codonopsis; species Codonopsis lanceolata. The sequence continues at coordinate 87,667,769 of CM028377.1, read as the reverse complement.
GTCATGATTCAATCCGTCTTCATCGTCCCTAGCTTAAACTCCAACAAATTTCTCCTTGGCACCATTGATATGGTTTATGGTTTGATTGGAGCAAATTCTCCATCTTAAACATTATTCACTACCATTTTTATCACTATAATTACCACACATTACATCATAATCACCAAATTTGATATGGAATATGGAAATGCTACAAAATTACGTTGAGGACCAAAATGGATTTGGTGGATACCTTAGGGGACAATGTGTATTTTGGACTAATTTTGATGGGACAAACATATGATTAGCTCCCAAAATTACACACTAAATCTCACATTTGATCCCAATCTACGAAGTGTCTCACTTTCATACCTTATTTTTCTATTTGTTCCACTTTACTCCCTCCCATCTATGGGTGTTAAAACTAGTAATGTACGGAAAATAATATGTGCATGTCACGTGAATATTATTTTGGTCATTTTGCTTGGGGTGGAAAATGAGATTTAGTTATAACTTTATTATATAATTAACCATTTAGTATTTAATATGTTTTTAAATAAAAATAATAATAAATAATTGTTTCAATAATTCAAAAATAATTATATGACCATATTACAATTTCCCCCAAGGTATCCACCAAATCATATAATGCACCCCAACCTAAGGTTTGTCCCATAATGATATCTGACGTTACTTTTTTTTTTTCCATTTTCCACCCTATCCATGATGGACGTTAGAATATTCACGTTAAATAGCACATGGTCTTCCACATGTGGGGCAAAAATGACATTTCATTATCTGTTTTAAGGGTAAATGTATTAAAAGTAAAAAACTCTAATCTCACACCCTCTCCTTCCCTCTTCTCCCAATGCAAATGCCCATCTCTCGCTCCACCATAATAGCCGCCATCTCCAACCCAAACCCTTCCCACTTCGGTCACGCCTATCACAACTTTGGCATCGTCTTTCGATTCTAGCCAAACTCCATCTCTGATCTTCCTCATTCTATCTCATACAAAAGTCATGCCTAAAGTAGAAATCATAGGGTATATACTATACTTACTAAAAACCCTAGTAAAAACATCCGATTAACAAAAAACACATAACCCTTATCGACGAATTCATCAGAAAGAGAGACGAGCTTGAATGAAGAGAAATGGTAAGGAAAATGCTATCCTTAAAACTAATTTTACTACTTTCCTTACAACTATGCTTTGAAGAAGCGCAAAGTTGTTTTAAACAAAGACATTTTTGCCCTTGAAGGCTTAGTAGTAAGGAAAATTATAAAATTAGTTGTAAGGCTAGCAATGTTGTTATTTTAATTTGTTTCATAATTAAATTTAGAATTTATTTAAATTATACACCCATCATTCATACACTCACCACCATTACCACCACTACCACCTCAAATAACACCATTAGCCTATAAATCAATTTTTTAAATCTTATTTCTTTGTTTAATTTCTTACTCATTTGTTTAATGTCGTATTCCACCTAAATCACCACTGCCATACTTAAAATCGCCCCCACCACCACCAGCATCTCTGCAAATGTCGCCACAGCTATCACCACCACCAAGAAACGTGTCCACCTTGCCTTGCTAAAATGAAAAAGTAACATATCTTTAGCTTCCGTTAAGTGGAACTACTTTCTTCAAACGACTTTCCTATTGATTCTAACTTAATTTCTTCTCTAACAAAATGCACAGATTTGTCAACTAAGTTCTCCATTTTTCTTTATCTTCTTGACATTATAGCACATTTCCTTAACACGTTTCTCTTAGTTTATTCACACGCAATTACTAAGCATGATATATATTTGCTTAATATCTCGATACTCAACAACCAATGTATTATTATAGTTACAATTTTTCATATACCTCTAATAATGTCATTCCCAACCTATGATGTCTCACTTTCCTACATGTTTTTTCTATTTGTCCCTCTTTGTCCTCACTCGTCCACGGGGATTAAAAATAGTGATGGAAAATCATGTACATGAGGATTATTTTGGTCATTTTGCTTGTGGCGCAAAGTGGGATTTGTTATAATTTCATCATTTAGTTTGCCATTTAATATTTAAAATATTTTTTTAATTAAAAAATAATTATTTAAATAATCCAAAATTAGTTATACTTTGTCTGATATTGAAATTCAAAGTTAAAAAATGCATTACTCCAAAAAACGGAAATTTAAAATTTATTTTTTAGCCCTCACTTTCTTTCGTCAACCACATCATTCATAAACTCATCACCACCACCACTACCACCTCAAATTTGACCATTAGTCCAAAAATTAATTTTTTGATTTGATTTTATTTCATTTTCTAATTCCTTACTCCTTCCTTCAAAGTAACCCATTTGGAAAACTCATCAATGTTAGACACACCCCCATCACAACTTTAGATTTTACTTTTTACAAACTCAAATTCAATTTTTTTGAATTTTCAAAATTTTAAATTGAATTTGAAACCATATGGATATTTGAAAATTTGATGATTAGGAAATCTCACAACAATTTATTTAATCTAATCCACCATTGTTATCCCTAAAATAACTATCACCACCGACCCTAACACCATCATCCCTGTGGTCGTAAGCACCGTCATTACCATCACCAAGAAATACATTCACCTCGCCTTGCTAACATAGAAACTCTTTAGCTTCTGATTAGTCGGATTTCTTTCTCGAACGTCTCTCATTTCTTACTTCCTATCCACTTTCAGTGTCAAATTACTAAGCAAGGAGAGAATCTAATTTAGGATGGAACTACTTGAAAGGATGTTGATTGTTGACAATTTCTTTCAATTAAAGAAGAGTTGTGGTAGAAGAAAAGAAAGTTGATAGCCAAGGGAGGGGAATAGAGAGATTCTCACACGTAACTACGTCGGGTTCTATGAAGAGGAGCAAGCAAGTTAAGACCAAAAGAGGTTAGAGGTTTGGAATCCAGTTATAGGAAGGAGTAAAATATTTTAAACCTAGTTATTTCTGATTACTAATAGTGGTTTGTTTATAATATTTATAAGTTAGGACCAGTATGATAGTTTTTAAAGTTGCTTGTAGTAGTCTGAAAATTCAAAGAAGTAAACTGTAGATTTTTGTTTTCTTTTGTAACAAAATGCACAGATTTATCAATTGGTTCTTCATTTTCTTCATCTTATTGACACTATGACACATTTTCTTAATCCACTTCTCTTAGCTTATTCATGGGTAATAGCTAAAGACACTACATATTTTTGCTTAACATCTTGATACTCACTAACAAATCTATTATTATAGTAACATTTTTTCATTTACTTCTATTATGTCTTTACTGAGTAAAGTCATATTATTTAAGAAAGTAATATCATATTATTTTTTAGTTTCAAATAAAGTTTTAGTCTCTCGACTGAGTAAGGGCATTTTTGTTATTTTAGAAAATATTGGACGACATTTGTAACGATAATGGTAGGAGGGGGAACTGATAAGAAAGTAAAAATACAAGACGAAATAAATGGAATTCAAAACTGTAGGACCTAACTTTAAAACATATACAAGTCAAGGGATCAAATTATTATTTGATTATTAATGGAATTAATTAGTCTCTGATAAATTTACTTGTTTGACCTTAACTAATGGTGGATGATTTATTATATTTAAGGCTATTTTTGTCCAAACATTATTTGTTGTCATGATAAATTTACTTGTTTTGCCCTTAATTAAATAGTGGGTGGTTTATTTGGTGCAGGGTTATTTTTGTCCATCTATTAAATTGTAAGAAACAAGCTTGACTTTTATACTAAGAGAGAGATATATACTAATTGATTACAGTTTCCTTTGTTCTGTACTTGTATCCACTAGAAGATACCATGTTCAAGAACAAAGCTAATGCTATAAAAAATGGTTTTCATAATCCAACTAAATTGTCAAATTTGGAAGAATAGCACATGGTTGTTTTTGATGAATGTAGTGTCAAGTTTAGAAGAATAGCAGACTAGTACTTTGTTGTGTTTCATGTAATATATATCCAGTAATAAAAAAATGCACACTGGAAGGATTTAAAAAATAAAAAAGGAACAGAAAAACCTAAACCTTACTCGATGAGTCGATGGTTCCTCGGTCCTCAGACGAAGGAACTGGCTTAACAAATGAAATTTCTACATAAACATGTGCACCATATCAGCTTCCAAAATTCACACATTGCAACACCTGATGTATGCCCCATACATGTAACTCAATATCAATTACTATAATAGAGATAGAGTAAATGAAAATTATCAATATATAAGATCCTCAACAAAAAATATAAAAAACTAGGAATAGAGACTAAAAATTCCAACTGATGAAGAGTACGTTGGATTACATTTATGTTTCTTAAAACTGCAAAAAAACAACATTACACCAAAAAAGAACGAGTGTTGGAATATGCTTCTTGTTAATTAACTTATCACCTTGCATGTTCTGAATATTTTCATTTGCTTGTTCTCATTACCGTATGTCATAACAAGTGGCTAAAAAGTCTGCGTACCGGCTAGCGAGGCAGCTTGTTTGACAACACATAGGTCTTAGGTTAGGTCATCCTACTCTAGGCCTACCTTCTTGATGATGATTAACAGACTAAGCAATTCATATGCACCAGCACCAGCAGACTTGCTGTAGCATCAAGGTTTTCGAAGGACTCAGCACCAGCAGACTTGTCATATGCACTAAAGGACACTTTGATGACTCGTCACCAGCAGACTTATCATGTGCATCACAAAAATACCTTGAAGACTTGTTACCAGCAGACTTGCTACGGTTTGAATGTTCACATCAGCAACCAGCAGTCCTCCCTCATAAGAAGACTCACTATTGAACATCACACCGGCAGACTTGGATCTGCACATGCTACGGATAGACAAGACTGCATTAGATCGAAACAAGACAAAAGGTTCAAGCTTCCAGTCACTCAAATCTTTATGAAGCCTGACACCTCAAATACTGCAAGACTCTCTCTCACTCACGTAGTTTGGATAAGTAAAAAAGAATCCACTTTATTGGACAGACCATGTAAGACCCTGATTCCTTAGGATTAACTTGGAATGGTTTTGGATTGAATTTTTTGTAGCATTGTACACACTTGAGATTGGTTTTCAGTTTGGGTCGCGTATTCACGCATGCCAAATACAACCTGTAGTTAAACGGCCACAGTTTTGTGTGAACAACTCGGAATCGAGATCTCTTTGGTGCGTTAGAAACTAGACTTCAAGAGCTTTTTAACCATGCCTTATTTGTAATTTTCGGACTTATAGATCACCCTAAGCTTGTCTTTAAAGTTGACTAAAATTATTGGATAACATTTGAGCTTTGGTCACTTTTGGCCCATTAGTCTTTGAGCCCATTTACCTCCCTCACTTGATATTCAGCCATAATCTACAATTTGTGAGTTCGAAATTTTGACTTCCAAGCTCGATTTGTTATCGAATATTAACCCGTTTTTAATTTCGACTCCGCGGAGTTGTTGTACGTGTTAGAGACTTGCTTTGTACCAGAAAATTATGGAATAGTGTAACTGACTCCTTTGAGGTTTGTAATTTATTTAGGGGATGATTATACCCTTATAAATTTTTTGATATAATAATAAGAAATTATTATTTGACGTGTTGGGGCAAATAAATAAATAGCTGATGTGACCCCAAAGTGTTTTAGTATTTTAATTGACCCTACAGAGTTAATTCACATGACAGTTAAAATATTGCTTGAGAGAACATTATATTAGTCCCTACGTGTTAGAAATATTTATGTGGTATTGTATTTTACTTTTCGAGTCAAATTGGAGTTGATTTAAAATTAAGTCAACTGGGTAGTACAGACTGATTTCGGTACGCAGCTGAGTTGTTTTGATCAAGGAACCCTCGAAAGATTTTTGTTTGGTTTGAGATTTTTAAGGCTTTTACTTTAGACATTTACAGAGTGTCAGGAGAAGAAATTACGTCATTTCGTCGAACGCTGTTCAAATGGGAGCTGTTTTAAAAATCATTGTAGCAAGTGGGTACTGTAGCAAAAACGGGACAGCCTGCTGTGTTGTTGATTTTTGTTGTGAAATTTCATGTGTGCCCTCATTGAAGTCATCCCTTAAGCCTTGGTGACTCCCCTTTGAGGGTAATTTTGGTCCCTCAATCTTTTATTATATCTAAACTCCCTCCATTCCCCTTCATTCGTCACTTCCACCATGAGATACAGAGAGAGAGAGATAGAGAGAACGAGAGAGCTCCCATGGAGGAACTCCTGCGATTCCCGGAGATCCGACCGTCCGATTGTCGAGTCAAGACCGCCATCGCGAAGCCCTTGGCGAGTAGCGCACTTCACACCGATTCAATCTTCGATCCGAATAGTTTTGTTGGCCGAAATAGGTACGTGGCTAAAACCCTTACTCCCTCTTTCTAGTTCAAATGAATGCTAGGTTGTTAGAGACTTGATTCTCTTGATTTATTGTGTTATTTCATATCTACGTGATGTGTTTCCTTGGGGTTTTGATTACTTAATATATGGGTTTGAATTAAAATGGTTGTTGTTGGGTTTATGGAATTGATGTGGAAGGAAATTTGGTTGGAATGGGGTGTTAATTAGGAACATGATATTCAGAATCAGAAAATTCTCAGGTTTAAGCCAAATTCAGAAAAAAAAAAAAAAAAACTGGTACTAATATACTGCATAGAAGAATTGCCTAAAAATATTATATGTTGTACGTGTGTATGTTACAAAATTCTCTGTAAATTTTCATAAATATTCGAGTTCGGGAAGTATTTTGTTATAAATTACGAACCATGGCTGCAACAGTGAGTCTGAACATGGAAAACTGGTTATTAACATCATCTTAATGTGATCTTAAATAGATGAATACAAATCCAATTGGATTGTTTTAAAATGGTAAATTCTATCTCAAAGAGTCTAGTTTCTCGAAATGTAAAATATGTGTCATTTGGATCAATGAGGAATTTTTGGTGAAATTTGTATTATAGACATGCAGTACATGCCATAACCGAAAAACAGATTTCTGACATGAACTTGGAGGGGCTGTATTTTGATGAATACAAGTCTAAATGGAGTACTTTAAAGTTCCAAATTATAGTTTCAAGAGTCTAGTTTCAGAATATATAAAATTCATGAAATTTGGAGTTTTGAGGAATTAATGGTTGAATTTACAAGTTGACTGGGCAGAATGTGTAATAGCAGGAAGTCAGATTTTATACTTGAACTTGTAGAAACCATGACTTGATGAATACAAGTCTGAATTGAGTATTTTAAAAGGCTAAGTTATAGTTTGAAAATCCTAGTTTCTGAATATGTAAGATTCATGAAGTTTAGAGTTATGATGAGTTATTGGTCAATTTTACAAAATGGCTGCGCAGAATGAGTTATTACTAAGTTGTAATTCCAACGGTTAGAATGAGTATCTTTCGGTGCATGAACATCGAGTAGAAAAGGATTGATTTGGTTTGAGGAATGGATTACCATTCAGGGATATTGTGGAGCATATCCTCAATTTCGACGTAGAGACCCCTTTAGATGCTCTTAGAACATAGTGGATTGTATCTAATGTACGATCCTATTCATGTGAATATGATAGGATGAGTTTATGAATTAACATGAACTTTAATGAGTTGAGACTATAGAATGATTTATCATTCTAGAAAAATTGTAGTGAATATAACATTGTTGATTAACTACCTAGACTAACAAAGTAGTCTTGGTCAATATATGATGGGTTAATGGTTAAGTAAATAACTTAGTTTCGTTGTATACTAGAATATGAAATTCTATGATTGATTTAGATTATGACAAAATGCATAATTCCTACCTTTGTTGAGATTTGTATCTTGTATGCATTTGAGAATATGACTCATGAAGCATATATTTCCTTTGATTACTTGATGATTTTATTGGTGTTGATTTCCTGACTTGTATTTAAATTGTATTCCATTAACAAGTGGAACTGCGAACTTGAAATCAACTTAGGCTACCAACTCATACTTGACTTAGTGACTTGTGAACTAGGGTTCCTAAATCAAATGAGAACCTAGAAATGCCTTAAATGAAAACGTAGAATGAGACCTTATGACTCCTATAATCCATTGACTAGATTACTAGCTTTTAGACCGTGACTTGAATAGAGTGGACAACTTGACACTTGGGATTTTAGAGACTCAATGAGCTCCTATTGTAGTTTTGTGATTATTGTAACAATGTACAGAATCGTATGAGTTTAATAGATCTTTATATCTACTTGAGAATTTGCAAGTAAACATCTACTTGTGCATTGCATATAAGTCCAGTTGGCATTACTTGAGTTTTTACGTTGATGGTGGGACGATGCATTGTCTTCACGAAGACGACTGTTCTCTTCCATTAGCATTCGTTGATAGATCTCATTTGCTTCTCCTCCGTGATGGCCAGATCACGAGCACGATGAGCGTTCATGACGTTGTGAGCAGAGTCTCGAGCTAAGTTGTTGAGCTCTAGGACAGGAGGGCGGCCACTGCCGAGATGTAGAGTGATGGCAGGGAATAGCTCGTAGAAGAGGGACGAATAGATACGGACACATTCGTCGCGTTGAGCTTCGATATTGATTTTGACGTCTGTGAAATCGTGTTGTATCTGTCCAAAACGAGTCCAGACATCATCTTGAAATTGTCGCAAAAGGGTAGTAGTTCGGTCGTTGGCTTTGGATGCAGCAGTGGCTATCTCAGCGGTAGCGGTAGTTATGCTAGTGAGAGCGCCTAGTCGTTCATAGATGGCGTCCAGCCTTGACAAAATTTCAGCATTGGCCGGCTGAGAAGATGATGTTGCCTGGCCAATGTGAATAGGAGCGGTGCCGGCAGAGGTAGTGGCTTCAGGAGACACTGGCCGGAAGGGCTATTGGAGTGGAGGAGTGATGGAGTCGGAAGAGGAAGAGTCCTAGGTTGGTATGGTGTCGGTATAGGATGAGATGGTGTGAGGTGGAGGGGGAGGAGGGGTCGGTGGGGAATCGATCTCAATGTCAGTGTCAGAATTTTCACTGACAAGGGAGGATTCGGGTAAGGGGTCGGTGGAGAACCAGAAAGATGGGACAGGATAGAAAAGGCTTTTGGGTTTGCGTAGGGTAGGTTGAGGCTGTTGTTGGTCAGGGGTGAAGAGCTCTGCCACTGAAGAAAGTTCAAAGAGAAACTTGGCAGCAGCAGAGTCTATTGGTTTGGAAGGTTTTGATGGTGTTGAAGAAGAGGTTTGGGTTTGGCGGGGTGAGGCAGGTGTAGATGGGTTAGGAGAATAGTTAAATGGTGAAGGAGGAGGAGGAATTGGGGTTCGGGTTGGCTTCTCCTGTCTTTGAGGCTCCTCCTGAAGGATAGACTCCTCCGGAGGTGGTGAATTCCTCTGAGTAGATGACTCAAGGGGAATAGGTTGGCTAGGTGTGGCGGTAGATGGTTGGCTAACGGTAGAGGGTTGGCGGTCGGTAGTAGGTTGGGCGGCGGTAGAGGGCTTGGTGCCGGCAGACCTCCTTTTCTTCCTTAGCAGCTGAATAGGAGACTCAGCTGCTTCATCGGTAGAGGCAGGAGGGTCTGCGGGTGGTTGGTCGGCATAGGTTTTTCGAAGTCTCCTTCGTTTTGGTTTAGGGGTAGGTGCAGGTGAGGGTGAGGGTGGTCTTTTGGTTTGAGAAGAAGGCTGGGAAGAAGAGGTTTGATGAGTTTGAGAGGATGGCTGGGTTGGTGAAGGTTGGACTGGGGAAGGTGATGGAGTTGGTTTGGCTGGAGCCTTGTCCTTTTGGCCTTCCTTCATCTCCTTCCGAATCCATTTGGCCTGCTCCTCTTCAGTTGGTATTACTTCTTCCGGCCTTGTCTTTTTGCCTTTACATTTCTGTTTGGCTCGCAGCAGCTGTTCTGCCTCATCAGCCAGATCTTTGGCTTTTTGATGGAGGGTTGTAGCAACTTGTTCATCAAACTTTGCAGAAGCCTTCTTGAGGGTTCTGCTGGCCGTGTCATAAGCTTCTATGTTGAAGCGAGTCACTATGATTGGTAGAGGTTTAGCGACTTTGTCGATGGGGACGGGCGGAAGACCTTTCTGCAGCCTTCGCTTGTTCTCGTACTCAGTATATTTATTGAAGAACGAAGCGGTTAACTGCTTCTCCTTGGCCACCACTATCAGCTCATCTTCCTTGATGGAAGAGTTGACTTCCTCGGTGTCTCGAAGCAGGGCATTGATCAGCTTGACGAATGGGCACTTGCAAGTGGGGTTATTTTTCACTTTTCTACCCACTGCTTTCGCTCGTTGAAGATGATGGCGCCGTAATTGAGACGGGTCTGAAGAAATACAGCACATGTAAGATTGAGCTGTTGTGCCGTAAACATGTCATGTGCACCACTCTTGAAAAGTAGCCCCTTGTCCAACAGGTGGCTTGTGTAGTAGACGTCCAGTGGGAAGAGATTCCTTAGCATCTTCCCTTGTGATTCCCTAGGGGTATCAACTCCCCTCATTGCTTCACAGGCATGAATAGCCTCAGCAATGGTTGCCTCAAGAGCACCACCCAAGTGCACACAAATGATGGTGGAGTTGGTCTTGGCGGTGATAGAGATCGGACGGCCTCTAATCCATCCTCGCATAGCGTTCTGGTTCATAAGCTCCATCCTTTGATAGAATTCTTCTGCCAAGAAAATGCTGTAGTCTTTGTCGTTGAGGCAGAACATTGGAAGAATTCCAGAGGCGTTCAAGTCCTCGCATGCCTTGACTCCGGCGGCTATAGTGCAGACTGACTGAAGGTCAATGCACATCCCGGGTATGTAGAGTTTAGGGTCCAGGGCCACGATGACGTCATGAGCAGCGGGAAAGGTAGGGTATCCCGGAAGGTTGACATCCAAACTTGGTGGAATGTCAGTTTCTGGGTCTAGCTTCTTCCTGCTGTCACGCTTTGATTTTGATAATTTTGCCAGAAAGAAATGCAATCAAAAATTAGGGCTTTTCACCTCAAGAACTAAACAAGTAGAGATTTCAAGGTTTTCTGAGATAATTGGAAATTTTCGAAGTGAAAACTTGAAACCCTAGAATGTTTAGAGTAAGCAAACCAGAGAAATGTATAACATAAGTTTTTCAGTAGAGTAAACATTGAAAGCATATAAACAATTGTTCGTTTCTAGGTTTTTAAGAACAACAATGGCGAATACTGTTGGTAACTCGAAAGTGACCGTTTGTATTCCAAAACGATTTAGGTTATAAAATGAAATGCGAAACAGTAAACGATATATTTCAAGTAGTAAAGTAGAGAAGAACGTACCATTGATGTTGATGAGAAGAAGAAACAAGAAGATTTTCGTAATGAAGAGAGCAGTTGCGCAGATAGAGAGGGTTTAAATAGAGAGAGAAATATTTTTAGAAAAGGGGGTTTCGTAAAGTTTTGAAAAGGCGGTTCAAGGTCTATTTAAAGAAAAGTTTTGCGTAAAAGCATGAACTTAAGATATTTTCTAAGTACCAAATTTTATCCTTGACCCCCTTTATTGCTTTAGAAACCTCTTTAATAAAAATAGACTAAGTAAAGATACTAACCTTTAAGTCTTCCGCTCAAGGGAAACTTACGTCTTCCGGTCAGTCTAAAACTAAGTCTACCGGTATGAAGGAAAAGTAATAAAACTTTGAAATTAAGTAGTAGGATCAATCATACCAAGATTGTGACAGCCCGACCCGGACCCCAATGCGAGATCCCGAGTCGTGCCGTCCACATAGGCAAGATACAAGCATGCGCAAGTAGGATTATAAAATTCATTTGGCGCAACATCGCATACAAATAACAACTCGGCTACACTTGGCCAGAAAATAACTTAAAATAAACAAGTCATCGGCGACGTTACAGCCGGAACCCAACAACTACTCCTACAATTTTAACACATGCTTATAAAAACCTCAACGGCCACAACATGCCGGAGACAACAACAACAATAATATTTAAAAGAGCTTTAGCGGAAGAAACTGTAGTGAACCATTAACATATAAACAAGCTCGACATATAAGTCGGCATACAAAAGATTATAAGTATCAAGTCATTAAGTTATATTACAACAACCAAAACCCCAAAGTCAAGTCTAGGTGACTTGCTTCCCAACGTCCTTGCCAAAATAAAAGTCTAACTACAAAAGTTCCAAAAGGGCAACCTTCTAGCTTGCTAGCAACCAAACGCGGTAAGGCGAATCTAGCGTGAACCTTCTCCTCGGCTCGGATCTAAGGAAAACAAAACAAACAAATAGGGTAAGTCGAAAGACTTAGTAAGTTACTAAAAATGTATGTTCATGATATAGTATGACATTTATCACAATTATGGCTCATGTTCATCATATAGCACTTAGCACATTATTCACGTAAGTGCGAGAAAATAAATCATACAAGTAGGATATGATATAGGCACGGCCGCTTCGTAGCTCCTGCAATAAAGTTTGTTAACCCAATATCATGACTACGATGCTCGTGACTTCGCATCGATATACCGAACTCCGCCGGCTAATAGCAGCCTGTGACGCACATATTGTTACGGCAAAGGGGCTACTCCCCATTGCGGCCTACAATGGAGGGGTGTGTGAGGTCCTAGGTACGGCGATCCATAGCGAGCACGAATCTCTCAATTCGTGAAGGCGATGCATCGTCCTACCCTGACATAAAAATCAAACCAAATAGTGCCAGCTGGACTTAATGCAATACACAAGTAGATATTTACTCGTTAAGACCAAATAATGATCGAATTCGACAAGAGCGAACTCGACCGACCAAGTAGGGTATAAATCTCTACAATAAATCATGTCAAGGCAATTAATTGCTCATAACCAAATAATCACAACGGGTTCAAATGCACATAATTAAACTCAACTTAAAATTGAGTAAACTCGACCAAACGGTGTCCAAACTTCGTAGGGATTGAAATTAGAGTTTAACATGTTCAAATCTTCCCTAGAGTCGACTCTGTTGAGTCTTTACTAAAAATTCCAAATTTCGGGCAATTGAAGTTATGTGCTTCACAACTCAACCTAGGCCATTTCTAAGCTCATCTAGGTCATAATTTCATCAAGGCATTGTAATGTGATTCATATTCATCATAGGTTCCAATTTTGAGGATAGAACACATAACAACTTCACAACATATCATGTAGGCTTAAATTAGGGCATTCTCATGTAGCACTTCTTCAAGCAACACACAAAATAATTATTTCTAACATGTTCATAATCTTAAATAGACAAGATGAAAGAGTATTATAAACTTTGCTAAGCATAAAATCCTCCTATACATGCTCCTAGCAAGTTCATACTTTCAAAACACAAGAAGAAGGCATAGGAAGCATATATGTGTCCTCATTGACCTCATACATCATAAGCTTTGTTTCCTTAGGGTCAATGATAACTAAAACAAAGAATAAAAGAAGTAACTTACATGTATTCTACACCAAAGAAAGCAAATGGAAGGATTAATCGGTTGAAAATGATCTACTCTTCATGCTCTACTCTTCTATGGTGGTGGCATGAGAAAATGGAGAAGGGATGAAGGAGGACCAAGATGAGAGCTTCAAGAAGCCATGGGAGAGTCTTGGAGAAGAGGAATCCCGTTTTTGGAGAGTGAGGGAGAGAAATGAGAGTCAAAATCTGCAAATGTGGTGTATATTGGTTCAAAAACTGAGTGGGACAAGTGTCATGACATTGTGGTCTCTTTAAATCTGATTTTTGTGGTTTAATTGATCACTAAAGCCCTCTTAATCCACTCTTAAAACTTGTTAGAGATGTTAGGACATAAGTAAGGAGGGTTAGGGAGGTTTAGGTGGGGTTTAGAAAAGGTTTTGGATAGGGGTTTAAGGGTAGAATTCAAGAAACATCGAAACAGGGCAGACCAGTCTCGGGGGACCTTGCGGTAGCATGGTCCCCCTACCCTTGTGACCGCATCCCTCCTGGATGCACAACACTTCATTTTCTGTCTACCTTGCGGGGGCAAGGTCATTCCACCTTGCGAGGGAAAGCCCGGCAGAACCAAAATGGCTCAAAACTCAACCTAAAAGACCCCCAAACACTAAGACAAATCAAGGGGGTTTCAAACCCCAACAAAATGAGTTTAAAGCTCAACACAAGCACCCTCAAACAACACCAGAACAAACCAAACGAAGGAGGGAAAGAAGAGAACTAAACAAGCAATCGAACCGGCGATTCAACAAGCATTCATACATGATTCTAAACATGTTAAGAGCTTCATGAATAACTTATAAATGATTCTAAATCATATATAGACTAAGTAAACATGCTCACAATCAACAAGAAAACATGAAGACAAACCCACAATACACATGCAAGAATCCGGGGTGTTACACTCTCCCCTCCTTTAGGAATTTAGTCCCTAAATTATTACCAAGTTCATCAAACAAATGTGGATGCTTCTCGCGCATCTCCGCTTCCGTTTCCCAAGTCGCTTCCTCTATGTTGTGATTTCTCCAAAGGACTTTCGCTAAGGGAATTCTTTTGGTTTGTAGCACTTGCTCCTTGGTATCCAAAATCTTCACGGGCTTTTCAACATAAGACATATCCGGCTCAAATGTTATCTCCTCATGCTCAAGTACATGGGACTCATCTTTCAAATACTTCCGCAACATAGAAACATGGAAGACATTATGAATCTCCGAAAGTGAAGGTGGTAATGCAACTCGATAAGCGAAAGACCCAACTTTCTCAAGAATCTCAAACGGGCCAATGTACCTCGGTGTAAGCTTCCCTTTCTTGCCGAATCTCTTCGTACCCCTTCTTGGTGACACCTTCAAGAATACGTAGTCTCCCACTTGGAACTCTAGATCCCGTCTACGATTATCCGCGTAACTCTTTTGTCAACTTTGAGCGGTGCGCAATCTATCTCTAATCAACTTCACGCTCTCAACCGACTGTTGCACTAACTCGGAACCCCAAAGTTTCGCCTCACCAACTTCGTCCAAGCAAATTGGTGATCTACACTTACGCCCATACAATGCTTCATACGGCACCATCTTAATACTCGACTGATAGTTGTTATTATCATAAACTTCGGCTAAAGGTAAGTGAGAATCGGCTTCCCTTAAAATCCACGGCACAAGCTCGCGGCATGTCCTCTAAAATCTGAATCAATCGCTCGGATGACCATCCGTTTGTGGATGAAAAAGTCTTGAACTTCAAATCATTCCCAAAGCCTCACCTAGCGACCTCCAAAATCTAGATGTAAACCTCTATTGATTCCTAATTCTAGATTTGGTTGAGTCATCCTCACGATTCTAGTTAATGAGTGGCTAAAAGGTGCAGCGTCGATTAGTGTGGCAAGCGTCTTAGAATCAATTTGTTTAGAAGCTGTTTAAGTGTTAGTCTAGGCGCGGTTTTGCAAAGCTTCTCTGACAACCTTGAAGGACCGGCGGACTTTGAAGTGCGCTCGAGACCAGGAAAATCAAATTGGTCAAATCACAAGATAATGACACGTGTACACCTATTTGATATTTTTAAAATATCTAGTCATTATGTCTTCATCGATTTCACTTTCAAGAAGTCAACTCTGATGACAAGCGTCGGTGTCTCTGAATCATGACGAAGGCGAAGACATTACCGTTTTGGCTAAGAAGACTTTTTGGCGAAAACTTTATCGAAACTTTATGTCTACTGCACTGTCAACTGCATCTCTCGATGTTACATCTTCAAAGCGCCGAATTGCATTCAATGCAAAAAAGCGTTGGACACGAGTTCACCTATTTCGGTCCAACGGTCCAAAGATCTCTTCTAGTATTTATTCAAGTCTTGAAGATCGAAGAACAACTCTTGCGCATTAAACTCTCAAGCTTCATCTTCAACACTCAAGCATTCAAGAGATCAAAGGACAAAGGACTAACACTTCACCAAACTTTCTCAAAGATCTACCATCTTAAATTCGTTTGACTTCATTTAGTTTGTCTTTAAAGCTGTTCTTTAATTGCGTGAAGAGAACAATTTAATCATTGATTGTCTCTCTCACCTTTATACACTTGGTTAAAAACCCATTTTGTACACGATCCATTAGTGATCTTACTCATAAACCTAGTGGATAAACAAGTGCACTTTTAAAATCCAAAGCTAACCACTTTGGTAGTGGATGTAGTACTATTCACAGTACGAACCACTTCAAATTCTGTGTCTTTGTTCAAAGCTGTTCTTATCATTCTCTATAAGCTGTTGGTGCTTAATTGCTTCGAGAATACGTACTACTTTATCGGCACTCTTTATAGTTCGATTCTATCTGTTTTTGCCTTAACACTTCTATTCAAACCTTTCAAAAATCTTTAAGAAGTGTTTAAGAAAAGTTTTGCTAAAAACATAACTAGGCTATTCAACCCCCCTTCTAGCCTAGATTGAGCCTATTTTGGGACCAACAATTGGTATCGAGCTTAATTCTTTGAAAAATTATTTTTCCAAGCTTAACCTCTTGAGAATAGATCCTATGGCTCACTATATGCTGCCTACTTCAAATACCAGCCACGTCCCAATATTGGACGAAGGCCACTTCGAAGTATGGAAAGATAAAGTTATGAGATATATGAACTCTATTGATAATCGGTTGTGGCAATGTGTTCTAACAGGTCCTTACATTCCAATGAAACCCAACCTACTTGCCGAAGTAGCCAGTGGTCCTCTGAGATACCTAAATCCATGAGCGAATGGACGAGCGAAGAAAGGAGGCTCGTTGAACTCGGCAGCAAGGCTATTCATATTATATCGGCTCTGTCGACACAAGCACATATCAACAGATCATCGGATGCAAAGCGCCAAGGAAGATGTGGGAAGCCTTTGGTGGAATATCTTGAAGGAGATCTACCCACAGAGACAACGAGGAAGTACAACTATATTCAACAATTCGATTCATTCAGAAAAGATCCTAAGGAGACTCTACGGCAAGCCTATGACAGATTCTGTGAGGTAGTAAACAGTTGCTACTCTTTAGGAAAAGAATATAGTGTTAAAGAAGTAAATATGAGATTTTTAGCTTCTTTAGGAAGTTTGTGGCATGTGAAAACCACTGCAATAAAAGAGTCCAAAGACTTGAACTCCATGCACCTCAGAAGTTTGTATGCGAGTTTAACGGTCTATGAGCAAGCAAAATTACTTCAAGCTCGAGAACAGGACAAACATTTTAAACTTCCTTCCTTTTACGCTATCTCTCGGGAAATTCTGCTCAAGAAAATAAACCATCTACTTCTTCAAATGAGAATGAAATTCTTCTTGACGAGCAATTTGCCATGTTCGTTAAGAAGTTTCAAAAGTTCTCAAAATTTAACAAAAGAAAGAAGCAAACCGGACTTTCGGAAAGGCTGCTGAAAACTCACAACAATGAGTTAGTTTGCTACAATTGCGAGAAACACAGTCACTTTGCTTCTAAATGTCCTAAGCCTAAATATGAAGCCTATAAAGGAGACCTTCTAAATCATTTTCTAAACATAGAGGTCTTAGTGAGGACTTAGAAAGAAAACCATGTATCCACTTGGTTTGAAGCGGTCGGCGAGGATGATAGTGATGACTCACTGCGAGGCACACATTTGCCTCGTTGCTCTAGAGTCACCTCCCACCTATGACTCGGATAGTGAAGTTAAATACTCTCCTTTTCAAGCTAACATAGAACAATCTCTGAAGAGCCTTCAAAGAAGAAATCCTCAAGGATGCTCAAGACATGCTAGAGGAATTCAATGAATTTAGGAAGGCCTATGTTAAGTTAGCTAAAAGTCATGAGAAAGAGGCGAGAAATCCATCTTTGGAAGCCGAGTTAAAAACTCTCCATGGAGTCAGCGAGGAAAGTATCAAGTTAAAAGAAGAGAACAAGTTTCTCAATGAAAAGGTTGCTTGCCTTATTGATCATGCCAAAGAGTTATCTGGCGAGAAAGAAGAGTTGCAAAAAACCATTAACTCATGGAATAACTCAACGGCGGTCTTTGATCAAATTCTTGGAGATCGAAGCCCTCAGCAGATAAATGCGGGCTAGGATTCTCTAATAACATTTACGGTGCAACCTACGAACAAGAAAATGAACATTTTACGGTGAATAGTAATATTCTGCACAATATCGAGAAACCTAACAAGGGTAAAGAAGGAATTGGATATTGCTACTCCTTATAAATACCAAGGTTCAAATTATCAAAAAGCAGTGAAGCTTTGAAAGCAAAACAATCATCTGCGGAGATAAATGCGCTAAAGGTGGAGCGGACTTACAATGACCCTCCACGGCACTTTTGTGAAAGCAAAGGCTGCTTGTTTCGGGGCCTACGAAAGTGCGCTCAAACCTATCGGATTCATCAACGATACTACGGATGGTGCTCTTGCTACAGAATGTTGATACCAAACTTAAAGGAAAAATGCATGAGGTATCAAAGTCTACTACCGGCAAACATTCTTACGCTAAAGCAAAGGCTGGCGTATCTGAGACTCGAAGCCTCATCTGATGTCCTCCTAAGCTTTGTTGTTAACAAATGCGCTAAATCAAAAATTGCTTGTTATGAAAAATGTTCAAAAGGCTTACAACATCGAGCATGATCATGTAGACTTACGTAATTTTCATCATTTGTACATTTTGTAAGTGTTTTGGCCACTTGGTCCATGAATGTCTGTGAAATCCATCATGAAGCTTCTTTGGATCCCCTATTCCAAAAATCGAGGCAAGTATGGGTTCCAAAAATACACTAACCATTTGGACCCATAAGAAAAATAAAAGGGGACCATGATTTTCTTACCTTTACATCTCGGGTGTGCTTCATGGCTAACTCAATTCGAGAGAAAGAAAGATGTATGGTATCTAGGCAGGTTGCTCAAGACACATGGCCAGGAGAATACCTTCTCTCTAACATTTACGAAGCGGAAGGCCCTCCGGTCATCTTCGGAGACAATGCTAAAGGAAGAACAATTGGCTATGGATCCATCATTAGAAATCTCTCCATTGGAAAAGTCTCTCTAGTAGAAGGCTTGAAACATAATCTCACAGTATTTCTCAATTACGTGACAAAGGGCTTATATGTCAATTCTCCTCAAGCAGATGTGATATCAAGGATCCGATCTCTTGCTCAACCTTGGTTCTTGGACATAGACAAGGGAATGTCTATGTGATAGATTTGAATGCCTACGGTAAAATTTGCTAATCTATGTCTTGTGGCAAACTACGCTTTCAAGACAAAAATTTGTGGCATAAAAGACTTCGATCATTTGAACTTCAAGTATCGGCCAAGCTATCCAAAGAAGGTCTAGTTAAAGGATTGCCAAGGTCTCTGCGATCATGATCGCGTGTAAAGCACGTCAAGCTGGGAAAGCTTTCAAAAACATCCTTCAAAGCAAACGGGACTCTCAGCAGCGAGACCTCTTCAACTCCTACACATGGATCTTTTCGGACCGATCACTACAATTAGCTTCGGCTATGGTCACGGATATCGCTAGTAGTTGTGGGCGACTATACAAGATACACTTGGGCAGAGATGATGTCTTGAAAGATCACACATACGATCTTACGGCTTTACGGCTTTGTTCGAAAGCGCAAAAAGCTTCGATGAGATCGGTGGCGTTCGATCGGACAATGATGCGAGTTTACAAATAATGGAATAGCAAAATCTTGTGATGATCACGGCATAGGTCACAACTTCTCTGTAAGGACACCACAAAATGGTGTTGCGAGAAAGGAAAAAGCAGAACACTTATCGAAGGCTGCTAAAACTATGCTCGCTTGAAGCAAAGTTGCCCAAACATACAGGCGAGAAGCCGTCAACACGGCACTGCTTCACTCGAGCAGATCATTGATCAACAAATTTCACGGTAAAACACCCTATGAACTTTGGAGAGGTAAAACCCCAAACATTGGATTTTTTAAAATCTTCGGTGCAAATGTTTTGTAGTCTACAATGGTAATGACTACTGAGGCAAATTTGATCATAAAGCCGATGAAGGTGTATTTTGGGTTATGCTTTATACTCCAAAGCTTACGGGGTTTTCAACAAAGATCATTAAAAATAGTTGAATGCATTGCATGTTTCATTTGATGAATTTGATTTATTAGAGCCACACGTGGCTCCAAATGTTCTTGATGATTTTGTTAATGTTGAGGCAGTACCTCCCAACCATCAACCTCTCAAATACCAAATCCATCAGCGGCAACTCAATCAAATATTTCGACCATCATTTATTATCAAGCGGGTCACGAAGACTTCAACCACTGCTCAGAAAACTCAAACCAAGAACCCTTTGTTTCTCAACACGAAAATCTTATTCCTCAACTCACCTATGAACCAAATTACGAACAAAACACTCATCAAGACACGGTGATCTTCCTTAGCCCTTCTTGAACCTTTGTCATGAAGAAAGCAGCGACAACTCATCACATTCTCTTTGTCACAAGAACATGTAAAGACCATCCAATCTCTCAAATCATTGGTGACATTCATGTTGGAGTGCGAACGAGAAGATCCTCAAAAATGAATGCATGTTACGTCTTTGCATTCGTCTCGAGAAGAAGAGCCAAAGAAGATCGATGAAGCTCTTGAAGATCCAAGTTGGTGGAAGCCATGCAAGAAGAACTTCGAACTTGACAATTTGAGCGATGCCAAGTATGGAAGCTAGTCCCAAAGCCTTTGCGATCATCTTGTCATTGGCACAAAATGGGTGTTCGAAACAAGAAGGATGAGGATGGGAACATAGTGAGAAACAAAGCAAGACTTCGTTGCCTGAGGATATCGTCAAGAAGAAGGTATCGACTATGATGAAAGCGTTTGCTCGATAGCAAGATTGGAAGCTATCGAGAATCTTCTTAGCCTATGCTACATACAAGGACTTTGTCTTTGTACCAAATGGATGTCAAAAGCGCATTTCTTAATGGTGATCTTCAAGAAAGCGGTCTACGTTGCTCAACCTCCGGGCTTTGTGGAGAAAGGAAAAGAGACTCATGTTTACAAGCTTAAGAAGGCTCTCTATGGTCTTAAGCAAGCTCCTCGGGCCTGGTATGAAACCTTATCCAAATTCTTGGTAGAACAAGGATTTATGCGAGGCAAGATTGACACCACTCTCTTTATTCTCAAGCACAAAGGACATTCACTGCTGGTACAAATTTACGTTGATGATATCATTTTCGGATCTACCAATGAGAAGCTATGAGCGATTTGAAAAGCTTATGACTAGCAAATTTCAAATGAGCATGATGGGAGAACTCACATTCTTCTTGGGTCTTCAAATTCAACAATCCAACAAAGGAATATTCATCAGTCAATCCAAGTATGCTAAATATCTTGTCAAAAATTTGGTTTGGAAGCTTGACAAACACATTTGATACACCAATGGCTGCTAAATGCAAACTTACAAAAGACTTACAAGGAAAGAAAGTTGATATCACCCACTATAGGGGATAATCGGATCTCTGCTTTACCTCACGCCCGGCGGACGACATAGTGTATCTTTGTTGGGGTGTGTGCTAGATTTCAAGCAGATCCTCGGGAGTCACATCTTCTTGCAGCCAAAAGAATCATTAAATACGTATCAGATACCACCAACTTAGGTATGCGGTATCGAGGAATCTTCTTTCAACTTGGTTGGTTACTCGGATGCCGACTATCTTTGGTTGTCAAATCGATAGAAAAAGCACCCGGTGGAACTTGTCAATTTCTAGGAAACAGACAGACTTGTCTCTGGGCTAGAAACAAGAAACAAGCATCGGTTTCCAACTCAACTCCACTGCAGCGAGAATACATAGGCTGGCGGTAGCTGCTAGGTCAGCTGCTATGGATCAAACAACGGTTGGTGGACTACGACATCAAAAGTAGCAGCGCCCAATCATGTGTGATAACACCTCGGCAATCTATCACTACAATCCCGTGATGCACTCCAAAAGCATATCGATGTTCGATATCACTTTCTAAGGGACATAATGTAGAAAAGAGAAACATTAGCATGAAGTATATTTCAAGCCGATTTCAATCAAGCGCGGACAATCAGCGGTAGACATCTTCACCTAGAAGCGAGCTCTAGAAGCGAGCAGGTTTGCTTATCTAAGGGAGAGCTTGGTATGCTTGACCCAGCTGCTTAAATTTAATCTAAAATTAATTTTCATTATAATATTTGGAAATTTCAAAATTAATTTTAAGCGGAATTGAAAATTTTTTAAGCGAGCGGACTTGAAAATTTTTTTAAGCTTGACTTGAAAATTTCTCTTAAGCAGACTTATTACTTTTAAAAATAAAATCAAAGAATTTATAAAGTCACTGAGAGAAAAGGTAAGCTTTCTAAACTTTAAGTTTTAGAGGGTTGTTTATGAAAATTGTGAGGACTAATTTCAAAATTGGTTGAGTTAATTTATGAAAGGCATTTTTCTCTTTCCTAAAAGCCGTCATTCATTAAGTCTTGTCAATCAAAAGGCGTCGACTTAATGACATTTCACAAGTCTCTATGGTGACGGCACGTCCTTTCTTTATAAACCCTCAACCGCCAAAAACTCATTTCATCAAAAGCGTCTCTTGCTATTCTCTCTCTAAAGCTTTCTTCTCTCTAACATTGCCTTCTTTAAAAATTTTGGGTGCAAATGCTTCATTCACTCTGATAGTGGTGATTACTGAGGTAAATTTGATGAAAAAGGCGATGAAGGTATTTTTGTTGGTTATGCTAAGCATAGTAAAGCTTATAGAGTTTACAATAGAAAAACTCAAACAATTGTTGAATCTATGCATGTTACTTTTGATGAATTTAATTTACTTGAGTCTCTAAGGCTCCCGATGCTACTAACAATTTTGAGATTTTGAGGCGAGGAAACAATAA
>CM028377.1:87526690-87644938 GCA_013146195.2 Codonopsis lanceolata | reverse complement strand
GTATTTAATCTTTTATTCTTTTAGTTGATTTTTCTCCTATGTTTAGTCGTTGAGTGGTTGTTTATCGTGCTGGTATTTTTGGTTGCTTCACCGCCTTAGATTTGCCGATGAAATGTCAGGCGCAGCAGCCACGTGAGTTGAAGAATTGTCGAGAGTAGTCGCCCTCAGCCTTTGCATCCCACCATTCAAATCGAAGGCTTGGGTTCCACTTATAATTTGCTTCCGCAGCTTTTTAGTTTTTGTTATTCCGCACGCCGTTATGGCTTTACATTTCCATTTAGAGCTTGTTGGCTCAACTGCTGACTCACACCCATTACCGTAGCGTGCTTGTTCTGCCTTTTTAGTCCTGCCTTGACGGCACGACCTGGGATTTCACATTTGAGTCCGAGTCGGTCGCCACACGTGAACACGCATCTGGGCATCCATAACTCCCTTAGCTATCCAACTTGCATCACTATATCCTTCAAGTACATGAGGACATATACCGTAATGCAAACCCAAGGAACTAGTTCCTTTCAAGTACCTGAGTACTCTATCCAAGGCCTCCCAATGGGTTCTATTTGGGAAACTAGTGTGCCGACTCAACTTAGACACTGAAAACGTAATATCAGGTCTGGTGCAGTTTGCAAGGTATCCCAAGCTACCAATAATCTGAGAATATCTCAATTGAGACACAGGTACCCCACTTTCATTCTTATACAAAGCTACTGAAGGATCATATGGTGTCTTAGCAATTCTACTATTGTTATAGACATACTTCTCAATAACTTGAGTGACATAATGAGATTGTGAAATGGATAGCTCTCTGGTACCGACCTAGTCAACCTTAGACCAAGAATTACTTCAGCTTCACCCATATCCTTCATTTCAAACTTAGGTTTTAAGAATGTCTTAGCCTCAATTATTATATTATTGTTTGAGTCGAACAATAATATATCATCCACATAAAGGCATAAAATAATGCATACATCACCTTTAACTTTGAAATACACACACTGACCTACATCACAAAGAGTAAAGCCAAATGATAATACAACCTTATCAAAATTTTCATTCCATTGCTTAGGGGCTTGTTTAAGTCCATATAAAGACTTTACCAACTTACAAACTTTACTCACGTTGCCTTTAGCTACAAATCCTTCAGGTTGATCCATATAAATCTCTTCTTCAAGATCACCATGAAGAAAAGCAATCTTAACATCCATTTGATGAATGTTAAGACCTAAAATGGATGCCAATGCTATAAGAATTCTTATTGTAGTCATACGCGCAACTAGGGCATAAGTATTGAAGAAATCTATGCCCTCCTTTTGTTTGAAACCCTTTGCAACTAACCTGGCCTTGAATTTATCTATGATTTTGTCAAGCCATGTAATATAGTCAAGCCATGTAATATAGTCAAGCTATGTTAAACAAATGAATAAAATATTTAAAAGAAAGAAAAGGAAATGAAGTGGAAGATAAAACTAGAAGATTAAGTTACCAGAATAAAGTGATAGGCAACCAAATTCAAAGGCAAGACCAAACATGTAACAGGAACAATGCAAATATAAAAAGTGTTAAAAATAAACATTGAACTAAAACAAAAAAATAGGAAAGGAAAAACTTATCGGTTGCGATGAATCGTCTCAGAAACTCGAACTTGCCTTGAAGTAGATTAGCCCTGGTATTTACTCGTGCAACACTCGAGTTGGCCGTCAACCTTCCAAGATAAGACACCTTCAAGACTAGAACTTTTGCACTACTCTTCTAGTCTTCTTCGATCACGCTTCAGTCGCCGGAGAAATCGAAGAGGAGAGAACAGACTAATGGATTCCTTGGGTACTTGTCAATCCACAGATTCTACGTTGTAGAGAAGGAAGGGAATATATATATATATATATATATATATATATATATATATATATATATATATATGTATGTATGTATGGAGAGAATATATGTGTGTGAATTTAAATTCTCAATCACAGCCAATAGCACAAAGAAGGAAACTTTATGTGCATTAACCTTGAGTAATTACGGCGATCAATTACCGTAATTATCACATTAATTACGGTTTCCGTAACTGCTCTCTTGAAATCACACACTAAGGATTCAAATTGTGTCCACATACACCGCACTAGTGTTGAACTTAGGCATCGGAGTAATTATGTCCAAAAACCATTAAGCCCTCGAGCTAAGATCTTTCAAAGAAAAACAATAAAACACCTCTTTTCAATACTTTCAACGATGGATTCGATACACAATACGACATTAATCAAAACATGAACGTTTTGAACGTCATCCACTTGCGTACACACAACACACCTCAATTCTCTTTTGGTCTACCCAACAAGTAACCAAGATTATCATATCTCCAACACTTTATAGATACTTTGAGGGAATTTCGTATTTTTAGTGTAAGTATATATACTTTGGTGTTGAAAGTTTGATTTCTCTAACACAATATATTAATTTCTAAAGGGACTCATAAATTCCAGAAACGACATAAACAAAGTCTCCAACAACAATGTGTTTATCTAAGATAGTAAGTTTGAATTATTTTCAATTCCACACTCATATAAGTGAATGAATTTATGTTTGGTAATAAAAAAAGAGAATGAAAATAACCAACAAAAATACAAAATTCTAGGATAAGTTGCTATACAATGACTAAAAGTATACATTATAAATGACCGGAAAACAAAGTATCAAAAAAAAAAGATAAAAGTACAACAACACAATTTATAAGTTTCAAAAATTGTAATGATTAAAATACAAAAAAATCCAATAATTAAAAGTAAATAGAAAAATGAATAAACTAGCAAATCATTTTTTTAAAAATCATTAACACCACGTGCAACGCACGTGAACCTTACTAGTATATATATATAACTCTAATGATTTAACCAAGTAGTTGAATCAGTAATTGTCACCGTTGTTTCTTCGAAAAACACTAACTTCATCGTTGCACAACCCATGTACCGAGCTTAGCCGATATAGTACCCATCAATGATGTCCCAAACCCTTTGTAAAAATCTCTACACCCTTCATTCATGATATTGAAACTGTCGTTTTAAAACATGGAGTATCCTTCACAAGAACTTGATGCCTAGTTTTCAAAACCACAATTGGGTATTGTGTAGCTGAAACACCTGAAAAGAGGACGACGCCGATGAAGAAGAATTTGGATTTTTCAAGCATATCCCGGTCAATGTCGACCAGAAGATGGATTTATCTTCCTAAATCATCCTCCACCGTTCCCAAACTTATCTTCGCCACTCACCCAAACACATTTCAGCTGAAAAAATAAGAAAGGATGAACATTGATGCTTTTGGATTCAAGAAGGATGCTCACCTGAGATTTGAGGGCGATCATTGGTATTTGAGATAAGGTCTGAGTGGATTTAGAGTGAGAGAGAGAAAGAAAAGAGCACAAGGGGAGAGAGGGTTCATCGGTATTTTGATGCCTAGTTTTCTGGTTCCTCCCAACTCGTCTCTCTTTTACCGTCACCGATCTCCACCACTATGTCTCCTCCACCACCACCACTAACGATACTAACAATCTCCCTCTTTCCGTCAATTCGGTGGTTGCAAAATTATTATCCCTTTCACGACTTGGGTAAACCCAATTATCTTTGCGAGTGGGTCCCTCACCCTACTACCACTACAAGCAACATTTCCACCTCTACCGCCAACAATGTCACCGCTGCTTGTTACAAAATCCTTCTAGATTGAGGCTACGACCGCATCTACACCATCGTCATCATCAGCTGCACATTCCCTGTTCTCATCGGCGCCAACCCTTCCTCCGGTGGTAAATTGCTCATTCACGCCTCAACCATGGAAGTCGTAGGCCACAGAAATAGATAGGCTTTGATGCGTATGATGAAGCTAGAAACAACAATCTGTCCCAACGATTTAACAACCCTATGGCTGTCCAAAATTCTTTGGTAAATCAGCCCGAAAACCCTCACAAAACCCTAACCAACTGAGAAGACTTGTTACGTGAAACTCTCCCCAAACCCTAGTTGTTTACACAAGCCCTCAAAACATCCTTAGGTTGTCCAAAAACTCTATTAAAATCACTCCCTAATCTGCCCAAACCCTACCTTGGCCGAGATCTCAAGGTAACAATCAAAACAGTCCGAACTCCTCTTTAAACAAAAACAAAAAAGAAAATAACATAAAATAAAAGTAGATATGGAATGGGTACGCTCACCGGTTAGGATTCACTCTCCTAACATAAAGAAACCTTTGTGAAATTCCTCCTAACTATTAAGAAAGAAAAACACTCGAAAGAATTGAACAAACCCTATTCTTTTTTATTACTTTTTCATAAAACTCAAATCTGAAAATTACAATGAAATAAAGCCCTATTTATGCTAACAAATAAACCCTAATTCTATAAGGAAAGTAAAACAAACTTCTAAGTCCTTAAGGGACTCTAATTTGCAATTAAGAATGCAAAACTACTAAGTAAATCCTAGCCTTTTAAGGACTTTACTTTACAAAAATGGGATTAACTAATTAGGAAACTAATTACAGAAAACAACTAATCAAAAGGAAACACAAGGTGTGCCTTGAGCACAAAGTAAACAACAAGATCAACCCTTGTGGTGTAAATGCACTCTTGAGCCCAAAGTGACTTCCATGCAATCTTTCATTCGACCCACGGGCTGCCCCAAGTAATTGCCTCCCATGCAAAGCCTTCCCAAATCGTGGCCCTCTTGTTGCCTATGTCAACCCATGCCATGTAATCAACCCAATCAGCCCGATGTGAGTCTTCAATCATGGTCAACCTCCATAATATGCTCCCACAACCCGTGCCCTTTCCTTGATCCTTTTTAGCATGCATGTGGTCTTTTGGTCCAACCCATCTTTCTTGCGTTCCTTGCCCCATAATAACCCTTATAGATCGAGCAATAACAAAACCGACAAATGCCACTTGTTTATCTTTCCACTTTTGATAATTCATTCATGCATCCATATCATTACTTGGCCTAGAAACAACCCCTATTGACCACGTATTACTCAACCCGCCTTCTTCAATTGCATATCCCCCAAAGTAGGACAACTTTTCAAATATTTCGCATCAAACTCCCCTTCGTAAAGAAGAATTGTCTTCAATTCTTGAACTACTCTTTTGCCAACATATGGAACAAACGTATCGGAGAACCCGTTCATAATCTTAATGAACCATATGTGACGTTCTTCGTGCTAGGACATCCCCTCATTTTGATTCTTCATGCAAAACAGCCCCAAACACACTGCCCTTATTTGAAACAGCCCCATACTGCGTGTACCAACCCTCTTGCCCACTTTCACTTTCCTTTGCATGCTCACTGCCATCTTTCATTCCTTTGTCCTCCAATGTACGAAAGAACCACCAATCCAACCATGAGGAACCCCATAATTGTGACCCACAAAGAACCCAACAAACCCGCCCCAAGAAAATAATTCCACAATAGAATCATGTCATGGTGTAACATACTTTAGCATAGACAAAGTTATCGAGTTTCAAGGCCCCAAAATTTTCAATGGTACGTGTATAGGGTTGTTTTTTGTGCACACTTTCAGCCTCTATACCCACTCCATTTATCCTCCACTTTTGCTCCTAAGGTGGTTTAAAGATGTGTAAAACCCATCTTGTTGCATCACAATGTTTCCCTTGAAATTCGGTGCAAGTCTTCATAAGATGAACCATATGTTCTTCTTCATATCCATTAGCAAATAGGTTTTTCTTTTGAGCAGAATTTTTGATAGAACATCTTGAGAAACATGTAAAGGTTTTAATTTGACAACCTTCGCAATTTTCCTCCCATCATGAATATCGAACCAATCCACTTGCCATGGGTATTTCATCATTATGTGACACATATTCCTTGGCTCCATACCACATAATATCTCCTCTTGCCAATTATTCAAGTGAAAGATTGGGGCTTGATGACTTACTTGAATTTCAAAATCGAAAGGATCTTCGTAGACATGGAAAGCCTTCAATTATTCACGAACCATCTCTAGCTTTCTTTCTTCTTCCTCCTTTTTGATTTTCTCTTCTACTAGTCATTTTTGTTCCATCCTCTCCACTTCTTCCCTTTTAATTCTCACCTCTTCTTCTTTCTCCTTTTCAAGTCGTTCTTTCTAAAGCTTTTCATTTGAAAGCCTTTTCTATTCTTTGTTTTCACACCTCTCTTTTTCTTTCTTTTCTAACTTCAACTCTAACTCATAAATTTATTCCAATGTCAATACTCTCCAAAAGGAACAAGCGGATGGATGATTACCATACCCTTCACAGTTCGAGCAATCAAAAACATATAAAGGGAAGATGGTGTTTGACTTGAGTTTGTAGGCATGAGAACCTTTTGCATTTGCAGCCCTAGAACATGTTTTGGAGCCATAAAACTCCTTTGAACTGCCTTCTTCACCATGTTTTTGTGTGGTAGCCGCGTCTCACGATCTTGTAGTAGCTTCTTGGTCAAGCGTCGTACCTCACGTTGTAAGCTTCATATTTCTTGATCGATCCATGCTCCGTTGTCTTCCATGATCGTCCACGAAGTTGGAATTCGTGGATGTATTTGCTCTGATACCACTTGATGCGTATGATGAAGCTAGAAATAACAATCTGTCCCAACGATTTAACAACCCTATGGCTGTTTGAAATTCTTTGGTAAAACAGCCCGAAAACCCTCACAAAACCCTAACCAATTGAGAAGACTTGTTACGTGAAACTCTCCCCATACCCTAGTTGTTTACAAAAGCACTCAAAACAGCCTTAGGCTGTCCAAAAACTCTATTAAAATCACTCCCTAATCTGCCCAAACCATACCTTGGCCGAGATCTCAAGGTAACAATCAAAACACTCTAAACTCCTCTTTAAACAAGAACAAAAATAAAAATAACATAAAATAAAAGATAGATGTGGAATGGGTAACAATGGTAGGCTCACCGGTTAAGATTCACTCTTCTAACGTAAAGAAACCTTTGTGAAATTCCTCCTAACCTTTAAGAAATAAGAACACGGGAAAGAATTGAACAAACCTTGTTCTTTTCTATTAACTAGTAAGGTTCACGTGCGTTGCACGTGGTTAACGCACGTGGTGTTAATGGTTTTTTAAAGTGATTTGCCAGTTTCTTAACTTTTTTGTTTACTTTTAATTATTGGATTCTTTTTGTATTTTAATCTTTATAGTTTTGAGACTTATAAATTGTGTTATTGTGTGTTTAGGTTTTTCGATATTTTGTTTTTCGGTAATTTATAATGTAAGCTTTTAGTCATTATATTGCAACTTATCCTACACATTTGTCTTTTTTATTGGTTATTTTTAAATCTTTTTTTAATACCAAACATGAATTCATTCACTTTTATCGGTGTTGGAATTGAAAACAATTTAAGCTTACTTTCTTCGATAAGCACATTGTTGTTGGAGACATAGCTTATGTCGTTTGTGAAATTTATGACTCTCTTTGAAAAAATAATAAATTGTTTTATTGAAATCAAATTGACAATCCCAAAGTATATACTTACACTCTAAAATACAAAATTCACCCAGAGTATCTATAAAGTCTCATTTTACCACCTAACCTAACTTTTGTGTTATTTTCATATGTCATTGTATAAGTTTTTTCTAGTTTGCCCCCTAGACACTACTAAGGTTACCAATATGACGTTAAGGTGCACATGGTATTTCACGTGAAGGACATTTTGGTCATTTTTAACAATGTTTTCTGTGCTTTTATTACCCAAAAAAAACTTCATTTTCTTATTCTCCGACAACGCTTTCTCTGCTTCTTCTCCAACAATGACATCTTATTTAAATTTTAAATGAGATAAAACTCAAGAGTGTCTAAATCTTTTATTCAAATTTTTTTATAGAAAAATAAATAAAAATAGTGCAGAATCATATCAGAGAGAGATAAAACACAAGAAGAGGATCATATTCAGGTGTCAAGGCCGCCATGAATAAAAACCCACAAAAATTAAAGTTGTCGAATCGCCGATGTTAAATGACCAAGCCACAAACACAATGCATAAGCATACACGATGAATTTCAAAACTCATATTTGAATTCATCACGATGCATACGACAATGATGAGGCACGCCATGATTCAATCCGCCTTCATCGCCCCTAGCTTAAACTCCAACAAATTTCTCCTTGGCACCATTGATATGGTTTATGGTTTGAATTGAGCAAATTCTCGATCTTAAACATTATTCGCTACCATTTTTATCACTACGATTACCACACGTTACATCACAATTACCAAATTTGATATGGAATATGGAAATGCTACAAAATTACGTTGAGAGCCAAAGTGGATTTGGTGGATATCTTAGGGGACAATGTGTATTTTGGACTAATTTTGATGGGGCAAACATATGATTAGCCCCCAAAATTACACACTAAATCTCACATTTGACCTCAACCTACGAAGTGTCCCACTTTCATACCTTATTTTTCTATTTGTCCCACTTTACTCCCTCCCGTCTATGGGTGTTAAAAATAGTAACGTACGGAAAATGATATGTGCATGTCACATTAATATTATTTTGATCATTTTGTGGGGTGGAAAATAAGATTTAGTTATAACTTTATTATATAATTAACCATTTAGTATTTAAAAAATGTTTTTAAATAAAAATAATAATAAATAATTGTTTCAATAATTCAAAAATAATTATATGACCAAATTACAATTTCCCCCAAGGTATCTACCAAATCGTATAATGTACCCCAACCTAAGGTTTGTTCCATAATGATATCTGACTTTACTTTTTTTTTTTTTCCATTTTCCAACCTATCCGTGATGGACGCTAGAATATTCACGTTAAATAGCACATGGTCTTCCACGTGCGGGTACAAATGACATTTTCATTATCTGCTTTAGGGATAAATGTATTAAAAGTAAAAAACTCTAATCTCACACACTCTCCTTCCCTCTTCTCCCGGTGCAAGTGCCCATCTCTCGCTCCACCAAAATAGCCGCCATCTCCAGCCTAAACCCTTCCCACTTCGGTCACGCCTATCACAACTTTGGCGCCGTCCTTCTTCGATTATAGCCAAACTCCATCTCTGATCTTCCTCATTCTATCTCATGCAAAACTCCCGCCTAAAGTAGAAATCAAAGGGTATATACTATACTTACTAAAAACCCTAGTAAAAACATGCGATTAACAAAAAACACATAACCCTTATCGACGAATTCATCGGAAAGAGAGACGAGCTTGAATGCAGAGAAATGGTAAGGAAAATGCTAACCTTAAAACTAATTATACTACATTCCTTACAACTATGCTTTGAAGAAGTGCAAAGTTGTTTTGAACAAAGACATTTTTGCGCTTGAAGGTTTAGTAGTAAGGAAAATTATAAAATTAGTTGTAAGGCTAGCAATGTTGTTATTTTAATTTGTCTAATAATTAAATTTAGAATTTATTTAATTTATACACCCATCACCATTACCACCACTACCACCTCAAATAACACTATTAGCCTATAAATCAATTTTTTTATTTTATCTTATTTCTTTGTTTAATTTCTTACTCATTTATTTAATGTCGTATTCCACATAAATCACCACTTTCATGCTTAAAATCGCCCCCACCATTACCATCATCCCTGCAAATGCCGCCACAACTATCACCACCACCAAGAAACGTGTCCACCTTGCCTTGCTAAAATGGAAAAATAACATATCTTTAGCTTCCGTTAAGTGGAACTACTTTCTTCAAACGACTTTCCTATCGATTCTAACTTAATTTCTTCTCTAACAAAACGCATGATTTGTCAACTAAATTCTCTATTTTTCTTTATCTTCTTGACATTATATCACCTTTCTTTAACACGTTTCTCTTAGCTTATTCATACGCAATTACTAAGCACGCTATAGATTTGCTTAATATCTCGATTCTCACCAACCAATGTATTATTATAGTTACAATTTTTCATATACCTCTAATAATGTCATTCCCAACATATGATGTCTCACTTTCCTACATGTTTTTTCTATTTGTCCTCTCCCGTCTATGGGCATTAAAAATAGTGATGGAAAATCGTGTACATGAGGATTATTTTGGTCTTTTTGCTTGTGGCGCAAAGTGGGATTTGTTATAATTTCATCATTTAGTTTTCCATTTAATATTTAAAATATTTTTTTAATTAAAAAATTATTTAAATAATGTAAAATTAGTTATACTTTGTGTGATATTTAAATTCAACGTTAAAAAGGCATTACTCCAAAAAATGAAATTTAAAATTTATTTCTTAGCCCTCACTTTCTTTCGTCAACCCCATCATTTATAGACTCACCACCACCACCACCAACACCTTAAATTTTACCATTAGTCCAAAATTTAATTTTTTGATTTGATTTTATTTCCTTTTCTAATTTCTTACTCTTTCCTTCGAAGTAACCAATTTGGAAAACCCATCAATGATAGACACACCACCACCACAACCTTAAATTTCACTTTTACAAACTCAAATTCAATTTTTTTGAATTTTCAAACTTTCAAATTGAATCTGAAACCCATATGGATATTTGAAAATTTGATGATTAGGAAATCTCACAACGATGTATTTCATCTAATCCACTACTGTCATCCCTAAAATTACTATCACCACAACCTCTAACACCATCATCCATGCGGTCGTAAGCACCGCCATCACCATCACCAAGAAACGCATTCATCTTGCCTTATTAAAATAGAAACATAGAATCTCTTTAGCTTTTGATTAGTCGGACTTGTTTCTCGAACGTCTCTCATTTCTTACCTCCTATACACTTTCGGTGTCAAATTACTAAGTAAGGAGAGAATCTAATTTAGGATGGAGCTACTTGAAAGGATGTTGATTGGTGACAATTTCTTTCAATTAAAGGAGAGTTGTGGTAGAAGAAAAGAAAGTTGATAGCCAGGGGAGGGGAATAGAGAGATTCTCACACGTAACTACTCCGGTTCTATGAAGAGGAGCAAGCAAGTTAAGACCAAAAGAGGTTAGAGGTTTGGAACCCTGTTATGGGAAGGAGTAAAATATTTTAAACCTAGTTATTTGTGCTTACTAACAGTGGTTTGTTTGTAATATTTATAAGTTAGAAGCAGTATGATAGTTTTTAAGGTTGCTTGTAGTAGTCTGAAAATTCAAATAAGTAAACTGTAGATTTTGGCTTTCTTTTGTAACAAAACGCACGAATTCATCAATTGGTTCTTCATTTTCTTCATCTTATTGACATTATGACACATTTTCTTAACCCACTTCTCTTAGCTTATTCATGGATAATAGCTAAAGACGCTACATATTTTTGCTTAATATCTTGATACTCACTAACAAATATATTATTATAGTAACATTTTTTTTCATTTACTTCTATAATGTCTTTACTGAGTAAAACCATATTATTTAAGAATGTAATATCATATTATTTTTTAGTTTCAAATAAATTTTTAGTCTCTCGACCGAGTAAGGGTATTTTTGTTATTTTAGAAAATATTGGACGACATTTGTAACGATAATGGTAGGAGGGGAAACTGATAAGGAAGTAAAAATACAAGACGAAATAAATAGAATTCAAAACTGTAGGACCTAACTTTAAAACATAAACAAGTCAAGGGATGAAATTATTATTTGATTATTAATGGAATTAATTAGTCCCTGATAAATTTACTTGTTTGACCTTAATTAATGGTAGATGATTTATTATATTTGAGGCTATTTTTGTCCAAACATTATTTGTTGTCATGGTAAATTTACTTGTTTTGTCCTTAATTAAATGGTGGGTGGTTTATTTGGTGAAGGGTTATTTTTGTCCATCTATTAAATTGTAAGAAACAAGCTTCCCTTTTATAGTAAGAGAGATTTACTCAAATAATACTATTAGCCTAGAAATCATTTTTTTTTATTTTATCTTATTTCTTTGTTTAATTTCTTAGTCATTTATTTAATGTCGTATTCCACATAAATCACCACTTTCATGCTTAAAATCGCCCCCACCATTACCATCATCCCTGCAAATGCCGCCACAGCTATCACCACCACCAAGAAACGTGTCCACCTTGCCTTGCTAAAATGGAAAAATAACATATCTTTAGCTTCCGTTAAATGGAACTACTTTCTTCAAACGACTTTCCTATCGATTCTAACTTAATTTCTTCTCTAACAAAACGCACAGATTTGTCAACTAAATTCTCTATTTTTCTTTATCTTCTTGACATTATATCACCTTTCTTTAACACGTTTCTCTTAGCTTATTCATACGCAATTACTAAGCACGCTATAGATTTGCTTAATATCTCGATTCTCACCAACCAATGTATTATTATAGTTACAATTTTTCATATACCTCTAATAATGTCATTCCCAACATATGATGTCTCACTTTCCTACATGTTTTTTCTATTTGTCCTCTCCCGTCTATGGGTATTAAAAATAGTGATGGAAAATCGTGTACATGAGGATTATTTTGGTCTTTTTGCTTGTGGCGCAAAGTGGGATTTGTTATAATTTCATCATTTAGTTTTCCATTTAATATTTAAAATATTTTTTAAATTAAAAAAATTATTTAAATAATGTAAAATTAGTTATACTTTGTGTGATATTTAAATTCAACGTTAAAAAATGCATTACTCCAAAAAATGAAATTTAAAATTTATTTTTAGCCCTCACTTTCTTTGTCAACCCCATCATTTATAGACTCACCACCACCACCACCACCTTAAATTTTACCATTAGTCCAAAATTTAATTTTTTGATTTGATTTTATTTCCTTTTCTAATTTCTTATTTAACCAATTTGGAAAACCCATCAATGATAGACACACCACCACCACAACCTTAAATTTCACTTTTACAAACTCAAATTCAATTTTTTGAATTTTCAAACTTTCAAATTGAATCTGAAACCCATATGGATATTTGAAAATTTGATGATTAGGAAATCTCACAACGATGTATTTCATCTAATCCACTACTGTCATCCATAAAATTACTATCACTACAACCTCTAACACCATCATCCATGCGGTCGTAAGCACCGCCATCACCATCACCAAGAAACGCATTCACCTTGCCTTATTAAAATAGAAACATAGAATCTCTTTAGCTTCTGATTAGTCGGACTTCTTTCTCGAACGTCTCTCATTTCTTACCTCCTAAACACTTTCGGTGTCAAATTACTAAGTAAGGAGAGAATCTAATTTAGGTTGGAGCTACTTGAAAGGATGTTGATTGGTGACAATTTCTTTCAATTAAATGAGAGTTGTGGTAGAAGAAAAGAAAGTTGATAGCCAGGGGAGGGGAATAGAGAGATTCTCACACGTAACTACTCCGGGTTCTATGAAGAGGAGCAAGCAAGTTAAGACCAAAAGAGGTTAGAGGTTTGGAACCCTGTTATGGGAAGGAGTAAAATATTTTAAACCTAGTTATTTGTGCTTACTAACAGTGGTTTGTTTGTAATATTTATAAGTTAGAAGCAGTATGATAGTTTTTAAGGTTGCTTGTAGTAGTCTGAAAATTCAAATAAGTAAACTGTAGATTTTGACTTTCTTTTGTAACAAAACGCACGAATTCATCAATTGGTTCTTCATTTTCTTCATCTTATTGACATTATGACACATTTTCTTAACACACTTCTCTTAGCTTATTCATGGATAATAGCTAAAGACGCTACATATTTTTGCTTAATATCTTGATACTCACTAACAAATAAATTATTATAGTAACATTTTTTTTCATTTACTTCTATAATGTCTTTACTGATTAAAACCATATTATTTAAGAATGTAATATCATATTATTTTTTAGTTTCAAATAAATTTTTAGTCTCTCGACCGAGTAAGGGTATTTTTGTTATTTTAGAAAATATTGGACGACATTTGTAACGATAATGGTAGGAGGGAGAAACTGATAAGGAAGTAAAAATACAAGACGAAATAAATAGAATTCAAAACTGTAGGACCTAACTTTAAAACATAAACAAGTCAAGGGATGAAATTATTATTTGATTATTAATGGAATTAATTAGTCCCTGATAAATTTACTTGTTTGACCTTAATTAATGGTAGATGATTTATTATATTTGAGGCTATTTTTGTCCAAACATTATTTGTTGTCATGGTAAATTTACTTGTTTTGTCCTTAATTAAATGGTGGGTGGTTTATTTGGTGAAGGGTTATTTTTGTCCATCTATTAAATTGTAAGAAACAAGCTTCCCTTTTATAGTAAGAGAGAATAGCAATAATGGAGAAGGGCGAATGCCAAATAAATAGTGAACTATCAGTTTTGCTATTAAAGAAACCGAGCGACAACAGAAAATCGTGCAGTCGTTGGAACCAAGCTCGCGGAGATTGTTTCAAACCATAAAGAGCACGATCAAGCTTACAGACATGATCGGGGAATTTAGTATCACGGAAACCGGGGGGTTGAGCCATGAAGACCTCTTCATTGAGCATGACATTTAGAAAGGCGTTGCGAACATCCAATTGTTGAATAGGCCAAGCACGAGCATGGACAAGCGCAAGAACAGTCCAAATAGTTTGGGGCTTGACAACTGGACTAAACGTCTCGTCATAGTCGAAACCTTCTTGCTGTGAGTAGCCTTGAGCAACAAGCCGAGCTTTGTGTCGTTCTATAGTGCCATCAGCCTTCCTTTTAATTTTAAACACCCATTTGCTATATACCGATGATGTTCATGGATGGTGTGCGAGGAACGAGAGACCAAGTGCCATTTTTATGAAGAGCACGAAGTTCCTCGTCCATAGCACGTTGCCATTGAGGGAGAAGCGCTGCCTATTGGAAATTCTGGGGTTCAAAAATCCATGGTAGCGGCAGAGAGAGCCTCAGGGAGAGGATGACCATAGACGAGCTCGTTGATGCTCCGAAACTTGAGTGGTGGCGTTGAAGAAGGATTGGCAAAAGACTGACTCAAAGAAGCTGAAGTTGGACTAGGAGAAGAGTCTAGATTGAAAGGAACCGGGCTGATGGGAGAAGTTGGGAGCTGAAATGGGCTAGGCGGATTAGCTGGTGCTGAAGAGGAGCTGACCCCTTGAGGAAAGAGTTCTGGTGTGGACAGCCCAGGTGAGGGAGAAGAATGCTGGAACCTTGGGCTGCTATTAAGGCCCAAATCAAGAAGAGGCGATGCTTGAGGATGCAGGCGGCGGCCATGGGGCGAAGGAGAGTCCGAGATACCTTGGGATGAGCCGGTATAGGTTGGCTGCATACATGAGGCAGATATGGACTGGAGTGTTGGCTTAGGCCAGGAGCAAGATCTACAATTTTGTTAGGCCCAAAAGGAAAGCAATTCTCATCAAATAACACATGCCGATATATATAAAGACGGCCCATTGATCTATCGAGACAACGATACCCTTTTCGTAATGGATCATAACCCAAAAAGACACAAGGTGTAGACTTTGTCATCAACTTGTGACGATTATATGGAACGAGAGGGGGAAAGCAAAGACAACCAAAAGTTTTTAAATATCGATAATCAGGAACACGCTGTAGTAACTTTTGATAGGGAGAGATATAGTTGAGCCGATGCATGGGAAGACGGTTAATAAGAAACACAGCGGTAGAGAAAGCTTCAAGCCAATATTTTTTAGGTACATTAGATTGCGCAAGGAGGCACAATCCCATCTTAACAATATGGCGGTGATTGCGTTCCACAACTCCATTTTGTTGAGGAGTGTAGGGGCAAGTCACTTGATGTCGAATACCTTGTTGGGCCAAAAACTAAGAAAACTGATGATTTATAAATTCACCACCCCCATCAGTTTGTATTGTTTTAATTGTGTGGATAGCAGAGATTTTGCGACTCAATTGATTTTCCACCTGTGTCTTGAATGTTGAGAAAACGAAGAGAACGTCAGATTTTTGTAAAAGGGGAAATAACCACACATAACGTGAAAAATCATCAACAATGGACAGGTAATACTTAAAACCAGACATAGAAGTAACAGGAGAGGGTCCCCAACTATCCAAGTGTAACATGTCGAT
This sequence comes from Codonopsis lanceolata, assembly GCA_013146195.2. Lineage (NCBI taxonomy): Eukaryota > Viridiplantae > Streptophyta > Magnoliopsida > Asterales > Campanulaceae > Codonopsis > Codonopsis lanceolata. The sequence goes on along the minus strand of CM028377.1, from coordinate 87,628,969 downwards.
GGGATTTAACGAATTAAAAGTACGAGGAACAAAAGGTTGACTACTGAACTTGCCCAAAGGGCATACATGACACAGATGGCTAGACTTCACAGATCCACTCACAGGAATCCAATATTTATTCACTAAAGACTCAAAAATATGCTGAGACGGGTGACCCAAACGAGCGTGCCACATCTGCGATGTTGCACGTTCGCTAATGAGAGCTAAATGATTAACGACAGAAGAAGGCTGAAAAGATAAGTTGTAGAGGCCACTGGTACTAGTGCCAGAAAGAATAGTCTATCTCGTACGGTGATCCTTCACAGGAAAACCAGAATGGTTAATCTTAAAAAAAACAAATATTATCACGAGAAAATTGACGAATAGAAAACAAGTTTTTATTCATAGAGGGCACACATAAGACATTACATAAAAGGAAAGATCTAGAACCATTGAAAAAGTTAGACTGACTAATACGAAAAATAGGAAGATGCGAACCATTTGCGACAATGACAGTGTCCTTACCCGAATACAGAGTGGAGTGAGAGAAAATACTCGAGGACGGAGTCATATGAGCAGTAGCACCGGATTCAAGAACGAAAGAGACCGGGGCCATGGATGATGTGGGTGAGGGGTGTGGGTAAGGAGAAGGCGGGTTTTGGTGATATGAGGGTAGAGAGAGTGATTGTGGTGATTGGTGGGCAATATAAGCTTGATTAAGTCTGTTGGGACAAGTGGGTGCTAAGTGGTCAGTACGAAGACAGAGTTGGCATGGGGCAGAAGGGTTAGTCACAAGATAAGGATTGGTGGGAGAGTAAGGGGTTTGAGAAGGGGTAAAGCTGAAGGAGGACACGGCTGGGGTAGGAGGGCGTGAGGGATAATTAGGTGCTGGAAGAATACCACTGCCGTTGTTACTTCCGCAGCCACGATTTTTCCACCAATTCTTACCACGACCCCGACCGCGGTTGTACTGAGGAGAATAAGAATTCACACCGGTATGGGGATGAGTGGGTGGTGGCGAAGGTCTAGGTGAAGTATCAGAAATAACAGAATTAGCGACAAGGGCAGTGGTAGGATTTAGTGTAGGGGTAGAGAACTTTTGTTGGAGAGCCTCTTATTGTAGAAGAAGGTCCTGAAGATCGTTGATAGACATTGCGGGACGAGAGTTCTGAACGGTAATGAATTCCTTGAATGGTGCATCGAGACCACCAAGAATACGACGTTGCAAATCCTCATTTGTGACGATAACACCCGCGGTGGCAAGAGAGGTTTGGATGGTTTTGTCTTTAAGAGTGTAGGATTTGATGGATGTGTCAGGAGAACGTTTGAGGTCATGGAGTTCATCCTGAAGTTTCTGGATGTGAATTTGGGAGGAAACTCCAAACTCTTGAGAGAGCAACATCCAAGCTTCCGGTGCAGTTTTACAAGGGTTAACATAAGGTTGAATATCAGCGGACACGGTTGCCTTAATCCAACCAAGTATAAGTCCAGAGGCTTGATGAAATCGGTCATATGTTGGGTTTGGTGTGACTTTGTCTTCTAAGAATTCTGGAGGTGGGATGGTTTGGGTTACGGTATTGGTGATTTTGTGGGTTTAAAGAACAGAAGTGAATAGAGAAATCCAGTTCAGGAAGTTTTCGTTGGTGAGGTGGCAATGAGATATATAGGACTAGATATCAAGGAAAGGGGGAAGGGAATGGTTAGTGGTTCCTACGGTTTTGGAGGGGCTAGCATCATCCATGGCCATTGGTTGCTCTGATACCATGAAAGAGTGGAAAACAAAAGAGAATGAAAAGAAGCCGAGAGATAGAAAGAAGTACAGGATACAAGAATGAGAGAAAGACAAATCTACCAACTTGCTGATGTATATTCTATATATTTATAACATGTTACAGTGAATAGCAAAAGGAAAGGTTTGACCAATTTGCTTGCTGAAATTATGTACATGAATAAAGCTTTCTTAAATTACAAATAATCACATGGGTGCAGACACCCCAATTTCGTACCCCTGGCATGTAACATTGACATGCGATATCAAGACCTGTTAAAACTTAACAAATGTCAAGTTACAGGGTTTAAAAATGCAAAAGACAAAGCAGGATGCGTAAAACAGTGAAATGCAGGGGCCAGAGTGTCAAAAGGAGGCCAAATTTGAAGAACCAGGCGCTGCCACAATGCCATATGGGCGCGGCGCCCAGATCCTTAGGGGTCGGCGCCAAGCCCCCAAACAGTGCACTCCGTCTTAACGCATTGCACAAGTTCTCAAGCGTACGATACAAGTTGATGAAGCACAGAGAATAAAATTTAAAGACAGTGGTTTCCCTCCTCTCACCTATAAATAAAGGTGTCCGCTTCAGTTTTTGGGACACAACAGAAACACGGAGAGAAAACGATGTGCGTTTATCTTACGCTGTGATAGAGAGCGATCGTGAGATAGTGAGTGCCCCTTCTATAAAGCCTCGAAGCTCTATCAAATCTCCTTCAAACACAAAACCAACCGGTTAAAGTGAGCCTTAGCTCCCCAGCTAGGTTTCCACCCTATTCCCCCGATCCAAAAATCCCAAAAAGAGCAGTTGCTCTACCCGAATCCAAAGGCCAAATCCGCCAAAAACAAGCAGTTGCTCTGCCCGATTTCTGCCGGCAGCAAGCAAACAACAACAAAAAACGCAAGCAGTTGCTCCGCCCATTGGACGGTGCCCCGAAGCAACTTTCGGAAGCAGTTATTCTGCCCGAACCGCAGCAGCAACAAAAATACTCCCTCTCCCGGAAGGACAGAGCGAGCGCACCTAACGCTCTTAAAGGTAAACCTTTAAGGGTTTTTATATAAAAAATGATATTTTCATCCGACCCAATGTAAAAAATATAAGCTGTTATGCTGCCCGGATCTATTTAGAAAATAGCATTACAAAGAGCCATTATTATGACCAAATTTTTTAAAATATATTTGTAATTACTGGAAGGAAGTGGCTGCAAGTCTGTAAATAATGTAGACACGGATATATCTGTTTTTAATGCTTTATTTATTTGCTAGAAAAATATAATAAAAACATACTTTAGCCAAAAACTCTTTTGAGACCGAAAGGGCGAGTTGGGTGCCTAGCACCTTCCCAACTCCTAACTTAGCATCCGAACCCTTTTTACAAACTCTGGTTTATTTTTGGTTTTTCTTTGTTTCTCCTTAAAATAAAGATGGCGACTCGATTAAAACATTTTGGATCACAGTGAGGCCCACAACATCCTTTTCTTACACTTTTCCGTTTTCCCCTAAAAAAGGGACGATGTGAATGAAAAGGGTGATGCATTTTCTGTATCTTGTTTTCCCCTAAACAAGGGAGGATGAGATATGGAGAGCCAATGCACTCATAGCGATCCAAAATAGGCCTTAAGGCAATTTTCGGAAAGTCCATAGTAAGGCAGGGCGTGTTCCCACGCGCCTTCGCAGCATCCTTTTTTTGCACTTTTCCGTTTTCCCCTAAACAAGGGACGATGGGAATGAAAATGGTGATGCATTTTCTGTGCCTTGTCTTCCCCTAAACAAGGGAGGGTGAGATACGGAGAAATCCAAAGCTCTCATAATGGACCAAAATTCACTCGGTGACTGAGGCTTATTCAACGCGCTTTTTGACAACACCCTTTTCCGCATTTTTAATTTCATCTTCCCCTAAACAAGGGAGGGTGGAATGGAAAGCGTGGTGTCCTTCCGCAACTCGCGTTCCCCTAAAAAAAGGAGCGCGGGGTCCGGGAGATCCCGGGGAACCCACAATGGGTTAATTGGCTAACTGCTAACATTACACACATTTTACAAGTAAACGCCTACATTATATACTAGGTAGAGGAAAATATCTCTAACTGATTAACAATCATAACAACTCCCTTGTGTATTACACACGCTACTATTCAAGTTCTTTAGTTTGGAAAACTTGTACCTTTAGTATTTTGTTGAGCTTAACCAGTATCCTTATCATCCCCCCTCAAGTTGGATGTGGAGAAAAGATTAAGCACATGAAGCTTGGACAGTAGGCCAAGTAAGGCAAATGAAGACAAAGCCTTAGTAAACATATCAGCAAGTTGAGCTGTGGTGGAGACAAACATGGGAAGCACCAAACCAGATGTAATCGTGTCACGAACAATATGACAATCAATTTCTATATATTTGGTGCGCTCATGGAAAACAGGGTTGGAGGCCAAATGCAGGGCAACCTTATTATCACAACGAAGAGGAACTAGAGTGAGACCAGATATACCAAAGTCTTGAAGTAGAGAAACCAACCAAGTTACTTCACAAGAAGTGTTGGTCCACATTGATACTCAAATAGGCTAGAGGGGGGTGAATAGCCTATGATGTCTATTAAAAACTTTTCTTCTTGTATTAATAAAGTGCAGGTTTTAAAGGCATAGACAGTTTGCACAGTGAGCATGTCTGCAGGTAATACTGAACAGCAGACTTGCTCTTAGCGGATTTATGAACTCTACTGGAAAACCGAAGGTAAATCAAAAGCCTGATTAAAGAGTTTTAGCAGTGGAAATTGTAGGGCTTAGATTTAGAGTGAAGTCTTAAGTGGTTGTACACAAATACATGTTCAGAATAATAGCACACTTAATCCTTCTTCCAAATGCGGATTTAGGAAGTCACAAGAGATTAGCTTTTCAAATAATTAATCAATTTATAAAAGCTCATAGATAGGTTAAGGCTGAATAGTAAAAGATAAACCAATTGAACGAACTTCTGAATTTATTCAAGGATAAATTACAGAATACATTAACCTAGACTCTCTATATAAAGTTTTTGTCCTCGTCGTTCCAAGCCTTAATCTTTACTTAATTATTCATAGACAAATTCTTAAGTAAAGAGAGCAATAGGAGACGACAACGAGGAACAGATATGAGAAGACAATTTTAAGGGTTGTTCAGATAAAAAATATCTGAACAACTGAGTGTAGAACACTCGACCTCTTATGATGATTGATTATTGCACAATCAACAGTATTTGTATAGAAATACAAATATGAAGATATGAATGCAATATTTACAGACAACTCTTCATCTTCTTTGGGCACCATCTGAAATCTATTTTCAAATTGATCTAAGAGATTGACCTATAACTTTAGGAATAAATTCATGACGCTCTGTTAAAGGTTGAGTTCTTCGAAGAAGGATGAAGAACTCAAATCAAGAACTGGGTTCTTGACCAAGACACCGATCTCTGTCTATAGAAATTTCTAATATCTCTCTTCTTCTCCAATCCTTTTCTTATTAGAAATCCACCACTACAAGAAAATTGGGTATTTGGGACGGTCAAAAACCGTCCCAAATACTGTCAAAACCGTCACAAAAGGTATTTGGGACGGCATTGGGACGGTTTTGGCTCCCTCCCAAATACAAGGGTGCCAAATACATTTGTCTCGAGCCAAAACCGTCCCAAAAAGTATTTGGCACGGCAAATGTGACGGTTGGACAGGGTGGTGCCATTTAACACACATTTGGGACGGTTTTTGATGAAACGTCGCAAATAGTATTTGGCACGGTTTTGATGTCGTCCCAAATATTATTTTGGCACGGTTGGATTGCCCTCCCAAATAGTAATTGACACGGTTTTTGTTGCCCTCTCAAATAGTATTGAGGACGGTTCAGTTGCCCTCCCAAATAGTATTTGGCACGGTTGGTGTGCCCTCCCAAAAAGGTTTTGGCACGGTTGGGTTTTCCCTCCCCCATAGTAATTGGCACGGTTTTGTTGCCCTCCCAAATAGTATTTGGAACGGTTGTGTTTGACCTCCCACGTAGTATTTGGCACTGTTGATGCCCTCCCAAATGCCATTTGTGACCAATTATTTTTGTATTTGATATCGTTTTAATATGAGATGACCACCATTTTTTTTTTCAAATTTTTATTATTTATGCCAACAATTTGTTGGAGTCAAATATAGGCAAATTATCAAATGAAAAACAATTACATTTTATATAAATGAATTGAAGTCATAACACAAACTAATTATATAGATATGTTTCTAATTGGTACCCAATTAGTCAAAAGCATAACCTAAAAAATATTCAAAATTACATAAAAGTACAATAAAAAAAAGATTGTATATAGATTAACTACCCTTCAAAAACTAAAGTTTCAATAAGTGTCTTTCATATACAAAAGTGTCTATTGAAATAGACAGATCAAGTCGTCCATTATTGAAATAACTAGCTCAAGTCGAATATCAGTGAGTTGGCCCGAGCCTACAACAAAAATTATATAATTAATATAAATAACGCCAAAAAAAAGAAAAGGAAAAAAAAAAGAGATACCTCAAGAGATATACACTATAAATTAAGGGTACTAAATCTACCTGTTCTACACTAGATCCGGAGCCATTTGTATCCACAGGAGGAAACGATGCTATTATTCCATGAGCATCCAATAAATGTTGCATGTGCTTAATTTGTTCAAGCATCATAGTTTTATTGTTCTCAAATTCAGATATTTTTTAAGCCATATTTTCCACTTCATGGGAAGAACGTATAGTTAAAGTTGACCGAGACCCAAACACATTACGAGGAGATGGTCCTGAACCAAACGTCCTCACACGCCCATGTCCATTAGGCCCATCACATCAACACACACTTACTCTTACTAACCTTACTGAATAATTTTGGTTATGATGGTTATCGACACCTATGAGTGTCTCTGTGACTCTATCACATCCTCTACTACACTTTAGTCCAGTATCAAAGTTCTATACAGGTGGATCACATATTGAAATTAGAATTCACTTTATTCGCCGACATCTCAGTTGTGAAGTGCTTTCCCTACATCGTCTCTTTTCTGCTACTCACCTAGCTCACCACTGAACAAAATCTCATCCACCTGGACATTTTTTTTTCAGTGGACAAACTCACGACGGACTTGAATGAATTCAACTTGGTTATTTAACCTGATCTAGAGTTTGAAGAGAGTAGGAGAAAGGAAGTTTAAAGTCTATCGAAGGACATCAGCTCTTCCTCAAATTCAAGAACAATTACTTTTTCTTAGTCAAGAACTATAGCTCTAATCCATAGTGCTTTGGCCTATACTTGTGCCTGTTTTCTGTTATTGTTGTTGATCGGAGTTGTTCATGTGGAATTACCAATAAATTTTATATTGTAGATATAGAGATAATGTAAAACAAGATCACATACTTCATTTCTCTTTTTCATCTCCTATTATTTCAATTTATCATTCCCATAGAAAGACTTGGAAGAAAAAAAACAACAGAAAACAAATAGGAAACCGAAACCGCAATGCAACACAATTTTTTCCTTGCATCTCTAAGTAATCAGAATACTAATCCATAAGAACAGAAACTGATACTTACTGTTGTCCACAATGCAACTTTTGAAACTACAACATGTTCTGGCATATTCAAAGTTATCTGAGACAATGTGCCCTTGCCAAACATGAGAAATCCCATGCTCGCTACGCCCCTATACATTAGAATGCACAATAGGAAAGACAACATAGTAATAACAAAGTTTAAGGCATTTGGGAAGACAACATGCCCAGAATAGCAAAAGCCATAAATAGCAATAGCAAAAGGAATACCGCTCCAGTTAACTGCTGGACCGCTTTGATGAAAACCAATCCCATTTACTGTTCCGAGAAAAAGCACACAGAACACAATCACAATGGTCATAAGGACCCCACCAGCTGTAACATTAACAACAACAACAACAACAGTTAGAAAAAAATTTAGATAATCAGTAAACATCAAATAGGTTAACATAAAGAAAGTAGATAAATTCCTAGAGCATAACTGAAAGGTATGAGATCAATCAGAGATCCCTCAACCAAACAGTATGTAGAACAATAAGGGCAGGGAGAATCTCAAAGAAGTGCATATAATCTAAGACTAAAACCAGACAAATCTAAGGATGTTCCAGGGAAGAGGCTAGTAAGATTATCTCCTTCCAGAACAAACTGATATCAGAAATTCTAATCAAGGACAAATAACTAGCAACAACATGAACACCATACATATGACACCATTCACTCATTTTAAATGTTATCTGATTTGATGAAGAATATACATGGTATTGCGCGAGACAACAATCAAATGATAAGTCAAGTTGAACATAATCACTGAATTTGGTTGGTAGTTTCAGAATGTGGACAGTTTGAAAATTGTAGAAAAGAAAGTGAGCTTATCATTTCATGATGTAGGTTATAAATGGCAAGCAAGTTGAACATAAATAACAGAATTTAACTCAAAAAGGTTTATCCTTGCATCAACATCAAATGTTAGATTCTCCGAAAGCCAAATAACCGCCCTTTCAAATTATGTGTTGTTACCCAATATAATAAGGCTGTGAGGCAGAATGCACAATTACTATCAGGAAAGCAAGATAAGAACAGATAGTGATAGTGCCAAGATAGAGAAATGTAAAAAAAAAAATTGAACTAGACCCTTCTATTATACTCGCCTTCTGCGAAAAAATATTATCATACTTGGACAATGATTCAATAAGTGTAAGGGCAGATCCATTATATTATTGAGGTAGGTATTCCAACTAAATTTCAAACAAAAAGGTTGTTTAGTTTGCACAAATAGCAAACCATAGCTAGATTGTCACATTAGAAGCAATTACCTTCAAATTGCCAAGCTCGCTAAAAGAATTGGTAAAAGTTTTGGTCATAGTTTTTAGTTCATCGTGCTGCAAAAGGGAATTTCAATTTCATTTATGGTCAAGGGTCAGATGTGGCAGACATACCATATCTCTTTGTGTTGTTGTGCTGGACTTTATAGTGGCTGTAATAGGATTCATACCATCTTTCCTAGTACAGATGATTCTAAAGACTACTTTTTGTCACTAAGTTTAACCTTGATCTTCATGTTTCTCCATTTCTGAAATTTTATACTCCTAAATTTAAACAGACAATGTTTTTCTTTTCTTCTGAAATTGTATTCTTACTGGTTGTAGCATGATTAATGGACTTTATTTTGCTAATTTATCAAAGAGCTCGACCTGTAGAAAGATAATATATAAAGATCGAAAGATAACTATCATGGAAATATGTAACTTTCCGTTCAGATAAAAAAACAGAACATAATTTCACAGGTGAGGAGCGTATCACAGTATTCTAATCTATAGGCTGCACATGTACACAATACATCAGACTTCGTCAAAAATAATAAATAAAGAAAGAAACACTCTGTCTTGCACCAGCATCCTCGCCCAAGTAAATGTTTTTTTAAAAAAATCTCCAGTACCTACAGAACTAATTTATTGGTGTTTTATAATTGACCAAATAATGTGAAGGACATTTATTTTACTAAAGTAATTAACCAATGAAAACGGGCCTGTCCAAAAATGGACAACAAAGCACGGGGAAACAGTTCTCTGCGGAAACAAGGCTTTTATGATGATGGAGACTTTACTTTGTCAAATACGTTACGATGATATGTTAATGCGTACCACGGTAATAAAAAGAGTATCACCAATTCTTTATATAGAAACTACTTGACATTATGGAACAAGATGCTTAATCACTAAAGTCAGTGAATACATTAATTTTTTCCCCTGTTGGAATATGAGAACAAAAGTAAGGGATTCTCTGCAGAAAATGGGTAAAAGAAATTGGAAATCAACTGATTCCAAAGAGATTTTGCATCAAAAGGAGGGGCATGCTTTATCGTAAATTGGAAATCAACTAATAATCCACAAAATTCCTAAGCACTTCTGACATTAATGACTTAAATGACTTACCTCCAGAACTAATAAAGAATATAGTAAATTGAACAATGGTTTTAAAACAGAAACACTTTTGAAACCTTCTACATAATTTTATATTTCCCCGCGTCCGTGCGGATGCGGTGACATCCACTGCTCCCGTTCCAGCCTCCCTTGTCTAGGGGAGGACGAAATCAAAAGTGCGGGAGGAGTGTTGTCGGAATAGCGCGTTGGAATGCGCCTCGGTTGCCTTTAGTGGATTTTTGATCCAATATGGGAGCTTTGGATTTTCTATGTCAAGTTATCCCTTTTTTAATTTAGGGAATACCAGGATATAGGAAAACATCACCTTTCCATTCCCATCCTCCCTTGTGTAGGGGAGAACGTGAAAGTGCAAAGAAAGATGTTGCAGCGCCCCCACTATGGATTTTATGAAAATAGCCTTATGGCCTATTTCGGATCACTATGAGTGCTTTGGGTTTTCTACATCAAGTTATCCCTTGTTTAGGGGATACCAGAACATAGGAATACATCACCTTTCCATTCACATTCTCCTTTTTTTAGGGGAGAACGTGAAAGTGCAAAGAAAGATGTTGCGAGGCCCCACTGGATCCAAAATGTTTTTAGAGTCACCATCTTTATTTTAAGGCAAAAATAAAGCAAAACCAGAAAAAGAAAACCAGAGATGAAGAAAACGGGTTCGGAGGCTAAGTTACGAGTTGGGAAGGTGTTAGGCACCCAACTCGCCCTTTCGGTCTCAAAACGGTTTTTGGCTAAAGTATGCTTTTTGTTATATTTATTAAACAGATAAATAAAGCATTAACTGCCTACAAATACATCCATTACATCTATATTATTTACGGACTTGCAACAATCTCTTTTACAAACAATTACAAATATACTTGGAAATATTTTGCCATTATAACGGCTACATTTAGTATTATTTCCTAACAAAATCCGGGCAGCATAACTGCTTATATATTTACATTGGGTCGGATTGGAAATAATACTACCACAAATAAAGACTTTAATGAATAAGTAAAGCAAATAATTACAAATACATCTGAAAACATTTGGCCATAATAACGGCTACATTTAGTACTATTTCCTAATTAAATCCGGGCAGCACAACTGCTTATATGACTACATTGGGCCGGACTCGAAATAATACTTTTACAAACGAATGTAAGTCTTTAAAGTAAAAACTTATAGACAGCCTAGGGTGTGCTCGCTCTGTCCCTCGGAGAGAGAGAGTTTTTTTTTTGTTGTTGAAGTTGTGTGTTGTGTGTTGTGCGTTGTGTGAATTTGGGCAGCGTGACTGTTCTGAAAGTTACTTTTCGACCTCGGGATCGAGGCAGGGTAACTGTTTGTGTTTGGTTGTTTGTTGACTTGAGGTTGGCTGAAATCAGGCAGAGTAACGGCTTATTTCTGGCTGATTTGGCCTTTTAAATCGGGCAGAGCAACTGCTCTTTCCACGATTTTTGGACCGGGGAAAAAGGGTGGATACCTAGCTGGGGGGCTAAGGTACACTTCTATCGGTTAGTTTTGTGTTTGGAGGAGGTTTGGCAGGGTTTCGAGGCTTTGAGGTGATCACTCACTATCTCACACCGCTCTCTAATTCTCCAGCGTAACAAGAACGCGGAGAAGCTTTACGCAGGAATGTGTTTTCTGTGTGTCGAAATGAGGAGCCGGGTGCCTCTATTTATAGGCTGAATCAGGGACATCGGAGGAATTAAAATTCCTTTTCTGCGCATCAACCAGGTGTACAACGCGCTGGATTTGTTGCATTTTACGGCAAATGTTTGTGTACTGTAGCAGACAGAAGGAAATTTGGGCGCCATCCCCTATCAAATTGGGCGCCATGCCCAAATATCATGAGAGCCACGCCCATTTTCCAAATATTGCATCGAATGAGTGTACACCGCGCTGGAAAAGTTGTGAATTACGGCAACAAAATGGATGAACAGTGGCTGGGGGGAAAATTGGGTGCCACCTCCTCCCAATTTGGGCGCCATGCCCAAATGTTATGGGAGCCATGCCCACTATTCAAACGTGGTTCATTTTGAGCACTCTGGTCCCTGCAATTTGTCCTTTTGCGCATCCTGCTTTGTCCTTTTGAACTTTTAACCCTGTAACTTGACATTTGTTAATGTTTTAACAGGTCTTGATATTTTATGTCATGTCACATACTAGGGGTACGAAATTGGGGTGTCTACAATAGGCTGTAAGACTGGATGGTCTCGTACGTCGAGGCTATCGATCTCAGTTTTTTCGATCTCGCCGCTCGACGTTCCTTCTTCCTGACGCGGGCCAACTTCCTTAGCTACGGGGTAGAGATTTCTCCGTCGAGCCCTCGGGCTCGTTTGGCAACTTACTCATCCTCTTTCCCCTCGGTCTCCTCCGGCCTTTTCAGTCTCTTTTCTGCCTCTTTCCTCTCGTTGATGAAGTATTCCAGGGTAGTGCGAGCGTCGTTTTTGAGGACCCCTACCCCAAACGAGGTCATGTACTTCACCCTCTGATGGGCCATTGATGCGACCATTCGGAATTTGGCTTGAGACGGTGCGCCGAGGATGGCATTGTACGGGGAGGGGAGATCGAGGACTAGGAAAGTGACTTCCTCGCTTCTGGCGGTATCTCCCTCTCCGAGGCTGACTTTGAGGGCCACGGTTCCTTTTGTCGTGACCTTGTGGCCCGTGAACCCTTCCAGTTGGACTCGGCTTGGAGTGAGGTGGGCATCGCCGAGTCCTAGTGCCAGAAAGCACTTGTAGTACATCACATCCCTTCCGGCACCTGTATCTATCAAGACTCGTTTGACGAGGCTGTTGTGTATGCCAATTTGCAGGGTCAACGGTTTTGTCGAGCGTAATCATTGACCGCCAGTTCGGTGTCCCTAAAAACCATTTCATGCTCGACCATCCCATCCATGACGCTTTCTGCCGAGTTGCTCAAGCAGTTGATTGCATTCTTCAACTGCGTGATACTTTGAGTTTCTTCTCGAATGGTATTCACCACTGGCCTGTTGTCGGGCTGTCTGTTGTCGCCCCCCGGAGCCCTTGGTCCGGGGGCGCGATTATTGGCCTCTCTTGCCACGAACCTCCGATCTCCCTCGTTTATAACCCTCTGTATCGCTCTTTTGAGCTGTATGCATTCTTCCGTGATGTGGCCGATCTCGTTGTGGAAGTTGCATCTTTTTCGGGGGTTTCGGGTGTCGAGGGGTGATTTCATGGGAAATGGGGGTCGTATCTTGTTCTCTGTTAATAAAACCTCCATGATGTGCTCCCTCGACGCATTGAGGGGGGTGAAGTCCTCCAATTCGTTGTCTCGTCTCGGGCCCCTAATTTCTCCGGTGAATTTGGTCCCCTTTCCCTCCTCCCTCCTTTTTGCTGGGTGGGCATCGTCTTGGCGAGCTCTCTCTTGTTCTTTTCCCTTGTTGGCGAGCGTCTGGTCGGTAGTATTAGCCGGGCCTGGCGGGGATGTGACTGCTCGTGAGCTTGTTGCGGTGGAGGGTTGCTCGCCGTCCAGCAGAGCCACCCTTTGGGCTGTTAGGAACATCTCGCCAATTGTGTCCCTTGGTCTCATGAGGAGCTCTGTTCGGCAGTTCCCTCGCATCAGGCCTGCTCCGAAGCACATCCTTACGGAGGTGTCAGGAATATCGGGATTTGGTCCAGGACCTCTTTGAAGCGAGTCATGTATGAGAGCACAGTCTCTCCGCTTTCTTGTTTCACGCTGCATAGGTCTGTCTCGCTTTTTGGGAGAGCACCTGCCAAGGCGAATTTTTTCAAAAAAGCCCCTTTAAAGTCATCCCAACAGGTGATAGAGTCATGTGCTAACCCGTTGTACCACTGTTGGGCCTGCTTTTTCAGGGTTCCTGCGAATACCAAACACCATATATCGTCGAGTCTGGTCACTATGATCATTTTTAATTCGAACCCCGATACATGATCCAGGGCTGTTGTGCTACCGGTGTAGTCTTCAAAGTATGGGATCTTCACTTTCGAGGGTACCTCCACCTCTCTTATCTGTTTAATGAACGACCCTCCTATTTTCTTGACGGCCGTGTTGGTTCCTGAGCTCTGCCGAGCTTCTAGTTTCTCCATCCATGCCCTTATCTCGGCATCCGTCATTGGTCGGTCACCTTGTGCCGAGCCTATGGCTTGGGTGGGGATGCCGTTGGCTCCCTTGTCTGCCTGAGGTATCTCGACCTCTTCCTCGGCTGTGTTTCTTATTGGGGACCCCAAGCGAGCCTCTTTTGCGAGTTGGCGAGACGGATGTCGGGATCTGGAGAAAGCTTTGTTGGTTGAAGACTGGGCGTAGGGCTGGGACTCTCCTTCCTCGCTGTGAGCTTGACGATTATCTGTATCGGGGGGGAACCTTAGGCGAGAATGAACGCTCGCCCTAGACCCCTCGCCGGCCATTCTCTTGCCAAGTCTTGACTTGACATTGGTGGTAAATTTTGCTCTTTTGGCTTTTGTAGCTTCCACCCGTTGCCAGACCGAGTTGGAGCGCGCTGGGGTGCTTTGCACGTTGATTATGGGCTCGGGTTCTGGGACCCGAGCTTTTTGTCGTAGCTCGTGCATTTTGGTCTCGGCCTCCTGTATCTTCGTGTACAGGGTTCTTTGGTGCTCCCAATACGCGTATTCCTGGTCCGCCTCTTCCTGGACCGTGGGCTTATTCGTTTTGCCGCGAGGTTCCTCTTCGTCGGCTCTGGAAGACTCGACTTCAGTGAATCGTCCATCCCGGGGGTCGGCGTCGGCCTCTCTATTTTTGTTGTTAGAGAGCCATTTGGCCAGAGCGAGCCTTCGTTGGTCCCTTGCCGACACTCCGGGTACCGAGGGGCCGGAGTCCTGCCTCGTTGAGAGACCAGGGCCCCTTGCGTCCCTTCCCTCGTAGTGCTCGGCTGGTTCTTTTTCTGGGCGGGTGGATGCAGCGGGGGTGACATTTTTAGAGGCTTGCTTATTTGATCTCACCATCCTTTCTCGTCTATGGACGCTGTGATTGAGAAAGTCGTTCCCGGCAACGGAACCAAACTGATCACGCTATTTTGGTGGTGACCGTGTCTTGTCTTCCACGTGTGAGTAAGGATGAGGTGGCGTTCGCTAGTTCATCTTTCTTGTTTAACCTGCACAAAGTAAACAACAAACACCGTTAAGGAGTCGGGGCGGCCCGACTAGAACCATCCGGTGTGAGAGTAAGATTTTCGGTAGTAAAATGGGTAATAAATGTGCCGTGATATTTGCTTGATAAGGGATTGTGATAAGAGAGTAGTGATATCTCAGAAATTACTTACCTCTTCAATAAATGAGTGTCCTATATTTATACCTGATCTTTCTGTCGACGTGGCGGCAGGTCATTGGGGAACATATTATGGCGTTCATTAAATGCGTTGATGGTCTTCGTCAGAAATAAGTGAACTGTGCGTTTGTCAGGGGGTTGGTGTTGCGTGTAGTGGTTTTACCGGGCCTAGGGAAGCTGCTTTGTCAGGCGGGGTGATGATTGATCTAATGCCGAGGCCGAGCGGTTTTTGAGATGAAGTGTTTATTATTGCCGAGGTCGAGGGTACGGGAGAACGACTCAGTGGCGAGGCCGAGGGTGGTGGATACCACTCTAATGTCTGGGGCCGAGGGAATTTGGAAGTCACTCTGGCTAGCCGAGACCAACTGTTGGGGGGCTTAGGTTTGTCTATTGCTCGGCAGTAGTCAAGCTCGCATTGTCTTTGGGACCTCTATGATCTCGTTACTAATGGTTTTCTGAGTGGGGCCCATTAACATGCTGAGGATCATTCCCTCGGTGGGTCTCGTTATTGGGCCGAGGATCCTTTCATCGGTCTAATCCTTTCAGTAAGAAACGATGCCTAATTAAGTAACACCGAGGCACGATTGGAAGCAACGATGCCTAATTATTTATATGTTGTGATACAAAAAATAAATTGAAGTTTGCCACCATATTTTCAAATAATTGGGCGTTGGTATAAGAAACGTTTTTCGTCGAAATGATAAATTTGAACTCTGCCACCAAATAACAACATATTTTGGAATCAAAATGAACAAAATATTCTCAACAAATAATTGTTACAAACCATACAAATTTCTATTACAAAATATTTCATATCAGTTTCTTATATGTTTATCCTTACAAATAACATAATTTTCACCATTTTGCCTCTATATTTTGCACATTTATTTTTTGATATAGTTTCAGGTATTTTCATCCCTCTTAGTATTGCCTCAATCACCATGCATACTATTACACCACAATCATTTGTTCGAGGAGCTTGTTGTTGTGATTTTGTGCATGTTTCGACCGGGAATCCATCGTTAAGCTTCATCAATTGTTTTATTTTGTTGAACAGAGGAGATTGTTTCATCCTTTCTTCTATGTATTTTTTCTGTAGAAAAAAATTGTCAAAAGAGAAATATTGCATAATTATTGAAGGAAATTTATCAAACAATTGATCATTACTCACTTATAAAACTAACGACGCTCAATTAATAAATAACAAAACTTGAAAAATAACGTGAATTATATAAACAATGTTCATCTTGTCTTTATTAAATTAGAAGAAACAACGCCTAATTAAGTTCCACCGAAGCATGATTTGAAGAAAGAATGCTTAATTAAGTGACACAGAGCCAGAATTGTTAATAACGATGACTAATAAACTAAAATCGAGGCATGATTGGATGAAACGATGCCTAATTAAGTAACATCGAGTCATGATTGAAAGAAATGATGCCTAATTTTTAAATCAATAAATGCGTAAACTGAGGCATAATAGAAAAAAATGTTACCAAATTAAATTACGCCGACGCTGAATTGCAAGATACGATGTCTAATTAAAAACACTGAGACAAAATTAGACATATGTTTAAGAATGAGAAATTAACAAACCTAACGTGCAAGTGATTGTATACCGCGTTGGATTTATGAACATAAATCTAAGGTGAATTTATGAAACAAACCTAACAACATGTATTTGTCAAGCCAACATGTACGAATTGGTCAAAAGCTCGTCTGTTGGTGATTGTGCTTAACTGCTTATGTTGTACATCAAGAGTCGAGGTTGCATGGATTCCTTCTGTTTTTAAAATAGTAATTAATTTTTCGATTAAAGTTGAATGAAGGAGAAAGGAAGAAACTGAGTTGTCAGGATGTTTCTTTCGAATTTGAGGCAAATTGATTACGAAAACTTAGAAAATGGATTTTTAGAAAATGAATTATGACTATTGTTGTTGTTGTTGATGCTCCTTTTCAAAATTGGTGCTAACCAGAGCATTCAATGACTAATTCAAAAGCTTCAGGAATTTCTTATCTCATTCAAGACGATGAAGCAGTTGAATTTCAGAAAAAAGAATATTTTAGGAAAAATATTATTAAAATTGACTTTAACGATTGATTTAAAAAAGAGGGTACTGGAACGATTACAGAAAAGTGGACCGGCCCGTAATTTCTCTATTTAATTAACAAGATCCAAACAAAGTTGGAAAAATTATGGGCCGATCCACTTTTCAAAATATTAATTCGCTACAGTATCGTGTTTTTTTCCAACTGGAAAAGGACACTTTTGAGGGCGAAATGACAACGATACCCTTAAGGAGCCTGAGGCGTGCTACAAAAATGCACCGCGATTCAAAAAAAAGTTCGAAACGCGATTCAATTTTTTTTTATTGAAAATGCATCGCGATTCAAGAATGTATGTACCATGATTCAAAAAAATTATGAACCACGATTCAATTTTTTAAAAAAATTCACAGCGATTCAAGAATATATGAAACCATGATTCAAAAATTTTCTGAACCGCGATTCAATTGTTTTTGAAAATGCATTGCGATTAAAAACTTTATGCACCACGATTCAAAAAAAATTTGAATCGCGATTCAATTTGTTTTGAAAATGCACCGCGATATAAAATCATAAAAAGCAAGACCACATCCTTCACCTTCTTCTTCCATCTCCTCCGTCATAAACCTTCTTCTTCCACCTTCATAAATCAAAAAAATTGTTCCCCCAGGAAAGGGTGCTGCCCCCTCGACTTGACCGGACATGTCATTCTTATTTTGTTACGCAACAATGATGATTTTTCAAATTTAAAGTGTGTCGCCGGAGCTGATGAAGAAGACGATGTCATTTTCGAAACAATATTTTAAAATTAATTTTTTACCGTTGAAAAAAAAAGGTAAATTTTTGAGGATATAAACTATGAAAAAGGGAATGCCCAAAATTTTACCGGACAAAGTTTAGTCAAAACAAAAAGCCCAGCCTCAGTGAAAGAACCTTGAGCGCATCAGGCCCAAACATTCCTTTCTTCCATCAAAACAGTTAAACCCACCACAAACCCCCAATCTCACCGGTCTCCACCACTCCCCCGACCGACTATAGCCAACAACGCCGCCGGTGAAATGGGCAAGCTACCAACATCGTTTCGCGGTGCACGATTCCCCGTACAATCCCTAACCAAACCCCCACCTTCATCCGCATCCCCAATCCAACAAGATTCCCCAAGAAACACCCCTCCCCATCACTTTCCCTGGAAACAATCCAAGAAAATTACCAAGAAACCCCCACCCACCACCACCTCCTCCTCCCTCACAATCCGCCAACCACCTCCACCATCCACCCTCTCTGAAGCCAAATCCCTCCTCTACTCCCTCTCTACCAATGCCCCACTTGACACCAATATCTGCAATTCAATCCTCTACTCCTTCTCATCAATCTCTACCGTCCAAGACTCGATCCTTCTCCTCAATCACATGGTCGAAACCCACCCTTCCTTCTGTCCCAACCACTCCACCTTCCACATCATTGTTTCCCAATCCCTCAAATCAGAACCCTTTTCTCACTCCTCTCTAGCCCAAGCTCTAACCCTCATGACCTCCCATGGCTTCCCCCCTAATACTGCCACTACCGACATTGCCATTCGTACCCTCTGCTCCGTTGACCGGTTTGACGAGGCGGTCGAGGTAATCAAACTGCTCTCTCTCAAGCACGCCCCGCCAGACGCGTTTACTTACAATTTTCTTGTTAAAAATTTGGTAAAGAATCGTAGTTTGAGTAGTGTGCATTCATTTATTGATGAAATGAGGAGTGGGTTTGGCTTTAAACCTGATCTTGTGACTTATACTATAATGATTGATAATGTTTGTAATAAAAAGAATTTAAGGGAGGCTATGCGGTTATTAGAGGTTTTGAGCTCGGAAGGGTTTAAGCCTGATACATATGTTTATAACACTATCATGAAAGGGTATTGTATGTTAAGTCAAGGAGGTGAGGTTTTGAGGGTTTATAAGAAAATGGAGGAGGAAGACGTGAAGCCTGATCATTGCACGTTTAATACTTTGGTTTTCGGGTTGTCGAAGTCTGGGAGGGTTAAGGATGCTATGAAGTATTTGCAGGTGATGGTAGAGATGGGACAATTTCCGGATGTGGCTACTTACACTTCGTTGATGAATGGGATGTGTAGGGAAGGGAATGCATTGGGGGCGTTGTCTTTGTTGGAAGAGATGGAAAGAAAAGGGTGTGCTCCAAATTCCTGCACTTATAATACGTTGTTGCATGGGTTGTGTAAATCGAGGTTTTTGGATAAAGGGGTTGAGTTGTATGGGGTTATGAAGGCAGGTGAGATGAAGCTCGATAGTGGGTCTTATGGGACCTTTGTGAGGACGCTCTGTAGAGATGGTCGGGTTGCGAAGGCTTATGAAGTGTTTGATTATGCTGTGGAGAGCAAGAGTTTGACGGATGTTTCTGCTTACTCGACATTGGAGAGTACTCTTAAGTGGCTGAAGAAAGCTAGAGACCAAGGCCTTGCCGTTTGACATTCTTAAGAGGTATTTGCTTATAAATTCCTGAAGTGAATATCTTTAGAGGATTTTTTGTATTATTCATTTCTGCTTTTTGTCTTAGTCAATTGAGTGGACATTAAAGTGTAAATTCTCCTTGCGTAAAATATATAGCATCCATATAGATAGATGGTGCTACTATGCCAATCCGTTGACTTAAGTCGGACTGCATCTTAATTCTTTTGTCAGCTTTGGTTAACTAGTTGGGTTCTAAAGCTCATAATGTACAATATCACTTGAAATTGTTCTGAAGCTTTATCAACATGCAGATTTTTTTCTGAATGTGAACGGAAGGTTTTGAAGATTTACTTTATTTGCTTGTATTTTCTTCTAAGAATTTGAACTTCATAACTTACAGTATTTGAAATTGCTCTGTTTCTAGATCATGCTCAGCAGCATAAAGATTCTTTATTAACTCGTGGAAAGGGCATTATAAACAAAACATGAAATTGTACTGAGGTATGGCAAACTGTGCTTCCAAAGTTGAAAGTACGAAAAAAGGAGGTAGGAAAGGAGAGGAGTAAAAAGGGTGTAAGACCTCCAAGTTCCAACACCTCTTAAACATGTGAAGTTGTGAAAAGAGGGCAATAGAGATGGCTAAAACTCTATGAATTGGGGGATTCCAGATTATGGAGAATATTTGTGTCAGACACGTGTTGACAAGCATGGACTCATGCAATTAGAGTTTTTTGAGTAGGATTTTACAGTTTTGCTTCATGAAGGTCAACTACTTTACCAGATTCCTTCAATGGTTTGGTTGTTTACATCTTACCAAGATATATTTAAAAATGATTGAATGAATGTAATTGGTGAAGCTTTTAAAATTGCATAAATTACTATCTATGTTTTATTCATCCATTTGAATATTGTATATATAGGACCATGTTTTGTCATGGACTTTGAAGATCTCCGCATCCTACACCATTTGTCTATGTTGACAATTGACACTCGATACTCTGGTTCTTGTCCACAATAGAACTAATACCCCCTGTGGTTACTTAATTTGGGCTCTGCCTCCCTATCTATTTCTTGAGAGGTTTCTCCTCCATTCCATTTTACAAATGTTAAGGGCAGATGCCTTCCATCTATTTTGACTAATAGAGGCGTGTAATATGGCACAATGGCCAGAACTCTTATACCCTCCTTCCTCGTTCATCCCCAGCCACCCTATTTGGACGCCATCTCTGCCTGCTCAACCCAACTTCCTCTTCACCATCCCTATCCCTCTTCCCCCACCCACCACTATGTTCTCTATTTTTACTCTCCAATTTAGCAATACCAATATCATCATGATTTTTACCCTCACTTCCCGATTCACTATTACGGCCACCCATTCAAATGCAAAGATCTGACAGACTGACACACACCTATTCTTTTGAAGGAACTCGACAATTCAAGCAATTGCAGCACTCACATTCTCAACAATCTCATCCCTTTTCATCAAATCCTCACAACTCTCACCACACAAGTCCCTGTCTGCATATACTATTCGGAACAACGCGCCCTTGTGGGTATGTTCCTTCCAATTCTTATGGGTCAAATCAACGGGCAAAGGTAACTTTCTTTTACTTGAAAGCCTTGTAATCTTTCTTGTGCTTGGACAGACATAATACTTTGGAGAACACACCGTCGTTTTTGATCTTCTATTGGTGAGTTCGAAGGTAAGTTTGAAACTGGGTCAGTTGATGATGAGGCACAGCTCGGATCCTCTCGCTGCTTGCCAAGAACTCTACCACCCTTGTCATAGCCCCTTCAACAAAATCCCAGAGGCGGACACATGCTTTGTATTATGGGGGCAGTTGCCCCCACTTGGGTTTAATTTTGGTAAGGGATTTTTTTTTAAAAAAATAATCTCTTATATTATATAGTTTGCCCCCACCTGAATAACATTTATACATTTTGCTCTCACCTGAGGAAAAGATATTTTTTTTTTAAACTTACCATGAGTTAATTTGAAAGCATCCTAATTCCTAAATCCCTTTTCCCAAATCTAAAAAATCAAAATCCCCTCTCTCTTGCTCTCAGCCCCTCCCTACCGTCTCCCTCTCGGCCTCCACTCTAGGCTCCAGTTCCACCGCCGCTCCCTCGACCAGTCGACCCTCCAGCCTTTGATTCCGAGTTCCGATCACTACCAGTCGACCTTGACCACTAGCACAAGCATGGGCACTGGACTAGCGAACTGAACAGTGAACTCTTTGTCTCCCTAATCTCCAACTCTACAAACTCTCAGCTGCCTTTACTAGTTACTCCTTTTAGTTCTCTACTCTACAAGAGGTATTTTTCAAGAATCAAGACTTCTAAATTGAGTTTTGTGATTTAAATTTTGTGATTTTGAATTTGTGATTGTGAATTTCTAAATTATAATTGTCTATTTGTTTGAATCAAAGTATGATACTATGATTGTATGAATTTGTAAATTATAATTGTGAATTTGTGATTTAAATTTTAAAAATTAAAATAACACTAATGTTAAAAATAGCCCTCATTTGAAATAACCCTAATTTTGAAACAACCCTAATTGATTATTTAATCTATATAATTGTTGCGAATTGTGATTTGTAAATTTGTGATAGATGATATTATATAAGGTCTTTGTCGTTGCTGAAGAATGATCTGCTTCAGCTGCTGTTTTTTTTGGTGTTGTGACGGTGTTAGACTGTTAGGTCTGAGGTCAACTCTTTTGCTGACTTTGTAGTGAATTTTTGTAATCTGTAATTATTGGAGTTTTCCTCCTGTGTAAATAGGTTGCGGCTCCTTATTTGCTGCTTTTGATTTTTAATATATACCTTATTTATCAAAAAAAAAAAAAATTGTTTTAGTTCCTAAATTTGTGTGTTCAATATCTTGGTAGGAAATGTCTATTTATTTAATCTGAAATTATGACATTTTAATTTGGGGGTTGAAGTAGTTGATCTATCTACATTGCTTGAGCAAACACGAAAATACTTGTTGTACCCATTGGTGTATCGGCTTTTGAAGTTTGCATTGATTTTGCCGATAGCAACATGAAGTGTGAAAAGATGCTTCTCTGCAATGAATATTGTCAAGACGGATCTACGAAACCGAATTTGTGATCAATTTTTAAATGATTGTCTTGTATGTTTTATTGAAAAAGATTTGCTTAAGAGTGTTACAAATGATGATGTAATTAAAAGTTTTCAAAATATGAAAACACGTAGGGGATAATTATGATTTGTAAACTTTATTAAATTTGTGCACCCGGTTGGAAAAATCTCTGCGTTCGCCACTGCAAAATCCCAACTATGGCTGAAATAATTAAGCAATTTAATGATTTGATTTTTGAGTCTTTTGGTTTGTAAACTGAGTGGTGTTGGTGGGTTTTGATATTTATTCCATGGAAATGAGGATTACTGGAGGAGGGAGGGGATTTTGATTATGATATAAAGAAATAATCATCTCTTCACTATGTTGATAATAGAACCGAACAATACAACACATTTTACCCCTTTATGGAAAATTGATCAAATTAAATAGAGTGGAATATAGTGCCAAAATGTCAATTTGCAAATACAGGTGTATAATGGTCTAATTTTTGCTTAAGTCATGACACTGGATGTCATTTTATCAATTTTCTTAAGGCCAATTGGACGGATGGCACATCTTCCTTAACGTTGGTACATAGGAGGTGAAACCTCTCAAAAAATACTATATGGAGGTAAGCTCAAAAACAGGTAACCAGAGAGGGTTCGTCCTATTTTTCCCTATTTATTTTCAGCTATCTTACCATGTTTGGCTTTCCTGTCTTCTCAATTGAAGCTAAAACATCATAATTTCTTCTAGAATTGATTGTCATCAAACATTATTGTAGCTTATTGGGTTCAGCTCTGCTTCATTAGTCTTTTTGTTTGTTTTTTGACAAATTATATTAGTATACAATTCCTCAGTTGATTTGTATTTTAATAGTAAGATGATTATTGAGTTTCTCGTCTAGTCTATATTGGAAAAATGTCTCTTAAGAAGCCTTGATAATTGCAAGATAACTGCAGGCATGGTTATATAAAAGCTGGAGTTTTTCTTTATCCATGTATAATTGTCTTATGAAGCATCTGGACCAAATCCGTTTAAAGCATTAACCGGCGGTTTCCTGAAGGGGCACTTACCTAGATGATAATATGTAAGCTGCATTGAATTTCTTTTGGGAATGTGATTATTTTTCATTTTTGGTTAGCCTAGCTTCATATTTACTCATGAAGTACTCTCTTGGATTTGATTTTCTAGTAGGTATGGCGAGGGGGTGTTTTATGCATGATGCAGCCAGATCACTGAGGATTTATCTTTGTATCCATTGCTAACCCAAGCTCGGTATATGATCCTTTTGGGTTCATAGAGTTCAAGTGGCAAGCATGCTCAAGTGACAACCTGCAAGGCTACTAGTAATGCCTTTTAATCGACAGTTTGTAAAGTTCTTGCCAAGTACTGGAGGTGTCTTATGTACCCCAATTATAGAGTATGAGGCAGTCTTGTAAAGAAACCTTTGATCGGGAGGGATTGAATTCCTCCTGTTTCAACCAGGAGTTGATTCTGTAGTTTTGACTGTTTTCTTCCTCTCATGGAACTTGTATCATTATTCACGGATGTACCATATTAAGGATGTTATAATTATTTTTTTATAATAAGAGAAGGCAGTTTGGTTTTTTTTCATCCTCATACTCTCTCTCTCTCTCTCTCTCTCTCTCCCCCTCCCTCCCACACACACACTTCAATGACTGTTCCCTATACATAGTTAACCTTCTGAATAAGAGCACTATTTGAGTTTTGCTTTTGCTCCTTGCAGAAAATACTTTCACCGGAAAACAGGTTATGAATATGAACACGAGGTTGCCCTTCTCCATTTTCACGTATGTTCTTCTTCTCTTACATGTACAGAGATTATTCTTGACATGTTAATTGCGTGAATGTTATGAAGGTAGAGGCAAGCCTCTTTGCATCAAGTGAATTTGTTTGCTCCCGAAATGATTATATCAGTCTGCTGATTGTCATGATTAGTACTCCTCTCCCAAAATAAGTGTCCTCTATTCTATTTTTAGACGGCCCAAAATAAGTGCATTCTTTTATTTTAGAAAGTTTTTAAAACTCAATTGTCTATAGGACCCTTTTTATCGTGAGATAGAAAAAAGAGTCCCATTAAATGATAATCAGAGGGTATTAAATGAAAAAAGTACATGGAGTTTAAATGCTTTCTTAAAACCCACGTAAAGTCACATGTTTATATAGTTTGCATAATGATTGATCCAATATGCTTTGTCCCTATAAAAAGATTTGAGGTCACCATTATCAACCAAGCTTCACTTGAGCATTCATTGGCTTTGTAGCTTTCATCAAAGAAATACTAGTAAAAGATGGAAGGCTCATCACCATCACTTGGCCTACAATACCATGTACGGTCCATTAGCTTGCCTTCTAGGTTACAACCAAATGCCACCAAAATCGAGTCCGAGCTAAACAAGCCCAGATACCATTCAAAATGGTTTAGTTGGGCTAGCAGAGTTGTACGTTAGTGTAGAGGACTCGTTCATTCTCCACACACCAGGCAAGCCCTTCTTCAACATTGGAATGTGGCCCTTGTGAAAGACGTGATTGAGGGGCTGCCCATCGGGTTGCTAGGCTTGTGTTTGTCCCCAAAAGACTTGCTCTTGCTGATGAAGGAAATGGTGCAAGACCTTCAATCTGCATTACACAGGAAAGGAGGAGATTTGAGCACTGACAGCTCGTGTTTGTCCCTGAAAGACTTGCTCTTGCTGATGAAGGAAATGGTGCAAGACCTTCAATCTGCATTACACTGGAAAGGAGGAGATTTGAGCACTGATAATCACATCGCAGCATACTTTTGTTCTAGAAAGAAAGTCGGAAAGATTTGTATCAAATGCCTTAGAGTGCTAAAGCAAATGGAAAGTAAAGCCAGGTCATCATTAGATGTTGATCAACATCTATCAATGGTGATTAGGAGTCTAAGAGATGTTGCAGCCATTACCATGTCTGTGTTTAGATCCCTTTTGTTATTCTTGTCGGTGCCATGTTTGAAGACAAAGCCTAGTGGGCAGTGGTCATTTATATCAAAATTGATGATTAGAAGTTCGACAGCCTGTGAGAAATATCAGGTCACTATCAACAAGGTTGAAAGTGTTGATTTAGTTCTTCACTCCGCAAGTAACGTTTGTGTAGAAATGACACTAAGGAGATTGCAGAGCCTTGATGCTAGAGTTCAAGGTTTTGAGGCTGGATCAGATTGCATTTTTAGGCGATATCCGAAGCAGATCCTCTCTTTTAACATCCTAGCTAATTAAATTGAAATTGTAGATCTAGATCCTGATTATGGCAATGCATATTCTGAAGGCTGTATTGTGACACCAAATTTTGTACGTGTACCAACTCATTCAAAAGCGTAAGCTAAACAATGAAAATGAAAATGCTCTTGTGTCGATCAAACTTGCTCTTTAAAAATATAATCATGGAAGAATCATTAGGGAGTCTTATATTAGCTGGATATTTCTAGGGATGGTTGATGCATACTCCAGCTTAGCAATATTTGTCTTGCATCAATTTCCAACGGAGAAGAAAGGTGTTTTGAAATGCTTCTTGTCTCCCCAAAGAAGGGGCTGTTCGCTACATCATGCCATATCGTGATTATATCACTGCAAAATTTAATTCCTTTCATAACAGAACCATCTTTTCGGTTTTTATGGCCTAGCTTTTTTCATTTGTTTGAATTCTCTCCTGTTTGATTTTGGGTAGGAATGTGCTGGGTATTTTTGGCTCTGGGCAAGTGGCAACTTGACATGAGGTGGTTCCTTTTCGTATCCACTACAAACCCAAAGTTGGGTCACGGCCATTTGGGTTCATAGACTATAAATTGGAAGCTATATAAGCATGCTCAAGTGGCAACTGTGTTCAGTTACCAACTCATTCAAAAGCGTAAGCTAAACAATGTATATCAATTTTAGCACTCCCCTACGTGTCTGAGCTGCTCACCCATTCAGAGATCAAGGTGTGTCACAATTAACCAAACAGGCTGTGAAAAGATGACTAGAAACGAGTGCAAGCGGGATAAACACCTTGCATAACCATATATAGCTCTTATACCAATTTAAGTTACCAACTCATCTAAGAGCTTAGCCTGTATATCTATCTCAAATTCTCAACAACTTAATAGAGATCTGTTGTCTTGTGATCCGCTTGTGTACCTGAAGCAAGAGACAGTTCATTAGACTGCTCTATATACTTCTAGCATAGAATTGCTTTATTTTCTTATGATTATTACTCCCTTCATCGCTAAATTATTGTTTTGCTTTTCTTTTTCGTCCGTCCCAAAAAAATTGTCTTGTTTGTATGTTTCCCTTGTAGGAAACACTTTTACTATTTTACACTTACTTTTCTTCATACTTTAATTATGGGTCACATGCACATGAGCTTTAAAGGAAAATACATATTATACCAATATTAATAATCAAGTCGATTGTTTTTCCTTAATCTAATCTATGTGCTGGGTCAAGCATGACAATAATTTAAGACGGATCGAGGGAGTATCAATATTATTTTTTTGTAAATCAGGGATGGATATATCGTCTTTGAAATGGGAGTTATTTTGTACTCGCAGTGTTCTTTGAAATGGGATGAATATATCATTATAACAACAGAAGAACGATACTCTTGTTCCTTGTATGTTTTTCAGGCTGTTTTTCTAACCTTTATAATAACTCTATATTTGACCTTCTGAATTAATAAGACTGTTTTCAGTTTTTTGCATTTGCTCCTTGCAGTAAATACTAAGCACTGGAGAACAGCCTATGAATTTGTATATGAGGAGGTTTTCTTAACCCTTTGTCATCATCAATGCTGGTGACCAGTTTGTGTATGTTCTCTCTCTATTTTACTTGTATATGGATAGATGTGATGTACGTCCCTATGCGATTACTGAATTCATTTTGTCAAGAAATGATTCTAATATAGTGTGGCTGGTGTGCTGCATTAGTCACTCATTGTTGTAATTATGATGGAGACAAGGAGAATCTAAGCCTCTGTGGGCCGGGTTTAGTTATAGTGTTCTGCAATTATACAAGTATTCTTGGTTAGTGATATGAGCTCATATATCGACAGAATACAAATGACAACAAAAGGTCCGTACCATCGATGCTATTGATGAGGCATGCGATTCTCTTCAAGGTATATGGTAGAAGGAAGTCTTAAACTATTGGTCATAATTAAGTATAATCATTAAATAATAATAGGAGTTAGGGGGAGGGGGGTGGTTTGTATTTTGTTCAACTATATTGCTGGAAAGAATCTAGGGGAGTTGAATGCATGCTCTTGGTTAGCAATGTTGGAGAAGAAATATGCCCAAAACGGGTCTTTTCTCATGTACCACCTGAGTCATGAGACATTTAGTAATACGTTTCATCTAATAGAGGTATTTCTGTTGACCTGTAGTTTCCTTGTGTTCCTGATAACACGCGACAATTTCATTAGATTGCTCTTTATATTACTGGCTTGGTATTGTAGATAAAACTCAAGAGTGTATAATTTCTTTTATTCAAAATTTTATATTGAAAAATAAATAAAAAAATAGAGCGGAATCATATCAGATATCAGAGAAATATAACTGAAGATCAGATAATCACAATCAGGTGTCAAGGCCACTACGAATAAGAACCCACAAAAAATTAAAGCTGTCATAACCCCCTGACATTTCTCCATTTCTCTCTCATACAATACAATACACAAGCATACATCACGAATTTCAAAACTCATATTTGAACCAATCACAAATGTATACGACAAATGATGAGGCACGCCATGATTCAATCCATCTTTATCGTTCCTAGCTTAAACTCTAATAAATTTCTCATCGATACCGTTGATATTGTTTATGGTTTGATTGGATCAAATTATCGATCTTAAACATTATTCGCCACCGTGTCTATCACTACGATTACCAGACATGACGTCATCATCACCAAATTTGACATAGAATATGGAAATGCTACAAAATTACATTGAGGGCCAAAATGGATTTGGTGGATACTTAGGGGAAATTTGTATTTTGGACTACTTTTGATGGGGCCAAAATATGATTAGCTCTTAAAATTACACAATAAATCTCACATTGCACCCCAACCTATGAAGTGTCTCACTTCCATACCTTATTTTTCTATTTGTCTCACTTTGCCCCCTTTCGTCTATGGGTGTTGAAAATAATAACGGAAAATTGTATGTGCATATCACATGAAGATTATTTTGATCATTTTTCTTGGGGTGCAAAATGAGATTTGGTTATAACTTCAATATTTAGCTACCCATTCAGTATTTAAAATATGTTTTTAAATAAAAATAATAAATAATTCTTTCAATAATCCAAAAATAATTATATGGCCAATTTACAATTCCCCCCCCCCCCCGCGGTAAAATATCCACCAAATCGCATAGTGCACTCTAACATAAGGTTTGTCACATAATTATATGTGATGCTACATTTTTTTTTTCATTTTCCACCCTACCCTTGACGAACGTTAGAAAATTCACTTAAAATAGCACGTGATCTTCCACGTGCGGGGCAAAAATGACATTTCCCTTATCTGGTTAAAGAGTAATGTATTAAAAGGAAAAACCTTAATCTCACATCCTCTCTTTCTCTCATCTCCTGGTGTAGTCTCATCTTCGGCTCCATCGTAATAGCCGACATCTCCAGCCCCACCATATATAGAAGCCACCAACTCCAGCTTAAGTCTTTCCCACTCCAGTCACTCCTATCACAGCTCTGGCGCTTACCTCTTTCGATTTTAGCCAAATTTCATCTTCGTTCTCCCTCATTCTGTCCCCTGCAAAAGTCGCGCCTGAAGTAGCAATCAGAGGCTATAGAGTATACTTACTAAAACCCTTATAAAAACATGAGATTAACAGAAAACCAATAACTCATATCGTTGAATTCATCAGAAAGAGAGATGGACATGAATTAAGAGAAATGGTAAGGAGTTTTATTGAAATACTCTTCAATTTTACTGGAGAAAATTGGGCATACGACCGGCTTGCATATGGCTTAAAACAAAGTATCGAAATTGAGAGGATGTTGAAGAAGCTATGGTTCTAGATGATTCCAACCTCAGAGCAACTGTCATGGTGGTCGGGTTGAATTATTTAAAGAATTATGAGAGAAAAAGTTCAGTTAAGTTAAGTCATGTAAGAGGATGAAAGGGGGGATGAGAAATTGATTGATTTCAGTGGTGGTTGAGTTTCATCGGAGAAGGTGAGTGGATCCAATTTCATACAAGAAATCAGAGATGGGACGGGTATCTATGGGTAAAAGTTTTTCATATCTTTTGTTTGCGTACTTTGTTTTTATCATCAAGATAAAAAAAATTGATAATGAAATCAAACGCATATCTATCTTTTGGTTAAGAGTGAGAAATTTAAGAGAGATATTTGGAGGGAGTGGACAAAACCCAGATCGGGTTCTGGGTTAATTTTTGTTTTGGGAAC
Organism: Codonopsis lanceolata; assembly: GCA_013146195.2. Lineage (NCBI taxonomy): Eukaryota > Viridiplantae > Streptophyta > Magnoliopsida > Asterales > Campanulaceae > Codonopsis > Codonopsis lanceolata. Next base: position 87,598,973 of record CM028377.1, on the reverse strand, counting down.
GACTGAAGACCGGAAAACATGGTGGATCTTTTTTCTAGATTTTCTTTCAGCAAAAAAAAAAAAAAAAGAAAAAGGAATGGTAGACCCCTACTCTATTTTTTTTAACATTTTAACTTTACACACACATTTATATAATTTTTTTAGAAAATTATATTTTATTTAATTTTATTAAGCTAAAATACATTTAGCACCCCCAAAGTTTACACCAAATTCATAATATTTCCCTCGAGTTAACACCTACAAGAAAATGTCAAATTAATTAACGTGACTTTTCTAACGACTGTGGTTAGGGTGAAAAATTGGAAAAAGAAAAAATAACTTCAGATACTATTATGAGACAAACCTTAGGGTTGGGGTGCACAATGTGATTTGGTGGATACTTTTGAGGGGAATTGTAATTTGACATAATTATAAGGAAAATGATATACTTACAACAAATTATATTACTTTCCTTACAACTAAGTTTTGAAAAACTGCAAAGTTATTTTGGACATATGCATTTTTGTTCTTTTTCAAGACTTAGTTGTAAGGAAAGTTATAAAATTAGTTGTAAGGCTAGCAATGTTGTTATTATAATTTTTCTAATATTTAAATTAAAAATTAAAAAATTGCATTACTCTAAAAAATGAAATTTAGAATTAATTTAATTTATTTTGTTATCATTAGCTTTCTTCCATCAACCTCATCATTCATATACCCACCACCATTATCACATCAAATAACACCATTAGCCCAAAAATCAATTTTTGATTGTATTTTATTTTTTGTCTAATTCTTTACTCATTCGTTCAAATTAACCTATATGCAAAACTCGTTATTTATAGACCCACCACCACCACAACCTTAAATTTCACTATTTACAAATACAAATACAAATTATTTTTTTTGAATTTTCAAATTTGAAGATCAAAACTCAAACTCATATGAATATTTGAAAAATTGATGATTTGGAAATCTAACAATGTCATATTCCACCTAAACCACCATTGTTATGCTGACAATCACCCCAAACATCACTCCTAACCACCACCACCAGCATCCCTGCAATCGCCACCACCGCCATCACCAGTCACCACCACTAAAAAACATGTTTATCTTGCTTTACTAAAACGAAAAAATAAAATATCTTTACCTTCCGTTAAGTCACCGTTAAAATTGGATGACATTTAGGGACAGTGACGAAATTGCATATATCTTTAAAAGTGTTCAAAACATAGTACAGTGGCAAAATGTAATAATTAATCAAAGTACAGTGGCAAAATTAACTATTTTTCCCTCAAAAAATTAATTTTTTATTTGATTTGATTCATTTTTTAATTCTTTACTCCTTCCTTCAAAATAACTAATTTGCAAAACTCACTATTTATAGACACATCACCACACAACTTTGAATTTCACTTTTTACAAACTCAAATTTAATTTTTTGAATTTTCAAATATTCAAATTGAAACCAAAACCCATGTGCATATTTGAAAATATAATGAATTGAAAATCTCACAATGTTATATTTCATCTAAACCACCACTGTCATCCCTACAATTGCCGCCACCACCGCTCCTAATACCACCATCCCTACAGTCGTCAGTATTACTATCACCACCACCAAGAAATGCATTCACCTCGCCTTGTTCAAATGGAGACATATAATCTTTTTAGCTTCCAATTAGTCGGACTTTTTCTTAGAACGTCTCACATTTCTTAGTTCCTATCCACTTTCGGTGTCAAATTACTAAGCAATAAGATAATCTAATTAATTTTAGGATATACTACTTAAAAGGATGTCGGTTGGTGACAGTATTTTTCAATAAAATGATAGTTGCGGTAGAATAAAATAAAGTCGATAACTAAGGGAGGGGAATAGAGAGATTCTCATATGTAACTACATCGGGCCCTATGAAGAGGAGCAAGCAAGTTAAGAGCAAAAGAGGTTTGAGGTTTGGAACGCAGTTATGAAGAGAAGTAAAATATGTGAACCCAGTTATTTGTGATTACTACAATTGGTTTTGTTTGTAATATCTACAAGTTTGAGAACAGTATGATATATAGTTTTTAATTAAGGCTGCTTGTAGTAGTCTGAAAATTCAAAGAAATAAACTGTAGATTTTAGTTTTTTTTTTTCCTAACAAAACGTACAGATTCATCAAATGGTTCTTCATTTTTTTTCATCTTCTTGACATTATGACACATTTTCTTAACTCATTTATCTTATTTTATTCGTGGTTAATAACTAAACATGCTACAAATCTGATTAATATCTCGATACTCACCAACAATTCTATTATTATAGATACAATTTTTCATAGTGTCTCGACTGAATAAATGTATTTTTATCATTTTAGAACATATTGGGCGACATTTGTAACGATAATGGTAGGTGGGGAAACTCATAAGAAAATCAAAATACAAGACGAAATGAATATAATTAAAAAAATGTAGGACCTAACTTTAAAATACGTACACGTCAAGGGATCAAATTATTATTTAATTATTCATGAAATTAATTACCCTATGACAAATTTACTCTTTTGATCTTAATTAATGGTGCGTAATTTATTATATTTATGACTATTTTTTCCAATCATTATTATTTGGAATAGTAAAACCATATTATTTTTTATTTTCGAATAAAGTTTTAGTGTCTCAACTGAGTAAAGATATTTTTGTCATTTCAGAAAATATTGGGCGACATTTGTATCGATCATAGTAAGTGGGGGAAACTGATAAGAAAATCAAAATATAAGACGGAATTATTAGAATTAAAAAATGTAGGACCTAACCTTAAATTAGGTACAAGTCAAGGGATCAAACTATTATTTAATTATTCATGGAATTAATTAGTCTATCACAAATTTACTCTTTTAGCCTTAATCAATTGTGAGTGATTTATTAAGTTAAGGGGTAGGTTTGTCTATACATTAAGGTCTAAGAGACAACCTAAACTTTTATAGGTAGTTAGATTAAATTAGAAAATCAAAATACAAGACGAAATGAATAGAATTAAAAAATGTAGGACCTAACTTTAAAATAGGTACAAGTCAAGGGATCAAACTATTATTTAATTATTCATGGAATTAATTAGTCTATGACAAATTTACTCTTTTTGCCTTAATTAATGGTGAGTGATTTATTAAGTTAAGGGGTAGGTTTGAAAGACATTATTAGATTTATATGAAAAATTGTATCTATAATAATAGAATTGTTGGTGAGTATCGGGATGTTAAGCAAATTTGTAGCATGTTTAGTTATTATCCATGAATAAAATAAGAGAAATGTGTTAAGAAAGTAAAACCGTATTATTTTTTAGTATCGAATAAAGTTTTACTGTCTCGACTGAGTAAAGGTGTTTTTGTCATTTTATAAAATATTGGGCGACATTTGTAACGATAGTGGTAGGAGGGGGAAACTGATAATAAAATCAAAATATAAGACGAAATGAATAGAAGTAAAAAATATAGGACCTAACTTTAAAATAGATACAAGTCAATGGATCAAATTATTATTTAATTATTCATGAAATTAATTCGCATATGATAAATTTACTCTTTTGGCCTTAATTCATGGCAAGTGATTTATTATATTTATGGTTATTATTTTCCAATAATTATTGTTTGACATGGTAAATTTATGTGTATTGTCCTTAACAAAAGGCACAAATTCATCAAATGGTTCTTCTTCTTTTTTTCCTTTTCTTTTTTTTTTTTTCATTTTTTCATATTCTTGACATTATGACATATTTTCTTAACTTATTTATCTTATTTTATTCATGTGTAATAATTAAACATGCTACAAATTTGCTTAATATCTCGATACTCACCGACAATTCTATTATTATAGATACAATTTTTCATATAAATCTAATAATGTCTTTCCCGGACATATTTAAGAAAGTAAAATCATATTATTTTTTAGTTTCGAATAAAGTTTTAGTGTCTCAACTGATTAAGGGTATTTTTGTCATTTCAGAAATATTGGGCAATATTTGTAATGATCATGGTAAGTGAGAGAAACTGATAAGAAAATCAAAATACAAGGCAAAATGAATAGAAATAAAAAATGTAGGACCTAACTTTAAATTAGGTACAAGTCAAGGGATCAAACTATTATTTAATTATACTTGGAATTAATTACTCTATGACAAATTTACTCTTTTAGCCTTAATTAATGGTGAGTGATTTATTAAGTTAAAGGGTAGGTTTGTCCACACATTAAGTTCTAAGAGACAACCTAGACTTTTATAGGTAGTTAGAAGATTAGATTAGATTAGATTAGATTAAATTAGATTATATTAGATTAAATTAAATGGTAGGAGTAGGATTGTTGAGGGGTTTTGGGGCTGTTTTGAAATGGATTTTGTTCGGTTAAGGGCTGTTCAAATCACGAGGGTAGATTGTGTTATCTCAAGTAGATTTTCACGTATCATTACCGTCCAAGAATTTGAAGAGATCGTACAATACAAGAGTTTCCTCTATTTGAAGCTTCCACGAGAGATAAGTGGTGGAGGTAAGCTTCAGAATATTGGACATTGAAACAACTATATACCTGCTCTCAGATACCATATAAAGAGTTGCCGAAGAAGACTTGATTTTCATATAATAAAGGTGCAGATTATATACTTACATGGGGGAGAGTTTGAGAATTACTCAAACTGAATTACCATCCTATGCCATGTACACAGAGATAAAGAAGAGGAGTGTTAGTCCCAAAGGGCACTATAATAAGCTAGAAGGGGGCGGGGGTTGAATAGCTTATTAGACACTTAAAAACTTTTCGTATAAGTTCCTAAAACAAGCACTTACAATCTATTAACGAGATTGAAGTAGCGGAAGTCTTGTAAGGAAGACAGTTCAAGTCTGTCGGTGAAGGACTATCGGTAGACTTGGCTAAATACTCAAGTCTGCTGTTGAAGCGATAAGTTAAGAGATATGAAAAAGTATAAAGCAGTAAACAACAATAATGAAAGAACACAAGTATTTTGAGATGGTTCGCACTGTAAAGAGTGCTATGTTCACCACCAAGGCAGTCAACCTTGGATTTAAATGTGCACTATATTTTCCACTAGTTTTATTACAAAGAATATATCTAATGGATCGTGTACAAAATATTTGACTTGTGTTTGGGGGTTTGGGAATTGAATATCTGGATAAACAAGATATTCAATTGTGCAGAAGAATAGTTTAAAGAACAACAATAAGAAGCTTAAGATAAGTGTTGATGCAGATCTTCTTGATTGTTGTCGAGGACTTCTTGATCAGTTTATGATCTCTTGAATGCACTGAGTATAAAGACTATATGTTGTTGGAGAATTTCAGAGCATTTTAGGACTAGTTCTTCAGTCTTTAATGATAGTATTTATAGCATGGGAATTCTTGAGATGCGTTGGAGAAGACGAAGTGTAACAGCTCTATTAGGTTGAGTGCATTAAATGCATGGAGCTGACTTGAGGGTTTCATCTTCACTAATACTGAGCAGGGAGTTGATGCAGAGATCTTGCAGTAGCTGGTAGGGGACCAATCAGACTTTCAGATCTGCAATAGTTGGTACAGACTATAAGTGTCAGTCTGTTCACCTGCTCTGTCACTGTTCAGAAGGCGAAAGTCTTCTTGCTTTTCGAAAAGCAATCAGAAGAGATGAAAAGAACAACACACAGATTAGTAGTAAACGGTTCAAATATGGATTTTAAACTGAGTGTTTAAATTCTAAGCAGATATGAATTAAGATAGCAAGAATTTAAACAATAGACGGTTGTTCTCTTCCATCATAGTCTTGTTGATAGACCTCATTTGTCTTTCCTCCGTGATGGCTTGATCACGTCCACGTTCAGCATTAAGCACATCGTGAGACCTGTTGAGAGCCATTTTGTTGAGCTCGAGAACATGCGGGCGGTCTTGGCTGAGATGAAGAGTGGTGTTGTGGAAAAGCTGGGAGAACAGAGTGGAGCAGAGCCGTACGCATTCCGTGCGTTGAGCTTCCACGTTGACTTTGACATCAGTGAACTCGTGCTTCATCTGTCCAAATCTTGTCCACACATCGTCTTGGAACTGTCGTAGGAGAGCAGCATTTCTATCCGTTGCCTTGGACGTGGCAGTGGCAAGTTCAGTAACAGCTGTAGAGATGCTTGTCAGTTCTCCCAGTCTGTCGTATATGGCGTCCAGGTGGGCCAAAATCTCAGAGTTGACTGGTTGAGATAGAGAAGGGTCCAGGCCAATATGGATATGCTCACTACCGGCAAAAGAGGTGGCATCGACAGTGGTGACTGGTCGGAAGGGCTGCTGGAGAGGTGGAGTGGCAGAGTCGGAAGAGGTTGAGTCACAGGAAGGGAAGGTATGGGTAGATGAGGAGTTGGATTCTAGGGGAGAGGGAGGAGAGTTTGGGGGTATTTTAATATCTGTGTCCGAGTGATCACAGATATCGGAAGGGCTGGGTAGGGGTTCAGTGGAGAACCAGAAGGAAGGAGGTGGATAGGTAAGGTCTTCTGGTCTCACTTGGGTAGGTTTCTATGGAGGGGGAGCAGGTTGAGGAAAGAGGTCTGCTACTGACGAGAGTTCAAAGAGAAACCTCGTAGAAGCAGAGGAAAGGGTAGGTGAAAACCATGGGGTTAGGATGAGAGGTACGTATAGGTTGGGCTGGTTCAGTAGGGTTGGTCTGGTTTTGTTCGGATGGTATAGTTTGGTTGGTTGGGTTACGTTGGGGTGAAGAAGGGGTAGATGGGTTTGGTGAGTAGTTGAAGGGTGAAGGAGGAGGTGGAGAAGGTGTTCTGGTAGGCTCCTCCTGTGTGTGTGGCTCCTCCTGAGGGATAGACTCTTCCGGAGGGGTTGATTCCCTCTGAGTAGATGACTCAGTGGGAATGGGTTGTGATGTGGTAGAGGGTTGGGTGCCAGCAGACTTCCTTTTCTGCCTCAGCAACTGAATAGGAGGTTCAACTGCTTCATCGGCAGATGTAGCAATGTCTGCTGGTAGCTGGGTCGGAAGAGCTTTACGTAGTCGCCTACGTTTAGGTTTTGGTGAAGGTGAGGGTTGGTCGGAAGAGGGTTTTCGTTTGGGTTGAGTAAAGGGCTGAGGAGTGGAGGTTGGAGGTTCAGGGATAGAAGGCTGGGGTGATGGAGACTTACCAGCAGCGGCATATGAGCTTCCAGCAGACTTGTCACGTCTGCCGGTCTTCAGTTCTTACCGTATCCACTTGTCATGCAGTCTTTCAGCCTCTTCTTCCGCCCTTGCCTTCTTGGCCTTGGCTGATTCCTTCTTCTTTAGCAGCTGCTCAAACTCGTCAGCCAGATCATTTGCTTTGCTGAGGATATCGCGAGCAACAGTAGGGATTGGTTGGCCAAATTTTTTCGCTGCAGAGTGATATCCCTTGCTAGCAGCATCATACGCGTCCATGTTGAAACGTGTGACGACCATCGGCGAAGGCTTGGCAACTTTTTCAAGTGATATATTGGGAAGTCCTCGTTGCTGCCTTCGCTTGTTCTAGTAGTCGGCATACTTCTTGAAGAAGGTGGCCGTCATCTGTTTGTCCTTGCCCACAGCAAGGAGCTCATATTCCTTAACGGAAGAATTGATTTCTGTAGTGTCCCGTATAAGGACATTGATGAGCCTGACAAAAGGCCTTTTGAAATTGGGGTTGTCCTTCACTTTCTCGACGTAGTTCCGGAGCTATTTGTAGATGATAGCGCCGTAGTTGAGCTGAGTCCGTAGGAAGACAACACTTGTAAGGTTGAGCTGTTGGGCTGTGAACATGTCGTGGGCCCCGTTCTTGAATAGAAGACCCTTGTCAAGCAGATGGCTTGTGCAGTAAACATCCAAAGGGAAGAGGTTCCTTAGCATTTTGCCTTGAGGTTCCCTCAGAGTATTAATTCCCCTCATTGCTTCCCAGGCATGGTCAGCCTCAGTAATGGATATCTCAACGTCTCCACCATATTGAACGCCAATGATTCTGGAAATCATTTTGGCAGAGACGAAGATGGGTCGTCCTCGAATCTATCAACGCATTGCAGACGGAGTCTTGGGGTCGATGACCATTTTTTGATAGAATTCCTCAGCGAGGAGGGTACTGTAGTCATCGTCGTAGAGGCAGAAAAGCCGTAGAATCCCCGACTCGTTCATATCTTCACAAGCTTTGACTTCGGCGGTGAATGTGCAGATAGTTTTGAGGTCTATACACATGCCGGGTAGATACATTTTTGGGTCTAGAGCCATAATAATAGTCGTCTCAAGCACTCTTGGGCGCTGGCTTATTTTGTTCGTGCTATTAGTTCCATGCAGAGGAATTTCAATTTCTCTATTTGCCATATCTATAGGGAGGCTAATTCTGTGGCGGATGGTTTGGCTAATCTTGCGGTTGACTCTGGTCGAGACTTCACTTTTGATTCGTTTAGTGCTTTGCCCAGACTCATTAAAAGCAATGTTCTCTTGGATGCTCAGGGTGTGGCTAGGATCCGTACTACTTAATCATTGTTTTTCTTGCTTCTTGCTAAGCCCTTTATTTTTTGAGGATTGTATTTCCTTTTTCGAGGTTAGGCTCCTTTGTCCTCCCATTTATAAGGGCCAGGCTGGTTGTCCCCCTCAAGTTTGTATTCTTTTTTTCCTAATCAATAAAATCTAGCAGGGTGCCGCCCCTGTTTCATTGAGAGAAAAAAATGTCGTGAGGAGCAGAAAATGGAGGGTATCTTGGTGCGTTGATGTTCAGACTAGGTGGGATGACCTTCTCGGGGTTAAACTCCTTCCTGTTGTCACTCTTTGACTTTATAGAGGATTTCACCTACAAAAACACATTTAGAAATTAGGGCTTTTGTCCTGACAGAACAAACAATCAAAGATTTCATTTTTGTGAAATTAATTGAAATTTCCTATGAAAATCTTGAAACCCTTGAATGCTTTGGATAGATAAACCAGAGAAACATTAATAGATAATTTCTAAGAGAAAAGAGTATTCAAAGCACAAAGAAAATTGTCAGTTTCAAGGTTTTGAAAAACAACAACAATGGCAGAAACCGTTCAGATACGCAAAGCGTCTATTCGGATTCCAAAAAAATAACCCAGAAGAGGAAATACTAAACATAAATCAATGGATAGTAAACCAGAGAGTAGAGAAGAACTTACCATTATCGCTGTAGGGAAGAAGAAGCAGATTATAGATGAAGAGAGAGAGGGAGCAAATACAGAGAGAAAGAGAGGGTTTGAGTAGAGAGAGAGGTTTCGTAAGGTGTTGGAAAGGGCGGTTCAAAGCTTATTTAAAGGAGAGAAAATATCTTTGCGTGAAAAAGTTGAAACTTAAGATATTTTCAAAGTACAAAAGATTTTACTTTTAACCCTTTTTCCCTTTTAGAAACCTTTTCCGCTTTAATAGACTAAATAGTTGAAGTACTAACCTGGTGAAAGCGAAGAGCTAATGTCTGCCGTTATAAGGCAAATAAAGTTTGCCGGTTAGTAGAAGTTTAAGTCTACCGGTATGAAGGAAAAACTGAAAAATAAAAATTAAGCAGTAGGATCAATCATACCAAGATTTCTCCTTAAATAAGCAAACCTGGTTGCATCCAGTGGCTTGGTGAGAATGTCAACCAATTGATGTTCAGTTGGAACGTATTCCAGACTAATGTTACCTTTCTCCACATGATCTTTGAGGAAGTGATAACATATATCAATGTGCTTTGTCTTCAAGTGCATCACTGGATTCTTGGAGACTGAAATTGCAGAAGTGTTGTCACACATGATTGGACAATTTGCAGTCTTGATGTTGTAGTCCACTAGTTGCTGCTTCATTCATAGTAGTTGAGAGCAACAGCTGCTAACAGCAATGTTTTCTGCCTTAGTGGTAGAGTTTGCAACTGATCCTTGCTTCTTGCATGACCATGAAACAAGTTTATTTCCAAGAAATTGACAAGTTCCACTGGTGCTTCTTCTGCTCACTTTGCAAGCTGCATAATCTGCATCTGAGTACCCAAGTAGATCGAAGTTGTTGCGTTTAGAATACCAGATACCTAGATTTGTAGTTGTTGAAACATATCTGATGATACGTTTGGCAGCAAACAAATGTGATTCCTTTGGATCTGCCTGAAATCTAGCACAAACACAAACAACAAACATAATATCAGGTCTACTGGCAGTAAGGTAAAGAAGTGAACCTATGATTTCTCGATACTTGGTCACGTTCTCTTGCTTTCCCTTTTCATCTTTGTCAAGATGTCAGTCGGTAGACATTGGAGTCTCGAATCCTTTAGCTAAATCAAGACCAAATTTCTTGATAAGTTCCTTTGCATATTTGGTTTGGCTGATGAAGATCCCGTCTGATGTCTGTTGAATCTGAAGTCCTAGAATGTAGGTGAGCTCTCCCATCATGCTCATCTCGAACTTGCTTTGCATCAGCTTTTCAAATCCTTTGTACATGTTTTGGTTTGTTGATCCAAAGATGATGTCGTCCACGTAGATTTGTACCAGAAGAGAATGACCTTTGTGCTTGAGGATGAACATAGTTGGGTCTATTCTACCTCTCACGAATCCTTGTTCAATTAAGAACTTGGATAGAGTTTCATACCAAGCTCTGGGAGCTTGTTTCAGGCCATAGAAAGCTTTCTTGAGTCGGTAGACATGATCCCGCTTGTCTTGGATGACAAAACCTCGAGGTTGTTCCACATATACCGTTTCTTGAAAATCACCATTGAGAAAGGCACTCTTCACATCCATCTGATAAACTTTGAAGTCCATGAACGAAGCATAGGCTAGAAAGAGTCTGATTGCCTCTAATCTAGCAACAGGAGCAAATGTTAAATCGAAGTTAATTCCTTCTTCCTATCGGTAGCCTTAAGCAACCAATCTAGCTTTGTTTCTGGTGACGTTTCCATCTTCATATCCCTTGTTCCTGAATACCCATTTGGTGCCGATAACTGGATGGCCAGTCGGTCTTTGAACTAAGCTCCACACTTTGCATCTTTCAAACTGGTTAAGCTCTTCTTGCATAGCTTCAATCCAGTAATGGTCTTCGATAGCTTCATCAATCTTCTTTGGCTCGATTTCAGACACGAATGTGAATGCAAACATAGTCTCATTTCGAACTCTATTCCTTGTACGAACTCCTGAGTTGAGATCACCAATGATTTGAGAGATGGGGTGATCTCTTGTTTCAATAACCGCTGGAGGAAGATCACTTCTAGTGAGTTCTTCCCTTAACGAATCTGGAGAAAGGTGAGAAGGAGATTCACCGAAATCAGGTTCAGAAGAGATAGTCTTCAAAACCTTCATTTTCTGGTGAACAAGAAGGGTGAGTGATCTGCAAAGGTGTTTGGGGTAAAACAGAAGAGATGGGTTCAGGGTCAACAGAAGAGTTGGAGCTGGCACCAGCAGAGTTGAAGTCTGCCGGTGCAGGGTTAGCATAACTGGAAGGGTCTGCAGTTGGAGGATTCTGAGGTGAAGTAGAAGTAGAAGCTTTATTTGTACCTGTCTCATCATCATTAGAACCATTAGCAACATTCGGAGCCTTTCAAGGCTCTAATAAATCATATTCATCAAAAGTAACATGCACAGATTCTAAGATTTTTAGAGAGGTTTTGTTAAATATGCGAAATGCTTTTGAATGTTTGGAATAGCCCAGAAAAATTCCTTCGTCTGATTTTGAATCAAATTTACCTCTATATTCTTTTCCATTAAATAGAATAAAACATTTACAGCCAAAGATTTTGAAAAATCCTATGTTTGGGGCTCTTCCTCTCTATATTTCGTATGGAGTTTTGTTATGAAACTTGTTTACCAGGGATCTATTCTGGGTAAAACATGCAGAGTTGACAGCTTCTGCCCAGAAGTACTTTGGAAGTTTTGCTTCTGCCAGCATAGTTCTTGCTGCTTCAATGAGTGTTCTGTTCTTCCGTTCAGCTACACCATTTTGTTGAGGAGTTCCGGCAGCAGAGAAGTTGTGGCCGATCCCGTGGTCATCACGATATCTTTCAACACCGTTGTTCTTGAATTCGGTGCTGTTGTCTGATTTGATGTCACTAATGTCTTCAAGCTTTTGGGTTTAGAAGTCTTCTAAAAAGAGCGGTGACCAAATCATATATCTCATCTTTTGAAGTCATAGTTTCGATCCAGGTGAACCTAGAGTAGTCATCAACTACTACAAGTGTGTACTTGTCTCCAGAGATATTGACTATAGTGATTGATCCAAAAAGATCCATATGCAGAAGTTGAAGAGGTCTGGTCGTTGATATGACAGACTTTCTTTTGAAGGAAGACTTGGAAAGTTTTCCTAATTGGCAAGCTTTACAACTTCTGTCATGGTCGGCAGACACCGTAGGTAGACCTTTGACAAGCCCATATTTGGAGAGCTTGGAGAGGTACTTGAAGTTAAGGTGACTTAGACGCTTGTGCCAAAGCCAACTGTTGTCACGAACGTTGTTAGCAACTAGGCAAAGGCTGGAGGATTTCCCTAGAAGATTTAAGTCCACGACATATACGTTTCCTTGTCTATTGCCGATCAGTATTGTTGAGCAGGATTCACGATATTTGATGAGACATTGGTTGGAGGAGAATTGACAGATGAGTCCTTTGTCGCAGAATTGGGATATGCTCAGAAGATTATGCTTTAAGCCATTCACAAGAGAAACTTTGTTGATGGAGAGACTTCCTCTAGTGATTGAGCCATACCCAATTGTTTTTCCTCTTGCATTTTCGCCGAAAATCACCATAGGACCTTTGACTTCTGCTATATCTGTGAGTAGACTTCTGTTCCCTGTCATGTGTCTTGAATAGCCACTATCCAAGTACCATATGTCCTTATATTCTGAATGTATAGCCATGAAGCAGACCTCACTGAAGCGATCATATGCTTGTCTCAAGGTTTCCTTGGGATCCTTTTTTAAGGAGTCAAACTGCTGGATGAAGGTGTATTTTCTGTTGTCTCTTGTTTCTTGGTCTCCTTCCAAGTATTCGACAAGAGCTTCCCACATCTCTTTCATAGTGGTACACCGGATCACTTGTTGGTAAGTGCTGGTGTCTAGAGAGCTAGTTATGATGTTGATGGCTTTGCTTTTCAGCTCTACTAGTTTTCTGTCGTCCTCTGTCCATTCCGATTCTTCTTTGGGTACTTCGGCAGGATTTCCAATGATGGATGCTAGAAGGTTGGCCTTCATTGGTACATGTTGTCCTGCTAGTACGTACTTCCATAACCTGTTGTCAATATAATTCATAAAACACATTACCTTATCCTTCCAAACATCGAAATGGCCTTCGTCCAATATTGGGACGTGGTTCGCATTTGATGTAGGCAGCATGTAGTGTGTTTGTGCCATTAGATCGAGTCTCTCAAAGAGTTTAATTTCGAAAAAACTAGTTTTCAAAGAGTTAAGCTCTGATACCAATTGTTAGTCCCAAAGGGCACAATAATAAGCTAGAAGGGGGGGGGTTGAATAGCTTATTAGACATTTAAAAACTTTTCATATAAGTTCCTAAAACAAGCACTTACAATCTATTAACGAGATTGAAGTAGCGGAAGTCTTGTAAGGAAAACAGTTCAAGTCTGCCGGTGAAGGACTACCGGTAGACTTGGCTGAATACTCAAGTCTGCTGTTGAAGCGATAAGTTAAGAGATATGAAAAAGTATAAAGCAGTAAACAATAGTAATGAAAGAACACAAGTATTTTGAGATGGTTCGCACTATAAAGAGTACTACGTCCACCACCAAGGCAGTCAACCTTGGATTTAAATATGCACTATATTTTCCACTAGTTATATTACAAAGAATATATCCAATGGATCGTGTACAAAATATTTGACTTGTGTTTGGGGGTTTGGGAATTGAATATCTGGATAAACAAGATATTCAATTGTGCAGAAGAATAGTTTAAAGAACAACAATAAGAAGCTTAAGATAAGTGTTGATGCAGATCTTCTTGATTGTTGTCGAAGACTTCTTGATCAGTTTACGATCTCTTGAATACACTGAGTATAAAGACTATATGTTGTTGGAGAATTACAGAGCATTTCAGGACTAGTTCTTCAGTCTTTAATGACATTATTTATAGCAGGGGCATTCTTGAGATGCGTTGGAGAAGACGGAGTGTAATAGCTCTATCAGGTTGAGTGCATTAAATGCATGGAGTTGACTTGAGGGTTCGTCTTCACTGATACTGAGCAGGGAGTTGGTGCAGATGTTGCGCGGGTGAGCAATCGAAATTTCGGATCGCAATAGTTGGTACGCATCGTAAGTGTCGGGCCTGTCACCCCTCACTGCTCGTAAAACGAAAGTCTTCTTGCTTTTCGGAAAGCTGGTCAGGCGTGTCTGAGAAGTCAGGGGATGTTCTAATTCAAATTCAAATTGATAAAGGATGAATTTAATTAATCTACTAAGACTTGGTGACTGGACACGTCATGCTTGAACAAGCGGAACAAGGACATCTGCCGCTGGATGCTGAATGAAGTCTTAGGTGAAGCTTTCTTTGAAGTCTTCCACTGAACCTGTGAAGCCTATAAAAAACTATTCTATGGCAAAGTTCTATACACAGTTGCCACGCTAATTGATACACAACCCAATTAGCCACTAATGTATAAAACTAATGTAATGTATGAACAAATGTAAATCAAGATACAAATGAGAAACAATAAGGAGATATAGACAGCTAGTGGGATACAATGACTTGGGGAATAATATACAATATTAAGTGTCAGCTTTTATCTTCAACATATTATACTCTTAACATCTTACAATTTACAAACTTCTATTTTGGAATGTTTTAATATAAAGAATTTACTATAAAAAATTATGCTTACATTTTCATAACTTTTCATCTTTACCCTCCACTTGTATTGTAAGCATATGAGTTTGTGCTTAATTATTATTGTAATTATGACTAACTTTCTAGTTATATATCACTTAATTATTAATCTTTTCAAACGTGAATGTTTTGGGTGCAACAAACGGAGTATGCGACATAAGACCCGATCCAAATGTCATAGGTTGTAACTGATAATGGCAAGTCATGCACATGTACCCTACGCTTTGATACAAAGGCATTAAAGACACAACACAACACATTATTTATTTTTCTTTAAAGATCATTAGTAGCTAGGATTCAAAGAATCTCTTGATGCAACTTGTGATGCAGCTGCATCCGGAGGTGCATCGATCAGAAAATCAAAAACGTAAATAGCGGAAGTCTTAAGTTTATTAAAGCAGTAATAAAACAAAGATTTATCAAACAATCTACAAGCTATGCTTGTAGATCAAGCCTCATGACCAAAAAGGATTTCATTAAAAGAATTATAAGTTTCTTAAAGACAAATATGAAATCACCAAAATACCAAACCTCTCACAAGACAATAAGTCTTGAGGGGAAAACCCACAAAACCAAGGTATAGAAAACGTGTGATTAAAAAATAAGCTTTCTAACAACTTAGGAAAGCAAACAGTAAAAACAACGATGTAGCTTGGGATGAAGCTGCATCCGTCACAGCAGCAACAAAGCTCTCTCAGTTTCTTTCTCTGTGTCTCTGAGCGTCTCTCTTAGTAGTCTACACGAGATCCTCACACACACACACACACACACAGATATATATATATATATATATATATATATATATATATGCTACTAGAGACCTACACAAATAAGAGGAACAAAAGACTCAAAGGAAATAAAGAATTAGAAAATAAAAGATTTGTTTCTTAAATTAATTTTCTTGTTCCAAAAGAAACTAGCTTACCAAAGTTTTATTCAAACTAAATAAGGACTCTTTGAGAGCTTTTGGAAGTATTTAATTATAGTAACATTTTACCATTACTTTATGACCAAGAAAGGTTAAAACAATTCAATAAAATAGGATGTCCCTATTTTACCCTTACAATTTTCCCTTTTGTTGAACCTTTCTGGTCAAATCAAATGACAAGTGTTTATTCAACACCAATCAAACCATCTAACCTGCATTGGTTAGAAAATCTCATCTCCCCATGAATTTGTGCGAGGTATAAAATCAGAAATCATCTACTAAGCACAAATCAGAATATGCCAATGATGCAATCACATGCATACAAAACAAACATGAAACAGTTTATGGGAGAAACAATCACAATGATGAATCTACAAGGAATCAGACTCATCATCATCAAAAGATGCAACATCTTCACCATCAGCAGAAGAGGAACACAATCACCGGTAGGAACATAAACACTTGACCTTTCTCCCCCTATTTGACCAGAGGAGGAAGAGGGAGAGTAGAACTTCATAAATCAGGGTGATGTAGCTTTGGGTGAAGTTGTATTCAAAGATTCACCAGTCTGGATTGTCGAATGTTTAGGGTTTAAGGGACTGGAAGGAATGGAAGCCATTCGAACGGACTAGGGTTTGTAGAATAAGAGATGAATAGAATAAGGGGCACGGGATTTTTAGCAAAATGGAGGAAAGATTGCCAAAGAGAATTTTTATAGAGAATGGGTCCACCTTAATGACTTCAACCTGTTAATAACAATACTTCAAAAACGCTACAAACCAGGGAGTTAGCCGTTATGCGATAATGCACTGGAAGATGAGGAGACCAATTCAAATTATGTTGAATTTGATTTTTGAAAGGAGATTATTTTGACTAAATCCAACACACAAGTCCACATCACATGTAATTAGGGCATGAGGGCAGATGTAGATAGACTGGAAAATACTGAATGTGGGGAAAGATTGATTTCTTTTCAAAAATCATTTAGGATACCTCAAATAAATTCAAGATTTTTTAAAAAACACAATAAAGTGTTTACCCAAAAATTGATCAAACACAAGGAATACTTTAGCAACCCATATCCAATGTTCAATGTCTCTTAGTTCCTCACAAAAATTAGACAACTACTATATATTTTTCAACATGGAGATTTTTTGGAAATTGATTTGCATAATTTATTTTAGGACAAAATTTCACCAAGCTGATATCCTTACCAACAATGCATGTCCTAAAATCTATATATATAATGACAACAGTGAATTTTCCCGCCTAAAATACTTACCATAAATAAAAACTCAAATGTGATTTTTCAGCTATACATTGGAAGTTGAGATACTTTATTTTGTTACTTTTTCCATATTTTTTATATCATGCATTTATTTAACAGCAAAAAAATAAAGTAATGTTTGGATACACATCACAAAGTTGGGCCCTCCAACATTAAATAATTTGCTAACAGAGTCAATTTACACTGTTGAAATTAAGACAATGTCAATCCTCATTTTTATATACAGTTAATCAATGTTATTGTACACCAAAATAAATAAATATATATATATATATATATATATATATATATATATATATATATATATATATATATATATATATATATACACACACACACACACACCTAAATGGTTGAATTTTCATAACCAAATTCTTTGCATTGATTGATGAATTCTCAGCACGAAATTCAAGCTACCCTTTTACTTTCCATGATCATCTATATAAAGTCACACCATTATATAGATTGTGTTGCAGAAAATGTTGCTTTCAAAAATATAATATTGGAGGTTCTAATCAAAATGTTTCGCATCCTACTTTAGTTATTCCTTTATTGGATATCACGAATGGTATGCTATATTATACTATTTTAAAGTAAATTTTAGTAAAGATTTCATTTATATATTTATAAAATATTACATTTTTTTCAGCTACTACACAAGTACACAATACAAGGAAGAGTAATTTCTATACCTACTCACGTTTCACAAGTTCAAATATCTCATCCATTGTTGATTCAACAAATCATGAAGAATATTTAAATCATACTGCCATTTCGAACAAGAAAAAACTTTTAAATAGATCCCTCTCGCTTACTCAATGTAAATTTTTGTTATATTTGTTTTATCTTTTAATTTTTATTATTAAGTAGATTAAAAGTTATTCATGTTCTATCTTTTTTTTTCTTTCTAATTTATGATTTTTTACTAAATAAATAATACCTTATATTTTGCTCAAACGTTTGATTTTTCATAACTTAAAAATATATAATAAAGATATCATAAAAAATAATGATATTTAATACATTGCAACTTATGATTAGTACTTTACACAAAATATAATTTAATTTCTAAATTAATATTTATGTTTATATAATAAGTTAGAAGATAATATATTAATCTTACATTTAATGTAAGTATGATGTATATTTTTCTATGAAACAAATGTAAGAGTGGGGAATAATAATAAAAAACTGACTCAAATTAACGAAAAATGTTATAATAAACTTTCAATAATGATATTTATTTATTCGTTTTTCTTGAATATTATTTAATTAAAAAGGACTTTTGTCCGTGTGTTTAATGCATGTGTGTAACACTAGTTATGCCTAAAATATGATGTGGAAAAAATCAAACAGGCTATCAAATAATGCAATCACACACATGTGAAAAATGACCAGATCAATCGATGTAGTTCCTAATGCAGCTGCATTGGGAGGTGCATTCAACAATATTGAAATTTTGTGCACTTTTGCATCTTTTCCTTTCCCGAACATACTTCTCTCCCAAAAATCAAAATATTTCACATAACAAAAATCCATAGGTACTTTATTTCCATAAGAATATAGCTCTACTTTATTTCAAGCATATACAAACATACCACTAGGAACCTTTCACACTATTTACCAAGGGAAGTCATTTTGCATATTATCAACCCATGAAATCCAAAGATGCATAGTCTCAAGAGATAATGACAACAAACCTTGTTCATAGGTAGCTCTTTTCCTTTAGGTAGCTTTCACACTTTTCTAAGGGTATCCATTTTTCTCAAGATCAACCCGTGGGAACCAAAGTTACATAGTACCAAGATAAGATGCTACAACCCTTGTACTTTAGGTAGCTTTTTCTTTTGTGGACTTCAAACTTGCTCATAAACTGGCATGGGAGAGAGAGTGAGAATCCTAAACCAATACCACAACTGAATTTGAATGCAATTCCCAAGCAACAGCAAAAGGCACAAATATGTGAGACAATGATCTAGAGTGCCCTCTAAAGACAAAATGCAATCATGCCTATATTTTTTAAAAAACTAAGTGTAAAGTCAAATCGCACACATAACACAAGAGATTTCCAAAGATTGGAAAAAACTCTCAAAATATACTCTTAAAAAAATATCAGCAAGTTGATTTTCAGTCCCGACATGTTTAATGCAAACAATTCCTTGTTCAGCCAAGTCTCTAATAAAGTGGTGTCTTATATTAATGTGCTTTGTTCGAGAATGTTGAACTTTTTTTGTTATTTTGATTGAAATGGTGCTATCACAATACAAGGTTAACACATTAATGTGTAGCCCATAATCTTTGATCATTTGGTGCATCCATAAAAGTTGTAGAGTCATATCTAAAAGGCAAGCAATAAAAGCAAAAAAAAAAAAAAAGGACTCTAGAAAAAAATTATGATTAAAACCTAAATTAAACTAATTACTAAAACTAACTACTAAAAGTAAAAAAGGCTTCCCTCAAAAATATTATGATTAACACGCTAATTTGTGAGAATCAACCTTACCTTTTCTCCTTGTGGACATGCTATCATGAATATTACCTATCACTTGAGAAGTTGGATGGACTTTCTGTATACGGCTAGGAATATCATGGCTTCGATCAGTCACAGTGGGAGCAGTTTCAGTATTTTGGGATTCATTTTCAACTTCTACAAAAGTTTTGACCAATGTATCTTCTGGTGCAGCTGCATCAGAAGCTACATCCAAATTTCCAGAATTTTCTGAACTTTCAGCTTCTAAATTATGTGAGTCTGGAACAAATTCTGACCGTCTTTTAGGAACCCAAGCTTTTCTAAACATTTTTGGCCGATGCAGCTACATCTGGTTACAGACTAGATATGCTTGTCTAACTTCTTTACCATAGTCTTCCTTTTTCAGGTAGCAGAAGGGCTGAATATGTCCAGGTTTGTGACAGTAATGACACACAAAATTTCTCTTCCTAGTTTTTGGTTTTTCAAAGAAATTGGGTTTTTGAAAAGTGTGTGTAAATTGTTTTGGTTCAGAAGATGTACATTCACCTTCCTTAACAAATGTTTTTTTGGCATGAATCCAAGTCCAGACTTACCATTATTTCCAGACTTCAACATATCATCAAGTTTGTGTTGAGTGGAATTTCACTTTGCCACCGTTTCATTTGCTTTGTGAAGTTCTTCTTTCAAATTTTTAAGCTCTATATCCTTCTTTGTAAGCAAATACTCCAGTCTAGCAATGCACTCCTTCTGATCTCCATTCACTTTCTTGAGTGCTTCATTTGTTTTTGCAAAAACCTGAACTTGGCAAGCTCTTTTCTCCCAATCATTACACAACTCCTTATAAGCATCCATCAGTTCTGATTTTGATTATGGAGCATTTTCAGTGATGGAAGAGCTGACGCAAAGAAAATCGTCCCAGCTTCTGTCCGATGCAGCTTCTGATGTAGCTGCTTTGGAAGTTGCATCACTCGAAAAACCTGCAAGATTAGTTTGAACATGTTGTACTGCTGTGAGAGTGATGAGATCACCTGGACCTTCATCATCACTATCACTCAGAGTAGCAGAAAAACTCAAACCCTTTTTTCTCAAAGTATTAGCACATTGATTAGCATAATGACCAAACATTTGACAAGCCCTACATTGAATAAAATCAATATTTTTACCTCTAAATGTAGGTTGTTTAGAAAAAGGATTGGTAAAAGGTTTCTCAAGGGTTTGAAAAGAACTTTCTTTGGGAGAAACTTGCTAGGCTCAGTTTTGAAAACAATTTTGGTGATAGAAGATTGAGATCTGTTTTGTCCCTTTACTTTCAAAATATTTTAAAACTTTGTTGTTAAAAGATCCATTGAGTCTTCACCAAAATCAGATTCCTCAATTTCCTTGTGTAATTCAATCAATTTGGAAGACACATCAACAACAGAAGGAAAAACAATACTTTCCACAAGGAGTAGAAGATGATACACCTTTGTCTTTGTTCTTAATTTGCTCATTGAGGTTTAACTCAAAATTTTGTAGAATGCCAGCTAGTTTTTCAAAACCAATTTTATCAATGTCATGAGCTTCCTCAATAGCACAAATTTCGGCATTAAATTTTTTAGGCAAAGTGTGCATCATCTTGCTAACAAGACAATCATTGGTGATAGGATCACCCAAAGCAAGAGCAGTAATAAATATATCAAGTAATCTACCATAGTAAGAGATAATATATTCATCCTCATTCATTCTAATGTTCTCAAATTGAGTAGTAAGCATTCTAAGTTTTGAAGAACGAACACTAGCAGGACCTTCACATAAGGTTTGAAGGGCATCCCAAAAATCCTTGGTAGAGTCATAATTTGTAATAACTCTGAAGGTGTTGGCATCTAAGGCTTTGTATATGACTGAAAAAGCCTTAGAATTAAACGAAGCAGTGGTTCTATCTTGAGTGGTCCAATTTGCCTCACTCGTGATGTTAACATCACCATCATTATCACTGTTCTTAGGTGGAGTCCAACCATTCAGAACAGCAAGCCACGCTCTCTCATTAATTGATTTGATGAAGATACGCATCTTAACTTTCTAAATTGAATAATTCACATTAGACAAGGTAGGAAGACGAACAACATTCTCATATTGAGAATCCATCATGGCTACAACCATAATCTTCTCTTAGTGTCGTCAAGAGGAGGCTTTGATACCAATTGAAAGATCAATAGTAGCTAGGATTCAAAGAATCTGTCAATGCAGCTGCATCCGGAGGTGCATCGACCAGAAAATCAAAAACGTAAACAGCAGAAGTCTTAAGTTTATTAAAGCAGTAATAAAACAAAGATTTATCAAACAATCTACAAGTTATACTTATAGATCCAGCCTCATGGCCAAAAAGGATTTTATTAAAAGAATTATAAGTTTCTTAAACACAAATATGAAATCATCAAAATACCAAACCTCTCACAAGACAAAAAGTCCAGAGAGGAAAACCCACAAAAACAAGGTATAGAAAACGTGAGATTAAAAAATAAGCTTCCTAACAACTTAGGAAAGCAAACAGCCGATGTAGCTTAGGATGAAGTTGCATCTGTCACAACAGCAACAAAGCTCTCTCAGAAGCCTCATGGCCAAAAAGGATTTTATTAAAAGAATTCTTAAACACAAATATGAAATCATCAAAATACCAAACCTCTCACAAGACAAAAAGTCCAGAAAGGAAAACCCACAAAAACAAGGTATAGAAAACGTGTGATTAAAAAATCAGCTTCCTAACAACTTAGGAAAGTAAACAGCAAAAACAGCGATGTAGCTTAGGATGAAGTTGCATCCGTCACAACAGCAACAAAGCTCTCTCAGTCTCTCTTAGTAGTCTGCAAGAGATCCTCACATAAATATATGCTGCTAGAGGCCTACACGAATAAGAAGAACAAAAGACTCCAAGGAAATAAAGAATTAGGAAATAAAAGATTTGTTTCCTAAATTAATTTTCTTGTTCCAAAAGAAACTAGCTTACCAAAGTTTTATTCAAACTAAATAAGGACTCTTTGAGAGCTTTTGGAAGTATTTAATTATTATAACACTTTATCATTACTTTATGACCAATAAAGGTTAAAACAATTCAATAAAATAGGATGTCCCTATTTTACCCTTACATTTCTTCTCTCTAAAACCGAGGGTCATGCATTTTCACAAGGTTCTAATGAAAACGCACCGAGGTCACTGAATAATTGAGTCAAACCTTTCACCTTAAATTTTGAAACATTTGATGCATGCAAAATATGCAAAGATTAAATAGATGTAGTGTTATCTCCACATTGAGTAGAGAAAACGAACATGCCCCCATGAGACTGCACCATCCACCTCAAACCTATCGGGCTTGGATTTTTTCCTCTTGTCCTGAGACATGTCTTCAAAATCCACTAGAATCGTCTTGGACGTTGGACTCAGTCTGCCCTTTTGCCAGTTGTTTTATGAAATTTGTTCTTGACACACAACTGCTCAAACTTTTTACGATCATCATATTTAAACATTGCCAACATTTTCTGCACATTATAAACAACTAAACTAACTAGTTTCGCAGACTTCACACTTACCTTCTTTAGAAACCGTCTAACAAAAGTTTTAAGAAACATGTTCCTGCATTAATTTCAGAGACATTAATTGTTATTAAATGTTGTTGGTTATAATAATTTTATGAAAATCCATTTTTAGAAAGTTAGTTTAGGCGGGAAACTGTCATATATATATTGCAGCGGCAACAACTATGAAAAGAGACATCACAAAAGAATTGATGAAATAAATGAGCAACTTGTTTGTCCATGTCAGGAAACAAAGCTACACAATGATTGAGTGTCGTGAGTGTGAGGAAGCCAAAGATAAATTAGATCAAGAGTAAGACAAAATCTAACCCTAATTAAATATTTCAAACTTGTATGTGAAACAAAACCCCAGAACAATATCATAGCAATTCAAGCACGATCAAATAGATTAATTAGACCTGTACATAACACCATAAAATCCTAGATTATAGGTTTTGATGAAGAAATTTTTACCTCAAAATTGATCAAGGGAGAGAGGAGAGAGGGAACGAAAGGAGCAATGCAAACATTCTTGTCTTTTGGAGAGCCATGCGAGGGTTTTCGTCTTTTAAATGCGAGGTTTTTTCGCGGGGTATATTTATTAGGCAAAAACTTAGGTAAGACGGTCTTACAGATATTACTTTAGGTGGCAACTGCTTCGGAGATACCATTTTCTTCCTTCTTTCCTTTCTTTGGCATATGATGTATTTGAATTTCCAAATTATCATTTCTTCTTCCTTCCTTTGGCATAGGCTATATTTCAACCTTTCTCTTTCTTTTTCATTTCTTCTTTCTTCTTTGCTTCTTAACAGAGTAGTTAAAGGAATGTCCTCTCTCCTTTTTGAGGCAAATGGATGTCACTTTTTGATGGATATATATATATATATATATATATATATATATATATATATAAGGGTGAAATGGCCTCGGTTTTGATAAGCTAGATCATAGGGATGGCCGAAGATATTTAGGTTTTGGACGGTGTTTTAGTATGTGGTGAATTTTTTAGGTATTTGGGAGGGTTTTGGTGTTTGGTGGGAAGTCCCAGTGTGCTATTAATAGCTCGGTCGCAATGGGTCGAAATTGATCTTTTATCAAGACAAATTGCCTATTTGAGGAGTTTCATGTATTTAATGGTTTACGGGTCCATATCTTCCAGGTGATTGTAGACACCCCAATTTCGTACCCCTGGTATGTGACATGACATGAAATATCAAGACCTGTTAAAACATTAACAAATGTCAAGTTACAGGGTCAAAAGTGCAAAAGGACAAAGCAGGATGCGCAAAAGGACAAATTGCAGGGACTAAAGTGTTCAAAATGACCAAGGTTTGAAAATTGGGCACAGCTACCGTAGGAAATGGGCATGGCGCCCAAACATGGAGGGGGTGGCGCCCAAATTGCTTCCCCAGCCACTGTTCATCACAAATTTGCCGTAAAATGCAACCTTTCCAACGCGAGGTACAACCGTTTGCAGCACGAAGAAGGAAATGGGCGTGGCCACCCACCAAATTGGGCATGGCGCCCAAATTCCTATAGGATGGCGCCCAATTCTACTCCTCAGTGCACTGTTCATCAAAGATTTGCCGTAAAATGCAACTTATTCAGAGCAAGGTGCAACCGGTTGATGCGCTTGAGAAAAATTCAAATGCCCGCGATGTCCCTATTTTGTCCTATAAATAGCAGTGCCCGGCTCCTCATTTCACACAGAATTCCTTCGTAAAGCTTCTCCGCGTTAACGTTACGCTGGAGAATTAGAGAGCGGTGTGAGATAGTGAGAGATCACCTCCAAAGCCTCGAAACCCTGCCAAACCTCCTCCAAATACAAATCCAACCGATAGAAGTGTACCTTAGCCCCCCAGCTAGGTATCCACCCTTTTTCCCCGGTCCAAAAATCGTGGAAAGAGCAGTTGCTCTGCCCGATTTAAAAGGCCGAATAGCCGAGATAGTTACTGCGCCTAAATTCAAACCTACTTCAAATCAAACAAACAACCAAAAACAAGCGATTACCCGCCCGATCCCGAGGCCGAAAAGTAACTTTCGAGCGCCACGCTGCCCAAATTCACACACACACACAACACACAACTTCAACAAAAAAAAAAAACTCTCCCTCCGAGGGACAGAGCGAGCACACCCTAGGCTGTCTGTAAGTTTTTATTTTAAAGTCTTGTCATTTTTTTGTAATAGTATTATTTCTAGTCCGGCCCAATGTAGCGATATAAACAGTTGTGCTGCCCGGATTTAATTAGGAAATAGTACTAAATGTAGCCGTTATTATGGCAAAATGTTTTTAGATAAATTTGTAATTATTTACTTCATTTATTCATTAAAGTCTTTATTTGTAATAGTATTATTTCCAGTCCGGTTCAATATCAATATGTAAGCAGTTATGCTGCCTGGATTTTGTTAGGAAATAATACTAAATGTAGCCGTTACTATGGCCGAATATTTTCAAGTATATTGTTTGTAAAAGAGTCTGTTGCAAGTCCGTAAATAATATAGATGTAATGGATGTATTTGTAGGCAGTTAATGCTTTATTTATCTGTTTAATAAATATAACAAAAACATACTTTAGCCAAAACGCTTTTGAGATCGAAAGGGCGAGTTGGGTGCCTAGCACCTTCCCAACTCGTAACTTAGCCTCCGAACCCGTTTTCTTCATCTCGGTTTTCTTTTCGGTTTTGCTTTATTTTTGCCTTAAAATAAAGATGGCGACTCTAAAAACATTTTGGATCCAGTGGGGCCTCGCAACATCTTTCTTTGCACTTTCACGTTCTCCCCTAAAAAAGGGAGAATGAGAATGGAAAGGTGATGTATTCCTATGTCCTGGTATCCCCTAAAAAAGGGACAACTTGACATAGAAAACCCAAAACACCCATAGTGATCCGAAATAGGCCATAAGGCTATTTTCATAAAATCCATAGTGGGGGCGCTGCAACATCTTTCTTTGCACTTTCACGTTCTCCCCTAAACAAGGGAGGATGGGAATGGAAATGTGATGTTTTTCTATATCCTGGTATCCCCTAAAAAAGGGATAACTTGACATAGAAAATCCAAAGCTCCCTTATTGGATCAAAATCCACTAAAGGCAACCGAGGCGCATTCCAACGCGCTATTCCGACAGCACTCCTCTCGCACTTTTGATTTCGTCCTCCCCTAGACAAGGGAGGCTGGAACGGGAGCAGTGGATGTCACCGCATCTACACGGACGCACACCCCTATCCAAGGGCGCGCGGGGCGCGGGAGCAACCATCCCGGGAACCCACAGTGGCGACTCTGCTGGGGAGATCGTTTTTATTTTAATGAATAAAAATGGAGGGCTAGACTCAATAACCAAAACTTTTTGTTCTTTTGTTTCTGGCTAAAGTATGCTTGTTATATTAATTTAAAACAGTCTAATATTGTGTTCCTTTAACATCCGTGTCTATATTTGTGGATATGATCCTCCATCTTGCAGCAGTTTCATTTCAAACACTGTTACGGATATACTTGAAAATATATATGTAATGTTTCTTTTTATTTCCGGGCAGCACAACAAAAGGGCCGGGGCTTTATTTTTAAAATCTCTTCATTTTCGACCTTATATTATTATTTCCTGCTTTATTTTCATTCTGCAAAATATATATATATATATGCATTCATTCTGTCATTTTATTTTGGGGATTAGGACCCATTTTTGTAAAAAATAAATAGATTCCCCGCTTTTCTTTCTATTTCTTGATGGTATGCTTACTTGCTCGCGCTTAAGCTAAAAAGCCGAGAAAATCCACAAATAACAGCAAGACAGTCTATATCTGTTTTATTTTCTATTTCTATATCTAAAAAAAAAAACTCTCTTTTTTTTTGCTTTTTAGATACCAGCCTACCCCCTGCATGAGCCAACGTTAGACTGCATATAGTTTTTCAGGACACTTCAAAGACCGACCGGTTTTTGTATTTTAAATTGTGGGTCAGCCCCAGTAAAAAAAAAATGTGCGCAAGTCAAAAAAAAAAATGTGCGCAAGTCAAGAAAAAAATTGCGCAAGTCAAAAAAAATACACTGGGGCTGATTTATTATTTTCAAATGCTCGACCTAGATCACTTGAATGGTGGATCCAGGAAAGAGTATAGGCCCTTCGCTTGGGATCATCCGATCTCGAGAGTCAGCGAGGTGGAATACGTTGGTCCTATACTCTGGAGTAAGAATCCACTGTTCCAGGAAAGTCCTGAGACTGTCAAAATTAAGCAGATGCTTATCCGGTCATTTTGTAGGGAAATTAATAAATAATAAAATTATACTAATAAAGGCACGTTGTACTCCAAGCCCAGAAAGCCTTGACCGGCCTTCGATACAAGCCCATTTTCCCGAAACTCCGCCCGAATTTGGAAAGAGCGATCTTGACAAGATCGGTTGTTTGATCTGGAATCGAGTGTGAAATCGATCGATCGAGGGTATCGTAAAAGCATCGATCGGGATAGAAAGCTTGATCCGGAGGGTACAGATCCGAGCAGTATGGCGGTAGAAAGTGAACGATCGCTATGGAGTACAGAATCGGGCTCCAGGTATGCTCCGACACCAGCAATGCAGCAGTGGCTAGACCAAAATTTGGGTGCAACAATTGATCTTATAATGAGCCAAATGACTAATCTGGTACAAAGCTTGAAATCTAGTGGTGAGATAATCTCTTCCCCTGCAGTCCCTCAAGGAGCATCAACCTCATATGTGCCTCCAAACCCAATTTCCCAATCAAACACCAACACACCAACCCAGACTCCTTACCCTATCCAAAATCCTTATCCAATCCAATATCTCTATCCTGCCCAAAACCCACCAATCCAATATCCCTATCCAGCCCAGAATCCTTATCCAGCTCAATATCCATATCCAGCCCAATATCCATATCCAATCCAATATCCCTATCCAGTCCAATATCCATACCCAGCTGAAAACCCAACTCAAAATCCCTACCAAACACTACAGCCAGAAATTAACCCAGCTTTCCCTGATCCTGCCAACATATACCAAAACCCAACTTTCCCGTCCGCCAAAATGGAGGTTGACATCGAAGATTTGAAAACCATGTTGCTTAAAGTTCTAAACCAGGAAGTTTCTAATGAAAATTTGGGAGGCGACTTCACAGGTATGATGGACGAGAACCTTGTCTATGAAAAGCTCCCTGCTGAGTTTGAGTTTCTAACTACTAAGCCTCTGCAGAACTGGTACACTACGACCGGCCCACTCTTGACTCCCGCAGAACTGGTAGACCGCTTTGGATACACCATTCCCTTTCCTTCTCCTAACTTTACGGATTGGTCATCTACTGATCCGCTCCCTAATAATGAGGATCTCAAACCCCAGGTCCTCAATAATGTAATAAGCCCCGTGCAGTTTGCTATTAATAATAATATGAATGCCTTTGCTTATTCCTTAGTTGCACCTACATTAAAAGATACATTAAATAATCATAATAATGAGTCATTTAATGAAATGGACCCAAAAGATAAAAAATATTTGCTTAAGCTTGTAAAGTCAGTTGAGCAACAGGAACAACATCACTCGGCGGCGGCGGTGAAGACTTGTCAATCATCAATGCGGGGTTGAACAACCAAGTCAAAGAAATCAAAGTTGGCAACTACAAGGCTCAAAGGGTAGCACTCATCGACCTCCTCAAGGAGTTCGTAGATATCTTTGCTGGTCCTATGAAGATATCTTGGGGGCTAGATCCGGCCATAGTCGAACAGGATCCTACCTATCCGGATGCTTTCGGCCAATCAAGCGAAAGCTCGCCGAATCAAGCGAGAATGGTCCTTTGCAAGTCAAAGAAGAAATTATGAAGCGACTCCATGTCAACTTCATTCGGGTGGTTGAATACCCGTCTGGTCATCCAACATAGTGGCGTTCCCAAGCCCAACGGGAAGGTTCGAATCTGCGTCGACTTCCGCGACCTCAACAAAGCGTCGCCCAAAGATGACTTCCCGTTACCAAACATTGATATTGTGGTAGATGCTGTTGCTGCTCACAAAATCAGATCCTTCATCGACGGCATGCTCGGCTACAATCAAATTAAAATGGCAGCAGAAGACCAAGAGAAAACTTCATTCACCACTCCTTGGGGTACCTACTGCTACACTGTCATGCCATTTGGGCTCAAAAATGCCGGGGCTACTTATCAACGGGCTGCCACCACTCTCTTCCACGACATGATCCACAAGGAGATCGAGGTCTACGTCGAAGACATGATCGTACATTCCAGCGACACCAACGGTGCTCATATCAGAGATCTTCGAAAGTTCTTCGAAAGACTCAGAAAGCATCAGATGAAACTCAACCCCACCAAATGCACATTTGGGGTCACCAAAGGCAAGGTCCTGGGATTCCTAGTCACTGAGCAAGGCATTGAGATCGAGCCGGCGAAGATCAAAGCCATCATAGAGATGCCACAGCCAAAAACTCCAACAGAAGTCAAAGGCTTCCTAGGCCGATAATATATCGCCGCTTCATCGAGACTCACCACCACATGTGGCCCCCTCTTCAAGCTTCTAAAGAAAGATACTGACCAAGTCTGGGACGAGAAATGCCAGCTAGCCTTCGGAAAGATAAAAGCCTACCTTACCAATCCTCTTGTGCTAGCTCCAGCCCATACACATAAACCTCTCCTCATATACTTAACCGTCGCGAACACGTCGGAGGAGCCATGCTTGCCCAAGAAAGAAAGACTCCTACATTGAAAACGCCATATACTTCATCGGTAGTAGGAAGGCGCAAGGAAGCGAGTGATTATTCGGCGAAAAAAGTTGTCTTGGCCTAGTGCGGACAACTCAAAGGCTCAAAACATATCTACGGGGCGATCCATCAAGCTCATCTCGGGATGGACCCTATAAAATATATCTTCGGCAAACCATCACTTTCCAGTGGCGGCTAAGTGGGCTTCCTTCTCAACGAGTTTGACATAACATATGTCACGCTCAAATCTATCAAAGCGGCGTAATCGCGGATCACTTAGCCGATCTACCTCACGAAAACCGAAGATGCTGCGAGCCCGGCTTCCCACGAAGGTGTCTTGGAAATCATTGACCACGACACCGGTGGCGGATGTTCTTTGATGGGCCGCAAACAAAAGAGGCTTTGGCATAGGAATCCTACTCATTGACCCGATTCTCACACTCCACGGCCCTAAGATTGGAGTTTGAAGTGCTCAACAACACCGAATCTGAACTTGAATCTGAAGCTTGCATTTGGCACGGAAGAGGCTCTCCAAAGAAAGGCCAAAATCTCGAAGTCTTTGGAGACTGCCTTGATCATAAACCAAGTCGAAGGGAGGTGGAAAACCCAAGATCCCCTGCAACTTTATCATGCCAAATTAACACTTGCCGCTCGGTTTGATTCCATCTCATTCCACTACTTGCCAAATCAATTTGCCGATGCATTGGCCACCCTAGCATCGCTAGTCCAAATTCCCAGAAACAAGTCCAACCCTTGTAGTCGGGAAGAAAGTCACGCCGCATCTTGCTTCAAAATTAATGCAAACGAGGCGGATCACGAGCCTTGGTACATTGACATCCAAAATCGCTTCAAAAGGAATCTATCCCCGGACCTAGACAAAAGAGGAGGAATTTCCCTGCGAAGATGGGCATCGCAATTCGTGTTCGGTGGTGGCGGCATATAAAAGGCACTACCAAGGCCTAAATCTCTTATCGTCGACCGAGGCCAAAGCAGAGCAAATTATGGACCAACTCCACGGTGGTACTGTGGACCCCATGAATGGCCACATGCTATCCAAGAAAGTTATCCGGCAAGGGTACTATTGGAGCTCGCTTGAAACCGCGCATTCGGTGGGTGCGACAACTGCGACAAGTGCCAACGTTTGCAAATCTGCGGCACGTGCCCCGCACATCCTATACAACTCCACGGCTCCACGGCCCTTCTCAACATGGGGTATCGATGTCATAGGCCAAATTCACCGAAGGGATCTAATGGCCATGAGTACGTTCTAGTAGCTGTCGACTACTTTACAAAGTGGGTAGAAGCCTCTTCCTACAAAGATCTTAAATGCCGAGAAAGGTGTCAGAATTTATCAGGGCCAATATCATATACCGCTATGGGGTGCCTTTCGAAATCATCTCCGACAACGGCTCTCATTTTGAAGGGGCGTGAATCGTCTTCTCGAGTTCAAAATTCAAAGACACAAATCTTCCCCTACCGGCCACAAGCAAATGGTGCCGTTGAACCAACAAAACCCTCGAGAACATCATCGGAAAAATGGCGACACGAGGAAGAGGCGGCGGAAAAGCTGCCGCTAGCCCTGCAGGGGCTATCGCACCTCGTTCGTACACCCAGGGCTACCCCTACTCGGCATATGGCATGGAGGCGGTCTTTGCCTATTGAAGTTGAAATACCATCATTAAGAATAATGATGGAATCGACATAGCAGTCGGGGTCAAAGGCGATTTGAAGAATTAGCCACGATCGATGAGCAGCGGTTACTAGCCCTCGAGCACACTCGAGCCTATCAAAGCAGCATAGCCATTCAACAAAAAGTCAAAGGCGCGACATCCGGTCGGAGATCGGTGCTTGAGAAAAACCCCTAGTTATGTTGACACTAGGGGGAAAATGGAAATCTCCGTGGATGGGACCGTACATAGTCAAAGAGATCCGGTCAGGAGGTGCCGTGCTCCTTACAAACCAGGAAGGAGAAGACCTTGTTCAGCCCTTCAACCTTGACAAGCTCAAAAGGTACTATGCTTGAGCCAATCTATCCGACAAAAGTGTTTCCCTCTCCAGCTCGCTAGGTTGAAAACCCGAAAGGGCGGCCTAGGCAAAAGTTAGAGCGAAAAAAACACAATAAAAAGGAGAAATAAGGGCTCGCTAGGTTGAAAACCCGAAAGGGCGGCCTAGGCAAAAGTTAGAGCATAAAAAAATCAGGAGAAAAAGGAGAGGGAAAACACTCTTTTGAATCCTCAGCATACTATCTCCGGTCTTTGGCATACAACAGGCTCAACTGACAAAAGAAAAAGAAAAACCACGACAGAAGCTCACATTAAAATACTTAAAATATATTACAAGGTCTAAGGTGCAACTTAGGAATATTTATTTAAGACATTTTATATTATACATTAAGCTTGCATGCATATATACATATTCATACACCCCCACTTGTTTCCCCCAAACATTCCTTCCTTTTGCAGCTCAGCCTCCTAGCGGTCTATCCATGCCTGCGGCGTCCACCAAGCCGGGCCCATATCCCTCTTCTGCGAGGCACAGAAGAGCCCCTGTTCTCAGAACCACCGGAAGTATCTTCCTCGTCATCACCGGCATCTCCATTCTCATGGACCGTTGTGTTGCTAGGTCGGCTCAGTTATCTCGACACGGTACCCCATCGGTGAGGGGGCAACCACTCGGTTCCCAGGGATTATGCTGTTGATTGCCATCATCAGGCCTTATATCAGTGCCCCATCCATTTTGAGGGGAAGGGACAACTTCTTCCGGCTCCCAAGGATTATGCTCTTGACCTGCATTGTCATGCCGAGGAACCTCATAATCAACATATCTGAAGCCAGTGCCCCATTCAGCCTCAGGGGGCGACCTCTCGTTTCCCAATTCTTGGGACTGCCTCATGGTCGGGAGCCACCGGAGCACCAAGGTTATGTACTCGCCTGAAATCTTCCTGCAGAACCTGAGGAATGACCAAACCTGAGCTCTCGATCTCTTCGCCTATCTCCATAAGGCGAGCGTCAATGCCCGTGGCAACATGGCGGCTAAACAAATTTCTCAGCCTTCGCCGAATCCTGCGGGAAGATTCCTCAGCGATCACCATTATCCAGGCCAAGTATTCAAGGGACAAGAATATGTAATCGGAGAACAAATAGGCCACGAACTGAAGCCTATCAAAGTCCAGACGCCACATCCTGAAAATTCAAAAGTCGAGTCACGTCATTCGCCATCTCCAAAAACATCGGGCGAGTCGTGTGCGGAATAACTGCTCCGGCCCAAAGCCCGCGATACATCGGCACTATAAAAAGAAGTTCTTCTGATGCCCAACATGACGACTTGAGCATAGCCGGCGGAGTGCAAAATGAAGTGCCGGATCTCCCAGTGGTTAATCACCCAGGATATGTCCATGGAGCCCCTCCGAAAGAAATCCTCGGTCGGTCATAGTCGAGAAAAATTGGTTTGAGGAAGCGGGCGCGGAAGCCATAAAGCCGGATCATATCTCCCCGAAAGGTGCGAGGAGCCATCACGCCGAAAATGCTCCTCCGACCACATATGGATCGAATGGGATGCCCGGTAGGGAAAAGTTCGTCGCCACCGAGAAAAAGCATCAAGACCGGCCCGAGTCTGCTAAGATTCTTGAGCGATATTCGCCGGCGATCACGTGCTGCGGCAAGATCCACCACTCGCACATCAATAAATCACGATGGCCCACCGGATATCTTCCCACCGACATAGGAAAAGAGCCGTCGGCGCCTCAAATAGTCCACGTCGTCCTCTATGAACTCGTAAATGATCGGAAGAACGGTCAAATCAAAGTTCACCCGTTATAGAAACCGGGGTGGCGAGTAGTCGGAATAGCTCCTAATTGCCATGTAGGGGCGCCTCAGGCGAGGCACGGCAATATCACAGTGGCGGCAACTCCCAACATTGCACAAAATTCTTCAAAGGCTGGGCACATTTCATTCATCCCAAAATTAAAGAGATGATCTTGACGAGACCAGAACCTGGACGCTCCTCTCAGCATGTCCCAGTTGATCACGATATTTCTCCGGAAAGAAGGCACCTGAAGCCAAAAATGTGATCGAACCGATCACGCTCGTCGGCTCGGAGGGAAAGAATCCATAGGTCGAGGGCATCTTCATAGATTTCTAATTCTAGAGGTGTATGGTGCAGGCAGCCATTAGAGCGAAACATAAAACTTTCTCCGTCAAAAGAATGAGCAAGCGAGAAGGAAAGGCGAGAAAAAAGAAATGAAAAAGGCGTAAAGAATTCAGGCTCGCCGGGTCTCCTTTTATAGCAGAAAATAAAGAAAAGTTGGTCAAGCCATGGTCAAGAAAATCTGCCTTTCTTGGGCCTCATGAATTCGGTTTACGTCCAAATCACCAATTGAAACCTCGTCGATCACGGAAGTCTGGCGGCTATCTACCAAAAGCAAAGCCTACGAGTAGATGGCCACAATTATGCTTCCTCGCAGGAGGCGGTGCCTCTTCCTCTACCCGCAGAATCGCCAGAAAAGCCCCCTTAAAGCGAAGGTGTATTCTTTTCAAATTTATTTCTAAAATGCGGCGTGCCATTACCATTAGGAGTCGATATAGCTTTATTTTTGCATGTATTTTGAGTGTGCATTTTATTTTAACATGTCATTTAAAATTATATTGCATTTTATCATTCATACTTGTACAGATACTAATTACAAATAAAAAGAAAAAAAAAGAAGAAAAGCTGACATGTGCAGGGAAAAGAAGCTAATAATCAAATGATGCTCTGCCTCTGCTCAAGCCACCTCCCCTGACTCGGGGGCCCAACGTGCCATCTGGTCTGCGTACCCGTCCCCTGCCCTGGGCACGACTCGATCCTACGTCCGCATCATCATCATCATCATCACTACGACGCTGATGCCGCATAGCGTCATTGCTCCTACAAGAAAAGTCATCCATCGAGCGGTAGAGTTTCTTGCCGAAGCGAAGCCCATGAAGAGTCTCTTGTATGTGGACACTTTGACCTGAAAATAAAAAATCCAAATAAAAAAAAAGAGAGCATCGAAAAAAAGTGAGCATCGTCGCATCGTCAAAAAAAAAGGGGAGTGATGAATATACCGTGCGGGCCTGATCAGGGACGCGGTACTCCTCAGGAATCTCCACATCCGGAAGAACCTCTCTTATGAGCCTACCATCTCGCCGGTATGGGAAGGATGAAAAGGCATCGTCAGGCATGGAAAACTCGAGCCGTGCATCCAGAACAGAATGAGAAGACTCAGCCCAAGCACCATCAACGGATGCACGTCTCCCAATCACATGAGGAGGAGGAGGAGGATGGAGCATTGTCCTCAAAAAGTCTTCATAGGCTATCACTGGAAAGTCACTGACAGGCATCTCATACTTGGACAAATACTGGAGCCGGTTTGGTATGAAGTGTGGCTCAATCACATGCGGAGGAGGTGGAGGAGGTGCCACCGGGGCTATCAGCGGGACATCTTGGCGGTTGACCCGCTCACCCATATACAAAGAATCGCACATGATAGACACCATCAAGATCCGGCAACGATTAAATATCAGAGTAACCTCGATCGGCCCTACCAGATTCCGCCAAGGGAACAAAGTCACCGAACCAGAAGTCGAGCTTGCCACCCTGTTCTGCAGCCCCAGTGACTCAACATAATGGCCTCTGGCGTCCGTTTCTTTCCGATTCGCGTTTACAAATTTGACCAGATACGGTGGGCCAAGGACATCGGCGATGGGCCGGTACAAAGTCAAAGACAGAGTAAGCCCACACTTGAAAAAAAAAGAGGAGGTAAAGTCAGCAAAATAATAAAAAAAAAATATATATACTGACGAAAGAAAAAAAGAAAAAAAAAAAGAGTACCTCCCAGGCAGGAGCAAAACCAGTCATCACCTTTGAGTCATTCCGACTCAATTTATCCATGCAAAAGTAAAGCTCAGCCAAACCCGCCTGCCCCCAGTCATAGTCAATCACATGCTCCAGATCTCGAAGGCAGCCCAGCAAAGAGACCCTCAAAGAAGTAGAAGCATTGGCAAAAAGAGACGTGCCCAAGAAAAAGAATAAAAATGTCCGGGCAAGACGAGTCACAGCAACGCTATCTGCGGCATCAACCTGCCCGGCATTCTCCAGAAGCCATGTCTTCACACTAAGAATGGTCACCTCATCAGCCGTCTTGTACTCGGGCACGAACCCCAAAAGGTCCTCCACCTCGTCATGACGTTCGCGGAGAGTATAATCAGGTCAGATTACGCCCAATCTTGGTAGAAATGCCAGTAATAGCCGCAAAGTCGCAGGGAGTCATGGTGATCTCTCCCCAGCTAAGGTGGAAAGTGTGGGTGGTATCCCACCAGAAATTCCGCAGCACGTCGAAGATGACTCTGTAACTGCGGAAGGGAGTAAAGGCCCGCAGGAAGACTCCCAAGCCCGTATCATCTACCAAAGTCTGAGCTGCCAGAGGCATCGAATGGAATATATCAGAAACTCTGGCACAAGTGGCCTGGCCTTGTCCAAAACCCCGCGCTCCTAAAAAAAAAAAAGGGGAGGAAAATAAAGGTAAGTCTCTCACAAACCCTTTCTCCTCGC
Organism: Codonopsis lanceolata; assembly: GCA_013146195.2. Lineage (NCBI taxonomy): Eukaryota > Viridiplantae > Streptophyta > Magnoliopsida > Asterales > Campanulaceae > Codonopsis > Codonopsis lanceolata. Next base: position 87,562,712 of record CM028377.1, on the reverse strand, counting down.
ATATTTAATACATTAGATTTTCAAAAAAAAAAAAAAACAAACAAAAAATAATATATATATTTTTGTACATTAAAAATTTGTCTTTACACATAAAAATACACATTATCATTTTTAAGTGTCATAATAATATATACAAATATACTTTGCATAAATGTACATGTCAACATGTTAGAAAAAAAAAAAGAGATAAAATATATACTTTGCATTTAAATATGCATGCCACATTTCCTTTATCTTCACATTCGTGTAAAAAAAAAAAAAGAGCATCTCATGTATATTCAGCATCATATTGGCATCAAATAAAGTAGTCCATGCATCCATAATTTGCATTTATCATTTAATAAGATGTATTAGGAGTGTGCTAAAAAGAAATTAAAAATGCCATCTGCCATGGAAAAATAATATCTACTCGGCATTTCTTATATCCCTACAGCATTAGCATGCATAAAAAATCCGTTCTAGTACATAAAATATATCTGTTTTGTCTTGTATATATCCGAAAATGTATCCGAAAAATGTGTCCAGAAAAATTTCCATTTCATTCCGAAAATTCCGCATTGTGAATATATGCCATGTAAAAATATTTTTAGAGCTAAAACATGCATCATATAGCCTTAATTGCATTAACATTATAAATCATGCATAGTAGGGTCAAATAGTAACTACTAGTTCAATATGGGCATCGCAAAAATAAATTGTCCAAATTTCATGCATTATCATCAAAATTGCACCATTTTAGTCCATAAATCACATGTATAAATATCATAAGCTGCATATATATATTCCAAAAGTCCAAAACAACACAGAAAATGAGCAGATCTGAAAAATTAACCAAATGGGTGGAAGAAAGTTATACTCACATTGGGATCAGGAAGATTCGAGATATGTTTGTACCAATCTCGCACCAGATTGCCCCAGTCATGTTTCGAATAATAATAGCCGACATGGTTTCGAACCAAAGGAGGAAGTTCTTTCTTTTCCTCGCCAGATTCCGGATCCATTGGTGCTTTTCCTTTCCTAGATCTAGAGGAAGAAGCCATCTGCGCAGAAAAACAAAAATTTTGGCGAAAGAAAATTGAGAAAAGGAGAGAAAATGAAAAAAAAGAAAAATAGAAGCTTACCTCGTCGGCAATGGAAGCTGAAGCAGGAGAAAGAAAGAAATGAAGGCTTACGCCTTCATTCCGTGAATGAAAGAACAAAAGGAGGAAAAGTGAAATTTTCACTTTTCCCCTCAACAATTCGACATCGACACTTAAGTCCTCAAAATTTCAAAGATGCAAAGTGGTCCCTAAGACTTAACAGAAAGTTAACAAAAGCAATTTTGTTAACCACATTCGACGGCCTTTCACCCAAGAAGCAAGGAAAGCTCATATCTCCAGCAAGTCAGCCGCCAGACAAGCCGAAAAATCATAAATTCAGCGGCAAAGGTAAGTCTCTTTTCCTTTTGAAAAAAAAATCATCAAATCAAAGGAAAAAAAAAAGAAAAGAAAGAAAAAAAAAATAAAGTCATGAAAAAAAAAGAAAAGAAAAAAAATCAAAAAAGAAAAGAAAAGAAAATGCAAAAAAGAAAAGAACAAGAACATGAAAATCTTTTCTTCAATTGGTTGTTTGTTTCGGCTTAGGTGAACTACGTTTGGTCGATTCCTTTTATTAAGGGATACGTGGCGACCTACATTAGTAGGTCCGACCATCGAGCATTCAATTTGCATATCGCTTAAAAGCTGCGATAACACTATAGCCGACTAAAAATGTCTAGGATATGGAGGTTTGATAAATTGTTGCATTATAAGCGCTACCTGCATATTTCTCCCTCGTTTTGAAATGAAAGCGAAATTGGAGAGTCTATTCTTATCAACGATGTTCGTCTACTCAAGGCTGCGGGTTACAGTAGACTCCATCGTTGAGGGGCTCTGTAGACACCCCAATTTCGTACCCGGTATGTGACATGACATAAAATATCAAGACTGTTAAAACATTAACAAATGTCAAGTTCTGAGGTCAAAAATGCAAAAGGACAAAGCGGGATGCGCAAAGGACAAATGCGGGGACTAAAGTGTTCAAAATGATCAAGTTTGAAATTTGGGCATGGCTCCCATTGATTTGGGCATGGCGCCCAAAATGGAGGGTTGGAGCCCAAATTGCCCACTTGTTCATGCCCGTAAAATGCAATCTTTCAACGGTACAATCATTTGAAGCACAAAAGAAGAAATGGGCGTGGCTCCCATCCATTTGGGCATGGCGCCCAAAACTCTATAGTGGCGCCCAATTTTCCTTGCAGCATCAAAGAAAAGAAAAAAGAAAAATTCCACCGATGTCCCTAAATTCTCCTATAAATAGCGGCTCCTCATTTTTCTTGCGTAAAGCTTCTCGCGTTAACGTTATTTGGAGAATTAGAGAGCGGTGTGAGATAGTGAGAGATCACCTCAAAGCCTCGAAACCTGCCAAACCTCCGCCAAACACAAACCAACCGATAGAAGTGTACCTTAGCCCCCGACTAGGTATCCACCCTATTTCCCGGTCCAAAAATCGTGGAAAGAAGCGGTTGCTCTGCCCGATTTAAAAGGCCAAATCGCCTAGTAAGCCGTTACTACGCGATTCGGCCCTTCGTCAAACAAACAACCAAAACAAGCAGTTACCTGCCCGATCCGAGGCCGAAAAGTAACTTTCGAGGCGATCACGCGCCCAAATTCACACAACACACAACACACAACACACAACTTCAACAAAAAAAAGACTCTCTCTCCCAGGGACAAAGCGAGCACACCCTACGTTGTCGTAAGTTTTTATTTTAAAGTCTTTCATTTCCATGTAATAGTATTATTTCGGTCCGGCCCAATGTAGCCATATAAGCGGTTGTCTTTGCCGGATTTAATTAGGAAATAGTACTAAATGTAGCCGTTATTATGGCAAAATGTTTTTAGATAGGTTTGTATTTATTTACTTCATTTATTCAATAAAGTCTTTATTTGTAAATGTATTATTTCGGTCGGTTCAATATCAATATATAGCGAGTTATCTTTGCCGGATTTTGTTAGGAAATAATACTAAATGTAGTCGTTACTATGGCCAAATATTTTCAAGTATATTTGTAATTGTTTGTAAAAGAGCATTTGCAAGTCAGTAAATAATATAGATGTAATGGATGTATTTGTAGGCGATTAATGCTTTATTTATCTGTTTAATAAATATAACAAAAAGCATACTTTAGCCAAAAACTGTTTTGAGACCGAAAGGGCGAGTTGGGTGCCTAGCACCTTCCCAACTCGTAACTTAGCCTCCGAACCCGTTTTCTTCATCTCTGGTTTTCTTTTTCTGGTTTTGCTTTATTTTTGCCTTAAAATAAAGATGGCGACTCTAAAAACATTTTGGATCCAGTGGGGCCTCGCAACATCTTTCTTTGCACTTTCACGTTTCCCCCTAAAAAAGGGAGAATGAGAATGGAAAGGTGATGTATTCCTATGTCCTGGTATCCCCTAAACAAGGGATAACTTGACGTAGAAAACCCAAAGAACTCATAGTGATCCGAAATAGGCCATAAGGCTATTTTCATAAAATCCATAGTGGGGGCGTTGCAACATCTTTCTTTGCACTTTCACGTTCTCCCCTAAACAAGGGAGGATGGGAATGGAAAGGTGATGTTTTCCTATATCCTGGTATCCCCTAAAAAAGGGATAACTTGACATAGAAAATCCAAAGCTCCCATATTGGATCAAAATCCACTAAAGGCAACCGAGGCGCATTCCAAGCGCTATTCCGACAAAGACTCCTCCGCACTTTTGATTTCGTCCTCCCTAAAAAGGGAGGTGGAGCAGGAGCGATGGATGTCACCGCATCCGCACGCCGCACCCTATCCAAGGGCGCGGGCGCGGAGCATTTCCAGGAACCCAACCTAGACGTGTACATAAATCATGCTCAAGGTAGAACCTTATTACTGTTTCTTCATCTCCGTAAATATTTTTTTTTGTTTTATAAATAATGTAATCATATATATTCTTGTATATCTTATACATACTATTACCGTCTATATATTTAGTTAAAAAAATTTTCTTCTTAATAATAATAAATAAATAAAAATTGTTACAATGTTTGTTGTTTTCATTTTTTTAATTTCATTTTCACTTACACAAAAACCTTTTTTGGTTTTTTGGTTTTCCTATTATTTATTTATTTACATGTATACTTTTTTTTGACTTGATATTCAAACTCTTTTGAGCATGTAAACCGAAATGGCGAGTTTGGTGCTAACTCTTCCCGACTCGTAAACTTATTCCCCGAACTCAAAATTTTGGTTTTCCTCTGTTTACCCTTTAAATGGAGGTGGTGATTCTGTTAAATATATTTTGAGAGTCCACACTGAGTCCGAGCGAATTCAACGCGCTTAAGTTTTAAAGCCAACTCATTTTTCACACGCTTAGGAGGGATTCATCGAAAACGCGGCACCAATTTTTGTACCGTGATGAATTTTAATCCAATTTCGTGCATCTTTGTCACCACAATCATTGATTGAAATTACCGCATCAAATTTCTCCAAATTTTGCATCAATTATGTGATGCATCAAACATTTTCTAAATCAATTTTGCATCGCCATGCATCTTCAAACAACCAAGTGATGCATCGTGATGCAACCGGGTTCGAATGCATCTCCTTGTCGCCTTTTTTCTTTCCTTTCGTCTTTACTAAAAGTTCTCCAACCCAACCAAGGTCGATCCCCATTTTGTTGCGCAAAAATGGTGATTTTGAAAATTCTCCAAGTGTTAAGGTCGATCCCCATTTTGTTGAGCAAAATGGTGATTTGAAAACAAAGTGTTAAGGAGCTATTGAAGGACATTTTAGGAACAATATTTCGAAAAATAGATTTTAGCGGTTAAAAAGGGTGATAAAAAGGGGTGGGCCGGTCTCACGTGGAGAAAATATAAGCTGCAAAAGTCCAATATATTTGTTTTAAGCCGGTAAAGTACACTTTTGGATAGAAAATGACGAAGATACCATTAATGAAGGAAATACGCGTGGACAAAGCCACAACCCAAATTTGGGCATCGCAATGAAAAACATTAGCCATCGCTCAAAAAATTTGGACATCGCTCAAAATATTGGGCATCATAATGCAAAAGTCACACGCCCAAATTTGGGCATCGTTCAAAGCATTAGGTGTCGTTCATTTTGGATGGATGAAATTCATTTTCGGAAAATAGAAAATTGAATGAGGAAAATTGTAATGATGATCCTTGAGGAACCAACTAAGTCATATATATTGATCTCTTTTTTTTTTTGTTTTCAAAATCACATAAAAATCACATAAAAGAATCAAATAGATATAAACAGATATCTCATTTGATAGGAAACATATACCGTAACATCCAAAACATATTTTTGGAGTTAAAGAAATCCAAAACATATTTTTGGAGTTAAAGAAATCTATTTCCTCCCTTAATAACAATCTCATTATTTGGAATTCATTTCATCATCCGATCTTTACAACTACAACTGATGGGTGTAGGCTATATAAATCTCCATGGCCAAAATTTATCGTCAATGATTTATAAGCTTCCTTACTTACAGTTATAGGAGTTAAATATGCAAGCATTGAAGCCTACGAGGCAAACATCACAACTCCAAGAAAGGTATGATGCATAAAATTGGGTGTCACAAGAGGTATGATGCAGTTCCTAAATACTCTGTGTTGTGTTAGAGTATTTGTGTTGGTGCTTCTTACACGGACATTTAGCTTCTCCTTCTTTTACAATAATATACTTGAAACTAAGCATCATAGGAAACTACTCAAATGACGCCACATCATAAGGAAACTAACATCATCAAAGCCCAAGGAAAAACATTGGGAAACGCGTCCACATTATAGGTAACGACGCCCATATCGGGAAACTAAGTCCACATTAGGCAATAGGTAAAAGGCAATGACGCCCACATCGAGGCACGCGCCCACAAGTGTGCGAAAAGTTTGGATTCAATTTACGTAAGGCCCAAGCTCTCTGTATTGCATTGGAATGGATGATTGAAGTCTACCAATTGCCATGGAAGGTGTTCTTCTTCTTCAAATCTGTAATTCCCATGGAAGATGTTGTCATCGTTAACATTGGTTTCGTTGTTCATTTCCTCCCGTTTTGTATTCGTTGATTTCTTTTATTCGTTGATTATAGTACCTAGTTTTTGTTCATCAATCACTTAAACAAAGGAAAACCACATGGAAGGTGTTCTTCTTCAATATAAGATCTGTAATTCCCATGGAAGTCTATGTTGTATCTTATGGTTTCGTTGTTCATTTCCTCCCCGGTGTCGTTTTGTATTCGTTGATTTCTTTTATTGATTATAGTACCTAGTTTTTGTTTGGTTTCAATCACTTAAACAAAGAGAACCAAAAGAGTGAAAGAGAAGGAAATAGAATGAAACAAACTCATGACATTTTTGGAACAAAATTTTGAAAAAATACTTTACCGGTTGAATAAAAAAATAGGGGAGTGGAGCGGTTACAATTTTACCAAATGATACCGACCCGTAATTATTTCTTGAAAAACAAAAGAAAGTGGAGAAAATACAAACTTGACAAAATGGACTGGCCGAAATTATTCCTTATTAAAAGGCCTACATCAAGCGGCCTGTACAGAAGTTAAAAGTTGGAAAGTAAATAAGAGGCTATGCGTACTGAAGTAACCTTATTAGTAAAAGGCGCAAAATAAAGCGGGCTTCATTCATATTGTATGGGAATAGACCCAAGAAAGAAACGTGTCGGTTTCCAACATCGAAGGTGTGACTGTCTGCATAGGGGTAGACTTGTCAATGGATTGGATTTTGGTTCGAATCTGATCCGAAATTTTGGATATAGATTTGTATAATGGTCCAATAACTTGAATCTGAATTCGATAATTTATTTATTAACGAATCGGTTATGGATTTAGCTATATCCGATCCGTTGAGGATCTGATCCGATCTGAAAATAACATATTTCTTATTATACATATACATAGTATACACAATTATATATGTATGTTGTATTTTGATATTCCTCTCTTTCATATTCTAATTGTTTTTTATCCATATATTTATATTTCAGATCAGATCGGATATGTTAACTGATAATGAATTCGGATATAGATTGACATACACTTAATTCGTCGGGTTATCGGAACGGTGATATAGGGTTTCAGATTGGATTCAAAGCTACCTATATCCGATATATATTTGATCCATTGATAGGCTTACATAAGGGTGTACGTGGTTCGGTTTAGGCCAAACCACAAACCGAACCACCTCTTATTGGTTCCAAAAATTTCAAATCGAATCGAGTTAGGCTTGGAACCGAACTGAACCACTCGATTTGGTTTGACTCGGTTTTGTGTTTTACTGTTTTATATAAGTTCTTTTTAATCAAATTAACTAACATTAATAATAACAATAAAAATAAGATTTTAATTTAGAATTAGCATCAAACATTATAAAATAACCTACTGAATATAAATTATCGTAAATAAAACAATATAAATTCTAAAATAAAAACAAATAATTAAGGAAATAAAAGTCCTTCAACAATTAAAATTTTGTTTGATTTAGTGTGTGTATATATATATATACATATTATATGACTAAATCAAAGGCTTAAATTATGCATATCAGATAATCCAAATATTCAAAATAGTTAACAAACGTTATATAATACTCCCTCCATTCCAGACGAAGAGTCCACTATACTATTTTAGAATGTTTCACTTGAAGAGTCTACTTTCAAAAATTATGCTTACAATTTCTATAACTTTTCATATTTACCATCCACTTGTGTTGTAACCACAATTTTTGTGTTTAACTATTTTTGTAATTATAACTAACTTTAATAACATTAATATATCTCTTAATAATTAGACTTTTCAAATAGGGACTATTTGAGTGGAACGGATGGAGTATATATTAGATAATAAATAAATAAAATATACTCCATCCGTTTTCAAATTATTGTTTCCTTTGACCCGACACACCGTTTAAGAAAAAGTAATTGATTGTATTATAAACATTTGTGAAATTTGTTGTTTCCTTTAATACACTTAAGCATGTGGTCATAATTAAAATAGATACAAAAAGTAAAGAAAAAGAGTTTTCTTAAAAGTGAAAGTTTTGAAAGATGATAATTATTTTAGAACAAATGAAAAAAGAAAGGAAGACGATAATTTGAAAACGGATGGAGTATATGTTAGTTTGGTTCGATTCGGTTCGGTTCGGTTTGATACCAAAAACTGTGAACCAAACTGAACTAAATGTTTTTCCGATTTTTTAATACGAAACTGAACTATCTTCAACCAAAACTGAACCAAACCGGATGATTTGGTTTGTTCGGTTTCGTGGTTTAGATGTACACCCTACTATGAATATTATGCTTAATAATTAACACTCCTTTTGTTTAACAGAAAATAATTTCTGGAAAACGTTTTTTCTCATTTTTCGATCTTTGGTAACTTTAAGAAAATGTAGTCAACGTAAAAGTTATTCCAAGTCAACGGAAAATGACTTACGGATTCATTTTTCGTAAGCTGTAAGTCATTTTTCAAATGTTCAAGCATCCCACCGCCCCTTCCACAATTACACATATTTACAAATACGCATAATATTTCACTCAACAAATAAATTGTTTAGAAATATAAATTGAATTTGTGCACATTATTTATAAATTATAATTTTAATAAATACTCACTTCGTCCTAAAATTAATGTCAACTATATTATTTAGGGACGTCCCAAACATTATCCATTTTTTTAAAACATTTTTTTTTTCATATCAGTTATCGAATTGTTTTTATTTTTATTTGTGAGATTGAAAAAAAGATGGACCTTATTGATTTTACACCACTAAGGATAAATTGAAGATTACTAAAGGAAAATTACTTAAAGTTCAACAATATCTTATACTCCGTATTAAATATGGACATTAGTATTAGCATATAATTTTTTTGTATTTATTCATATAATGTTTTTCATAACATTTTCGTGTGTTTGTCAAACGCATGAAAATGTTTTTCGACATATTTTCAAAAGATTTACCAAACACCTGAAATTGAAATCTTTTCATTTTCCAAAATCCTTTTTTGTGAGATAGATCTCTTTCACAATTTAACTCACCAACACACGATGGTCGAGTCAAAAGATTCTTCTTATAGAAAATACCAATTATGCATTTTTTTTAAAAAATTGTGTTATTAGTTATTATTTACAAAGGTCGTTATATATAGATACTCAAATAAAAAAGTTAAATGGTAATACAAGACTACAAGTATATTACTCCTAGATTAATCTCACACAAGGATAGTATGCATTTATATACTCCCACTGTTCCTATGAAATAGTAAATCTTTCTTTTTTAGGCCATTTCAAAAAAAAATCAAATTCTAAATATTTTCTTTTTGGAAGTTACCTTTATCATTTATCCTTACTTTGATTCTCATTTTAATTGATGGGCTCCACTTTCATATGAGTATCGTTTGAAAAATACATATTATGATAATATTTATAATAAATCAATAATCTTTTTTAAATATGTATATAGAGTCAAAGTCACTCTTCTTTTAGTAACGATGTGATTAACAACTAAATTTTATAAGGAGAAATTCATCGGCTCTTTGGACAATTTCCAACTACATTACACCACGATATTTTGAAAAGTAAAAGACACTTTTGCATCATGACACACAAAATTATGCATAACGATGCATAAACTAAAACACTTTTATGCATCGCGTGCATGAAGTGTTTTCTTTTCGATTTCAAAAAATATTAAGATGTAAAGTGTTTGAAACTTATTAAATTAAAGTGGATTAACCGATAATTTTTCTTTTTATAAAGTCTCCAAATAAAAGGAGGAAGTATCAGAATAAGAAAATATTACGGGTCGGTCTACTTTTTGAAATTTTTAATCGCAAAAGTACACTTTTTTTTATTTTTAACCGGAAAAAGTCATTTTTATGGCAAAATGACTACGATACCCTTAATGAACCATAGGCGCTCTACGGAGGCCATTATTTTTGCCGCGATTCATCAATTTTATCGCATTATTTTTTGCACCACGGTTCAATAGTGTAACTGCTAGTCAATTTTGAACCGCGATTTATCATTTTTATTGAATTAATTTTGCATCGCGGTTCAATAGTGTAATTGCTAGTCTATTTTTGTACTTTGCGATTCATCAATTTTAGTGCATTAATTTTTGCACTGCGGTTCAATAGTATAATTGCTAGTCAATTTTTGAACAGAGATTCATCAATTTTAGTGCATTAATTTTTACACAGTTTTTCAATAGTGTAATTTCTAGTTTATTTTTGAACCGCGATTCATCAATTTTAGTACATTAATTTTTGTAGCGTGGATTGAAAATGTTGTTTAAATGCAAAAAGTAATTAATTTTCAATAAATTACAGTATAAAGTACAAATATATCGCGGAGCAACAATTTTACATGAATTAAACTTTTGAACCGCGATGCAAAAATAATGCAATGAAATTTTTACACCGCGATACAATAGCATAAAAAACCAGTTTACGTATTTCATGTTTTCTTCAATCTCTTCTGTTGTAAGTCTTCTTCTTCCCTATCCTTCTGGTTTCGTCCCAATTGGAAAATCTTTCAACCTAGACGGATCTATTATATTTTCGTATTTCATGAATCAAAAACTTGTTTACCTTTCGCTTGCATAATCGTGATTTTCGAATTCAAAGTGTGTTGTTGGAGCTGTTGAAAAAGATGATATTTTTGGAAGAATATTTCGAAAAGTGGTATTTTACTGTTAAAAAAAAAAGGTACTTTTGGAGTTAGAAAGTTAAAAAAAAGGATCGCCTAGAATTTTTCCGTCCAAATAATCTTTCATTTTCTATAATATTGGACGAACTTGTTTTGGGCCTAAAAAGATTGACAATTTTTGGCATGCAACATGGGTTGGAGGGCTGTGATGGTGCCGTAGTCTCTCTCGATCACCAAAACTCTGTCCACCAATGGTTTGAGCATACTTGACTTGGCAAATCATTGATCTATAACTACTACTACTATTCACCTTGCAAAATAATTATCGATTTAGCCCACTGTATTACGATATTAATACGAACATAGATAAATAATCGAGTTATCAAGTGAACTGAACATGAATTCTTCCTTCTCTAGTGAAGGACCCGACCTTGGTCCCCCTACGTGGCCGATCACGTCCCACCCAAGCCGAGGACTTGGCCGATCACCAACCGACCTTGTCCCTTTAGACCGTCCCACCAAGCCGAGGACCACCAATGTCCTCTCACAAGAACTGGCCGCTCATCAATCTCTCTACAATCACCAAGCCGATTGACCCTTGTCCTCGATCCCCATCACAATCATGTAATAATCTTGGACCATTCAAAGCTTTTGAACATATGTTCAATATAAGATACCACCAACTTAAGTGAACGCCACCCCTCGACACTCTCACACTGGTCCTGAAAACCCCGAGGTTTTCCTTCCAAATCAAAGAAGAGAAACACAAAGCCGATAACACTTGGTACCTCCTGGCATTCTACACCGACATGACATCAACCACAAGACACGACGGCCCACTACCAAGTGGCGATCAAGTGGTTCCGCTTGCGAGGAAACGCCAAACGATTAATAAACTCTAGAAGCTATGGACCAAAGAAACTCCCACCAAGCAAAATCAACCAGAAACGTTCACCACCACCCTCAAGCAAGCAAAATAACGCATGGACGCCGATACCATCACTTCAAAAGCATTAGTGAGAGAAGGGCACAAGAAGATGCTCGTAATTTAAGAAGTACCACCGTCACCAAAGATTATCTTTAATGTTAACAAGGAGGTCCAAATTGAACAACCTCAAGCGAGTAAGGAAACAGGGCCACAGAACAAGATGAACTCCTGGCGGAGACAAAATTCGGGAACTCGTAAACTTTACCTTCTTGCAGAAATCAAGAGGCCGAGCTCAAAATGTTCGAGCTTTAAAAAGGATAAAGGCAACGACTAAACCCCAAGAGGAACGAGCCCCGATCGCTCAAAAGGTCACTTCAAAGGGTAAAGGAAAGAAAGCTGCATCTCGGCCACGCAAGATCCGGCTGGGGAATAGGGTGAGCGAGCAAGCGCTTCGAAAACCTAGCCCAAAGCCGCTTAACTTTCCCAAACGAATCTAAACGCTCTCGTCGAAAGACGAGAGAGGCGAAAGGGAGTCTAGGCGAGGACGTGGGCGATTAAAAACAAGATGTGTGGACATTGCACTCACTCCCAACAATCGGTAGCAGGGTACCCAAAGAGTGGTGGGAACGCCACCACCGAGGTGTAAATCGACCAAAGCCCTCCTCGGTCGTCGAGCGAGGAAGTGAAATTTCTACGTGGTCGACTGGAGGCCATGGAAAAAGGAAAACCAATGTTGTTACTTCCAGCCAAGAATGACCCATTTCAAGAAAGGATGAGAAAAGCCCCACTACCTGATAAAAAAGTCCCTACCTTTGAATCATATCAGGGCCTCACTAATTTCGTAGATCACATGGCCGCTTTGAGGTCAAAATGAATGCAGCGTTGCCCACGATGACGAAGATGAATGGGGAAAGATTTTTGCAGAACGTTGCCAAGGGAAGGCCTTGATATGGTATAACTTGGGCTCCCTCCGATTCGGTGGAGAGTTGGGATGAATTGCACGGATGTTCGTCAACCATTCTCCTCCTACGGCCAAAGAAGCAAACAGATCGTGCAAAGGGATACAGCAACAGATAAATGAGTCCAACCAAACCTACATGGACAGATTCATGGCCATGGTGGACCAAATACCATATATTTCATAGGAATCAATAAAGATGTGCTTCATATCTGGCCTACAGCAGGGACTGGTGAGGCAAGAAATGATGCTTCGGGATCAAACTTCTGTTAGTGAGATGTACGCCCATGCAATTCGGGTAATCAATACCCGAAGAGGCAAAAAAGTTAAGGGAGCGAGAAGAAGGAAGGGAAGAAGAAAGAGCACGATAGAACGATCGAGCTCAGGATAACTCAAACAAAGGGGGGCGAGGATCCGACCACAAGGAAGAGGATAATCGAGGGAAAAATATGTGGGATAACGTAGACTGGACCCCACTCACGACCAACCCGAGCACATAATGAATGTCATGCTCGATCAGACAAGATTGATAGGCCGGGTCGTTGAAGAAAAGCTGCCAGATCCTCAGAACCCTAATAAACGGTGCACTTACCATTACAAAGACATCGGTCATACGATCAAGAATGTATCAACTTGAAAAGGTCATTCAAGTTGATTGACAAGGGCGAGCTCTGAGGTTCAAATGAGCGAAGAGGCGACTGCGAGGGAAAGGCCGAGAGAGCGAGAGATCAGAATCCTCGACTGCATAAACGGGCCCAAGGAATGTAATCAACACCATCAGGGAAGCAACACCAAGCGGGACTCAATTGAAAAACATGATTTACAACTTAAAGCATGTGGTTCATATGATGTCGTGATCTGATGAAGTGGGGGAATCACTTTTCGCTAGGTGAGCTAGCCGCCAATGAGACTGCCAACAACCCTTGACTCTTCGAGTAAGAATTCAACAAAGGTGAAGCGGGTGCTCGTGGATACGAGGGCAAGAAGAGACATCTTGTATTACGCTTGCTTCAGAGAAATGGGCTTGGGGACGCCCACCTAGACCTAGTAGCAAATAATTGAAGGTTTTACCGACATAAAGTCGCGTAAAGGGGTCATCACTCTTTCGGTGATCCTCAGAGAAGAAACCAATACTCATCGAACGGAGGAGGTTGATTTCTTAGTGCTCGACCTACCCTCTCCATATAATGCCATACTGGGCTCACCCTCTCAAACGAATTTCAGATGGTCGCGCCCATGGCTCATCAAAGAATCAAGTACCTTACTGAAAAAGGGATAGGCATGGTTCTAAATGATGCAGCGAGCACCCTGGAATACATTTATAAAGAAAAGACGCACAAGGAAAAAGTGGTAATTTCCATGCCCGAAGGGAAGTAGTTGAAATTAGCGTAGATCAATCAAAGAGGCTCCAAGAAACGTAAGAGGAAATAATCCCAATATTTCCCGAGCCAACTCAGCTAGCTTAGAGAACACCACCGCACAAAAGGTCCGAGGACGCAAGCCGGGAACGCCACTGCCTAGAAATGGGGAAAGCGAAGCGGGAACGCCACCGCCGAGAAATGGGAAAACAAAGGATTCGTGATCGCACGTTGGCTACCACCGAAGCATGAAAAGAAGGACCGTGTCGTCACCAAAGTAATCACTATTCGAAAGCATGCATATTGATCATCACCCAGCCATCGAGCCTAATGACGACCTGGACGAAATCATGATTAACCTTGATTTCCCCGAGTAGAAGGTCCGAGTAGGAAGAGAAATTCCTAAGGAAGAGCGAGCAACGATCATCAAGCTGTTAAAAGAAAGTTTGATCTGTTCGCTTGAGGATCGAGGACATAGAGGGAATTAGCGAGAACGCCTCTATGCACCAGTTGAGCATTGATCCAGACTTCATTCCTATATAGCAAAAGGCACCTAATTTTTCCCTGAAAAGCGCAGCGTACCATCAAAGAAGAAGTGTCAAAATTGCCGAAAGCTAAATATTATTAAAGAGGTCTTATATGCAACCCGATTGCAAATGTGGTCATGGTAAAGAAAGTAACCGAAATGGCGAATGTGCGTAGACTTTCACCGACCTAAATAAAGCTTGCCCAAAAGGATTGGTATCCATTACCCGAATCGATCGCCCGTGGACTCCATATCCTCGGGCATAAAATCCTCGCTTTGTGGATGCCTACCGTGCTACTGTGTTATCACCAAATCAAGATATGGTTGGCCGACCAGATACACACAACATTCCAAGTAGCGGGAGGTTGTATTATATACAATGATGCCTTTTGGCCTCAAAAACGCCGGGCTACCTACCGTAGAATGGTGAATAAGGTGTTCGTGACCGCTGGGCGTAAATGTAGAAGCTTACATTGATGACATGGTTATCAAAACCAAACACTCCGACCATGCCAAAGACTTGCGGGAAACTTTCTCAAATTTGAGGAAGAACAAAATGAAGCTCAACCCGGCTAAGTGTGCATTCGGAGTAACAGCATGGAAATTCCTGCTACATGGTCAATGAACGAGGAATTGAAGCCAATGCGAGAAGATAAAGACCTTAACGACCATGGACATTACCATCCTCGATCAAATATGTCCAATACCAATGGTCGGGTCACCGCCTCGCCGCTTCATTCGCCAAATTCGCTGAGAGAAGCCGCCTTTTTCAAGATATTGAAGGGAGGCAAGAAATTTGAATGGACCGATGATTGTACCAAGGCTTTTGAAGAGCTCAGGGGATATTTGGGCCGACCACCACTCCTCAGCATCCCGGTACCAGAGGAGAAACTATATGTCTATTTGGCAGCATCATACTCAGCAGTCGCTGCAGTCTTGATCAGAGAGGAAGACAACGTCCAAAAGCCAATCTACTATGTGTCCCATGCATTGACAAACGTTGAAGGGAGGTACTTGGAGGTCGAAAAATTGGTCATCGCTTTAATCGTTGCTGCACGAAAGTTAAAAACTTACTTCAGACACACTCGATTATAGTATACACTAATTTTCCTTAAGAAAAATTATGCACAAACCTGACATGGCGGGCGTAATGTTGAAGTGGTCGGAGAACTCTCCTGATATGATATCGCTATGAAGCTAGAAAACAATCCGAGCACAAGATTTTATTCTGCCGATTTTATTGAAACCTCATTTACCCGACCAAGAGACGAGCAAGAAAATGCTCAAGAGGGAGTCATCCCAGTTACCACCAAAGCGACCATGGCGGGCGAGCAAGTGAGGACAAGGCCTCTTTCATATTGGACCTTGTTCGTAGATGGATCTGCAGGAGTAGAAAGAAGTGGGGCTGGCCTCTCGCTGATTATTCCGGATTCAGGAGAGTTGGATATGGCCTTAAGATTCCAGTTCAAAACTTCGAACAATCAGGCCGAGTATGAAGCCTTGGTCGCTGGAATCGAGCTCGCATTAAGCTTGGGGGCCGAGGACATAGTAATTTACAGTGATTCCCAACTGGTGGTAAAGTAGATACTGGGCGAATACGAAGCAAATCACCCAATATTGGCCAAATATCAACAATTGAAACAAAAATTGTTGACCCTATTTAAATATTGGGAACTGCAACAAATCTTGAGAGAGGGTAACTCCAGGGTAGATTATCTTTCCAAGATCGCATCCTCGGAAGCCGAGGAAGTTCCTCCTAACGTTGAACTCATGTTCCTCAAAAGTCCGGCCATCAACCAGGAGGAAATAATGGTCGTCGTGGAAACTCCAAAATGTTGGATCGACGACATAAAAAACTACATTGAGCAAGGCATCTTGCCAGAAGGGAAGAGTAAAGCCCAAGTAATCAGAAATCGAGCATGCAGATACTCGGTCATCGGAGGCATGCTATACAAACGATCCAACACCAAACCTCTCATTCGATGCATACGACAAGAGACAATGAATGATCTGTTGGCCGAGGTACATGAGGGTGAATGTGGGGGACACCCAGGTCCGAGGACTCTGTCGGACAAAATGAATTTTCACGGCTACTACTGCCCGAGCATGAGAAGGGACGCAGCGGATTATGTAAGGAAATGCGACAAATGCCAAAGATATTCAAATATTCCACGGCTACCCTCGGTCTTGCAAACCCCAGTGGTCGCAGCATGGCCTTTCGACATGTGGGGAATCGACCTCATTGGTCCCTTCCCCAAATCAAAGCATGGGTGCGAATACGTGATTGTTGCAGTCGATTACTTCACCAAATGGATAGAAGCAAAGCCACTCACTAGCATAACCGAGGATCAAGCGATAAAATTCGTATACGAACATATCTTCTGTCGTTTCGGACTCCCTCGGATGATCATCTTCGACCATGGCACTCGCTTTCCAAAGAAGTTTACAAAGAAATGAGATGCGATAGACCGAATGTTAACACGTAATGTCCTCTGTAGCTCATCCACAAGGCAATGGTCGCAGTAGGTGAAATAAGAAGATCATGCATGCTTTAAAAAGAAATTTAGATGAGAAAAAGGGAAGCTGGCTAGAGCAGTTGCCAATCGTCCTGTGGGGAATCAGAACGTCCATACGGGGATCTACCGGTGAAACCCCGTTTGCACTAACTTATGGCTCAGAAGCAATGGCACCAGTTGAATTAGCTCTCCCTATAATTCGGGTCACCTTCTTCGATCAACAACAGAACAATTTGTCCAGACAACTCGACCTAGACAACCTCGAAGAAAGGCGACTAGAAGCCCGACTCAAAATGATCAATTATAAGAAGCTTACCAATATTCACTATGATAAGAGAGTAAAACCAAGAACTTTCTTAATTGGAGAGTTGGTCCTAAGAGAGATTGAGGCAACGAGCAGAAAGATTGGAAGAAATAAGCTATCTCCAAACTGGGAGGGTCCATTCAGAATAGCTAGCGTTGTGAAAGAAGGAACCTATAGATTGGCAAAATTAGACGGTACACCTTTCAAGAACCCTTGGCATGCAGATCATCTCAAGGCATATTATCACCGATGTAATTTATGTAAAAGCTAGAAGTTGAATAAGTGACAAGTATCCCTTCTAAAAAACGGGTGTCTGTTTCTTGCTCATTCCCATCCTCGAACGGAGGTGGGAATAGAGCCTATCCTCGGTACGCGAGGAAGGCCATCAAAAATGATAAATGAGCCAAGTGCTCATTCCCATCCTCGTACGGAGGTGGGAGAAAGACCTCATCCTCAGAACACGAGGAAAGCCATCAAAAATGATAAATGAGCCAAGTGCTAATTCCCATCCTCGTACGGAGGTGGGAGAAAGACCTTATCCTCGATACGCGAGGAAGGCCATCAAAAACGATAAATGCGCCAAGTGCTCATTCCCATCCTCGTACGGAGGAGGGAGAGTTCCGAGGAGAACCACCAAAGAAAGAGCCGACCATTTTTTCTGAAAATTGTTTAAAATTTTGTTCTCGGTACGCGAGGATAACTAGAAACAAACAAAAAAAACAAGTATAAAACAAAATTGGAAAACATTCATCTGCATATATGATTCATCTAATAGTCAAACGATCAAAATGTTAATAATTAAAAAAATTGTTAGTTACACTTCAAAGGGCTAGCAAAAAGAAGAAATTGTTTTGAAGCATGGGCACATACGCCTAAATCACGGACGCAATGAGGATAAGAATAAAAATTACTTGGGAAGGTCAACCACTTCATCACGAGGGTAGACCCGTTGCTCGGCGGCTATCGACGATTCATTCTCACCAAGACGGTTGACTGCTCGCCCATGAATTACCTCAGCTTTAGCTCAAGGTCGAAGTCCACCTTTTCACCTTGCTCTACGACCTTGATTAGAGAGAGAACATCCAGGGACCATAAGGGGCCCATTCTTCAAAACCAAGTTGGGGGCAACATCTTACCCAGGGGATCCTCAGCAAAACCAAGTCGCCCCACTCAATAATAGCGTCATACCAGAGGCAAAGGCTACCTGAGCATGTGGCGAACTCGATCATTAAGGGAGGACCTCCGTTATAGCAACATCGGCCTTTGAAGAGTTCAAAAGTCGAAGCCCTCACCTCTCAACCGCATCAAAGGGATCATCTCAGCGTGACCCTGGCGCTTGACCAGCAAAGATCCCTAATAAAGTTTCGGTCGAAACCTGCCCCTACTCGCCCAGCAATAATAGTGCCTCTCTCACCAAGGGTCTCACTAGCCTTGAGCATATGGCGAACTCAACGATCACCATAATAGGGGGGCCAACCTTTGTTTAGACATAAGTTCTTTTGAAGAGTCAAAGCGACCATCTTGGCCGAACGACTCAACGCTTCAGATCAAGAACCCCGCCGCGTGACTCAGCCGTTTCTGGCCAAGACCTTGCCTACCGCCTGCAGCCTCACTCACCGGCCTTCTCTCCATCAAGCACGAGCTTCAGCCAAATGAGCCTCTTTTTTTTGGAGGATTTCATCTTTGCCTTGATCGGCTGGGCTTGAGCCTCAGACTCTTCAAGTTCGACCTCGACTGCTACACTTGATCGACCGCCTGCACTCAACGAGGTCACAAAAGAGCAAAGCTACAAATAGAAAGAGCAAAAATTAGAAACAATACACCCAAAATAAAAAGAAAAAGAGAAGAAAGAGATAAGTTTACCTCACTCACGCAGAGCCCGACGCGTCTCATGGCCTCATTGGTCGGCAAGGAATTAGCGACGCTAACCATGTCCCTCACTTGAGCCCGGATAACTATCCCTTGCCCGGCTAGGGCTGTAGGGGTGTCCCGACAAGAAACATCAAAATTTTGCAGAGCCGGGATGTCTGCGAAGTCTTTGGCGAGCTGGATCCCAACCGCTTTTGTGGTCGGTGCCACAAAGTCGTCCCTATGCCACGGGACCGTCTCTTCGCTGGCCGAGGAGGATACAACCTTGGCCTTTAATTTTTTGGCAGCAGAGGCGTGAGCAGACACTTCTTCAACACTTTGCTCGTCCTCCCCAGATACATCCTTGATCATCCGTCTTTTCTTTGGGGCAGGGGCGGGAGCACTCTCGACAGAGGCGGGCTGAGTAGTAGGAGCATGAACAAATGGTTCAGGAATTTTCTTCGCCGGGGCCGAGGGTTTGCTTTTCCGGCTCGAGAAGACCTTTTCAGGCACCCAGCGAGGGGTTGTTGTTGTAGAAGGGATTGCCGAGGACCCGGTCCTTTGTTCGTCGGTCGGCAGGGTATATGCCTTCCTAGGATCGGCCTTCGCCTCTAATTTTTCCCAAGCTTCCCTGGCTTTCCTTATGTCTTGCCCCGACATGACTGCGATATCAGCAATCATATCTAAAAAAAGAAAGAAGAGAAAGTTAGAACGAGGAAAATGATATATACGATAATAATACAAGTGAAAAGTGACGAAGAAACAATGAATACTTCTATAGCCTTCAAGGTTGAATATATTGTCTTTGCATTGAGGGCAATCCAGTTTAAATTTACTCCCCTCGTGCATCGACCACCCGGGGTACTGTATATACTCTGGGACCTCGCACCGAACGTCCAGCCCCTCTAATCTCTTGGTCGACATACCGACCATCCTCAACAGGATTTCATCATCGGTGATCGAGCTCCAACTGAATACCAGTCAGGGCCAGCTTCCCGAACTCCAAGAAAATTCTCAATGGCCGTTTAAGCGGACTCCTCATACTCGTCCAAAGTCCCGACCGGAGAGAGCGATTTAATCTGAGCAGCAGAAAGTCGAGGTATAGGGAAATTCCATCCATATCTACTCTCGACTAACAAAACCTTCTCGTCCCAATGCCCCGTTTTCCCAGGAGGTTTGGCGAACAAGTTGATTCCCCGATTATGATGCTTACACTAGAGATGATTAAGGAACTTGGTCACCGCAAAATAAGTTTTGAATAGGGGCAAGGTTGGCTCGAACTCGAGTATCCGAAGACATACAGCAAATGAGATCAAATACCTGACCAAGTTGAGAGAGAGGTCGAGGGGGTGGGCACCTGCCTCTTCGAGTAGCTCGCAGATAAGGGGATCGAGGGGCAGTCGAAGACCCGCCTCAAAAAAAGGAAATATAAAAACCTACTCTATCCCTCATACCCTGAGCTCGCTTGTCCATACCAATCGAATTGTGGGGAGCGATCCTAAATCTTTTCCGACTATGATTGTATTTCATCCCACGGGCTCTCTACATCACCGGTCATACGCTATTTCTCCACTCCCTCAGTATTCTACGAGTAGGCGGAGCATCATCGGCCTCTACCGAGCCCTCTTCAACAAGAGCAACAGCCGAGGAAGTTTCTCCTTAGCCAGAGCCTTGTTCACCTCCACTACTTCCTGGGCGACTATTTCCCGGTAATACTGATTGAAAAGATACCTAAGGGCCTTCGTCTGCCTCCACAAACTAGCACATATGCGCCCACCGATATCCTACGCATACTTCATCTATGGAAAGAGTGGGTAGACCTCCATATTGTACCCCCACCGGCCAACAACCAAGATCGCTCGCCGGCTCGATCTCACGAGCGACCAAACTCCCGCATTTGTTTGCCATAGTACATTCTTTTCGTCGCTCGGCGATCGAGCGCATAATCGGGTCTAGGATAACGTGTTTGGTCCTCATACTCGGTTTAAAGGTAGTCGAAGAATTGGGCGAGGAAGAAGAAGAGGTCTCGCCGGTAAAGAGCAGGTGGACAGGGACAAGTAGGTTCATATAAGCCTAACCCTAGAAACCTAGCAATTAAAAAAGAAGCGAGCAAAGAAGGAACGAGTACCTGCGAGTAAGAGTTGAGCTTGAGTCGAGGAAGAATCGAGAAAGTTAAGCGAGGATCTGGAAAAAAAAGGAGATAATCACCGTGGTTAGCACCGGTGTACCGGGAAAAGCAACAGTCACCGGAAAAAGCAATAAAACCCAGAAATCACTCAAAACAGGCTAAAAAACTATGAAATTTTTATCAAAGGAAGGAGGAGGAGAATGCAAACCTGGAAACAAAGGTTATAAGAAGAAGGAACTAATGGAAGAGCGTAAATGGAAGAAGTAGCGTAGTTGGTTTTTCGCCTTCACCGAAGTCACATGAAACTAGGAGGCAAAAATTTCGAGAATGGAAGAAAGAGGAACAAGAAGCCGGAAATTTTCGCTTTATACAAACCCGACAACATGGGTCGACCAACCCGAAAAAAACACATGGACCTTACCTAAACCATTCCCCTTGGCCGACACGGCGAAAGCAAAGATGCACAAAATGGTTGCAAACCGACGATTATTTTGATAAAGTGGACGCCACATTTATGAACAAGAAATTGAAATGATTATCAAACTCACGACTCGCTTACCGTGCATTTAATGCATACGGCGGACCAATTTCCTAGGAAAATTCCACTAATAACTCCGAAACACACCCTCGACATCGAAGTGATCGGGCTTAACTGAACGAGAAAAAAACTGTCAAGGTCGAGGAGCGATTATAAACAAGGATGGACGAAAAGCCGAGGAACCGTAGCGAAGATCGAGGGAGTTCAACCGAACAAAATTCTCGATTATACTTTCCAAGCTAAGGATAAATCCTAGCACTTGGAAACTCGGGTGCTATTGAAGGGACCTGACCTGGGTCCCCTAACGTGGCACAACCATGTGGACTCCAGTCAGACTCGGGTAGGACCTACCAGAGCCGAGGACCATCAACTAGTCGATCACTAACGACAACCATGAGCTACTCGACCATCATCGGCGACCATCAACTAATCGACCTTTACCCTTCATAATATTCTTAGACCATTCCGAACATATGAGCGACACCCGACCACACGGGCGAGAACTATTTATGCTTGGCCGACAACCCTTCTGTGATATGATAGACCTGACCCATAGCCTGGACATAGCTTCCAGATGTCCTCTTCACAGGAGCCGGACAAGCCATGCAAGCCGCCATATCTTATCGGCTCATCAACCGCCTACAATTGGCACGTCACACGTTACCTGTTAACCACTCAGGAACTGCCAGCAAGCCGACCAGGGAACAAGTCCCACCATCAGGGACCCCTATGCCAATCATACTATAAAAGGAAACCTTTCCCTTGAAGAAAAGGTATGATTTACTTTGCATTCTAAGACTTACAAAGAACATTTGCACACATTATACGCCTAAAAGACTACCACCAAAACACTCACCGGAAGCTTAAGGGAACGCCTAGCTCCGACACATACATAACTCCCTCGACACGACTCTCACACCGAGGGTCAGAAGCCCGAAACCTCCAAAGACCTTAACGGTAGTTTTACTTTCAGGTGACCAGCAATCAAAGAGTAAGCACAAAGCCCAGATATCCTATTAAACTTGGTACCTCTGGTACCCACATACACTGACGTGAACATCAATCGCAAGACACGTCAGCTCCGGTCCATTATGTGGACTATCAGCTTAGTCACCCCATCCTTGTGGCATGATCAATGTTCATATTCAACCATGCTTCACCAATCTCAACTCATTGTAGATCAAGAGGTTATGTATGGCTGATCCGATCCCTAAAGTTTGGAAGAAGATATGGGACGAATGGGATCTCAGATGGTTAATCATCTTAAGTCTCACTCTACAATCCATTCTGATCTTGTTTTCTCCACTCAGAAAGAGATCGTCAAGCAATTGGATAATCATGCCCTTCTGGTCGTCATACTTGCTTGCAGATTGGGCTGCTAACTTTGCAGTTCGACTAATCTCCAACATCCAAAGTGACTTGGGTGTTGGTGATAAGGTTGAGCTCCTCGCATTCTGGGCTTCGTTTATCTTGGTGCACCTTGGTGGCGCTGACACCATTACTGCATTCTCCTTGGATGATAATGAGCTATGGCTCAGGCATTTGCTCGACCTCTTTTTCCAATGCGTAGCTACAATTTATATTTTTATTATATCTTTGCGAAACGAGTTATGGATTTCTACGTTGCTTATGTTTGTAACCGGGATTGTCAAGTACGGTGAGCGTACTCATTCACTTTATCTTGCAAGTGCCGATAGCTTAAAAGATGTTTGGTATGGCCTGTTAGGGTCTTCCACCATAGGTGGTCTGAATCGATCGGCACATACAATTTAATACACTATTGTTTGCATCATCACTCGAGATTCTTGGAACCTATTTTGGAATATTTGGGACTCAAGGGCTTTTTCGATGACATCATGTATGTAAAAATCGAGGAATTCTCCCTCGAGTTAAGAGGCTTCATCTTTTAGGAGCTAAAAGAGAAATCTGGAATTGCGGACGATTTGGAAACAAACACGGAGATAAGTTCAGCACAAGGTGATTTGGTTCTTAGGATTGAAGATGGTTGGAGCATGCATCTTGCACTTGTATTGTTAGCCCCAAAGGGCACAATAATAAGCTAGAAGGGGGGGGGGGTTGAATAGCTTATTAACACTTAAAACTTTTTGTATAAATTCCTAAAACAAGCACTTGCAATCTATTGAAAAGATTGAAGTAGCGGAAGTCTTGTAAGGAAGACAGTTCAAATCTGCTAGTGAAGCACTACCGGTAGACTTTGCTGAATACTCAAGTGTGCAGCTGAAGCGATAAGTAAAGAGATATGAAACAGTATAAATCATTAAGCAACAGTAAGGAAAGAACACAAGTATTTTGAGATGGTTCGCACTATAAAGAGTGTTACGTCCACCACCAAGGCAGTCAACCTTGGATTTAAATATGCACTATGTTTTCCACTAGTTCTATTACAAAGAAGTCCAATGGATCGTGTAAAAAATATTTAACTTGTGTTTGGGGGTTGGGAATTGAATATCTGGACAAACAGAATATTCAATGTGCAGAAGAATAGTAAAAGAAACAACAATAAGAAGCAAAAGATTAAATGTTGATGGAGATCTTCTTGTTGTTGTTGAGGACTTTGTTGATCCGTTTATGATCTCTTGAATGTACTGAAGGTATAAAGTTTGATGTTGTTGGGAAGATTCAGAGAAGTGTTTTCTTCAGACTTAAATGGCAGAATTTATAGCTGGGGCATTCTTGAGACCGTTGGAGAAGACGAAGAGAGTAACAACTCTATTAGGTTGAATGCATTAAATGCATGGAGTTGACTTTGTAGATTTCGCTTCACCGATTGAAAGCGGGGGAATGGTGAAGAGTTGTTGCAGCAACTGGCAGGTGAGCAATCAGAGTTGCAGACCTGCAATAGTTGGTACAGTCTGTAAGTGTTAGTCTGTTCACCTGCTCCGTCACTTTTCAGGAGGCGAAAGTTTTCATGCTTTTCGAAAAAGCTGGACAGGCGTGTCTGAGAAGTCAAGTGTTGATGGAAGATTGGTTTAAATCAAATTCAAACTGATAAAGTCTGAATTTAATTAATCCACTAAAAGCTTGATGACTGGACACGTTATGTTTGAATAGGTGCGGACAAGGTCTGCCTATGGATGTTGTATGAAGTCTTTCGGTGAAGCCTTCAGCTGAAGTCTTCCGTTGAACCTGTGAAGTCTAAAAAACTATTCTAAGGCAAAGTTCTATAAATAGTTGCCACGCTAATTGATACGCAGCCCTATTAGCCACTAAGCATAGAACCTAATGTAATGTATGAACAAATGCAAATCAAGATACAAATGAGAAACAACACGTATATCCTTGAAGTAAACTACGATGAGAGCCTTATTTTGTGGCACATTGCCACTGAACTTTGCTACAACAAATAGCTCAAAAAAGGTATTGCTGATAGCAAGTATCGGAGGATCTCCAAGCTCCTTTCGGATTACATGATATATTTGTTTAACTTTTATACATGCATGAGTTTCAAACATAAATCATTTTCAAGAAACTCATAGTACTTTCTTGGAACACTTTTTTTTTTTTTTGAGAAGCAGGGCGGCACCTGCGGAGATTTATTAAAACAATACCAGGAAAACAAACGAGAGGGGAGGGGGCCTTACAAAAGCGGGGCCCTTACCCAAAACTGGGACAAAGGAGCCTCAACCTCTGCAAGCGGGGGGGGACAAAAGCTAAAAGAGGCCTAACTATGATTTCTAAACTTACTACGAGGCCTAACCTATCATGAAACAAAGCTCTGCTAACTTCACTAGGAAGATCAGAATCAAAATTATAACTCTTAAAGCCTTTATGAACATGAGCAGCAGCAGCAAGTCTGTCAGCAACCGAGTTTTGTTCCCTGAAAACATGAGAAATAGGGAAGTCTCCAAGAAAAACAGAGCAATCTCGTAACTCATACTGATATTTCCAAGGCGCCTTATGACACTGGGATAGAACCATGACCGCAACCAAGGAGTCTGACTCCACTATAACATTTTGAAAGTTCAAAAGGCGACATAACCGAAGACCATCACGAAGAGCCTTAATCTCTGCACCTGTATTAGTACCATAACCATAAAAGGCTGAGAAGGCCGTGATCAACCTCCCTGAAGAATCACGCACAATACCACCACCGGAATGAATACCGAGCTAGAGAACCATCCGTATTAAGTTTATAAAATTAAGAGGCAAAGGCCGAACCCGGTGCCTTTTTCAACTTGGGAGACACAATAGGAAGACCCAGATGATCCAAACCCAGACGATCCAAAAAAGATAGAGAAGCTTTGGGCTGATAAATCGAGAACATATCAAACAGACTACCTTTAACCTTTGCAATGATCCTATCTGCTTGCATCTGATGATTATCAAAGACCGCGCCACACCGAGCTTTCCATAGCTCCCAACAAGAAAAAACAAAAACGCCCAATCGACACACTCCCATCTGATTACGAGATGAACTATTACCACACCAAGTAACATACAAGTGTTCTAGGGAAACAAATCTCCTTGGTTTGTTTAAGATACGCCCAAAGAAACTCCAAACTGTCTTAGCTATATCCGAGACAAGAAAAAGATGCACTAGAGATTCACAACCTGGCAGCAAGCAGCATCGACATTTCGAAACCATAGGGATCTTCTTAATCCAAAGCCGATCCACCGAAGCGCCCCATGAAATAATTTCCATATG
Organism: Codonopsis lanceolata; assembly: GCA_013146195.2. NCBI lineage: Eukaryota > Viridiplantae > Streptophyta > Magnoliopsida > Asterales > Campanulaceae > Codonopsis > Codonopsis lanceolata. The sequence goes on along the minus strand of CM028377.1, from coordinate 87,536,214 downwards.
AAGAAACCGACCTTGGAAGGAATCCAAGGTTGCCATATTTTAGAAGCCCAAGAAACTGTCGGAGAAGGAGATCGAAGGCTGTTCAGAAAAGCCGAGGAAAGAAAGGAACCAGAGTTGGAGAGTGTATAGATCAACTTGTCCGGCGCCTGGGGATCACAAACCACATTACGAACCATTTGGTGATAGTCCCTCGGGATCAAAGGGAGTAGATGATCAATATTGCAAAGTAGCAGCGTCCGGCCGAGACCTACCGACTTCTCGCCACACCCGGTTCGAGCCAAAGGAGATACAACCCTCTCCAACTATCCACCTACTTTGGGCAGCCACCAGAGGGATCTGATCCATAATAGCCCGCCATTGAGGAGCAGCCGACCCATTACAAGAGAAACCATTCTCACCATCATACTTAGAGTGAACAAATCGAGCCCATAAACTGTGGCCTTGCAAGGCACCCCAGGCCATCTTAGCATGTAATGCGGACATAACCTGATGAAGAGATCGAATACCGAGCCCACCCTCATTAAAAGGGCGGCATATAGCAGACCAAGAGACCCAATGAGATCGAGACATTCCCGCCGAACTCCACAAGAAATCAGCCATGATAGCTTCCAATCGACAAAGAATTCTGTTAGGCACTTGAACAGCTGCCAATATATGGGTGGGGATACTGCCCAAGACCGATTTTATCAAGGTCACCCTACCTCCCATCGAAAGAAGCCGCCCCTTCCAACCAGCAAGCCGTCGACGAAATTTAAGCTCGATGTCCTCAAAGTATGAACATTTAACTCTTCCATAAAATATAGGAATACCCAGATAGCGCATCGGAAAAAATTGCCGAGTACACCCCGACCATTCAGTAATCCGACGTGATTTGGCGATAGAACAAGAACCGTGTACATAAAACCCACTTTTGCTAAGGTTGATCAGTTGACCCGAACTCTGCTCATACCGGGTAATAATCTGACGAAGGGCTAAAATGGACTTTTTTGAAGCATTACAGAATATCAACATATCGTCTGCGTACAGTAAGTGAGATATAAGAAGACCACCTCGGCCATGAGAATAAGGGGTGATTATCTGCTCTGAGCGACTTCGAAAGAGCGAGGCGATAAAACCTCTTGTGCCAGAATAAATAATAGCGGAGAGAGAGGGTCCCCCTGACGAAGCCCCCGAGACGACTGGAAAAAACCATAGCTCTCCCCATGAATCCTAACAGAATACCACACGTTACCAATCAACCGCATAATGAGGTCACAAAACTCCGAGCAAAAACCGAGAGCCAGAAGAGCGCGCCTAAGAAAGTCCCACTCCATTCTATCATATGCCTTAGACATATCCAGCTTGAAGGCCACATTACCACCCCGGCATTTCTGACCAATACGATGGATCAACTCCTGAGCAAGAGCAATATTTTCCTGGATGTTTCTCCCCTTGACAAAACCCGATTGCTCCCAAGGAACAATATCAGGCAAGATCAACGCTAGACGCGACGCAATGATTTTAGAGATAATCTTGCTCGAGAAGTTGCACAAACTGATAGGATGAAGATCAGATAAAACTCTCGGTTTATCAACCTTAGGAATGAGAACCAAAGTGGTGGCAGACATACCCCTGGCCAACAAAGATCCGGAGAAAAATTCAACCACCGCCGCAATGACATCATCCTTAATAATCTCCCAACAACCCACGAAGAAATAGCCAGTAAAGCCGTCTGGGCCAGGAGCACTATTTGGATTAAGATCCTTAATAGCTTGCCATATTTCTGTCTCCCCAGGAATGCACATGAGATCCTCATTAAATCGGGCAGTCACCTTAGGTAGAACATCAGCCAAAAGAGACTCATCTATTGCATGCAAACTAGTAGAGAAAAGGGTAGAGAAATGGGAAGCCGCAACCTCCCCAATTCTATCAGGGTCAGAACACCAAGACCCATCCTCCATGCACAATGTTATTGAGTTAACCCGCGCCCGATTACGGAGACTAGCATGAAAATAAGTGGTATTACGATCCCCATCCTTCAACCAATGCTGTCTCGCCTTCTGTTGAATAAGCTCATTATCCCACGAAAGTAACTGATTAACCTCGTGCTTAACCATTTCAAGGCTCCTAGCTGTCGATAAATCCCATCGCTGTTGAAGGTCCAACTCAAGTCTGTTAACTTCATCCTGTTTAGAGGCAAGCTTCCTTTGCACATGACCAAAAATATTCCAGTTCCACCATCTTAAACTCTGACGGAGAAGCTGAAGTTTTTTGTGAAGAGTTTCCATAGCCGAACCACCTATGGGCCTGTCCCATTGACTTTTCACAAAGTCCTGGAAAGCTGGCATGATCGAGCCACATTCTCTGAAAACGAAATAAGCCTTTAGGCCGTTTTGAACACGGAAGTTCCACCAGTAAAGGGGTGTGATCTGAATGAATCCTGCTTATGTGAGTAACACGCAAGGCCTGAAAGCTGGATTGATACAGACCATTAACTAGGACCCTATCAAGCCGTTGCCAAATACGTTGCAAACCTTCTTGATTGTTACACCACGTATACTGACTGCCCTCGAAACCCGCATCATCCAGGCCGGCCCGAGTCAAAAAATCATTAAAATCTTGAATACTAGGCCAATCAAAACCCGCTCCACCAAGTTTCTCCCCCGATTGAGCAATGACATTGAAATCGCCCCCGACAATCCATGGTTCCGGAAACTGACTAGAAACATGAATCAGATTATCCCAAAGCTCTTGTCTGTCCAACCGGTCACACTTTGCATAAACACACGAGACCAAGACCTTAAAATTATCACCTACCGTACATCTAACCGTAACATGTTGAGTAGAAGCACATATGAAAGACACCTGAATTCGGCTATCCCACAATAACCAAATATGTTTGTTCTCTGGATGACACTGGAGATAAGAATCAAACTGTAACTTCCTGGCTAACTTCACTATTTTGTCCCCTTGTAACTTCGGCTCCATAAGAACATAAAACATAACATTATGTTGAGACTTTAGCAGCTTAAGATAGTCCCGAGTATCTTTATTACCGACTCCCCTAGCATTCCAAAAAACAACCGCCATAAGGAAACTATTGAGAAGGAGTGGAAACGGGGGCTTTAGAGGCAGCCCTAGTAATACGTTTATTGTTATCAAGGAAGACACGCTCCTTGAGTTTTTGAACAAACACCTTACATTTCTTGCGGAAAATCTGCGTAGAATGCTCCGAAGGTGGGAAGTTTGTCAAATCATCAATAGAGTTCGATCTCGTTAGTTTATGAGTGTATCGAGGCAGGCAAGCCCCGTCAAAAGATAGAGATCGAGTTAAAACCCGTTGACCTTCAACGGAACCCTCATTAGTGCACAGCTCCGGGGGGCCCGATTCCTCTTCATCTAACTCAGAAAGAACTGCAAAAGGATTATGTGTTGGGACGGCATGCGGCACATTGCCCTTCTCACCATGCAAGCCCTGCCGTCCATCCGTAACATCAACCCTAATTCCTTCCCCCCCCATTGCCCTTCTCACCATGCGGCACATCAACCCATCGTAACATCAACCCTAATTCCCTCCCCCACATCCCGCGAAGCCTCTACATCGACCGAAAGGGCCACAGCAACGGGCGTAGGAGACGAGACAAGAACAGGAGAAGATTGAGGGCTCACGGAACTTGGGATACCCCTAAAGTAGTCGCAGTAAGGTCGATCTTTGGGGCCATCATGCCCGAATTTAGTAATCGGCCGCCATTGTACGTTCGTAACTTTAGGGATAACTTTAGGCAGTGCGTTTTGATTAGTTGTAACTTCAATATGCGGCCTCGGAAGAGGAACTTCATTAAGTGGTTCATTAATTGGTTCCGAATTGATCACTGGATCTTTCCCTTTCTGAGAAGGCTGAGCAGTAAACTGTGGCCGATCTCTATCATTACTAACCCTACGTTGCACTTTCCTGCAAACTAACACAGAATGACCCAATAAACCACAGCCGGAACAAAACGGTATATTGCCTTCGAAATCCAAAGCTTGCCAATAACCAACTTCTTTAGAAGTCCCGATCCAAATGCGAGTAGGAAGGGGCTTGGAAACAACTATTTCTATGCAAATCCTTGCATGCATCGGGTGAGAGAGAGCCAAGGTTTCATCGTCTGCTCGAAGGAATCGACCAAAAGTGTTACCAATCCGCTTCAGGTATGAGGGAGTGAAAAAAGGTAAAGGTAAATGTGGGAGGTGAACCCACACCGCAACATACGAACTGTCTTTACCAAGAGAAAATTCCGGGGACCAACGGAAGGACCAATACATATAGCTGTTGATCATGTGCGATTCCTTTGACAATGCGAGCACTAGATCTTCAGCTGATGCTAAATGGACCATGACATGTCGAGGATCGAGCAGCCCAGCCACAAAAGAGCCCTTAAGCTTCCATGAAGATGAGATATGCTCCCGGATCACGAAAAGCGATGGACGGCCCGCTGAGAATTTCAGGATGATCGTATTCTGGAACTGTTTCTCCGCCATCTCCATCTCTATCGGGGAGAATAAACAGCCCAGATCGTTATCCACTGTTACAGGCTGTCGAGGAGCCAAGGTTATGTCCTTCAGAATGGGAGACACGTTAGGGTTAATACATTGAGGAGAGGCCGATTGGGACAGGATAGATGCATACAATTTGGACCATTAGAAGCCGCCACGTGGTCTGGGCGGTGGCCGGAGGAGGAGCCTCCGGTGGTGGGCAGTCCGGCGGCATAGCCGCAAAAGAGAAACCCTAGCCCGAACAAACAAGGGAGAACCTAGAGAGAGAAAACCTAGAGAGAGAAAGAGATAATCTTTAAATCTAGATTTCTTGGAACACATAAGTCTCACGGTTTAATATACATATACATGTAATGGAAACTAACCTTGGTCCATGCTTCCAATTTGCGGCTGTAATTGAAAGTATAATTTTCTCCCTTGCCTTTCCCTTAAGTTCTCCTTGATGGCTAGGAGAATTTCCCTCTGTGACTTCTCAATTCCTTCCGTATTCAAGCAACCCACTTCCTTTCACTATTTGCTTCCACAGTGCCTTTATTAAGTTTTGAAACAAAACTTAATTCACTACTACACTATTAACTTAATGGAAGCATATATATATATATATATATATATATATATATATATATATATATATATATATATATATATATATATATGTGACAGCCCTAATCTCGAACTCCAATGCGGAATCCCAAGGTCGTGCCGTCAAGACAAGCTAAAAGACGGACAAGCACCCTAGCGTAGTAGTGCGAGTCCGAGTTGAACTAACAAACACTAAACAGGAATGAGAAGCCATAACGGCAAAACCGAATAACCAAAAACTAAAATATGCGGAAGCAAATCATAAGTGAGACCAAAGCCTATAATTATAAACTAAGGAATACAAGGCCGAGAGCGACTATCTCTCGACAAATCTACGACTCGCGTGGACGCAACATTGCGCACGCACAACAACCCATCGGCAACCTAAGGCCGGCGGCAACAAGAACCCAACGATAAACAACAACTCAACGGCTATAACATGCCGGAGGAATAAATCAACTAAAAGAACAAGATATTCAAATTCTAACAACTAAACCCAAGTCTCACGACTAACGTGTCGGAGATGACAATACCAACAATACTAGAAAGAGTGAGCTAAAGCATGCTCGAAATAACAAGGAATAACTTCTAAAGATACAACAAATCGACCAAGCGAGTCGGCTCCCAAAATAATACGATAACAAAATACTAACACAATCTACCCAAGTAAAGTCTACATAACTTTACATTCGTGTCTCACAAATACATAACAAAGAATAATAATAATAAATCCAAGCTTAAAGCCCAGGAAGTCCACCTTCTAGGAATCACTATCCGAAGTCGCCACGCCGCACTAACGGGATCACCGCAAAAACTAAGGAAAACAACACACGAAATGAGTCATAATGACCCAAGAAGTTACTAAATGCAAATGTATGGCATAGCATGTCGTGGCATGGCATAATGCACAATCATGTATAAAATCATGGTATCTTAATAGCATACCAATAATAAACTTGTATTAAGTCATCATATAACATAAACTTCATAATCCACATAGCATGTTAACTTTCATATAAGTGCTTATACCTAAGCACGTAAAACCAAGACCTGGGCCAAGCCCTCAATATTCAAACCGGGTACCACCCTCAGATGATCATAAACTGGGTTTCAATCCTCAAATGATCATAACTCATCAGTTTTCTTAATGAGTACCTCATTACATTCATCCAACCCAGGATGAGAAATGGGAGCTCAATATCGCTAGGGGCGCTAATACGAGACCACGCCCCACCCACATAGTGAGGATAGGGTACCAATGCGGCGATCATGAGGAAAGGGTACCAATGCGGCAAAGGCTATGAATCGTCCCATTGCCGTTTCCAAAGGCTATGCCATCGCCCCATTGCCACAAACGACCAAGACGCCAGCTGGACTCAAATCAAGATGCTCAAGTAGATATTTACTTGGATAAACCAATAAGGACCAAGTCCATCACAAAAGAACTTATCAATTCAAGTAGGCCATAATGCTCTACAAAATCCCAATAAACAATGCACATAGATGTACACACTTAACATGTTCAACTAACTTGTAAGTTTAGTTCAAACCACATATTGAGGTATTCATAATCCTCAAGTCATCACCAATTCAAAAATAGCTTATAGCTCAATAAATCACAACGTGAGGTCTACTATAGTCCTCTACTCAAGATTAAATCAAAGACTATTATTTTAGTCTAAGAACAAACACAAACAAGGCTTAGCATTTAAGCTTTTACATAAAGGCATACCGGACTCAACCATAGTCCTAACCGTCGAGCATAATCGACATCCTCAAACCATTCTCATGAATGACAAGACTACACCGTAGTCCAAGACTCGCAAGTTTTCCATGTACCGTTCAACGGAATTCCCTAAAAGAAGTCTCATTCAATAATCATTTCTTAAGGATACGCGAGATCATTGATTGGTCTCTAATGCTCCGTGCTCTACGAGCACGCTCTAAATAAATCCCCAAATAGCTACTATATCATGGGTGTCACAAATGGGACACAATTCGATATATTCGGGTGCTCACAATCAAGACCAACCAAACCCGAACATCGTAGGATTTCAACATAGGGTTCACTAACATCTTGTTGAACCTAAAATGACTCCATTGAGTCTTAATATCGTATTTCCTTAAATACATATTTCATACATCCCAAAATTAACACATCAGTCGCATTTATAGCAATTCTCCCAATAATCCGGCTTGTTTCCCAAGCCTAAAAATCCAAGAACTCAACATAACCATAATCAAACGAATCCCAAATGTCGTAGGACTTCAACCCGAGTTCATTAACACTTTATTGAACCTATTTCGACTCCGTTGAGTCTAAATACTAAGTTTCATTTCTTATACATTTCATCAATCTCAACAATGACACTCACTTTGATTTATAACAATTTCCAAATTAATTCGGGCTTAATTCCCAAGCCCTAAATTCATAAAAACCTTAACAAAGAGATAATACATTTCTCCCAACACACAACATCATCCAAATCAACCTACACATCAATGCCCATTTTAAGTAACAACAAATCCTCCAATAATTCGGGCTTGATTCTCAAGCCCTAACATTCATAAAACTCCACATAAATCACAACCCATATTCTACAACACATAATATCATTCAAACCATACTAGTCATGTTATTAACAAGTTCATATTTCCAAAAATTCACAAAATGGGCATACAAGGCATACAAGGTGTTCATTGCCCACAAATAGCACATATATTGTTTTCCTTAGGGCCAATGAACCAAAATCAAAAGGAAGTAACTTACCTAGCTTGAGTGAAAACTCAAGAGAACACAAATCCGATCGGTGAAGTTGTTCTACTGCCGAGGGCTTCAAGATTCGAAGTTTGAAGGCAATCGGGTGGGTAGATCGTCTTGGATCGAAGAGAGAAGGAAGCTAGGGCTTGAATCTCCTTGGACTCTCTCTCTATAATACGTATGTGGAGGAGGAAGAATGAAGAGATTTGGCTGAATTGGTGAAGGGTTAGGGTATTTATACTTCCACAACAATAAGGGCACAATAGACTTTTCCCAAGTACAATTAGTAGAGATTAGGATTAATCAATCACTAATCTAACCTTAATTAACTTCCAACTAATGTTAGTACATGTTTAGGGTTAAGTATGAGAGGTTAGGAAGGGTTTAGAGGGGGTTTAATGAGGGTAGAATAGGTATAATTCGTTCAAACTCAAAACAGGCAAAAATCCCTGAAGAGCATTTTTATGTTGAGGCGGGCGCTCACATTATTGAGGCGGGCGCCTGGGCTCCTGCACAGCCTAACTTCATTTTGCAAAGCCCTCAGATTTTGAGGCGGGCGCCTCACAATGTTGAGGCGGGCGCCCAGGAAGCTGAGGCTGGACAGTCAATCTTGTAAAATCGACCATAAATCGCTCACAACTCCAAATGAGGTGATTTTTGATTTTTATGAAACTAGACTCATTAAATTATATTTTAGAATTTTAAATTACTCCATTTGGACTTATATACATCAAGATATGGTTACAACAAAATCAAGTACAGAAGTTGTTTTTCTGAAAACTGAATTTTGGCACAGCCGAAGTCAAGACCTACTTAAGGTACTTAGACACCTTGGAAAATTACCAAATTTTACAGAGAGTATCCTAACGTATGAAGGTAAAACATACTAAATTTTTAGAAAATTCTATTCAGTGGATTAGTACCAGAATTTTCCCGAAGTTTACCCAAAACATGACTGGTCTCGTGGAAGGAATAAATTGTCATTCTTATAACCAAAGGTAACAAGTCTACGAACAATGATCGCAAGAATGATAATTACTAGTACACTTGGTCTATAACTCAAATGAACTTTCACAAGTTGAAACACAAAGAATACAAGCAACGAAGGAAATCGCTAAGGGCTTAAACAAAGCAAGAAGGTTTATAAACTTCCAAATCATCGATAGATTCTAACACCTCCAACTTGGAAGTCTAATGCATCTAAACATGTTAATAAACCATCTTATAGAGGTCTAGGACCCAAACCGAGGTCACGAACACAAAACCAAGCAAACCCTCAATTGCGCCGCATTCGACCATCGCCGAGTCACGACTGCAATTTAGCAAGTCAACAACTATATGGAGTCTATTAATAATGTTTCGGTCTTAATGTGGTCTCTCAAACACATCTAGACTCTCAAACCAAACATACAATGACAAAAAGAAGAAGTGCAAGTATAGCACGCAAAACCGAGATAACGAAGGACGGGCCAATATATATGGGGAGTGAAGTTTGGTTCCTTCTCCGCTGAAAACTAAATGAAACCTTTCCTGGACAGCCAATGCCTATTATGTGATGATGACATTGATAAACACATAAAGGAATGATATATATACATATCTACATATATTATTATGTATATATTATGTACAACTATTTAAGGCAGAGAGGAGTACCCACTTTAAA
>CM028377.1:87459355-87526590 GCA_013146195.2 Codonopsis lanceolata | reverse complement strand
TGTTGATTCCTATGATTAGATTTGGTTGAGTCATCTTCGATTCTATTATGCAGTAGGCTAAAAGGTGCAGCGTCTTAGATTAGTGTGGCAAGCTGTCTTAGAATCCTTGTGTTTAGAATAGTTTCTAAGTGTTAGTTCTTAGGCGCCTAACGGCAAGCTTCTCTGACGGTCCTTAAGAACCGGCAGACTTTGAAGTGCGCTCAAAGTCGAGAAAATCAAATTTGGCCAAAATCAAGAAACAATGACACGTGTACACCTATTTAGATATTTTCGAAAATATCTAGTCATTATGTCTTCACAGTTATTTTTCAAGAAGTCAACTCTGCATGATGACAAGCTGTCGGCGTATCTGAAATCGAAGGCGAAGACATTACCGTTTTGGCTAAGAAGACTTTCCAAGGCTGCAAAGCTTGCACTCTGAAACATTACCTGTTTAGTAATGTCTTCTGCACCTTGCATCTCGATGGCTGTGTTTCTTCTCCCAAAGCGAATTGCATTCAATGCAAAGGCGTTGGACTCAATTATCTCGATTTCGGACCAACGGTCAAAAGGTCTCTTCTGGTATATATTCAAGTTTTGAAGATCGAAGACATAACTCTTGCGCATTAAACTCTCAAGCTTCATCTTCATCACTCAAGCATTCAAGAGATCAAAGGACAAGGACTAACACTTCACCAAACTTTACGAAGCTGCGGATCTGCCATCTTAAATTCTTTTTCGGCTTCATTTAGTTTGTCTTTAAAGCTGTTCTTTAATTACGCGTGTAGAGAACAATTATTCATTGATTGTCTCTCTCACCTTTATACACTTGGTTAAAAACTCATTTTGTACACGATCCATTAGAGATCTAAATCATAAACCTAGTGGATAAACAAGTGCACTTTTAAAATCCAAAGCTAACCACTTTGGTAGTGGATGTAGTACTATTCACGATGCGAACCACTTCAAATTCTGTGTGCTTCAAACTCTTCTTATTACTCTCATTAGCGCTTGTGTTTAAGCTGTTCAGTTTAACTTCGATAATCTCTAATCGATTTGTTTCATTGCCTAAACACTTCTATTCAAACCTTTCAAAAATCCTTAAGAAGTGTTCTTTAAGAAAAAGTTTTATAAAAACATAACTAGGCTATTCAACCCCCTTCTAGCCTAGATTGAGCCTATTTTGGGACCAACAATTGGTATCAGAGCTTAATTCTTTGAAAAATCATTTTTCCAAGATTAACCTCTTGAGAATAGATCCTATGGCTCACTATATCTTTGCCTACTTCAAATACCGGCCACGTCCCAATATTGGGCGAAGGCCATTTGAAGTATGGAAAGATAAGGTTATGAGATATATGAACTCTATTGACAATCGGTTGTGGCAATGTGTTACGGCGAGTCCTTATATTCCAATGAAACCCAACCTACTTCTTTGAAGTAGCCGGTGGTCCTCTGAGATACCTAAATCTATGAGCGAATGGGACAGACGAAGAAAGGAGGCTTGTTGAACTTCGGCAAGCAAGGCTATTCATATTATATCGGCTCTGTCGACACAAGCACATATCAACAGATCATCGGATGCAAAGCGCCAAGAAATGTGGGAAGCCTTGGTGGAATATCTTGAAGGAGATCTACCCACCAGAGACAACAGAAAGTACAACTATATTCAACAGTTCGACTCATTCAGAAAAGATCCTAAGGAGACTCTACGGCAAGCCTACGACAGATTTTGTGAGGTAGTAAATAGTTGTTACTCTTTAGGAAAAGAATATAATGTTAAAGAAGTAAATATGAGATTTTTAGCTTCTTTAGGAAGTTTGTGGCATGTAAAAACCTGCTGCAATAAAAGAGTCCAAAGACTTGAACTCCATGCACCTCGAAGTTTGTATGCGAGTTTAACGGTCTATGAGCAAGAATTACTTCAAGCTCAAGAAACGGGACAAACATTTTAAACTTCCTTCTTTTTACGCTATCTCTCGGGAAATTCTGCTCAAGAAAGTAAACCATCTACTTCTTCTTCAAATGAGAATGAAATTCTCTCGACGAGCAATTTGCTATGTTCGTTAAGAAGTTTCAAAAGTTCTCAAAATTTAACAAAAGAAAGAAGCAAATCGGCGGACTTTCGGAAAAGGCTGTGAAAACTCACAATAATGAGTTAGTTTGCTACAATTGCAGGAAACCTGGTCACTTTGCTTCTAAATGTCCTAAGCCTAAATATGAAGCCTATAAAAGGAGACCTTCTAAATCATTTTCTAAACATAGAGGTCTTCTAGCTGAGGACTTCGAAGAAAACCATGTAGCCACTTGGTTTGAAGCCGATTCGGCGAGGATGATAGTGATGACTCACCTGAGCAGGCACACATTTGTCTTGTTGCTCTAGAGTCACCTCCCACCTATGACTCAGGAAGTGAAGTTAAAAACTCTCCCTTTCAAGCTAACATAGAACAATCCTCTGAAGAGCCTTCAAAGAAGAATATCCTCAAGGATGCTCAAGACATGCTAGAGGAATTCAATGAATTGAGAAAGGCGTATGTTAAGTTAGCTAAAAGTCATGAGAAAAGGCGAGAAATCCTTCTTTGGAAGCCGAGTTAAAAACTCTCCATGGAATTCGGCGGGAAAGTATCAAGTTAAAAAAGAGAACAAGTTTCTCAATGAAAAGGTTGCTTGCCTTATTGATCATGCCAAAGAGATATCTGCTGAGAAAGATGAGTTGCAAAAGACCATTAACTCATGGAATAACTCAACGGCAGTCTTTGATCAAATTCTTGGAGATCAGAAGCCCTCAGCAGATAAATGCGGGCTAGGATTCTCTAATGACATCTAGTGCAACCTCGAACAAGAAAATGAACATTTTACGGTGAATAGTAATATTCTGCACAATATCGAAACCTAACAAGGGTAAAGAAGGAATTGGTTATCTTGCTACTCCTTATAAATACCTAAGGTTCAAATTATCAAAAACAGTGAAGCTTTGAAAGCAAAGCAATCATCTGCTGGAGATAAATCTGTTAAAGGAGGTGCAGACTTACAACGGCCCTCCACCAGCACTTCTGTGAAAGCAAAGGCTGCTGTTTCGGGGCCTACTGAAAAGTGCGCTCAAACCTATCGAGATTCATCAACGGTACTACGGATGGTGCTCTTGCTGCTGAATGTTGATACCAAGCTTAAAGGAAAAATGCATGAGGTATCAAAGTCTACTACCGGCAAACATTTTCTTGCTAAAGCAAAAGCTGGCGTATCTGAGACTCAAGAAGCCTCATACAGAAGCCTCTAAGCTTGCTGTTAACAAGACTACTAACTCAAAAGCTGCTGTTAAGAAAAATGTTCAAAAACCTTCCAATATCCAGCATGATCATGTAGACTTCTGTAACTTTCATCACTGTACATTTTGTAAGTGTTTTGGCCACTGGTCCATGAATGTCTCTTGAAATCCATCATGAAGCTTCTTTGGATCCCTATTCAAAAATCGAGGCAAGTATGGGTTCCAAAAATACGCTAACCATTTGGACCCATAAAGAAAAATAAAAGGGGACCATGATTTTCTTACCTCTACATCTCGGGTGTGCTTCATGGCTAACTCAGTTCGAGAAAAGAAAGATGTATGGTATCTAGATAGCGGTACTCAAGACACATGGCCAGGAGAATCTGCCTTCTCTCTAATATTTACGAGCGAAGGCCCTCCGGTCATCTTCGGAGACAATGCTAAAGGAAGAACAATTGGCTATGGATCCATCATTAGAAATCTCTCCATCGGAAAAGTCTCTCTAGTAGAAGGCTTGAAACATAATCTCCTGAGTATTTCTCAATTCTGTGACAAAGGGCTTATATGTCAATTCTCCTCAAACAGATGTGATATCAAGGATCCAGTCTCTTGCTCAACCTTGGTTACTGGTCATAGACAAGGGAATGTCTATGTGATAGATTTGAATGCCTACGGTAAGGCTGCTAATCTATGTCTTGTAGCTAACTCTGCTCAAGACAAAAGCTGGTTGTGGCATAAAAGACTCAGTCATTTGAACTTCAAATATTTGGCCAAGCTATCTAAAGAAGGTCTAGTCAAAGGATTGCCAAAGGTCTCTGCTGACCATGATCGTTCGTGCAAAGCGTGCCAACTGGGAAAGCTCTCAAAAACGTCATTCAAAAGCAAACCAGGACTCTCAACGACAAGACCTCTACAACTGCTTCACATGGATCTCTTCGGACCAGTCACTACTATTAGCTATGGTGGTTTCAGATACACGCTAGTAGTAGTGGATGATTATACAAGATACACTTGGACAGAGATGATGTCTTCTAAAGACCACACATACGATCTTCTTACAGCACTATTCAGAAGATTGCAAACGCAAAAACTTCGATGAAATCAGTGACGTTCGATCAGACAATGGCGAGTTCACCAATAATGGAATAGCAAAATCTTGTGATGATCACGGTATTGGGCACAACTTCTCTTTGTAAGAACACCACGGCAAAAGCGGCGTTCTTTGAAAGGAAGAAACGAGAACACTTATCGAAGGCTGCTAAAACTATGCTTCTTTGAAGCAAAGTTGCCCAAACATACAGGCGAAGCCGTCAATACAGCCTGCTTCACTCAGAACAGATCATTGATCAACAAATTTCACGGTAAAACACCCTATGAACTTTGGAGAGGTAAAACCCCAAACATTGGATTTTTCAAAATCTTCGGCTGTAAATGCTTTGTAGTCTACAATGGTAATGATTACAGAGGCAAATTTGATCATAAAGCCGATGAAGGTGTATTTTTGGGTTATGCCTTACACTCCAAAGCTTACAGGGTTTTCAACAAACGTTTATTAAAAATAGTTGAATATGTTCATGTCTCATTTGATGAATTTGATTTATTAGAGCCACATGTGGCTCCAAATGTTGCTGATGATTTTGTTGATGTTGAGACAGGTACATCCCAACCATCAACCTCTAGTATACCTAATCCATCACCAGCAACTCAATCAAACATTCCTGACCATCATTTTCTATCAAACGGGTCACCAGAAGACTTCAACCCCTGCCAAGAAAATCCGAATCAAGAACCCTTTGTTTCTCACACGAAAATCCTATTCCTCAACTCACCTATGAACCAAATTACGAACACAACTCTCATCAAGACACGGTGATCTTCCTATAGCCCTCCTTACGAACCTTGTCATGAAGAAAGCAGCGACAACTCATCATATTCCTGCTGTCACAAGAACATGTAAAGATCATCCAATCTCTCAAATCATAGGTGACATTCATGTTGGATGCGCACGAGAAGATCCTCAAGAATGAATGTATGTTACGTCTTTGCATTCGTTTCGGAAGAAGAGCCAAAGAAGATCGAAGAAGCTCTTCAAGATCCAAGTTGGTGGAAGCCATGCAAGAAGAACTTGACAATTTGAGCGATGCCAAGTATGGAAGCTAGTCCCAAGCACTGCGATCATACTGTCATTGGCACAAAATGGGTGTTCAGAAACAAGAAGGATGAGGATGGGAACATAGTGAGAAACAAAGCAAGACTTGTTGCACAAGGATATCGCCAAGAAGAAGGTATCGACTATGATGAAACATTCGCTCCTGTAGCAAGATTGGAAGCTATCAGAATCTTCTTAGCCTATGCTACATACAAGGACTTTGTGCTGTATCAAATGGATGTCAAGAGCGCATTTCTTAATGGAGATCTTCAAGAAGCGGTTTACGTTGCTCAACCTCCGGGCTTTGTAGAAAGGGAAAGAAACTCATGTTTACAAGCTTAAGAAGGCTCTCATGGTCTTAAGCAAGCTCCTCGAGCCTGGTATGAAACCTTATCCAAATTCTTGGTTGAACAAGGATTCGTGCGAGGCAAGATTGACACCACTCTCTTCATTCTCAAGCACAAAGGACATTCTCTGCTGGTACAAATTTACGTTGATGATATCATTTTCGGATCCACAAATGAGAAGGCGTATAGCGATTTGAAAGCGCTTATGGTGGCAAGTTTCAAATGAGTATGATGGGAGAACTCACATTCTTCTTGGGTCTTCAAATTCAACAGTCCAACAAAGGAATATTCATCGGCCAATCCAAGTATGCTAAAGATCTTGTCAAAAATTTGGATTGGAAGCTTGACAAACACATTTGATACTCGATGGCGCTAAATGCAAACTTACAAAAGACCTACAAGGGAAGAAAGTTGATATCACCTACTATAGGGGGATAATTGGATCTCTGCTCTACCTCACCGCCAGCAGACCCGACATAGTGTATGCTGTTGGGGTGTGTGCTAGATTTCAAGCAGACCCTCGTGAGTCACATCTTCTTGCAGCCAAAAGAATCATCAAATACGTATCAGATACCACCAACTTAGGTATCTGGTATCCAAGGGAATCCTCTTTCAACTTGGTTGGA
This sequence comes from Codonopsis lanceolata, assembly GCA_013146195.2. Taxonomy (NCBI): domain Eukaryota; kingdom Viridiplantae; phylum Streptophyta; class Magnoliopsida; order Asterales; family Campanulaceae; genus Codonopsis; species Codonopsis lanceolata. The sequence goes on along the minus strand of CM028377.1, from coordinate 87,520,224 downwards.
TACTCGAGGCCTTGAGACTATCTTTGGTTGCGGATTGACGAGAAAAAGCACTAGTGGAACTTGTCAATTTCTAGGAGGCAGACTTGTCTCTTGGGCTAGCAAGAAACAAGCATCCGTTTCAAACTCCACCAGCGAGTACATAGGCTGGCGGTAGGCTGCTTTTGTCAAGCTGCTTTGGATCAAACAACGGTTGGTGGACTACGACATCAAAGTAGCGAGCCCAATCATGTGTGATAACACCTCGGCAATCTCTATCACATACAATCCGTGATGCACTCCAAGACAAAGCATATCGATGTTCGATATCACTTTCTAAGGGACAATGTAGAAAAGAGAAACATTAGCATGAAGTATATTTCAACTGACCATCAACTAGCAGACATCTTCACCAAAGCTCTAGAAGCAGACAGGTTTGCTTATCTAAGGGGAGAGCTTGGTATGCTTGACCCGACTGCTTAAATTCAATCTAAAATTAATTTTTCATTATAATATTTAAATTTTTAAAAAATTAATTTATTTTAAGCAGACTTGAAAATTTATTTTAAGCAGACTTGAAAATTTATTCTAAGCAGACTTATTACTTTCAAATATTTTCAAGAATTTATAAAGTCACTGGCAGAAAAATAAACTTTCTAAACTATAATTTTGAGAGGGAGGCTTATGCAAATTTTGAGGGACTAATTTCAAACTTGGTTGAGTGAATATTTTATGAAAAGGTACTTTTCTCTTTCCTAAAAGCCGTCATTCATTAAGTCTTGTCATCAAAAGGCGTCGACTTAATGACGTTTCACAAGTCTCTATGGTGACGCGTCTTTTCATTTATAAACCCTCAACCGCCAAAAAGCTCTTCATTTCACCAAAGCGTCTCTTGCTATTCTCTCTCTCTAAAGTTTTTCTTCTCTCTACAATTTTACGCTTTCTCCTTCTGTTCTTGATCGATCTGATTCGCGTCATTTTCTTCTTCTTCTTACGTGAATCTTACGCAATGGTAAGAAATTTCTAACCTAACTTCGATTACTAAGGCGTAAGCTCTTCTTTTTACTTTTCCGCAACTCCGCCATTGTTAACTGTTCATATAGCTTCATATATCTTTGAACTTCTATTTTTATTTATTATTGACTAAATTATACATGCTACTGTTTGTGTCCTCTCAATTTCAGTACTTTAAGTAACTTTCAGCCTATATAAGATATTTCATGAACTGTCCAGAAAATTTTTAGGGCTCCTAAGTGCGTCTTACTCATACTTCGAGTTCTTAAGAAGTTTGCCCTAATTTCTTGTTACGTGATTTCTTAATGGTACTTCTTCTTCGCCATTCTGCACAAACCTCTAGCATCGACTCGACATTCCAAAATTGCCCCCAACTATGTATCATCAGGGGATGTGTATTGTGAACATACATTCGTGCCTATGCGGCAGGGGTCAAAATCGTGGATGACTGAACGATGCGGGATTACGCATTTGTTTATGCTAGGCGATGTCGACTTGACTACTTCTTGGTGGAAGAATTTTTCCAGAAAGCTGTTCTCAATGACTCGAAATCTTCTATCACCGCTGTTGTTAGAACAGTCACTGTCACTATCACTGCTTCCAGAATTGCCAAAATTATTGGCGTGGAATTCGACGGCCCTACTTCCCTCACTGACGCTGAAAAGGCTACTGCATGGTCCTACATGCGTGGCGAGAAGACTCCAAGGGAAGCTGCTGCTAAGCTGAAGAGGAGTCTGTTTGAAGATGATGCCTATTTTCTCAGCCATCTGTTCGACAAGAGCATGATCTTCAAGAATGGCACCCATGACGTCATGACATCGAGCAGTGGAGTACACCTCTCTTGTCATCTGAACAACGACTCAAGCGGGCACAAATATTATTTGACATGATTTGTGATCTTTGTCGTTCTTTGTCGAGTCTTCAAGCGGCCCTTTGTTCGTCTTCTTAACTGTCTCATTCGGGCCAACTCTCAGTTCCATACTCGCCTCTTCGCTTTTGAGATGAAGAAAATCAAGCTATCCATCCAATTCACCAGCACCTTCATTGTCAACACTCACAAGCTCAGAAATGAAAGAGAGCTCAGCAAGGGCTTCCTCCTCTGCTCATTGTCCATGCCTTGAAGCCCCCTCCACTTAAGATCATTAAAATAAATCCTGAAACTACCGTGGACTCTCTCATGGCCAAGCAGCTAGCCAAGAAGCTATCCAAGGAGGCTGCTGGCGAAGGCTCCTCAAGGCTGGCGCTCTGCTCCCTCAACTCACACACAGAAGAAAAGGATTTCTTCTGCTACTGAGGAGCCGGTCCCCAAGAAGAGGAAAGCTTCTTCTTCAGATGCTGCTGCCAATCCTGCTGGACCTCATGCTAGACGCAAGAAAAAGTCTGCTGCTGTTGATCCTGCTCCAGCTCCTGTGCCTGAAGAGACTGCTGAACCTGATGCTGCTCCTCTCCGCCCTCGCAAGCGTAAGTCAAAACGCTCTGAGCCTTCTGAACCCTTCATTCCATTCATCCCACCTTCTTCTCCCATATCCTCTTCCTCCCCTCCACTCACTTCTTCAACAGCCCCTGCTGCTGTTGGGGAGGAGCCTGTTGCCACTCCTTTCTCTCCTACTTCCTCTTCAACCCCTGCTGTTGTTGAGGAGGAGCCTTCTTCACCTGCTCCAAAGCAAAAGAAACGCAGACTTCGTAAGAAGTCTGTGGCTCCACCACCCTCTCCACCTCGAGACTCTATCCCTTCTCCACCCCACTCACCTGAACCCATCTCCACCATTCATCCAGACACCTCCCTAGCCATTGTACCAGTTCTTTCCAACTCTGCTCTCTCTACCTCTTCTCCTTCCTTCTCTATGCCAGAACATTTTTCTCCTCTTGCCCCTCACATCTCTACTCTTCTCTATCAAACCGCCTTTCTACCGGAAATCTTCCCCCCTATCTCTCAGTATCTTACTCCTATCTCCATCTCTTCTGATCTCTACCAGATTCTCTTTCCTTCCATCTCCTCTGCCACCCACTCCTTTCTCTTTGACTTCTCCTCCATATCAGAACTTCTCTATCCTTCTACTTCCCCTCCTAACTTCATCCTTCTACCTGACTATCCCTTTCCTTCCTACCTCTTAGAAGCATCCTCTTCCTCTTCTGCTTCTCACTTCTCTGTCAGCAGCTTAGCCACTGACATTGAGGTTGATTCCAGACCCTCTTCTCCTCCACCTACAACCTCTGCTCACAACCCTGCTTCATCTGCCTCTTCTCCAAATCCTGCTCATCATCCCTCCACTAGCCATATTTCCATTAACCTTAACCCTTCTCTACCTACCACCGCTACTGATCCTGCCATTCTGGAGCTTCTTCGAGCAAACAACGACCAGCTAGCTCAGCTCAACAGGACAGTCTCCTCTATGGCACAGCAAATTGATGTGCTCAGCTATGGCCTCAATGCTACTCATGCTACCATTTTTGACATCGGGAAGATTGTTGATCAACTAGTGAACGATACTGCTCAGGCCTTCACCACTCACAGGTTCCTGGTTCAAGATCAACAAGCTGCTCTGATAGGTATGCTGCACTCTCAACAAATCAGCATTCGTGGTCTTTTCAATGAGCTCAAAACAGGGATGGCTAGAGCAATTCTTAGCCGACGGGAGGTTGCTGATTTCACCAATCTTCGCCTAGTCGAAGAAGCCGTCAAGAGCGGTGAGCAGCGTAGGGTTGGTGCCATCGGGGAGAGAGCTACTCACTTCTTGAATCAAGCCACGATTGAGGAACACCTACGAGAACGCCTAAATGACAGAATCAGAATCTGGGTTGGAGATTACTTAGAACGAAGACGCACTCAGCCCAACCTATTCTGAATCTGTTGGTATTTTGTTCTGTATCTCTGTTGTTAAACTATGCTGTTTTGCCAAAACTTCTGCTGTTTAAACAGCTTGTTTAATCACAGATGTCTTAAGTTTCTTTCAAAGTTTAAATTGCTTCATCTTGATATATCTGCTCAATTTAAACTTCGCGTTTAAATCTTTATAACCTGCATGCATACTTATCTCATAGATTTAAACCTTGCTCTTCTTAGTACTTCATCTTAATGCTTTTATCCTGTAAGTACTTAGTCTAGCTATCTCTCTACTAAGACTTCTGCTCTGAGAGGTATGTCTGCTCTTAATAAAATTTCCTTAAGACATACTATTATCTCAGTGCATGATTCAAAGTCTGCTCGTAGCTGAGATGATGACATCAACCAAATAGGAGGAGATTGTTGATTCCTATGATTAGATTTGGTTGAGTCATCTTCTGATTCTATTAGAGGATAAAAGGTGCAGCGTCGATTAGTGTGGCAAGCTGTCTTAGAATCACTGTGTTTAGAATAGTTTCTAAGTGTTAGTTCTTAGGCGCCAAACAGGAAGCTTTTACAGCAGCCCTTAAGAACCAGCAGACTTTGAAGTCTGCTCAAAGTCCGGAAAATCAAATTTGGCCAAAATCAAGAAACAATGACACGTGTACACCTATTTAGATATTTTCGAAAATATCTAGTCATTATGTCTTCACCAGATTATTTTTCAAGAAGTCAACTCGCATGATGACAAGCTGTCGGATCAGTATCTGAAATCAAGCGAAGACATTACCCGTTTTGGCTAAGAAGACTTTCCAAGCTGCAAAGTCTGCACTTTGAAACATTACCCTGTTTAGTAATGTCTTCTCTGCACACTGCATCTCTGATGACTGTGGCTGTTTCTTCTCCCAAAGCGCCGAATTGCATTCAATGCAAAGGAACGTTGGACTCAATTATCTCTGATTTCAGACCAACGGTCAAAAGGTCTCTTCCTGGTATATATTCAAGTTTTGAAGATCTGAAAATATAACTCTCTTGCGCATTAACTCTCAAGCTTCATCTTCATCACTCAAACATTCAAGAGATCAAAGGACAAGAACTAACACTTCACCAAACTTTCTGAAGCTGCAGATCTGCCATCTTAAATCCCTTTTTTCAGCTTCATTTAGTTTGTCTTTAAACTGTTCTTTAATTCTGCACGTGTAGAGAACAATTATTCATTGATTGTCTCTCTCACCTTTATACACTTGGTTAAAAACTCATTTTGTACACGATCCATTAGAGATCTAAATTATAAACCTAGTGGATAAACAAGTGCACGTTTAAAATCCAAAGCTAACCACTTTGGTAGTGGATGTAGTACTATTCACAGTACGAACCACTTCAAATTCATGTGTGCTCCTCAAACTGTTCTTATTACTCTTATTACCTGCTTGTGTTTAACGATTCAGTTTATTGTCTTTACAGCCTTCGATTATTCTAATCTATTTGTTTCATTGCCTAAACACTTCTCTTATATCTATTTAGAAAATCTTTAAGAAGTGTTTACACAAAAAGTTTTAATAAAAACACAACTAGGCTATTCAACCCCCCTTCTAGCCTAGATTGAACCTATTTTGGGACCAACAACAAAAATAATAGTTCAAGAGTCAAGAAAACAAAAATATAAGAGGAGGTAAGTAAAATAAAAAATAATTTATGGAACAAGTCACTATAAAAATGAAAGTTACAGAATCAACGAAATAAAAATAATTTAATGCGGAGGTTAGTAAAATAAAATAATTTACGGAACAAAAGTTTAAAACAAATTCTTAAGAATTTATATGTAAAAAATAAGTTAGTAAAATAAAAATATTTGATGGAACAAAAATAATAGTTATGGAGTCAATAAAAGAAAATTAATTGAGGTTACTAAAATAATAAAAATAATTTAAGGAACAAAAGTTTAAGACAAGTTCTTAAAATTAGTTATGTAAAACAAAAATGCATTAGTAAAATAAAATTATTTGATGGAACAAAAATACTTAATAGTTACGGAGTCAATAAAACAAAAATAATTTTAACTGAGTAAAATTATAAAAATAATATACATAACAAAATTTTAAAACAAATTATTAAAAATAGTTATGTAAAACAAAAATACGTTAGTAAAATAAAAATACTTGATAGAACAAAAATAATACTTGCAAAGCCAATAAAACAAAAAACAATTTAAACTGGGGTTAGTAAAATAATAAAAATAATAGTTACGAAGTCAATAAAACAAAAAAAATATAATGAAAATTAGTAAAATCAAAATAATTTATGGAACAAAAATAATAGTTAACGGTAAAAATAATTTAGTTATTTTGATTTTAGCTTATTTTCTTATTAGAAATTCATTTATTCGTAAAATAAAACTACAATTTAATAAAAGTAATCATTCAAAATGAAGAACTTATTTGAGTTCAGATTCTATTTACAGGGCGGAAAAAATCCAAGTTTGTTCGAAGACATCATTGTACAAAGTTTTTGAGTAGTATAAAATGTTTGGGGTTGCCAAATTATGGATTGTCATTTAAAATTGGTGTTAAAGTAATGCTATTGAGAAACATTGACCATGCTATAGGGTGGTGTAATGGAACAAAACTATTCATAAATGTTTGTTCGAAGACATCATTAACTCCATCCGATGTAAACCCTAAGGGGTGGTCCAGTGGTAGAGTTGTGACTTTACAAAATGTGAGGTCTCAGGTTCGATTACTTCTCACGCCTCCTTAGGGGAAAGGTTTACAAAAAAATAAACTGTAAAAAAAAAAACTTCATCTGATGTAAGACTGACTTTCAAATTCCAAAGAAGACAAATTTTATTAATAGTAGCATATGCAATGACAATTAACAAGTGTCAAAATCAATAATTGCACATCAATATGTCTCTTCTTAAAGAAACTAATATTTAGCCATGTACAATAATATGTTACATCTTCTAGAGTAACAAGGTATTTTGATTTTAAGATATTGATATGAGGTGAAGATGAAAAACCAACTAATAAAACAACAAATATTGTGTATAAGGAAATTTTTAAAAATTTATAATGATTAGTGACATACCAATGTGCATTTGTTAATAAACTGATTCTTCTCATTTTATCATTTAAGTTATTTTTATCCTCTTTATTTTGTTTATATACGATTTAGTTGAAAAAGAAAAATGACGTACGTTTAACGCACGGGTTAAAAAAACTAGTTTTAATTAATGAATAGAGCAAATTATTTTTGGTGTGAAAACATTGTGCAAAGAACGAGTACGTTCTTCTTTTGATTCTTCTTTGCAAGGTGAGTGAAGTCTTAATCGTTGAATCAAACGGATTTCTTCATAACGAGTGAGTGAAGCTCGTTTGGTGAAGTCAATCAATCGTCTTCTACTTCTTCTTTTTATTTTCGGTTTGTGGCAATCTTAATCATAAAAGGCGTGGGCTGTTTTGGGAGTTTCGATTAAAAGGAATTGGGGCAGATTTGACATGGTTTTGGTGAGGAATTTCGGACAGCTTGTGAGTGTTTTGCTGCTCGAATAGATTGGGTAGTTTGGGGCTTATTCGCATCATTGGTGGTGGGTTTTGGGGCTACTTTAGGTGAGTTTGGGTTCGGCTAAGGGGTTGTCCAAAACAGTTGGACAGATTTGTTATCTCAAGCATTCTATCATGTATCAAGTGGTATCAGAGCAAAGGCATCAACGGATTACAACTTCGTGGACAATCATGGAAGACAACGAAGCATGGATCGATCAAGAAATACGAAACTTGCAACGTGAGGTACAACGGTTGACTAAGCAACTACTACAAGCTTGTGAGACGTGGCTGCCACACACAAAAATGGTGAAGAAGGCATCAACTTCAAAGGAATTTTATGGCTCCAAATCAAGTTCTAAGGCTGCAAATTCAAAAGGTTTTTATGACTACAAACCAAGGTTAAACTCCATTGTCTCTTCGTATACCTTCGATTGCTATAAATGTGAGGGTAATGGTCACCTCTCATCCGAATGTACCTTTGGAAGAGTATTAACCGATGAAAAAAAATGTGATATAATCACAAAGGAAGAACTAAAGTTAGAAAAGGAGAAGCTTGCAAAAGAGAAGCTCGAAAGGGAAAGACTTGAACAAGAAAAACGTGAGAAGGAAGAAGAAGAGAAACTGGTCAAGGAAAAGTAATAAAAAGAAAAAGAAGAAAGGTGTGCAAGAGAAAGATTGGCAAGCGAAGAAGAAGAAAAGAAACAAGTGGTGGATGGCAAAGAGGAAGAATTGAAGCCAAGCAACACTTTGGTTAGGAAAACAAATATGTTTGCTAGCATGGAGAAAGACTTAATGCTAGGGGCTCATCAGATGAAGAAAGAAAAAAGTAAGGATGTCGGGTTTGGGAAATCTTCAATTGAAGAACGATCAAATCCAGGCACCCAAGGCAAAGTCTCGGTTTTCAAAGGGAATAGGAACTTGAACAAGTTGGGAGTCCAGAATTTAAGCCATGAAAGGCAAGTTCACTTGGCACAAGATCCTTGAAAACGATTAGGCCAAAAAATGGGGAAGCTTCTTGGATGCATTCTTTAAGGCTTGGAAACTCCATGATCAATCAAAAGAAGGTTCCCAAGATATAAAGAAACATGTGGGTAGCTTATTTGAAGAAGCAAGGATGAAGGCTAGAATGTTGGGGTTCGACTTAATCACTGAAGGGTTAGAGAAAGGAGAATCAACTAAGGAAATCAGGTTGTTCAAGCATGCATCAAATGGAAAATTCAAACAACGTACATACGGGCAGCCCGCAAAAAGGTTAAGCTACAAGGAAGTGTATGAGTCACCACAAGTCAAGAAGAGTCAAGGATTGAAGACAATCCATTTTAAAGAAGGGGGTATGATGCGGGAGCATGGGGTTAAGACACCATCAAACTAGGAGACTATGAAGAAATGCATGAGCATGGTAAATGGAAGAGATGGCAGCTGATCGATGTTTTATTTAATCTTTTTCCTTGCAAGTGAACAAGACTATTATAGAATAGTATTGGAAGCAAGGGTCGAACCCACAAAGACAAGTGATCACGAAAAGTGCAATTTATCAATAGCAAATTATTAACCTAAGGGGGGTTTTTATGTTTAATTTTACTCTAACTACTATTTATAGATGCTTAACTAATTAGATAGTAATAACAGATATGAAGATCTTATGGTGGGTGGCAATCTAGGATTCTGGGTTTCACTAATATCTCCTTTATGTTCAATTCATAATAATGTCATTCAATGTCTTGGGTTCGTTCACTAAAAATAGATATAGTCTGTTGAACAATTGGTTCAGCCTCCATCCCCGCAAAATTCATCCATTCTATATCCTAAGCACATGAACTGTTAATCTAGCTGTCACCTAGATCATGTAAGAACCTGGTCCTAACTTATCACTCTCGTGCATCGATAGGTCCAATTTATTGTGTTGGTGAGCCAGTGTACGACATATGCACTTCGTCATGCAGTTATCCGCACCTCTAAGACTTTATTATTTGCGATTACATTCATTTGTTCAAAGCAAAATAATATAGGGGTTGATAAACAACACAATCAACAAGCATTGAATGAACATATATATAAGAATCAAAACATAAATTCGATACAAGTTACCTCCCACCTCCTAGATTATGGATGATTTAGTTCATCATAGACAATGAACAGCACATGGAGATGATCGGATACATGATTTGATCTTCAATACTTGGAATTACAGAATCTAACTATGTTATACAATCTAAAACTACCTAAAAACTACCTAAAGAGAGCTTCCAGCCGTCCTCCTTATGCTTTGGCTCGGCATCTAGCTTCTATATATACTCGGGAGTTGTAATCGGATCGAATGACTGTGTGAAAATCCGAATAGGTCGCATTCTGACCACCTTGCGGTCGCAGCAGTGCCGGGTACTTGCGCAAGGTCTCGATGTGGGTGGCCTTTTGATTTCTTGGTTGCTGGCTCGAGGACCCGTACTGCCTACCTTGCGGTCGCAAGGTCTGAGGCACTTTGCGTCCGCAAGGTGTCCAGTGATGACAGCTTTTATTTTTTCTTCATTTTTCCTTTTCGGCCCTTCTTGAAATTTTCACTTAAAACCCTGGAGTTTCGCGTATTTTCACAAATAATCCTGAAACTTACAAAACTCACCGAAAACATATATTAGTAACCAAAAGCCTCGTGAAATAGCATAATTTAAGTCATAGAAATATATAAAATCGACGTATAAAATACATCGATCAGCAGCCTTGTGATAAAAGGGAGAAGTGTTCAAAGTCAAAAACAAAAACTTTGGACATGACTTGTTACTATTTCTAACACACCAAGGGGCTATTTGGGTAAGTCCTATAGGACGGGTTAGCAGCCAGGTTCAAGGCAGCCTTAGGGGTTGCAAACGTAATCAACAAAGGGGGTACAGTTTTGACCTATATCACTAAAGAAGCAGCCAAACATGGCACACGGCTCTGGGAGATTGCTTGGAAGTAACACTTTGAGAGAAGGGCAGCCACAGCTTGGGAATACATGGCATGGGAGGCAACTACTTGGGGCAGCCCGTGTGTCGAATTGAAGGTTGCATGGAAGTCACTTTGGGCTCAAGAGTGCATTCACGAGATGATTATTTTTTGTGTGAAAACATTGTGCAAAGAACGAGTACGTTCTTATTTCGATTCTTCTTTCCAAGGTGAATGAAGTCTTGATTGTTGAATCAAATAGATTTCTTTATAACGAGTGAGTGAAGCTCGTTTGGTGAAGCCGATCTATCCTCTTCTACTTCTCCCTTTTATTTTCGGTTTGTGGCAGCCTTAATCATAAAAGGTGTGGACTGTTTTGGGTTGGTTTTGTGATTTTCGATTCAAGGGAATTGGGGCAGATTTGACGTGGTTTTGGTGAGGAATTTCGGACAGCTTGTGAGTGTTTTGCTACTCGAATAGATTGGGTAGTTTGGGGCAGCTTATTCATATCATTGGTGGCGAGTTTTTGGGTTGTTTTAGGTGAGTTTGGGTTCGGCTAAGGGGCTGTCCAAAATGGTTGGACATATTTGTTATCTCAAGCATTCTGTCACATATCACTGCTACCTAGTGAATTTTTGTTTGCCCTCTCACTCTAAGTGCGTTCTTCAGAATGTTCTTGATGATTTGAAATATCCAAGCACTTGCATACCATGTTCAAGCATACTTTTAAAAAGTGATGAGAGGTTCCTTTTATAGGCTGAGAAAGCAATATATCCATTAAGACATTGAGTAAGATTAAAATCGTTGGAGAGTTTGATCTTGAATGCATTTAGATACATTATTTGATCTGTTGGTTAAACTATTGCATGAAGATCTTTTGTCTTGATTCAGTCTGAAGGTCAGGTAGATAGATTTAGACATGACGTTCAGACGTGATGTTGTGATAGGTGTTTTTGTCTTGATTTTGTTGATAGCCATGAGAATCGGGATCGAGCATGAAAGAGGTAATGTCCAATGTATATAAGTGAAGGCTCGGACAACAATGTGAATCTCTTAGTTGTTTAAGAAGATTTGCTTGCTTCATCTTTGTTCAGCATTTACTTGGGGCGCGATAGATATTTGAGGAACAACAAATATTTGGAATATGTGTTTCATGACATTTCTGCTAGAGTAGAATATGTTGAGGTTTTCACTTAGTCACGCTAATCCACTGATTGAGTACTTACGTCACCAAACGGTAGGACAAAGACCGGTATATGTACAAAGACAATATCCTAATCTAAGACCTATAACAGTGTTTCAGTGAGTTTCCACACTAACCGATACGCAACCCGTTTAGCCACTCTTGAAACATGCTGTTGTAATGGGAACACAAAATCAATATATTGGAATATGCAGACATAAACCAGCTATGTTTGTACAGGCATATTCCTAATAATGTCCAAAAAATCATATCAGTATATACAATTAGTTCAATAGATATGTTATAACACCCGAGAATTTTCAAACTATTGCATGATTGATTTTTGTGTATTATTGTGTGTATTAATATGTTTGAATTGATTGGATCATGCTAGTGTATGAGGAGTAGAAATTAGTTATTAATTGGGGTCTAATTTTATGTTGTAGAACATTTTGTGGAAGAAGTTGAGTAGTTGTTAATGTTTTGGTCGTTGTTGGCTATATGGAATTAGGGTAAGTTGAAATCGGAGATCATTATGTGTGTTATATTGAGTTGTTGAAAGTTTGATAGGCTTTAGTTGGTTAGTCATGTTGGTTATATGTTAGGTTGTGTTTTTGGTAAATTTGAATTCATGTTAGACCAGCTTTTGGTGATAAGTTTTCTGGATACTAGAAGGAGGGTGGTCGTGTCCATTAGGACAAGGCGATCGCATTGTGGAGGTTTTTTCTCAGGGAAGTTTCTAGAGAGAATGAGGTTGCGTTGTGTATAGCAAAGCAATCGTGTTGCTTTGAAGGTGATCGCATTGAAGGGAAAAGGTAACAGTGTCTGTCACCGTAATTTTGAAACCCAACATTCTGTTGTAGACGCGGTCACGCCACTTGCGGGAAGGCGACCGCATTTCCCCTACTTGAGTGATACCCTTTTTCGCAATTTAGCAAATCCTCCTTTCAAAACCCCAGCTAAAGACCCTTCTTGAGTCTAATTTCTTCAGACTAAAACACACATAAACACACCACGTGAGATTGAAAGAGAAGGTTTTCTATGGTGTTTTAGATTGGATTTAGGGAGGGGAGTTGAAGTTCATCTTTTGTTGGTTTGCTCTTCATTAATGTTGTTCCACTTGCTGTGAGCTCCTTTGAGACAATTCAACCTTGCATCCATCCACTTTTTGAGTTCTTCACTTTGAGGTAGGGGGATTCTTACTTATGTATGTTTGTCATTACTTATGTGTGTTTGTCATCGATGAATTTCTACTTATGGAAGTGATGATTGAGTGATTATATGATATTTCAAGTTGAAATGCTGTCTATATGTTTATTTGAGCTTTGAGTGAATTCTATGAGAAATTGCTTGATATAATTGTGGTGAAATTGTTGTTATTAAGAAGCCCATATGTTGTGTTTAACTTCCAAATCTATATTGGGCACTACTATATGATTAATTGATGATGTGGTGAAATATATTAGGTATTTGACCTTGACCAACATGGAGCATTGTTAATTGTCTATTTGTAGGTAACAATGGTTTTATTTCATAAAACATTGTGTCCTACTTTTGTGAATTGTAATGGGAATTTGAGAATAAGTTAGAAAATTGTGAATGAGGAGTATCTATGACATTGAGATAAAAGAGTTAAATTGTGTACAAGACGTACCCTTTAGGCATCAAACGTTACCTCTAACCTAGTCATGGGGCGAGGAGTAATACATGTTAGCAGCGGAGTTTTATTTGACCTAAACCCCTTAGTCACAGGCATGACTGAGGTTAAGGTTACTCATGTTAATAGTTTTGTAGATCAAGACTGTTCAAGGTTGTAGAGACCCGGCCCTATGATTGAATGTTCTTGGGATTATGTGTCAATAGTGATCGTGTTTGAGATATCAAATGGAATTTGGGGATTGCAATTGATTGTAGATGTATTTCAATCTTGTATACTTCCTACATTGAATAATTTGGTTATATGTGATTACTCTCATGTGGTACATGAAAGTTATATTGTTGTATGCATCACTATCCATCGTAACATGTCTCATGCTGCGTACACGCATGACATATATAAGTATATCTGAATCTGATGAGTTTCGACTCACCCCGTCATTATTTGTTTTCCTTAGATCCCAGCAAGGCGAAATGTTGAGCGTAGTAGCTGTGACGACGAAGTGCTAGTGGTGGTTTATATTATGGGTAGCTTCCACTGTTGTTTTTGTATTAGCACTTTTAAGTTGTTCATGAAGACTTATCGCCCTCTTTTGAGTTGTATATTCTAAATCTTTTGTAAAACTTTTGAGTCCTTAGTGACTCAGTGTACATAAATAATTAACATCTTTCGCCTTAATGTTCTAATTATTGATTATTGTGATTTAGATTGTGTTTGTTTGTCGATTCGCTCGCGTCCCGAGCTGGGGCCCAGGTACGGCAGGTTTGGGGCGTGACATATGTAATTGTTGGGCCATCCAAATTTAGGGGCCCTAAGCGGTCGTGAGCCTTGCACTTGCTCACGGCGGCCATGCTTTCATCCAAAAATAACTATCTTCTTATTAGAAAGTCAACCTTGGACAATTTGAAATCACTATATTTGGCATATATTTCATTTGTCTCTAAATTATTGCCCTGTTTGATCCGGGACATGAATTAAATTTTTTTTCCTCAACTATCAATATTTGTATAATTTGTATAATACGTAATTTTCTTTAAAACTCATGTGCTTGAGGGATTATTATTAAAGTAGTAAAAAATGTAAGGGAATTAGATTCACCTAACAAGTTTTTTTTATTAGGAAATTCAGTCATCTATAATATATATATATATATATATATATATATATATATATATATATATATATATATATATATATATATATAATGACAATAGTGAATTTTCCCGCCTAAAATAATGACCATAAATGAAAACTCAAATTGGACTTTTCAGCTATACATTGTAAGTTAAGACACTTTATTTTGTTACTTTTTTCATATTTTTTATATCATACATTTATTTAAGAACAAAACAATAAAACAATGTTTGGAAACACATCACAAGGTTGGGACCTCCAACATTAAATAATTTGGTAACAAAGTCAATTTACACGGTTGAAATTGAAACAATATCAATCCTTATTTTTATATGCAATTAATCAATGTTATTATACACTAAAAAATATATAGTATACACCTAAATGGTTGAATTCTCATAACCAAATTCTCAGCATTGATTGATGAATTCTTAGCACGAAATTCAAGCTTCCCTTTTACTATCAATGATCATCTATATAAAATCACATTCGTTATATAAATTGTGTTGCAGAAAATGTTGCTTCCTAACAATATAATATTGGAGGTTCTAATCAAAATGTTTCGCATCCTACTTTAGTTATTCATTTATTTGATATCACGAATGGCATGATATATTAGACTGTTTTAAAGTAAATTTTAGTAAAGATTTCATTTATATATTTATAAAATATTACATATTTTTTTCCAACTACTACACAAGTACACGATACAGGGAAGAGTAATTTCTATACCTAGTCATGTTTCACAAGTTCAAGTAGCTCACCTATTGTTGATTCAACAAATCATGAAGAATATTCAAATTTTACTGTCATTTCGAACAAGAAAAAACTTTTAAATAGATCTCTCTCGCCTACTCAATGTAAATTTTTGTTATATTTGTTTCATCTTTTAATTTTTATTATTAAGTAGATTAAACGTTATTCATGTTTTATCTTCTTTTATAATCTATGATATTATTATTTTTACTAAATAAATAATATCTCATATTTTGCTCAAACGTTTGATTTTTCATAACTTAAAAATATATAATAAAGATATCATAAAAAATAATGATATTTAATACATTACAACTTATGATTTGTACTTTACACAAAATGTAATTTACTTTCTTAATTAATATTTATGTTTATATAATAAGTTAAAAGATAATATATAAATCTTACATTTATTGTAAGTATGATGTGTATTTTTCTATGATGCAAATATAAGAGTGGAGAATAATAAAAAAAAACTGACTCAAATCAACGTAAAATGTTATAATAAACTTTTAATAATGATATTTATTGATTCGTTTTGCTTGAATATTATTTATTATTTAATTAAAAAATAATTTTGTCCTAAACGCATGGATGTAAAATTAGTTTTATCTTAAAATAAATGGGAGACACATGGGGGGAGAGAAACTGTAGGGGTGAGCAGAATTTTCTGGAACCGAACCGAACCAGTCAAAAATGGACCGGACCAATACTTTGGATAGGTCCTGGATCTGAATTTTTACAGAACCGGACAATTAGGTCGGTCCACGGTTCCAGAAACCAAAAACGCAGAACCGGGCCGAACCGGACCAATGTGTATTTATTATTTTTTTTATTATTTATAATATACTAATATAGTATAATTAATATATATATATATATATATATATATATATATATATATATATATATATATATATATATTGATAAGAAGATAATAAAAGAGATACAACTTACAACCTAAAGAAAATATATAATAATTTGATTCAATATTCAACCAAGTTTCCTTATTTGACTAAAGAGAAAATAGGAAGGAAAACATTGTTCTTCCCTATTAATTAATTTTCTGCCTCTTTTTGTGATTCCAAACATTATTAGTTTGAAAGATTATTACCTGTAAATTAATTAAATTAACCATAAGGGGATCGGAGAGGAAGATGACTTGCAATAAATTTCCTTACAACTTTCTTTTTCATTTCTCTTTATTAATTTGGAAGTAATGATTTTTACCTTTAGTTTATTTTCACAAGAACAACGAACCCAACAAAATATTGTATGAAGGAAGAACATGATTTGATTATTGATCATTGTTTTTTAGAAAATCTAGTTATCCTCTTGATCAAAGATACGCATCGTATTGGTCCGGTCCTGGTTCTTGTACGTCTTCAATTGGTTTTGGACCGGACCAATGTATTGGTTCTCAGACATATTGGGTTGGTCCTGGTTCTATATTTTTTAAGAACCAGACTATTGGTCTGGTCCTGATTCTCTCAGTTTTTCCAAAAAAGTGAACCGGACCGAACCAAGCTCACCCCTAAGAGAAAGGTCGAGACGGAGAGTAAAGGTCTTAATAGTCCCAGGGAAATTGGTGAAGATGGATAAAGAAGAAAAAGTATTAATGCTTTAAGGAAATTAACTTACTGGAATATCTGGAAGGCTCTAGTACCAAATTTTAAATGTCAGAAATAATAGTCCCTGCTTTTAAAATAATTGTCATGTTTGACCTGATAACAAATTAAAAGAAGATAATTAACTATTTAATATGAATATTAGGATATAATGTGTTTCTTTCAAATTTTAAGGAAACCTATGTGATAGTGTCATTAATTAAAAGTAGTTTTATACTCGTGCGTTAAATGTATGGACAAAAAGGGTAATGCTAGAGTCACTCTAATAGCACTTAATTTTGGGTATCAAATGATGTGGCATCTTATGTATCATATTGTTAACATAACTTTTTTAACTTATAGTGGAGCCCATAAAATGCCAAATAAGATGACACATTGGAAACCACATCATTTGGTGCACAAATTTGAGTGCTCATTGAGTGGCTCTAGCATTACTCAGACAAAAATATTTTTTAATTAAATAATATTCAAGCAAAACAAAGAAATAAATATCATTATTGAAAGTTTAATATAACATTTTACGTTGATTTGAGTCAGTTTTTTATTATTATTTCTCACTCTTACATTTGTATCATAGAAAAATACACATCATACTTAAATTAAAGGTAAGATTCATATATTCCTCTTTAACTTATTATATAAAAAAAATATTAATTAAGAAAGTTAATTACATTTTGTGTAAAGTACTAATCATAAGTTTCAATGTATTAAATATCATTATTTTTTATGATATCTATATTATTATATTTTTAAGTTATGAAAAATAACACATTTGACCAAAATATGAGGTATTATTTATTAGTAAAAAAATAATATCATAAATTAGAAAAAAAAGATAATTTTCAAAAAAAAATTAAAAAATCGTTCTTTTTCTAGAACCATCAAAAAAGGGAAGGTGAACTCTTTTTTGAAACAGGGGGAGTCTAATCTCATAAATCCATAGTAAATGATATTACAAACTTGAGATTATAGTATTTTTACGAGCTTTAGTGTTAAAACCGTTATATAGTTAAGTTTGTGAAGATCTAGAATGTTCATGTCGTTATTTAAGAAAATATAACAAATTTGATTTGACTGTGTAAATATCTAATTAAATTCAATATAATGTCACTAACAATATAGCTTATAAGAATACCGCAAGCCCAACTCATAATATCATACCTATAAACCTAGAGCATGGTTAGTTGTAACGGATTTTGCCAAAATCAAAGTGCAACCGCACAAATACAAGTTATCTCTAAAAACTTTGATTTTGAATATTACCTCAATTTGGCTCCGTTTATTTCATGAAAAATGATTTTCAAAAAATGATTTTCAAAAAATGATTTCTGGTGTTTGGTAAATCTTTTGAAAATATGCTGAAAAACATTTTCAAGTATTTGGTAAACGTACGGAAAATGTTTCAAAAAATAATTTATGAATAAATAAAATATATATATTCTAATATTCATATTCATATTGAATATAAGATAGTGTTAAATTTGAAGTAATCTTCATTTAGTAACCCACAATCTATCATTAGTGGTGTCAAAACAATAAGGTCCATCTTTTAATCTCACAAATACAAATAAAAAAATTATAATTGTTATGAAAAATATGTTTTAAAAAAGAAAATAGATAATGTTTGGGAAGTCCCTAAATAATATAGTAGACACTAATTTTAGAACACAATGAGTATTTATTAAAATTATAATTTATAAATACTGTGCACAAACTCGATTTATATTTCTAAAAAAATTATTTGTTTAGTGTAATATTATGCGTGTTTGTAAATATGTGTAATTGTAGAAGAAAGCAGAGGAGTGCTCTAATATTTTAAAATTACTTATGAAAAGTGAATCAATAAGTCATTTATTTGAAAAGAATGCTTCATTTTCATTGATTCGGAAAAGCTTTTACGTTGACTACATTTTCTAAAGACCAAACACTAAAAAATAAAAAAATCATTTTTCGAAAATCATTTTTAGTAAAACAAACGGAGCCTTGGTATTGATAAAATCTACCAAATAGTTTGACGGTTACTGGCTTACTGCATTGAATTTATTACATTTTGGAAGATTTTATCAATCTACCAAAATGCAATAAATTACATTTTAGTTGTAGTAAATTACATTTGTGAGAGGCTATTTTCAATATAAATTTTGCTTATCCATTACATTTTTAATCATTTAATTAAATAAATACATGTTTGGACAAAACTACCTCTTTTTAAGTTGATTAATCAAGTTACTTTCTTGATTACATTCTAACATTATTTTTTTGATCAAACATCAATTGACAACATAATTATTCTATTTATATTCTTAACATTTTAATTCTCAACAAATAAGGTACTAATTTTTTTTCGTAATAAATACTATGTTTAATCAATTTTTCTAATCACTCACGTATCATATTCTATTATCATAAAAATAATGTAATTAATACATTTTCTACCAAAATTTTAGATTATATTGGATATTTTATTATAAAAAATAAATATTCTAATATAGTTTTTTTAAATAATTTTAAAATATCAATTCAATTATTATGGTAGGTATTAAACTGAATATTTGTTTCAATCAACTCAAGAATTAATTTTTTGAATTCAATTATAAAGGTAGGCAAAATATTTAAATATTACGATACTATTTTATATTATAATTTTACTATTCGACTATTTTTTACTATTACATCCTTTAAATTTCACTTTTAATTTTGTCCATAACCAATGAACATATATTTACTCAAAACTTGGTAGACAAAATGTCCTTAAGATATTTTTTTATTATACAATATAACTTTAGTCATAAGATTAATTAATAAAGTCATTACAAAAAGTAAGATAATACTCCCTCAGTTTTCAAATTGTCGTCCATATTTTCTTTTTCGTCCGTTTTTAAATAATTGTCTTCTTTCAAAACTTTCACTTTCAAGAAAATATTTTTACCACTTTACCTTTACTTTTTCTACCTACTTTAATTATGGACACATACACAAGGGCATTAAAGGAAATCACATATTTCACCAATATTTATTGTACATTCAATTATTTTTTCTTAAACGGTATACCTAGTCAAAGTAGACAATATTTTGGAAATGGATGGAGTAATAGAATAACAATGTTGTTTATAAATTAAATGTTTGAACTAAAAAAAATGTTTGAACTAAAAAATAATGTTAAAAGATAATTAGAAAAGTAACTTGATTAGTCAACTTAAAATGGGACAAGTACTTAAGGGATAATTTTGTCCATATATGTATTTATTTCATGCAATAATTAAGAATATAGTAGATAAGTAAAATTGTAGTAAAAATAACTTCTAACATTACATTTTGGTAGATCGATAAAATCTACCTAAAGATATGGAGCTTATTGAGTTGATATAGGTCCAATTTGGTAAATTGATAAAAAAAAATTATTTCTCCTATAGTCCTATTTACATGGTTAGTTGTAACGGATTTTTCCAAAGCCAAAGTGCAACGACATGGATACAACTTATCTCTAAAACAAATTGATTTTGAATTATTAGTTTATTTTGGTAGATTGATAATATCTACCAAATTGTTTGACGGTTAGTGCATTGATTGATTAAAAAAGTGTATAATATGCTTAAACAAAACGGAGTGTGATATTTTTATAGTAAAAACTTATATAAAATAGTTTTACGGATATTTTTTGTAAGATAAATTCTCTTTATCCAACTCACCATGTATTGATGGGTGAGGATTCTTATCTCAGCTTGATTTGGGAATTGGGATGTGTTGATACAAATTTTGCCTCCTATTGACTTAATCTACTGCTTAGGGCATAAAGTTGAAATGTTTGACGGAAGAAAAGAAATAAAAATTCTTCTTACATTCTCTTGTACGAGTTGAGCATTCACATAAATATTACTCTCTTCGTTTCGAGCAAAGAGTTCTTATTTGAAAGTTAAATGTTTTAAGAAATTAATATTTTTAGTTATTCATTAGTAATAAAATGACACTTTTATATCTTAATTTTTTGAAAATAAACTTTTAAATGAAAAGTCCGAAAATAAAATAGTGAACTCTTTGCCCGAAACGGACAGAGTACATATGTAAACAATATTTAGAGGAAAACATCTATACCATAAATAAGACAATGGACACAAATGAAAAATCTAAATATACCTCAACACACGCATACAAGAATCATCAAATTTTTTTTAAGGTTGGAGGGTATATTGACGTTACCCCAACTCTTAATATTATTTTTAATGCCTTGAAAGGCTACAAAGTATTTTGCTATGTAGATAGTGTCGTTTGGCTAAAACAATAGTAACTTTAGTAAGGCTTGAGCAACAGTACCATGAGGCTAGTACAACAGTGCCTCTAGGGAAGCTTAAGAGACTATGCCTCTAATGAAGCTTGAAAATTCAAGCTCTTTAATACAAGAATCATCGATTCACCATAACATGAAAAACCCTGAAAAAAACTCCCCAACTTTAAGAAGTTGTAGATCGATCGATAAGCTATGTTGTTGTGATCTTGAGGGGGCTCCTCCAGATTAAGAGAGTTGAGGAAATTGGTACTGATTTCAATCCGTGACACCTCCTTAAGCATAAGGATTCCAATTTACAACAACCACTAATAATTCTTTTAAGATATGATCCTGGAAATGGAAATGGACAACTCCAAGGCCATGTCGAAAGATAAGGAGATTATGAAGGAAGAACCAGATTTAAAAAATCACTTCTGGTAGTTTGTAACAGACTTCACATGCTCTTTCTCTGCAAAGATGGGGTGCAACTCATGATTAGAAAACTTCGGATCCATATTTTTCATGGAGGCATCCATGAAAATAACATCAACTAAATCATAAATCTCAATGCTACCAGGTTTATACGAAGCTTGTCTAGGTGTACCATGCAGTGATGCGAAAGTGTTTGCTGCAAATATTGTGTGAATGAATGCCTACACTCAAGTAATGCCTCTTGAGTCACATAGCTATAAGGGGCAAGAAGATTTACCTCTTTAAGATCAAGGACTGGAAATCTGGACCAAACTAACTTCCATTTTTTGGACAAGGCAGAAGTTCTTGTAGCATATTTGGTGGATAACAATGACATGATATGATGAACTATCGGTTCTGGTAATTGGCTGATTCTATCAGCTTCAACCACAACAATGTTGTCCTTGTTTCCCTGAATGGGGGGTGGGCTGGTATTTGGCCGTGTCTTGGGCTGCATTTAGCAACTATGTTTAAGAGATGTCTATTAGATCTCGCACATGCTTAAATATGCGATTCTCAAAGAAAAAATATATAATTTTGATTTCTCCAAAAACAAAATAATCGATAACTTGTTAACCCAAAACAGATTCAAAATATTCAAATATCCCTTTTGAAATTTTATTTTAGGGATTTTTGAAGAAAAAAAGTATAAAAGAAACCACGATCTAGAGCCATGCTTAAGTTTATGAAATCAATTGCATCAAAAACGTCAAATGATAATTAAATAAATATATATATATGTATGTATACACATATAATTTTGAGTTGTCTAGAAACAAACTAGTCGATAATTCATTAGCCCAATATAACTTCAAAAAAATTAGGGATTTTTTTTGAAACTAGGATCTAGAGCCATGCTCACGATTTATAAAATAATTGCATGATAAAAGTGCCATTTTGGGAGCGGGGTTCAACGAAATCTATGACATATCAAAAATATCTTGTACTAATTAAGATAACATAGAAATTATCGACATATATACCTAAAGAGATATGAACAAACCTCTATCTTGGATGAATTGTTGATACGATTCTTGAACGATTGTACTAGCTTAGAATTAATATCATCCTCGTCTTTGATTTCAACTGAAATGTTCATCGCCACCAAAGTAAAATGTTCATCGCCACCAAAGTAGCGACTGAACTTGGGAAATTTTAGGTACATGTTTTATGGTTATGTATTGCCTTCGGTAATGATGTATATATAGCCCACGGAGGGCAAAACTTTAGGTTTGCACGTGCATTTCATGTGAGGTCAATCTATTGACTTGGCACTTTTTTTTTAATTACCATCTCTGCCACCATCCTTTCATTTTCTTTTTTGCATTTTCCTAAATTGATTTACTTAACGTTGTCATTTAATCATGAACGAATTGATTTGTTGTTGTGTTCGAAAAGTAATCAGATTTACATCAAATTGTAGAGTGTCCAAGTAATCTCAGTTGGAAAGTTACCTTGATGATCCCCTTTTATAGAGTTCTATATTTTCGAGAATAGAGAATGAGGAGAGGGATAATGAGTAAAGGGAGTGAAGAAGAAAAACTAAAATGAGACTTGGTTCCATAAGTTGGGTTAATACTTTGTTTTTTCTTCGGTGAGAGAGCAAGGTTTCTGAAATAAATATCATGACAAGAGATAGCGAGACTCAAGACAAGAATTTTTAATATATATATATATATATATATATATATATATATATATATATATATATACTCTAAAATGATGTCGTTTTAATATCCGTAAGTGGAGCGAAATAACAAAGTCAAGTGATTAAATTTATCTTTTTAATTGTTATTGATTATTGATATTAAAATAAGTCTATAAACAAGCTTAAATCAGTACAAATAGAATTATTTGAGTCAATTTTCAATCGATCATCATCAATTAAATTTGTTTAGAGTAAGTTTTGTCATTTAATTAATATGTGTCGGGTTATGAACACGTTAGACTCATTTATTTTTTTTTTTTTGTCTTTTAAGGGTTTGAAAAGAATATGGTGAAAATTGGGTCAGTCTCTTTTGATAGATATTCAACCGCTGTCCACTATATTTTTTTAATCGGAAAAAAAACATTTTTGATATGAAATGACAAGTATACCTTTAATGAATCGGACACACTTGCGATAAGCATCAGTTCATACATTGTCATGCATGATTCAAAATTGTGTAATTGTCATTTTCATTCCATAGTAGTGCATCACGATTTTAAATCGATGTCTCACGTTCAAACTGATCTATTTTCAATTATAGCGATGCATTGCGATTCTAAATTAATGCATCGTGAATCCAAATCGACGTATCGCTACTGAAAATCCATACACTATGATACACATTTTTTGTATTTTCATTTTAATTATTTATTTAATTTTCATAAATTGCAGTTATTCCAATTTATTTATTTTATTATTGTTAATCAACTGACACATATATTTCTTTATTTTCATATTAATTTTTAATCAAATGAATCAAATGATATTTTTCTATTCATTGAAATAATCTCTTTTTTTAGTTTTGTTTTTTTGTCTTTATTTTGTTTGATTATAATTTAACTGAGTATAATTTGATTGAAAAATATATATGTCTGTGCGTTTAACGCATGAGTATAAAACTAATTGATTTACTTAACTTTGTCATTTGTTAAGTCGGATGATGCACAATGATTTATTGAGGATAAAACCAAGTAATGATAATAGAAACAATTACTTAACCTATAAGTAGACATGTTCATATCGTTCACGGTTTCGAAACCATCGATTCTTGATAAATGGTGGGGTGAACTAGATTCGAACGGTGAATCTTCACGGTTTGGTTCTAAACCATGAACCTTAAATTAACCCGGTTCACGGTTCCAAGGTTCCTAAATAATATTTTATTTATTGTTTTTTTATTTTTTAAAAACTATTTAAATAAAAATTGTTATGCACCCCCAGGATCATTTGGGTCGTCCATTTGAATTCTGATAGTTTTTTTTAAAAAAAAAATTTACCTTTGGAACCGTGAAACCAGTTGTTCACTTGTACGGTTTTATTGAACCAGTGAACCTTCGGTTCCGGGACGGTTCGGTTCACAGTTCGAACCGTGAATCTTAAACCGTATGTACACGTCTACCTATAAGGGTGCAGAACAATTGGCAAGAGTTGTTTCTAGTTTAACTATAAGTCTTAGGCTCCATTTGTTTCATGGAAAATGATTTCCAGAAAATGATTTCTGGAAAATGAAAAGATTTCGTTTTCATGTGTTTGGTAAATCTTTTGAAAATATGTCGGAAAACATTTTTGGTGTTTGGCAATCGTACGGAAAATGCTACGGAAAACAATATATGAATAAATACAAAAATATATTCTAATATTAATGCTTCATATTGAATATAAGATAGTGTTGAGATTTAAGTAATTTTTCATCGGTAACCTCAATTTATCATTAGTCGTGTCAAATCAATAAGATCCATCTTTTTCAATCTTAAAAATATAAATAAAAAAAATTGACAATTGATACGAAAAAAAAAACGTTTTAAAAAAGAAAATAAACAATATTTGGGACGTCCTTAAATAATATAGTTGACACTAATTTTAGGACATAGTGAGTGTTTATTAAAATTATAATTTATAAATAGTATGCACAAACTCCATTTATATTTCTAAATATATTTATTTGTTGAATGAATGGTGTACTTGTGGAAGGGGCGGAGAGGTGCTCAAACTTTTGGAAAATGACTTACGGAAAATGAATCTGTAAGTCATTTTCTGGAAAAGAAGACTTCATTTTCCGTTGACTCGGAAAAGCTTTTACGTTGACTATATTTTCCTAATGTTACCAAACATCGAAAAATGAGAAAAACATTTTCTAAAAATTATTATCCGTAAAACAAACAAAGCCTTAGATTTGAGCCATAAAATTGCAGCTACGATAAAATTTGATAAGGAGAGCTTTACTTGTGGTTATAACTGGCTCATAGATTAGTCGTGTAGGTTTGATCCTTCGAATATCTAGGAAAATAAAAAATTAATAATAGAGAGCCATCACTTATAAGCCAAGATGCACATGACTAGCATATTTTAATAAGTCAATTCCCAAAAGAGTGTATTGTGTGATCCGACACACAAATTAATAAATATTAGGGAGGGTATTTTCACTATGTAGTTTCCTTTAATGCCCATGTATATGGCCCATAATTAAAGTAAAGTGAAAAGTAAGGGTAAAGTGGTAAAAGTAATTTCTAAAAAGGTAAGTTTAAATGAACAATTAACATTATAATTTAGGGACGGAGGGAGTAATATTAAATTAACTCTTTTTTAGATGAAATTATCCTAAGATTACCTACCAATTATAATAACATAACAAATTGCCCAAATTACCCTTCAAGTTTATTTTTTTTTTTTATGGATGCTTATCCACTACATCATTAAAAATAATTTTTGATTAACTCATTATTTGAACAAAATTGCCCTAAAATTACATACCAGTTATAATAACAAAAGAGATTGCTCAAATTATCTTTCAAGTTGTTTTTTTATTAGAGTAAAATATGGCTATGGTTAGTACAATTTTTTATTAGTTTTTATTTTACTAAGTACAACAGATTTAACTAATGAAAATAAACAACTAAGCAAATCACTCTTACATATCTAAAAATAAACAATAAAATTCATTTAAAAATATACGACTGTAAACCTGACTAGAATTGTAAAAACAAAACCAATAATTAAAAAAAAGAGTTTCAAATTAAAAAAACGGAAAAAGATGTAGAAAAAGAAAAATAATACTAACCAACGAGACTATATAAACATCTCAATAAGTCATGACTATGCAACTCATCTATTAAAGCAATGCATGGTATTAAAACCAAGGTTCTAAAATCGTTAACATTACTAGGGACTAAATAGGCGGGCCTAGAATTAAGGCATAATTACCAATTTTTTGATAATTTACATCAAAGATCAAACACATTTAATACAAATTTAATTTTTTTTATATTTGTCATTTTATCAAACACTTGTCTATATTTATAAAATGAACAAAACTATATAAACCTACCATTAATCTCAATTCTCAACAACCCCAAAGCAATAGACCAACCAAATTTAGAACTAAAAACAAAAAAGATATTACATTATCTCACCATTACAACTCCTTCTTCCTTCTCCAGTTCGCCCACTCTTCCTTCTCTGGTCACCGCATTCAAAAAAATCAAAGCTAGAAAAATAAATTAAGGTCAATGAGGTTTTGCGTACTGTCGATTACGACTAAGAAAGTCTAAAATGAGTTTTAGAACACTGATTAAAACCTCAAAATACGGTGAACCGATAGAAACAAAGTACTACAAGTTACACATATCTCGCCGTGAAAAATATTATCTCGATCAACCTTTACGTTACTATTTTCCTTCAAACGTAAGGAAATATAACTAATAATGACATTTCATCGTTAACAATAAAAGCTGGAAATAAACTTCTAACAAGTCATGATTTTAACATCATAAAAACTTAAAAGAACAAAGTCAAAAATGAAAGAAAAAAATCCGTAAAAGAAATGGACTTGCAAAATAGCAAATCCCGAGGCCAAATGCAACTAGAAGCTCTCGCACATTATTTTTAATCATATCTAGCTATCAACTGAAAAATGAACACAAAAACAAATTAATAACAACCTAAAAATATAAATTCTAACAAAAAAAAAAGAACAAAAAGAAGCTGATATATAATTTTATTAACATGTACGATACATACAACGATTGTCAGTATGAAAATATTATTTTAAAATGAAAATAAAGAATGTCAAACTTATGGTAAAATGTATTATATGTATCATTCTTGATTTACCTTATCATAACAATGATAGGGGAAAAGGACAAATTTTTTAAAATTAACAAATTAAATAAAGAAAACTTAATGAATTAGCTACGTTGTAAGTTAGTGATTGTGTCATCGAATTATCAGGTCAATAATTTCTCACGAATTATGAGAATTGATCGATGTTGATGGTAGTCTGTAGAAGGTGATGATGGAAAGAGGTAGTAGAATGTTAGATCATAATATGCTATAGGGTTAGCGTTAATTTCTTCATATGCCTGTAATTAGATTTTTATGGTATTTAATTATCATTGATAATTTGTGCCAAATAAAGGGTAATTTTTGAATAGTAAATATGTGTTAGAGACTCCTTAAAATGTCAAAAGGATAAATTTATCTATTGTATACTAAATGTAGTGGATAAGCAAAAACGGTTGTGAAAATAGTTTCTCCCTAAATATTATTGACTTTTAAATGTAGTGCACGTGTGTTACACGTGTTGTTATTAATTTTTTTAAAGTTTATTATCATACCTAGCAAGAAAAAAAGCTAAAACTTTCAATATCTAATAATTAAATAATTTCATTTGTTTATGCAAACGTAAAATAAAATGGAAATCTCATTTTTAAATTCAGTTACCTTAATTTGAAAAATGTAAACACTCGTAATGGTCAATAATACATATTCTATACAGTCATATTACAAAATAAAATAATAAGAGACAATATACTTACTTTAAATGTTAATGTGTAATATAAGTGTGTTTTTATACATTTTTTAACCTATAAGGGTCTATTCCGAAATTTCAGTACCTAAAGAATTGTGAAAATTCTAACAATAGTTAGTTAACTGATTAAGGGTTTGTTAAATACCAATATGTTAGTTGTTTAGATTACTTGGAGTAGCCTGATCAAGGGAGTAAATTGTAAAATTTAGTTTTATTTTGCAACAAAATTCATGGATTTATAAACTATGTTCTCCATATTAATTTTTTCTTCATCTTCTTGGAAGAATAGCTCTTTTTCGTAACTCATTTATGTTAGTTTGTTCACCGATAATCACTAAACGCGCCACTGATTTGTTTAATACTTTCTTTGTTCCTGGCAAAAAGTCCACTAAACTATTTTAGGATGTTTCATTTTAAGAGTTCATTTTCAAAAAATTATGTTAATCATCTTCATAATATTTCAACTTTTCCCCTCCACATTTGACATTAGCATATTGATTGTACTCAAACATTATTATAATTATATCTCTTAATAATTAGACTTTTCATATATGAGCTTTTTGACTGGAACAGAGGAAGTATCTCGATACTCACTAACAAATCTATTATTATAGTTAAAAAATACAATTTTGCTAATTTTACCACCAGGATTACCACTATGGTGACAACTATGCCTTGAAGATTCACATGCACCTCACATGCACTTTGTCTTCAAGGTAAAGTTGTCACTATTGTGGTAATCCTGAAGATAAACTTAGAATTTTCCTAAAAAATAATATATCTCTAGTAACGTCTGCTAAGAACTTTCACCATAACAAATTCTAAGCATATTAGAAACATTACATCAAGATGTAAAGTTGACTATCATTATACCTCACTTTCACCTTTGTTGTAATTTTCAAGAAAAAATAATTCCTCTTTTCCCTCTCTCTCTCTCTCTCTCTCTCTCTCTCTCCCACTGTATGAGTGTGCGTGTGTGCATTTGCTCTGCAATTTTTGTAGTATAATAAATTTAATAGTAAGTCATTCAAAGGAAATAGAACAATGTGTAATTATTCATAGCAGTGGTTAGTTTGAAGATAATGGATTAACAATAAATTTTCTATTTATTTTTAAAAAGGTTATATATTCATATCATAGGAAATAGAATAAATAAAGACAACACTCACTTTAACATTAATATAATATGTAACACAAGGGAATCTATACATTACTTAACCTAAGAGGATATATTCAAAAATGTCGGATCGTGAAAATCCTAACAACTATTTAGTTAACTGATTGGGGTTTGTTGGGTACCAATATGTTAATTTTTAAGGCTTTTTGTAGTAATTTGAAAATTTAAGGGAGCATGCTGTAAATTTGAGCTTTTTTTTTCCCCAACCAAATACACATATTGATATCATTTCTCTTAGTTTTTTCACTCATTAGTAACACGCCACCAACTTGCTTAATATATTGGAACTCCCCAACAAATATATGATTATACTTAAAAAAAAAAGTTCATATACCTCTAATAATATCTATCCAAATTTGACCGGAACAAATTGCAAGTGTATTAGAACGATTACCTCAAGATCTAAAGGTTGATTTATCTTGATTATTCAATTGCATAGTTGTTGTAATTTCAAGAATAAAATTCTTTCTCTTTTCGCAATATCTCAAGCTTCTCTCTCTCTCTCTCTCTCTCTCTCTTTGTGTGTTATTTCTTGTCTTTGAGTTTCAAAAGGCTCAATTGACATCCACATTTGCGTAATCTATTATGTTTATATGGAAACATTAATTAATAATATGGTCCCTCAACTTATGCTTAACTAAGTAAGGTCCCACCTTTTATTATTTCTATTCATTTAGTATCTTATGTCAAATTTTTGGTCGAATACCCTTACTAAGTTGAAGGAGCAAAAATATTGAATGATATTTGTAATGGTAATGATAGGAGGGAAAATCTGACAAAAAGAATCAACATATGAGTGACAATTAATAGAATTCAAAAAGGCAGAACCTAACTTTAAATGTTAGGTATAAGTTGAGGAACAAAATTATTATTTCATTGTTTGCTGAATTAATTATTGCATACAAATTTGCATGTTTATCCTTTATTAAAGGTGAGTACTTTATTAGATATATTTATTTCTTTATTTATTTTCTACTTATGACAAATTTACTAGTTTAACATTAATTCAATTGTGTGTGTTTATTAAGTATAGGGATGTTTTGCCCATCTATTAATTTTAAGAAACAATCTTCACTTTTATAACTAGAGAGAAATATGATAAGGCTGTTTGAAGTACATATTCAAAAAAATTAAGGGAGCAAATTGTAGAATGTAGCTTTATTCTCAAACTTAACATGCATATTCATTAACTAAGTTCTCTAATTTCTCTTTATCATCTTAAAAGTAAAGTTTAAACTCATTTGTCTTAGTTTGTTTACTATTAATAACTAAACACTACTGAGTTGCTGAGTTGCATATATAATATCTCAATACTCACTAGTCAACCTATTATTATAATTAAAACCTTACATATTTTCTAATAATGTCTATCCAAATTTCTCTGAAACAAATCTTAGACATATTAAAAAATATAATAATCATATTATTTTTTAGATTCAAATAATTTTTTTGTCCCTCAAGTTAGTAAGGGTATATTCCTCATATACAAAAATATTGGGTGACATAACTAGGTGGCTTTTCTCGAAGCACGAGATCCCCGACTTGGATGTCGCGACCTTTGACTTTTTATTGAAGGCTCGGACTATGCGCCTTTGATATGTTCGGGTGTGTTCTAGGGCCAGCAGCCGCCGTTCGTCGATTAGGGCTAATTCTTCATATCGCCCTTTGACCCAGTCAATTTCCGATATGTCGGATTTCATCATCACCCTTAATGACGGAATTTCAATTTCTATGGGCAGGACTGCCTCCATGCCGTAGGTTAGAGAGTAAGGAGTAGCCCCACTGGGTGTGCGGTAGCCCCAAAGGGCTAGTGGTAATTTTTCTGGCCAGTCTCTTCCTGTGTCAACCATTTTTCTGATAATATTTTCCAGCGTTTTGTTGGCTGCTTCAACGGCACCGTTGGCTTGCGATCGATAGGGGGAGGATTTATGCCTTTGGATTTTGAATTCTTCGAGCAGATGATTCACGTCCTCTTCAAAATGCGTGTCGTTGTCGGAGATTATTTCGAAAGGCATTCCATATCGATATATAATGCTGGTCCGGATAAATTCGGATACCTTTCGGGCATTTAGAACTTTATAGGAAGAGGCTTCCACCCACTTCGTGAAATAGTCGACGGCTACCAGAACGTACTCGTTGTCATTAGATCCCTTCGGGTGAATTTGGCCTATGACGTCGATTCCCCAAGTTGAGAAGGGCCAGGGGCTGTGGAGTTATATAAGATGTGCGGGGGCACGTGCTGCAAATTTGCGGAACACTGGCATTTGTCACAATGGCGCACCCACCAAATACAATCGGTTTCAAGTGTACTCCAATAGTACCCTTGCCGGATAACTTTCTTGGATAGCATATGACCATTCATGTGGGGCCCGCAGGTACCACCATGAAGCTGGTCCATGATTTGTTCAGCTTTTGCTTGGTCGACGCATAATAGATTAAGGCCTTGATAATGCCTTTTGTATAGGCTGCCATCGCTAAACACAAATTGCGATGCCCATCTCCGTAAGGAGACTTTCCCTCTTTTACCTAAACTGGGAGGATTGATCCCTTTCTGAAGCATATTTAAGATATCAGAATACCAAGGCTGGTGATCTGCTTCAGGGGCTACATTGATTTTGAAGCAGTATGCCGAAGTGACCTTTTTCCCAACTACAAATGGCTGGACTTGGGTCTTTGTGGAATTTGGATCAACGATGCTAGAGTGGCCAATGCATCGGCAAATTGATTTCTATCTCGCGGCAAGTAGTGGAACGAGATAGAATCAAATTTAGCGGCAAGTGCTGTCAACTTGGCATGATAGAGCTGCAGCCGGGGATCTTGGGTCTTCCACTTCCCTTCGACTTGATTTATAATTAGAGCGGAGTCCCCATAGACTTCCAAATCTTTGGCTCCTTTTTGGAGGGCTTCTTCTAGGTCAGCAATACAAGCTTCGTATTCGGCAGTATTGTTCGAGCTCTCGAACTCCAACCTTATGGCTAACGGAGTGTGGGAATCTCCTGGGTCGATTATCAAGATTCTATGTCAAAGCCTCTTTTATTCGCGGCTCCGTCAAAGAACATTTGCCAGCTGGTGTCATGGTGAGTAATTTCCAGGACACCTTCGTCTGGGAAGCTAGGCTCAGTTGCATCTTCTGCTTTTAAGGGCAGATCGACTAAATGGTCTGCAATTACGCTGCCTTTGATAGATTTGAGCGTGACATAAGTTATGTCAAACTCGTTGAGAAGAAATGACCATTTAGCCAGTCGGCTGGATAGTGATGGCTTGCCGAAGATGTACTTTATAGGATCCATCCTGGAGATGAGCTTGATGGATCGTCCTTGTAGATAGGTCTTGAGCCTTTGGGTTGCCAAGACTAGGTCGGTGCAGCTTTTCTCTAGTGCTGAATAATTTACCTCGCTTCCTTGCAGCTTCCTACTTATGAAATAGATGGCGTTTTCAATGTATGAATTTTCTTTTTCTTAGGCGAGCATAGCCCCCACTGATGTGTCTGTGATGGTTAAATATAGGAGGAGCGGTTTATGTGTATGGGGCGGAGCTAGCACATGTGGATTGGTAAGGTAGGCTTTTATTTTTTCAAAAGCTAGCTGACACTTCTCGTCCCAGACTTGATCAGTATTTTTCTTTAGGAGTTTGAAGAGGGGCTCACATATAGATGTCAGCTGTCTTATGAAACGGTTGATATACTGCAATCGGCCCAGGAAGCCTTTGACTTTGGTTGGAGTTTTTGGCCGCGGTATCTCTATGATGGCTTTAATCTTGGCCGACTCGATCTCGATGCCCTGCTCAGTTACCATGAATCCCATGACTTTGCCTTTAGTAACCCCAAATGTGCATTTGGTGGGGTTAAGCTTCATCAGGTGTGTTTTCTTAACCTTTCGAAAAAATTTCGAAGGTCTTTGATATGAGCACCGTTGGCATCGCTGGAGTGCACGATCATGTCATCAACATAGACCTCAACTTCCTTATGGATCATGTCTTGGAAGAGGGTGGTGGCAGCCCTTTGATAGGTAGCCCTAGCATTTTTTAGCCCAAATGGCATGACATTGTAGTAGTAGGTTCCCCAAGGAGTAGTGAATGAGGTTTTCTCCTGGTTTTCTGCTGCCATTTTGATTTGATTGTAGCCCAGCATGCCGTCAACGAAAGATCTGATTTTGTGAGAAGCAACGGCGTCTACCACAATATCAATATTGGGTAGAGGGAAGTCATCTTTGGGCGATGCTTTGTTGAGGTCGCGGAAATCTACGCAGATCCGAACCTTCCCGTTGGGCTTGGGAATGGTCACTATGTTGGACAGCCAGATTGGGTATTCTACCACCCGAATAAATTTGACGTGCAGCTGCTTCACGATTTCTTCTTTCACTTGCAGTGACCATTCTGGTTTAATTCGGCGGAGCTTTTGCTTAATTGGCCGAGCATCCGGATATATGGGGATCCGGTGTTCAACAATGGCTGGATCCAACCCAGACATATCTTCATAGGACCAGGCGAAGATATCTACGAACTCTTTGAGGAGGTCAATAAGTGCTACCCTTTCAGGCCTTGCAGGTAGCTGCCGATTTTGATTTCTTTTGTTTCATTGTTCAGCCCCAGATTGATAGTGGACAAGTCTTCAGTTGCTGCTGATGAATGATGTTGTTACTAGTGCTCGATTGACTTTACAAGCTCAAGCAAATATTTTTTATCTTTTGGGTCCATTTCATCAAATGACTCATTATTATAATTATTTAATGCATCTTTTAATGTAGGTACAACTAAGGAATAAGCAAAGACATTAAGATTATCATTAATAACAAACTGTACAGGGTTATTTACATTGTTGAGGACCTGGGGTTTGAGATCCTAAACTTTAGGGAGCGGATCGGTAGATGACCAATCCGTAAAGCTAAGGGAAGGAATGAGAATAGTATATCCGAAAGCGGTCCACCAAATCTGCGGTCGTCAAGAGCGGGCCGGTCGTAGTATACCAGTTGTGCAGAGGCTTATCAATAATAGGCTCAAACTCAGCAGAGAGCTTTTCATAATCAGTGCCTCCGTCTATCATACCCAGGAAGCTATCGCTCAGACTTTCGTCATCTAATAGGGCCAGAGCATAATCATTTTGGTCTATAGACCAAGTATTTTCAATCGTGACAATCTTATATGCAGTGTTGCGGGGCTCCAAGGTAACTTGTTCCATTTTATCAGTGACAATACTGACATCTTCAAAGATCTCCCAACCAGGGCGTCTTTTCCCATTCTGGTCTAGCGAGGGCTCAGGAAACATGAGGTAAGTTTTTGTTTCCCCTTTCCTTACAAAGTAACCATTTAAGGTTTTTCTATATGGTTGGAGAGGGGGATATTTATAAGAACGTTTTTCTCTTTCCGCCTTAGCTTTTCTCACGTTTCTGTTTCATAACTGCGGCTACTTCAGCTGGAGTAGGTTTGTATCCTAGACCGAAAGGAGGGATACATTCCTTAAGTTCATCTTGGACTAAATTAACAAGTCCCTGCTGATTTTTTCCGAGACCCAGACTAGGCATATAATTCATTTTTCGAAACATGTTTAAAGGGACCATGTTTCCTAGGGAGGTAGTTTTCTTTCCGGTGATGTCAGTTTCTTGCCCATATTCAATGGCATTGACCACAGCTTGGGGGATAACCTCAAAGCAACTGAGAAATATACCGGTGTCATAATGCTCTATCTCGAGGATCGAGGTGTCCTCGTTTTCCTTATTTTTTCCACGATCTTATCAGCCAAAATAATCACTATATGATCATCGTGGATGAATTTGACACGTTGGTGCAATGAAGAAGCTACCCCTTTTACCCCATGGATCCAAGGGCGTCCCAGTAACAGGCTGAAAGTGGTTGGTATGTCCAAGACCTGGAATTCTATAGGCATGGTTAATGGCCCAATAGTTAGCATTAAAGTAACCACCCCTAGGACACATCGACTAGTGTTGTCGTATGCCCTTACTGTCTGTGATGAAAGAGCAAGCTTTGATATTTTTGTTCCTAGTTTTGCCAGTGTGCTAGTGGGACATACATTTAGAGAAAACCCGTTGTCTATCAGAACTCGGGCAACCCATTTTTCCATTATTCCCACAGTGATATGGAAAGCATCAATGTGGTTGGTTCCTTCCCTTGGCAGATCTAGATCAGTAAACATAGTCACATTCCCAAAGTGAATGTTTCCGATCATCTGGGTGAGCTCATTCGGGGAGGTTTCAATAGGAACAACTGCCTGACTTAAAGACTTAGCCAGTATATCACGGTGGGTTTTAGAAGCACAAAGCAAGCCTCAGATGGATATGTTGGCCTGAGTTTTCTTCATCTGAGCTAATAAAGTATCTTCCACCGTCTTAGCCCCAGTATCTGTTTCCTGGTCTTTGCCAGAGTGGTCACCTCTTTCCAGGTTTGGTTGGTAGGCTCGGCCAGATCTAGTAAGGTGGCTGACATCCCACCAACCTAAGTGGACTTTTTCAATATTGCAAGTATTTTGGCTACCCAGGATAGTGTCCCAAGAGAGCATATTGCAACTAGACTCTTTTATGGATGGAGATGGAGAGAAATGAATAATGATATATGGCAAGGGATGTTTATTGATTTCAAACTTGGGTACACAAATTTTTTCATCAACCTCAATCATATTGATTTGAGGTAGAGGGTTATTGACTATATTTGGTCTAGGAAGAGGCTTTTCAATAACCTTATTGTCATCTATTAGGTCCTGGATAGCATTTTTGAGTGTATAGCATTTGTCGGTGAGGTGACCACTGCAGCGATGGTATTCACAGTACTGGGCATGATTCCACGTCCTGGGCAAGGGGTTCGATGGCTTATAGCCTTCCAAAGGCTTTAGCACTCCTTGTGCCATTAGCCCCTGCAGTATCAAAGACTGGGGAGCTTGCAGTTCATCATAATACCGGTTCACCCTGTTCTGATTCCTGAAATTTCTGTTCGGGCCATTATTCCCTCCGACTGCGTTGACAGACCTGTCTGATCCATAGGACCATGGAACAGTGCTATAATTTTGGGTAGGAAAAGTGGCTTATGCATTTCCTACCATATTGACGGCTGGTGCTAGTACGACTGCCTTTCCTTTAGAGTATCGGAAAGAGCTGGAGGGCGTATTGACTTTTAATTGCCTAGTCCGTATATCTTCATCAATACGGACTCCTATCTCCACTATTTCCTTAAAGTTGCTATAAGGGAGATACCGTATGTGCTCCAAGTATATGGGTTGGAGATTTTTAATGAACATCCTGGAAGACTCAGCCGGATCAGGCCTGTCGAACGTCTGCGCCAATTTTCTTTTCCACCTGACGGCAAATTCAGCGCATGTTTCTTTTTCCCTTTGGGTGCACAACTCAAGGTCTCTTTTATTTTCAGGGCTGGTATTGTCTTTGTACCTTTCTAGGAACCCTTCAGCTATCTGGTCCCAAGTACTCATGGTACTACTATCTGACAACATTAACCATTACTTGGCAGCCCCTATTGAGGTGAGGTGAAAATTGGAGGCCATGGCTTCAAAGCTAGCCCCTCTTTTCTATGTCGGGCATTTTGAATTTTGAAGGCAATACTACTGAAGGTTGTAATGCCAGTGCCCGCGTAGAAAATTCCCCTTTGTTGAGAACTTTGAGAATCATGTTTTTTAGATTTTCCATGTCAGCCTCCATTTTGGTGGGAGGGTGAGTTGGTTTTTGGTATATGCTGGCAGGATTAGGGAAGACTGGGTTAATTTCTGGCTGCGGTATCTGGTAAGGACTTTGGGCAGGAAAAGGGATTTGGGCAGGATAAGGATTTTGGGCAGGATAAGGATTTTGAGATGGATAAGGATTTTGGGCAGGATAAAGATTTTGGGCAGGATAAGGATTTTAAGGATTTTGGGCTCTGGATAAGGATTTTGGGCAGGTGGGTTATTGGCGGTTTCGGTTTGGCGGCCAGGATCATTAAAAGGTAAATAGGTTGTAACTTGGCCTGACGGATTATAGCTTTTTGGGTCCATATGCGGGCTATTCTGGAGCGGGTTGGTTATGGGAAAAGGGAGGTCATTTGGGTTCTGGGGAATATCGGTGCTTGGGAAATGATATGGAGGATATGATGGAAAAGAGTTGATATTTGGGTAGTAGGGATTTGGATTTGGGGTAATGGTAGTATTTGGGGGGTTGGTGTTTGGCTGAGGGTTTGGATTTAGAGGAGCATGGGAGGTTGATGCCTCTTGAGGAACTGCAGGGGAAGAGATTACCTCACCACTGACTTTTAAATTTTGCACCAGATTGGCAATTTGACCCAGTATACGATCAGACTTTGCACTCAAATTTTGGTCTAGCCACTATTGCAGAGCCGGAGTCGGAGCGTACCCTGGAGCCCTTGTATCTGTACTCATAGCGGACTGCTCACTTTCTGCCGCCATATTGCTCAGATCTGTACCCTCTGAACTGATTCTGCCCTTTTCTGTTCTTCCCCTGACACTTTCTGATCTGCTTTATGTGCCTATTTCCCGTTTCAACCGGCCAGTACTATCCCTGCCTTTTCAAATTCGGGCCATGTTTCTGAGGAAAATGGGTTTGGAGGTATCAAAAAGGCTGACTGAAGGCTTTCTGGGCTTGGAGTACATCGTGCCTTTATTAGTCTTTGTTATTTATTATTATTATTATTTTCTATAAGTGACCGAACAAACACCAACTTTGTTTTGACAGTCTCGGGACTATTCCTGGAACAGTGAATTCTTTCTCCAGAGTATAAGACCCTCGTATTCCACATGTCTTTCGACTCCCCAAGATCGGACTGATCCCAGGCGAAGGGCATATACTCTTTCCGGGATCCACCATTCAAAATGGTCTAAGTATAGCATCAGAAAATAATCGATCAGCCCCTATGTATATATATTTTTTCACTTGCGCATTTTTTTGCATATATTTTTTTTGACTTGCGCATTTTTTATTTATTTATTTTCTTTTCATCATTTTTTTCAAGGGCTGACCCACGATTCAAAGATACAAACACCGGTCGGTCTTTGAAGTGTCCTGAAGATCTATATGCAATCTAACGATTGCTTATGCAGGGGGTAAGCTGACCATGGTGTAGGGTAGCAATTCAGAATATATTTACAAGCGTGCGCGTGTGTGCGGCATCTAAAAAGCAGTAAAATCTTTTTTTTTCCAGATATAAAACAGAAAAATAAAATAGATATGACATGTCTTCCTGTTATTTGTGGATTTCTCGACTTTTTTAGTTTGAGCGCGAGCAAGCAAGCAATCATATCAAGAAATAGAAAGAAAAGCGGAGAATCTATCTATTCCTATTAATTACAAATTGGTCCTAATCTCCAAAATAAAATGACAGAATGAAATAATGAATTTACAAATTTTGTGTAATAAAAATAAAGCAGAACGGAATAATAATATAGAGCAGAAAATAAAGTAATAATAAAAATAAAGCCCTGGCCCTTTTTATTGTGCTGCTCGGAAATTTATTGCACATATTTTTTTTTGATTTTTTTTGAATTTTTTTTTGAAAAATATATATTTTGGCCAAAATACAAATTTCCCCCCAAAGTATACACTCAATCCCACATCACTACCCAACTTAAGTTTTGTGCCAATTTGGTATCCGATGTTGCCATTTGTGTCAATTAACTTTTTAAAGAATTGACGTTAACTCTCACGTGCTCTTGCGTGATGGGTAATTTCGTCATTTCCTTTACAAAACAGGGGACAAAAATCGGGAAAAATTACCAAGGCGTAAAATGAAACATCGCCGGACTAATTTCACCATGAAAGGAGGAGATCAACGATGACCATGGCCTCCCTTCCTCCGTCAATCACAACTCTTCAAATTACCTAGCAAGATGGAGGATCATATCCACAAATATATACACGGATGTATAGGAACGCAATATTTAAATGCTTAGAAAAATATAACAAGCATACTTTAGCCAGAAACAAAAGAAAAACAAATTTTTTTTACTGAGTCTAGCCCTCTATTTTTATTTAAAATAAAAACGATCTCTCTAGTAGAGTCGCCACTATGGGTGCCCCAGATTGCGGCCCGCACCCCGCGCTCCCTTGGTTAGGGGAATGCGGCGTGCAGATGTGGACACCACGCTTTCCATTCCATCATCCCTTGTCTAGGGGAAGACGAAATTAAAAATGCGGAAAGGGTGCTGTCAAAAAGCGCGTTGAATACGCCTCGGTCACTTCAGTGAATTTTTAGTCCGTTATGAGAGTTATGAGTTTTCTGTATCAGGTTATCCTTTTTTTAGGGGATAACATGATGGAGGAATACATCACCCATTTCATTCACATTTTCCCTTGTGTAAGGGAAAATGGAAAGTGCAAGAAAGGATGTTGCGGGCCCCACTATAGACTTTATGAAAATTGTCTTATGACCTATTTCGGATCACTATGAGTGCTTTGGGTTTTCTATATCAAGTTATCCATTTTTTAGAGGGTACCAGGATATAGGAATACATCACCCTTTCATTCACATTCTCCATTTTTTTAAAGGAAAACGGGAAATAATAAGAAATGATGTTGCGATGTCTCACTACGATCCAAAATGTTTTGATAGAGTCGCCATCTTTATTTTAAGGAAGAAATAAAGAAAAACCAAAAATAAAATTATAGATTGCAAAAACGGGTTCGGAGGCTAAGTTAAGAGTTGGGAAGGTGCTAGGCACCCAACTCGCCCTTTCGGTCTCAAAAACAGTTTTGACTAAAGTATGTTTTTTGTTATTTTTATCTAGCAAATAAATAAAGAATTAACTACCTACAAATACATCCATGTCTACATTATTTACGGACTTACAACTATCCCTTTCCAATAATTTACAAATACATCTAAAAATATTTGGCCATAATAATGACTTTTTTAATTTTATTTTCTAAATAAATCCGGGTAACACAACGACTTATATTTTTACATTGGGCCGGATGAAAAATAACTTTTTTTATTGATTAACGCCTTTAAAGGCTCACCTTTTAGAGCGTAGTGTGCTCGCTCCGTCCTTTTCGGGAGAGGGAGTTTTTTTTTTGCTTTTGTGCTCTTGCGGTTCGAGGCGAGTAACTGCTTCCGAAAGTTGCTTTTGGACACCATGAAACAGGCGGAACAACTGCTTGTTTTTTTGCTGCTGGCGGAAATCAGGCAGAACAACAGCTTGTTTCTGACGGATTTGGCCTTTTTACTCAGGCAGAGCAACTGCTTTTTTCGAGGTTTATGGACCGGGGAAATAGGGTGGATACCTAGCTGGGGGGCTAAGGATCACTTTGACCGGTTGGATTTGCGTTTGGAGGAGTTTTGGCACGGCTTCGAGGCTTTATAGGAGGGGGCGCTCACTAATCTCACAACGTAACAACAACGGTGAAAGCTTTGAGGGATTTCGGTGTGTCCTGAAAGCGAACCCCGAGGCCTCTATTTATAGGCTGAGTGAGGGACATCGAGGGAATTACTTTTCCTCTCTTCGTGCTTCATTTCCTTGTACAGAGTGCCGGAAGAATGATACAATGCGTTAACTGTAGCAACTTTGGGCTGCACTGTAGCAAATCTGTGCGCTGCCATAAGCCCTTTTGGGCGCCGCGCAAAGCTTCCTTTTAGGCCGCGCCACTATTCAATTTTTAGTCACTCTTTTGACACTTTAGCCCCTACATTTTACTGTTTTGCGCATCATGCTTTGTCTTTTGCATTATTAATCTCTGTAACTTGACATTTGTTAAGTTTTAACATGTCTTGATATCGCATGCCAGAGTTACATACCCGAGGTACGAAATTGGGATGTCTACACTTACTAAGCACCATCACCTAGATCATCTAGGTTTATCACAAGTCGACCCAAAACTCTATGAAATATGTTCTTGCCTGGTGGCCATTTTATAAACCATATTTTAACCTCACATTTACCCGACTTGGGATGAGAGTATTACAGTTTACTTTTACTGGTACGCGTAACTTACAATGATTAAATTACGCAAAAAAATATGTAAGACGACTTTACGTGTATTTTTTGTAATATCGATCCTTCTTACACGACTCACCGTATATTTGTGGGTTAAGTTGTGAGAGAGTGAAACTCCATTTAAGAAGTAAGATCCATAAAAAGCAGCCATAGAACAAATAAAAACAAAAACACTCAAATATTAAAGTAGTCATAGAACAAATAAAAACCCAATTACCTTTACATTAATACTTAATACATCACCTATGAAATACTTAATACATTACTTTTTAAAAAAGTGGACTTAATTGCCCTTTGCCATTTTATGAGTAAGTGAAAAAAAAATTACGATTGGTCTCAAATCGGTCCCAATGCCTGAATTTTTTTTAGGACCGGTCCCAATGCCTATTTTTTTTTTTTTAAGGACTGGTCCCAATGCCTAAAATTTTTATTTTTTTTCTTAGGACTAGTCCCAAACCAGTCCCTATGCTGAATTTTTTTTTATGACAGCTCACAAATCGATCCATATGCCTGGGGAAAAAAAAAATTTTGTTAAGGGTAATATAGTATTTTTACAATAAAAAGTAATGTATTAAGTATTTATCATATGTTGTATTAAGCATCCTCCTTACCTTTATATTGATTCAATCAGACAAAAATCATGGGAAGGGCCTCGGGCTAGGGGGAGGGGAGAAAGTAAAGGTACCTTGCCAAGTCCAAGATTAATTCTTAAAATCTACTAGATTTTGTTCTTCGTGCCTATGACACGGTATTAGTATGTAGATGATTAGTGTATGAAGTGAATATGATACGAATAAATTAATATATGTTTGTGATTTTGTTAGGGGTGAGATCAATGTACACTACACAAAACAAAACGATATCTCAAAAACTAAAGAAAAACACATGTTTGGATAAACAAATCCCATAACTGAGAGTGTATGGAGATTTGTTTATAATTAAAAAAAGAGTATAATTAAACATACAAAAGCATTTTCTCTCACACACACCAACCCAACATCTGATAATTGAAATAAACTTCAAATTGAAAATCTCAGACAAAAACTATAAAATAAATTGAATGAGACGAAGTGAATTAACAAAAGATTATTTGAAATTGAAAGCACAAAGATTTCAGATTAATAATGGAAAGTTAGCACAACTTTTTTAAAAAGAAACAAATTAAAAATACAAATATTTAAAATTACAAAAATTAATTACAAAACTTACGAACATTTTTTTAAAAAAACTAAATCTTTTTGCCGGAGGAAAATTAAATTGAGAGTTCAGTTGATTATGATAACAATCAATTAAGAAACTACAAACTAAATATTTATAAAACAGTAAATCTAGGCTGCACACAAAATTAAAAAAATAAATTAAAGATAATCATGGAGAAGAAACTGGATAATTAAGGCGATAAGATCTCAATAAAATAATAAAAGTCTAGTAAAACCATCAAATAGTAAATCTTAGTTAAGGCACATGTCTGTAAAAAATTGAGATTTGTAATTATATCTGATAAAAATAAATCCTGATCAGTAGTTAACATTTCAGAAAGATTGAGCTAAATTATAATATAGATTCTTCATAGCAATATATGTGGTTCATGCGTGTACTAACGAGTCGGTTAACCATTGTTTTAATCAAAGTATAAACCCAAAGTTGAAAGGTGTATTGACAGTTAATTCGTGCTTTATTCAAATAATTACTCGCTACCATCTCATTTATAAGGGTTAAGTATACCATTAGTCTTTGAACTTTGGACAAACCCATCATCAGTTCCCCAATTTTAAAAAGTTTCATCACTGACCAAAGTAGACCTTTTTTGGCTCATCAGAGGTCCCTAAACCTAACACCGTTTGTGTATTTCCGTTAAGTGAGCATATGCCACTCACATGCACAAAATAAGGGAGACCATGTATAACATTATCAAAATAAGGGGACAATGTAATATGAAATTTTTATGGTTTAAAATATTTTTTATGTACATCAATAGCAGGAAAAAAAAACCCAAATTTAGAATTGGATTCTGTTTATTAGGTTTAGAATATTTTTTAAAAAATTCTTGGAAGATTGGTCATTATAAGTGATAACCATCAATGTATATGAGTCATTTAAAAATTAAAAAAGAATTTTTTTTATTTTAATTACTTTATTATAAGAAAAAATAAAATAAAACTTGTGATGAAAATGAGCAAATTTTTCTTATAAATACTTCACTATTAATTCTTTAAAATGTACAGTTTGAAAACCCCCTCAATAGAATGGGAACCTAATAATTTGAAATACTTCAATTTCTTCAATTTCTTCGGTGAATTTGCGCCAACACATTAATAAAACTTCATTAATCCATGTAAAACAAACTTGAACATCATTTTGCCATAAAAAGTAAAATATGTTATAAAGTAACAATTTTGTTCAAGGAATTAGCAAATTTGTGGAAACTTGTTCAGGGTCCTTCATCAAATATTCCCCCAAATCTACTCAAAAAAAAAAAAAAACCAACCAAAACCTTTGAAAAAGTGGTCCACGGTGCACCATCTACCACCTTCCACTGCCACCCACCATCAATTGGGGCCATCAGAAAATCATTTTCAATTGTCGGAAAATGCTTCTTTTCATTAATGTTAATTAACACTCGTATTTTTTACGGTCAAAAAATATAAAAATATATTATCCATTGTAAAAAAATGATTTCCAATAACAAAACAGAAATATCAAACCCATATAATAATCCAAATTTAATCATAAAACGAATTAATATGAAGAAAGAAAAAACCGAACACAATTCTCTTGGCAAGCCGAAACAAATTCGAACCAAATTACGATGGAAAAATAGTATCGGTAAATTCAAATTCAGGAAGTAAGTTTTGAATATATAAGAAAATTAATGGAAAACGAAAACGTAGACGAGAAAGAAGTCAAAAACCGAACCTCGAACTTCATTTTTGAGGCGGTTGGGCTCGACTCGAACGGGATTAGAGCCTTGCAAGAGATTGATGAAGTCGTCGAGCTCGGAGGCGGTTCGGGAACTAGAAGATGACGTCGCCGACTTTTTTCGTGACCTGAAAGAAGTCGAAGAAGCCACCAGCTTCAACGACTCCGGCGTGGCTTCGCCGCTGCCGTTGCTAACATAAACACATGCCATTTAAATTGATTACAGTATCTTAGTCAAACGCACGGAATTCGATCCTTCAATTTCACAGTAAATACATGGTGACGATGATATCAAATTATTTAATGAAATCTAGAGAGAGAAAGAGGAGAGAGAGAGAAGTTGAGGAAGGATTTATTTAGTTCTTATTTGGTGGAGATGATGGTATTAAAATTTTCACTTTATCCCTTTATTTTGATGATGTTATACATGATCTCCTTATTTTGTGTATGTGAGTGACATATGCTCACTTAAAGGAAATATACAAACGGCGTTAATGCTAGGGACCTCTGATGAGCAAAAAAGACTTATTTTGTCAGTGGTAAAACTTTTTTAAATTAAAGGACTGATGATAAATTTGACCAAAGTTTAGAATTAATGGTTAAGTCCATTTATAAATTATATTGGTCAAATTTTCTTTTTTAACTATTAACTTTTTCAACCAAAAAAGATTGGAATTGGTTTTATGTAAGAGCATCTATT
This sequence comes from Codonopsis lanceolata, assembly GCA_013146195.2. Taxonomy (NCBI): domain Eukaryota; kingdom Viridiplantae; phylum Streptophyta; class Magnoliopsida; order Asterales; family Campanulaceae; genus Codonopsis; species Codonopsis lanceolata. The sequence continues at coordinate 87,475,607 of CM028377.1, read as the reverse complement.
GTGAGGAAGGATATTTGGATAGATGATTTCAATTATGGGTAAAGAATTCATTACTTCATTTTGAGATAACTAAAGAGAGAGAAAGTAAATACTAAATGGAAAAAAAAAAAAAACGAATTACAAATCAAATAGTGTGTGCACACAGTCACCAATTACTTTATTGACTTTTCTTTTCTTCTAAGAATCTAAGTGAGTCATTATGCGTTTAGAAATAGAAAATACTACTCTCCCCATCTCAAAAAAAAAAAAAAAAAAAGTTGTACTCTTCTCTAGCTTTGATATATTAAAAAAAAATAGTCTCTTTTATTAAAATAAATTTATTTATATTACGGTTCAAAGAAGAAATAAACAAGTAAATTCACAATTTTAAAAATTAAGTTTGACTTATTAATGAGATTATTTCTTGAAATGAGAAATTGAAAGTACTAAAATTGTCCCTTATTTCGTGCTACGAATATTTCTTTTCTTTCAATACCTAAAAGTTATTTAGAGTGTATTTTACATGAGGCTTTTTTATATTTTCGTTTCTTAATGAGGTTTCAAATAAAAATGAAAAATGAAAATCTTAATACCTTAAACAGAAAACAGACCATAACAAATCTAAGTGCTTGCTTGCGAAACAGAAACGTATATGACAATGACATGATTGTTTGTTTGTGAAGATCTTTCTCAAAATGAAACCTATGTGAGATTGATTATAATATTAATTCGTAAAATAAAGTTTTATTTTCTTATAATTTAATTTATTAATTTATTTTGATCGGATTAAAGGGATTTGTCCTATATAATATACTCGATCATACTGTTTTTCCTAACTTTTTCCATTCTTTAAAGAGTCGCGCCATACCGACCCCATCCCTATTAGTAACAAATATGCCAAGAATGGGGAATTTTTATTTTTCTACTACCTTCATTTTAGGTCATAATCTATTATTTTATTTTGAGATATTCTATTAAAAGTGATCATTTTAAAAATTAGATTTAGTATCGCTCTTTACATGTGATATAAGCATCTTGTGTATGCTTAGATATTTTAGAACTACAACCAACTCCAAATTTATTAATATATCTTTAATTTATTGATTTTAGAAAATACACTTTTAATCCAAATAAAGAAAGTAGTATAGAACCAACAAAAATACTACTCCCTCCATTTTCAAATTATCGTTTTTTTTTTTTCATTCGTTTCTAAATAATTATCCTCTTTAAAAAAAATATTTTAGGAAAATATTTTTACCACTTTATCCTTACTTTTTTACTTATTTTAATTATGGTCACATACTCAATGGTATTAAAAAAACCGCATATTTCACAAATATTTATAATACAATCAATTTTTTTTAAACAATGTATCATATTAAAGTGGATAATATTTTGAAAATTGAGGGAGTAACTTTTTGTGGATATGTTATAAGAACACGAATGAATTTCTTTGTTCCCTTATCCATTCTTCCACCCAAATCCTTCACTTTTCAATTTTCCATGTAGTCCATTATTGAAGTTACTGATGAGACTCTAGAGAGAACTAAATCAATTAATGAATCAACTTTTGATCCAAATCCGATCTAGGTTTATTTTATTTTTAAGATATATGTTAAGCTTTTTGACCGGATTACATAGGTACTTAATATAACACTTATAAAATATTTAATACAATATTTTTGAAAAATATTTGATCAAAATACCGTTTACGTAATTTAATTTTTTCGTTTTTTATTAAATTTAATTTAACAAATTTTAAATTAAAAAATATTTTAAACACAATTAATTTTTTAATTAATTTGATTTAGTTACTAAGTGAAAAATTATATTTGAGTAAAAATATTTTAAACACATTTGCATACGTATTTTTCTCTCGGTCAAAATTTCAATCAGTTAAAACTTCCAAAAAGTCTACCAATTTTGAAGCAAATCGGCAAAAAAAGTGTTGAAACATGGATATGAATAATGATGATGATATTATATTTACCAATGACGCGACCTTTACAATAATCTTTACTTCTAATTGTTCGATTTTTATCTCCAAATGTTAAATTTTTATCTGTTAATTTATTTTTTAAATGTTTAAATAAAAAATAACAAAAAAGAAATTTGGGGAATGAGTTTGGACCCGATTGGGTGGCAGTCCAAATGTAGGGTATGGGTTTGAGGACTGGTTGGTTAGCAGTCCAAATGGGGGGATGAGTTTGGACCCGATTGGGTGGCAGTCCAAATGGGTGGTATGTGTTTGGGACTAGTTGGGTAGCAGTCCAAATGAGGGGTTTTTGAACTTGTTTCTTTTTTTTTTAATTTAAATCTAATTCAAATCAAATTAATTATTAAATTTTAAATTAGCTAATTTAAATTTAATAAAAAAACAAAAAAATTAAATTAAGTAAAGGGTATTTTGGTAAAATACTTTTCAAAAGTATTGTATTAAGAATTTTATAAGTATTGTATTAAGTGTGCCCCTTACCAGATTATGATCCGATAACCTAACTAATTGGGCTCAAATCTAGTGGTGATCAGACGGTTAGCAACTTGATCCAACGTAACATAAAAAATATAGTAATGTTATAAATATAAAATTATTTATTCGAGTTTTTAGTCATTACTTATTACTATTACTAATTACTTTATCCAAATTCAACTCAATGAAACGAGCTTTGAAATATCATAGAGGTGATCCGATCCGATCCATTAATTTCTTAACAAATCAAATTTAGATACGTGATATCTTATCCCATCTGAATCCATTCTATTGACAAGCCTAAAATAAGAAAAATACAATTTACTTTTTTAATCAATTAATTAAAAATTGGACTTGGTAAACAGCCATGTGTCTACGTCCACATCCCAAACTACACTTCAAAATGCTTTGTCACAACTAAAAATTGCATGTCTCAGCACTCAACGAATCTCACCATATGACTATGCCGTGCTTGACCTGTTGACCATGACCTACTAATAGTTCGGTCCCATCCTCTGTATATGTGACGACCTCAAGTCAAGCACCATTTTAGCCACCAAGCAAGAGCTTTCGGTTTCGTCTTCTTGTGTATAAATCAATTTTTAATGAGAAAAATTCTCAATTCTAGTGCCCAATAATAACATCTCATCGTAGTTTTGAGCATTCTGACCTAGAAATATCTTTGAAAACCAAAAAGAAAATAAAAAATATATTAAGTAGAGATGTTAATCTGAACGTCCTTATCGGTTTTGCTCTAATCTTTTCGGTTTTGATCTCTAATAAATTACGGTTTAAATGGATCACTGAAAATACAAGTCTAATCCTATCTGCTTCGGTTTAAACGGGTTATGCATAAATTTTTTTTAAAAAAGAATGCCTGCTTGTAAATTTAAACTTCGAAATCAAGTAATCAACACAAACCAAACAAAAAAAATTATACAACGACATCACCTAAGTAATAAAATTCAAAACACAAACCATTGAAACTTCATAATTTTATTTAGTTCAATCAATCAAGTTTTTTAATTAATAGTCATAACTTATATATAGGAGTATTAGATTAAGTGAATTCAAATTAGTTTACACTTAAGGTATTTTAATAATTTTCTTAGGATGAAGTGGGTTGTCTGGTTAGATTTTGTAGAAATCTATGTAAACGAAAGAAAAACTTACTCTTTCATGCAAGGACTGTATTAAAAACTCAAAAATTTCAGTAGAGATATTAGTCAGGTCAACACTATCGGTTTTGATCCCTAATAGATTACGGATTAAACAAGTCGCTAAATAATCAAACTTAATCTTAGTTTTTCCAATTTAAACGGTTCAACCATGCGGTTTCGATCCTAGATTTAATCTCTAGTCAAGCAACCAATTTTGACTTAGAATTGTCAAGGCAACCCCACCACCACCCTACTATTTCCACCCTTAGCCACGATCCCCCACCTTATAAAACTCCACCGTGAATTTCCAAAAACAAATCACATCTTTACAAAAAAGAAACACAGAGAAAATAAAAAGATGAAGTTTTGGTTACTAGTTCTCTTCAATTTAGCCACATTGTCAGCAATTTCGGCTCAACAATGTGGTAGACAGGCAGGAAATGCCTTGTGCGCTAATGGGTTGTGTTGCAGCCAACATGGCTACTGTGGCACCACCGCTGACTACTGCAGTAGCAGTAACAACTGCCAGAGTCAATGTACCGGCAGCACTCCGACAGTACCTAGCGGCCCTGGGACTGGTAGTCTTGGCTCCATAATTACCCCGGCTTTGTTTGATCAAATGCTTAAGTATCGAAACGATGGCAGATGCCAAAGTAACGGATTTTACACTTACAATGCCTTCATCAGCGCTGCCGGAACTTTCAATTCCTTTGGCACCACCGGAGACACCGACACTCGCAAACGAGAGATTGCTGCATTCTTGGCTCAAACCTCCCACGAGACCACCGGTAATCTTGATTAGAATTACGTTTCCTTAATACTATCTCCTTCTTTAAATAAGTGTTACTAACTTTTTAGTAAATAGTTGTTTAATTCTTTGAAGATAAATGAATTAGTATAACTTTGTAGAAGTGCGTGTGTGTGTGTTTTTAAATGTAAAGTGGCCATATGACCAAGATTTTAATTTTTTCCTTACTTAATGTGGTGTAGGTGGGTGGCCAACTGCACCAGATGGTCCATATGCATGGGGATATTGCTTTATTAGGGAAGGAGGCAGCACTTCAAATAATTTCTGTACTTCAAACCAGTGGCCCTGCCCTGCTGGTAGGCAATACTATGGCCGAGGACCCATCCAACTCACCCAGTAAGTTTATCAACAAGTTTTCATCTTGAAAAGTCAAACATAACGATTGCAATACAAATAAAATTTACGGTGAAATTTTTGATAAAACTAGGCTTGTCACTAGCAAATTGCACAAAAGTAACAACGGTGCTTAAGTGGTGAGAAGCCTCACTTATACTTAATATGTTGTGGTACCGATAGGTAAGTGAAAAATCACTATTTATCAGAGAAAAAAATAACACGAGAAGTTAGGTATCTCGGTATTGTAACAAGCTGAGTATCTTTGACTTCTTCTCTTCGGTATGTTATTCTCTTTGACTTGTGGATTGACTTTTCAGCAACTACAACTATGGGCTAGCTGGAAGAGCACTTAGATTGGACCTGATCAACAATCCTGACTTATTAGCCACAGATGCGACCGCATCATTTAGGTCCGCCCTGTGGTTCTGGATGACTGCACAGGATAACAAGCCGTCAAGCCACGACGTCGTTCTCGGGAGGTGGACTCCTTCGGCTGCGGATAATGCAGCCGGTCGGGTACCCGGCTACGGGGTCATCACCAACATTATCAACGGTGGGGTTGAGTGTGGGAGTGGGCAGAATGATAGAGCTGCTGATAGGATTGGATTTTATAGGAGATATTGTAGCATTTTGGGAGTTAGCCCTGGGAATAACTTGGATTGCAACAATCAAAGGCCTTTTAACCAATAAGGGTACAATTGTCTTAAGGGAATGAATAAATTGCCAGTGATTCATAGCAGGAAGATATCTGCTTGATGTAATAGGGCAATGTTTGTTATTGTTCAAATAAAAATATTTTAACCCGTAATGGTTAGAAAGGTTGAACTATTTGCACTACAAGAAAACAGGGCAATTGAAACAGAATTTTGCAACAGAATTGAAATCCGTTTCAATGTAAAAAGTGCTAAAGGGAAATTGACTTGCATAATTAATTTTGCAACTAATATTGCAACGAAAAACTATTTTGTCGCATCCTGTTTGGGGAGAAAAGTTGGAGGGAATAATACCGCGCTAATTTTGCAATGATTTTTGAAACGGATGAACTTCTGTTTCAATTTTCTTTTTCAATTTCAGTTGCATTTATTAATATAAGATTTTTATATTTTAAACTTCAAAAAATTGACATTCAGTTTTGGGCAAAAAGTCTGGAGGGAAGAAACCCGCGGGAAGAAACCCGCCTAATTTTGTGATGGATTTTGTAACAGATAAACTCTCTTTTCAAATTCTTCATTCAATTTCGGTTACAATTAATCCAAAATGATTTTTATTGTACAAACCTAAGCTAGACCGAGGTAAAGAAAACCCTCGATCAGATTACAACCCTCTTTCTCTCTCATCCTCTCTGCAACCTTTGGTTCACAATCAGATTTCGTCCAACCATCTCTTCTCAAAATCCATCGTCTCTTTCTAACAGCCACACCACACTGTCGAACTCATCCTCAATCTCGGGTTTGAATCTGCTCTAGCTTGAGTTTGGTCAATGAAGCTCAACCCGTTCTCTATCCACTGAACAAGGTATTATTCTATCTGAGATTGAATCCTTCTATTTTTTTTTTTTTGGGTGATTGATGCAATAGTGGGCATCCTACTGTTGCTAGATATACTTTGGTACTCTTAAGATTGGATGTTATATGCATAAATGTTGTTAGTAGAGGGGAATTCAAGCAATGTACTGCTCTTCTTATATTCTGATCTGTTCTTAGGATCCTAGTCCCTAATTTACAATTCTTATTTTGGTGAATTGATTTTTTTGTCATTCATAAGAACTTAGTAATTTATGAATGACAGAAAAATCAATTCACCTTGTTATATTTTATTGGGACAATGATTTTTCTGATTTTTCTATCTCTGATTTTTCTGTACATTGATTTTTTTAGTTACAATATGTATTTTTGTTTCAATATCTTGTAAATTTCTTATACAAATTTGTGGGCTTGTGAAGGTGCATTACTTGGTATTGTTATCATAAACTGATCAATGCATGCTTGATGGCTAATGTATAATAAATTTAGATGTGAACATGGTATTGGGTTTGACGTAAACCTTCTTATATGTTTGATACGGTGAGCGACTGACCAACACACAAGCTGTCCAAGGCTGCTATGAACAGCCACGAGCTGTCCCGAAAATTCTCCAAAACAAAGATTTAATACTCTACCTTAGCAAGATTAATTGGAAAAGTATCTCAAGACTAAACAACCCTATCAAGATCACTCAATAATCAGACCAAAATCAAAAGGTAGGTTGGATAGAATCACTTCCAACTGTCACAAAATCACAGAACAATATAAAGAGATAGTTTCACGGGCTGGGTAATTATGATCAGTTCACCGGTTGAGATTCACTCTCTCAACGTGAAGACACCGTTGTGAATTTCTTCCTAGCCTTTAAGAAAGAAGAACACTCGGAAATTTGAACAAAATGTGTTCGATTTTCTATAACCTTTTTTTTTCCATGCTACTGAACTCTTTAAACGTGTTCAAACCATGTATGCTTCATCAGAGTGTTAATTTGGGGTGAATTTGAAGCCCTTAACTGATCCTGCTGATGTAGCCTTCACCCTCTTACCTAACATGGGATACTTTGAATTTATACCATTGGGAGAGAACTGGACACTTTTAATGGATGGGGACGTCCCCCAGAGTAAGCTGGTTGATCTGGTGCACGTTAAACTTGGTTGCTTTTAAGAATTGGTGGTTAGTACATTTTCTGGTAAGTGTTTTCATATTTTTCCCTTCCAGGAATTTTGTAATAAATAGTTAATTTGTTGTACCTTAGAGAAAATGCTGACAAATAAAAAGCCGAAGATTTTCCTTGTTTGCACTTCTTAGCTACCTATCATAGAATGTGTAACATATAATGCTTACTTTCCCTGGGATGTTATACCGAGACTAAATCGATATCGTATCGGTGATGTGTTCCAAGTGACTGGATACCACAATCTAGCCCCACAATTTCGGTTCATCTGCAGGAGAAATGTCGTTCTCAGCATTGACAACGATAAAACTAATAAAGAAGACTTGCATAAGAGTTTGATGGCAGCAAAAAGACTTTTAGAACCCTACAATGCTCTACTAGTGGATCCCTTGAAAATAAGGCTTATCAGGGTAAAGTCTCTATAACTCTCGTTATTCTGTGTTCTGCTCTAGTTTATTTACCAGTAAGGTAGTCGTGTTTTTGACTTAAGAGCCTTTTAGACCACAGTCTGTCACAGCTTAGTGATAATCTTTCCTTTGAATGCTTTAATATAATTTTCAACGGCTAAGTGCTGTAGTGTGTGAATGGCTAGGAGTATAGAGGATTCATCAAACCCTGTAAAAACATAACGGCTGAAAGAATTGATGGCAACATTGTTGTGGTGATCTTCATTTCCAAATCGTTGTTTATTCCAACCATGAGAGTTGGATCAGGGAAGCTGTAATCTAAGTTAACATCAATGTCCATGGTACCTTCTATTACTTTGACGACAACAGACATTGAAGGCCTCCTGGTATAATCACCTTGAAGACACCAAGCTGCAAGCCTCATCATTTTCACAGCTTCCAACACTCCCGTCACTTCCATGTTGTCGACAATGTACTTGTCAACCAAATCAACAAGCTGATCCGCTTCTGCTTTTGTCTTGAACAAACAGAGCAAATGCATGAGTTCCTCTGGCTGTGAGCGATCCAGATTTTTCCTTCCGCAAACAACCTCCATAACAACAATCCCAAAGCTGTACACATCTGCCTTTTCTGTAATAACTGAGGTCAACCATTCAGGGTCCAAATATCCTGGAGCTCCTCTTATTGTGGTCACTATCTTGCTCTGATCTCTGTCAGCTAACTTTGACAAACCAAAATCAGATACCCTAGCATGAAAATTTGAGTCCAACAAGATATTTTGAGGCTTGATATCTAAATGAAGAATCCTCTATCTGCATTCATCATGGAGATATGCTAACCCTTTTGCTATATCAAGAATGATATTCATTCTTAATTGCAAGTCCATACGAGCTTCAGCAATATTTTTTCTAAAAATCCACCTATCTAGTGATCCATTTCCCATGAACTCATAAACCAAAAGCCTATTAAATTTTTCAGCACAAAAACCAATCAATCTTACCAAATTGACATGATGGATGCTTCCTATAGTTAGGACCTCAGCCAAGAATTTCTTTTTCCCTTGGCCCAAACCATCTAGACGCTTCACTGCGATTTTCTCTCCGCTGCTGAGCTGCCCTTCAAAAACTGAACCAAATCCCCCTTCTCCGAGCTTTTTCTAAAAATCCATCGTAGCTACCTTTAACTGTTCATAGGAAAATCTTGTGGGCATTCCTTCCACTTGTTCAAAGTTCTCATCCCCATCCTTGTCTATTCCTCGTCTCTTCCTTGAGCACATAATCCAGATGGCAATAACCATCAGTATGATAAGTAGCATTCCCCATAACCAAGAAAAGGCTGAAAAATAGCAACTTTACAAGAGCAGTTTGCCAGACATACCTGTTCGCAGCTCTCAAAACTATTGACACCTTGAATGGCTGCATCATCATTGTCAATGTACTTGAAGTACCCCACGTTCTGAAGGTGTACTAGTACATTTTAATTGGGACCATCGCACCTTGTTGGGTTCTCCTCCCTGCACTTACCAGATGCTGAGTCTCGAACATATCCAGCTGGACAAGAGCAGCGTCCACTCAAGCAGAGTGCAAAATTGCCGCAGACCGTGGGATAATCGCAGTCAGTCATATCATAATTTGCTAAAAGGTCCACAGTCCCATTTTCCTTGGTGTAAGCTCTAAAATTCCCATCAGGATCTAATCTCACGAAAAGAACACTAAATGGTGATGAAAACACATCATAGAGCTCAGTTGAAGGTACGTAGAGTCCAAGAGTTCCATTTATGTACTGCAGATACATAGTTTCATTGTTTTCGCCAGTAACATAGAACCGCAATTTCCGTTCTAAGTTTTAGTACTGAATCATTGTTTGTACAATTGGGTGAATTCTGGCTTTTATAAGAAAACAAACCTAGCTGTATTCACATATGTTACTTGCTCATGCAGCTTTTCTTTCTGAATCATCTGTTAAATAATTCAATTTAGTTTTTCGTTTCCAAAGATTATGCATCTGGTTTGTCATGTAATCATATTTTTATGACTACTTTATGATCACATATCCGGTGAGACAGTGGATGGAGCTGGCATCGAATGTTGGAACTTTGATTTTTTTTTGAATTTTGCTTTTACAATCTGCTTTACTTTAGAGGGGCAAGCTCTTTGTTATTGACTAAAACATCAATTTCTTTCTCAGGGAGGTTTTTTATGCTCTAAGTGTAAACATTTGGTAACCATAGTGATCTATAGTTTCAGAAAAGGTCTAGAAGAGAAGTAATATCATTCAGGTCCATTGGTCACTCTCCTTTTATTTCGTCTTACAGCCTTTACTAGATTAGGATGATATGGTGCATTTTAGGTGGAAAATGTCTAACCTGATAGAAATGGACAATTACTGGGGAGTAAAGTTTTCTTCAACCAAAAATTAAATAGTGGCACTGATGTGTTGAGTCTTGTTGCGTGCCAGTTTGTGAATAACAGTTTTACTTATGTATCAATGTATGTGAATGCAAGGGCAAGCCTTGATCCCACGGTAAAGTTAGCTCAAAATTTTAACTGGGTATCAGTGGTAAGAACTTTGGAAACCAACTATTGGCCAGCGTTGCCTTGGCGGGGGGGTGGGGATTGGGGAGAAGAGCTAAGGATGTGATGAATAGACTTTTTTCTTACAGTAGTTGCAGAAGCCTCACCCACAGCAGAAGCCTCACCCACAGGTCATTCTTTTAATGTATGTGATTACTGATCAAGGTTCTTAGTTCTTACTGCATGAAATATATCTTGTACCATGTCCAGAACATGCGAAATCTAAAGAGTGTTGTGTTATGTTCCAATGGTAGTCACAGTGTCACTGCAATCTTATTTATGGCTGTGCTACATGTTTCTTTTGGGATATTTCTTGTGCTTATATATTTATCTTTACCTATAAAAAAAAGTTTCTTATGGGATAGCTTGTTTTGAGTGGCAAACAAGGAATGGGTTAGATATTGAATTTTGCTATATTGTTGAATAGTGAATGTTATGCCACATTTGATTGAAGTATAGTTTTCAATTTAGTAACTTTGTTTACTGGCTGAACTTGGTTGCTGATGGTTCAGGCTGAAGTCCTTGTGCTATTTGGACTTAATTTCATTTGGTGCTATATTGCATTATTTGAATGTAGGGTTTGCAATTAGCTTATAGGGTTTTATTGTTCAAAGGTAGGATTTTGGTTAGATTTTAATTTTCGGGTGACTAGTGATGGAATTGTGCAGGACATATATTTGTTGGTTGCTTTTGATTTGATATTAGTTATATCTAGGCCCGGCATTTGGATGAGTTTGGATGGGTAACAGGTTGAAATGAGTTGAAATTTGTTAGAACTTGATTATGAAATGTGACTCTTCCTTTCTTTTCTGTCATAGTAAGATGATCTAATTTCCTTTCAGGTTGGTAGTTCCGCCGCACGACGATGTTGTCAAGTTTCCTTTCAGGTTTGTGAGTTTATTTATGTTAATTCATCTTTTTTACGAATTTACTTTGAGCATTTCATTTTTTATAAATGTATCATTGATCTCAATGTTCATAATATTATTTAAAACCCAAGTTGAAAAGTTAGTTATAATATTAAAATTTTAACATTTTAGGAGGATTATACTGCTCGAAAGAAAGGTATAGATTTCGATCCCACAGCTTGGGTTGATGCATCTGGTGGTGTTGCAAAAAATCGTTTGTATGGCTTTGGTTCGTTGGTTCCTGCATCAAAAATCTTGAGTGGCAGTGGCAGCGCAAGTTACTCGTCACATGGAAGTGTGAATGAAGATTTCACACAAACCCAACAATTTCAAGATAAGCTTTGTGAAAGAGTAGAACAAGTGAGGGAAGATATTCAAAAATAAATACAAGCTGACAATGCTGCGGAAATTGAGAAAATCAAAACTGATTTCAAGCTAATGCAAAAAGAAATTCGGTCACTTAGAGCCCAACAAACTCCACCGATGTCTATGTAGTTTGACAGTTAGACAATGCCTTTTGTTAATCACTTGGAGGCTCTCAACATTCTCTACACTTTCATGTGATACGACACTTCGACAATGACTTTTGAATGAAATACTTAAACTTGAGTTGTTTTAAATGTTTGATTTTAGAGTTAATTTTTTTTGTAGAATGTGAAATTTGAAATGTTCAATCAGGTACGCTAATATATATATATATATATATATATATATATATATATATATATATTCCAACGGAAAAGTCTGTTGCAAAAATGCAACGAAAAAGTCTGTTACAAGAATGTAACAAGCAATGCAACGAAAAAAATATGTTGCATTCTTGCAACAAAAAATGCAACGAAAAAATCTGTTACAAGAATGCAACAAAAAATGCAACAAAAAAAAATCTGTTGCATTCTTGCAACAAAAAATGCAACGAAAAAGTCTGTTACAAGAATGCAACAAAAAATGCAACAAAAAAAATCTGTTGCACGAATGCAACAAAAAAAGTCTGTTGCAAGAATGCAACGGAAAAGTTTGTTGCAAGAATGCAACGTAAAAAATTAGTTGCTATTTGTAATGCGCCAAATGTCCTTTGAAACACATTTGCAACCGAAAATTTTGAAATTGCAACGCTCGGTTTTCGTTGCAATATCATGCAACGGAATACATACGGTTGCATAAAATTTGCAACGAGGGTTTTCCAAACGGAATTTGCAACAAACTTTTTCCGTTTCAATCATCTGATTGTAACGGATTTTCATTTTTTGCAACGGAATTTTCCGTTTCTGTTGCCCTGTTTTCTTGTAGTGTTGTGCATCTCTAATTCTATTCTGATTTTTTTTTTTCTTTTCCTTCAATGTTGCTATTCCAACAAGAATTGTGGTTGAAATTTGTGTTATTTCAACCATATATCATGAAAATATGCACATTTTTTCTTAAGACTCAAAGACTTATCTCTAAGCCAAATAAAACTACGTGACAGTAAAACTCTCCATGCAAAAATTTCACGTAGCTGCATTCCCAAGTTTGGCCTTATCAAATCGAAGAGAAACACTCGAATCCAGATCATTTATGATTAACAGCTTAAATGCATTGCGATCACACAAAATCCTCATATATACACATTCCGACACATACACACACACAAATACGTTAGTGTATGATAATTTTGTAAATGCAGGAGAGAGAGAGAGAAAGAAGCAACAAAGAAGTGTTTATTGATTTATATTTGTGATATATCAGCTTACAAGTAAACGCCTAAATTATATACTAGGGACAGGAAAATATCTCTAACATTAACAATCATATATAACAACTACCTTGTGTATTACATGAAAGAGTGGGAAACAAAAGAGAAAGAAAAGAAGCCGAGAGATTGAAAGAAGTACAGGATAGGAATGAGAGAAAGACCAATCCACCAACTTGGTGATGTATATTTTATATATCTATATTACAATAGGTCTTTGATTGCACATGTGCAATTGATAAAGGCTAATGAGGGGCTGAGATTCATTTAATTATGGAGATCTGACGGCCTGTATCAAATTTCAACGCCAAGCGTGTGAGAGCGGTTCCCCCAACTTCCCCCTCAATTTCCCCCTCCAAACCCACGTCTCTCACACTCCAGCCTTTTCTCTCTCAACAACAGCCCAGGATCACTCATCTGCTACCCTTTCATAATCTGCACTGGCCGCCGGCGAGCTGAGGTAAGAAATTCTTTCTCTCTCTTTCTCCATCTCTATCTCTTTCCCTCTCTTCTTCTCTGCGTGTGAAAGCGGTTCCCCAACCCCGCCCCCCTCCCACTTTCGTCTCCTCAACCCCTGTCTTGGTCACTCTCCAGCCTTTCATCTGCGTGGCCGGCTGTGAACTGTTGATTCGCCGAAGATGGAGGGGACAGGTGAGATGGATTGGAGGTGGCCGGAGGCGGCTGGACCCGGAGAAGAAGGGGGAGAAGATGAGGGGCCTGCTCGATTTGAACAGAGGAAGATGGTGCTTTGGGCAAAGACCGAGATGGTGGGGAGAACGGAGAGAGGCGAAGAGAAAGCGGGAGGAGGCGAGTTCGCTTGGCGTGCGTTAGCGAGAGAGAAGCGGCTGGGAGAAGGAGATTTGGCAGTGGTTTACATCCTGTTCTTTTTCTCTTTAGTTTTAAAATGACAGGGAGCCTAGACTACATTAGAATCTGGCAACCACTTTCCTGTGCATGCCAAGTGTTAGATGAAATGCCAAAACCAGTTTTCATCTCTTCTTTTTTTTCATTTTGTGCTGCTGGATGATATTTTACCCTATAAGGGCATGGAAATTATTTTTAGAGAGTTTCTCATTATTTTGCAAGTTATAAAAATAAAAAAATAAAAAAATGGTTTACATCCTAAAGAAATGTATTTGTATGACCATCTTCATGTCTTCCCAAGTTTTCCAGTATAGCAATGGTTTACATCCTGTTCTTTATTGCTGGTGGTTGTAGAATTGTGATTTTGGGTTAATCAATTTTATTGGGTTGTGAACTGTTTGATATTATGGGTTGTGAACTGTTTGATATTATTGATTGTTTGTCTCTTAATCAATTTTTAGGCTTAGAAATTATGGGTTACTTTGACTGATGATGCCTAATATTGGTTGCACTTGGTGAATCTTGATTGATTTCCCTTCATGAATTCTAATCTAGCATTTGCATTTGAAAACATGAACCAATTGTTATATCTATCCCACTTTTTGTTGAAGTTTTTATAGTCATGATTCGGTGAGCGGAGAATTTTTTGCGGTAGTGTTGTCCGTCTGTTGAGAATTGAAAATATTACTACTTACATAATTGGATTTGTATATTGATTTGTTTGCCAGTGGAGTTATAAACTGATTTTTTTCTGTGTCCTATTTTTCAGTGTTCACTCTCAGTGATTGACTGATCAGGATGTTAGATAATTATGCTAATAATTCAATGCGAAGTATCTTTATCATGAGCAGAAATGTCAACAAACCCAATTCCAATTCTTAAAGGTTTGAGTCACTGATTAACCATGGAATGATGGAAATGACTAAATTAGAATTCATTTGCAATTTCATGGTCTACAATTTCCACATTTTGAATATTGAGTAAATAGTTAAAAAATTATAAATCCAAGATCAGGACCTTTGCTTTCGTTTTAGTTCGATTATTCGTCCATCTAGCTTGATTAATCATTTAAATCACAACTACAACAAAAGTTTTGAGTTTTTCTGGTGTATAATCGATTTTGTTACTGTCTGAATGTAGAATCGAATACCAAGAACACACACATATCCACAATTATGATATATATATATATATATATATATATATATATATATATATATATATATATATTCAAAGTCCAAATTGTTACTTTTTCTTAGAATAGTCAAGAGTTTGAATAACAAGTACTGAAAATTCAGGAAGCTTAATTGTCATTGCATAGTCATTTATAAGTTCCAAAAATTTAATGGCATCTGTAAAAGACTACAAATAATCTGATTGCAAGACCAAAATCTAAATAGGATATGTCATCTAAAAGAATTAACAATCAACAACTTTTCAGTAGATCCTAATAATAAAAATTTTAAAAAAGTAGAAAAGATTATAAGTGATGATTTTAGACTCAAATTCACAAAATTTTAGTGTTTGCTCATTTTGTAAATTTGTAGCAAGTTTTAGGGATCAACAATGAGAAAAGGGAGGGCTCATGGCTTAGAGAGAGATCTCTTTATTTAAGACTGAATCAATGTATCATCTTTATCCCTTACAACATCTCGAGTATAGATTGATCAAGTTTCATACTAACACCGTCTCATACTGATATCATCTCACACTGGCGCCGTGCCATAGGCACGGGCACAAAATCTAGTCTATATTACAATAGACATGGGATTGCACATGTGCAATTGATAAAGGCTAATGAGGGGCTGAGATTCATTCAATTACGGAGATCCGACGGCCTTTATCAAATTTTAACTACAAGCGTGTGAGAGCGGTTCCCCAACTCCCCCCACTTTCGTCTCCCCACGTCTCTCAGAAAGCGGTTCCCCAACCCCGCCCCTCCCACTTTCGTCTCCTCAACCCCAAACCCACGTTTCACTCTCCAGCCTTTCATCTGCGACCCTTTCATCTGCGTGGCCGGCTGTGAACTATTGATTCGCCGGAGATGGAGGGGACAGGTGAGATGGATTGGAGGTGGCCGAAGGCGGCTGGATTGTAGATGAAGGGGAGGTGGACGCCAACAATTGAACAAGAAGGGGGGAGATTTCCCCGGAGAAGAAGGGGCCTGCTCGATTTGAACGGAGAAAGACGGTGCTGGAAAACGGGATTCTTGGACATGTGGATGGCGGAGATATTATCACAGTATAGATGAGGAGTATATAGGAAAATACCCAATTCTCGGTAAAGAAAGAGAACCAACGAAGTTCGAAGCCGTGATAAGC
>CM028377.1:87430231-87459255 GCA_013146195.2 Codonopsis lanceolata | reverse complement strand
GGCCGTATACCAATTCTGCAGAGGTTTATCAGCAATAGACTCGAACTCAACAGGGAGGTTTTCATAGCTAGTGCCTCCATCTATCATTCCCAAGAAATTGTCTCCTAGAGAATCATCAGAAACTCCTCTTTTTTAAACCTTCTTTGCTTGGTTGGTTTCCAAAATTCTCGTGTCCGCCACCGTGATTATTTCATTGTCGATGAGGTCCTGAATGACATTTTTGAGTGAGTAGCACTTGTCGGTGAGGTGACCACTGCAGCGATGGTATTCACAAAACTTGACATGGTTCCACGTGCTAGGTAGTGGGTTGGGTGGCTAATAATTTGCAATGGGTTTAAGCATCCCATGAGCCCATAGTGTTTAGAAGATTTCGGATCTTGGGGCAGGTAGATCATCATAATGCCTTGGGATTGGTTCTTTCTTTCCTTTTGGTTTGGGTAGAATACCTAGCTGGGGTTTGGTTGAATATCTGGGTTAGGTCTTTTTTTGTTGGTTCGGGAAGTATTGTGCTAAGAATTGGTTGCATGTGCTCCTGTTTAAGGGAGGTTCTTCTTCATGTGCACAAATCATTCCCGTTAGGGTTCCATAAGCCATTTGCTGGGAATAAGTATTTGAAGGATCAAGGGGAAGGTAGGTTTTTCTGGTTATGGTAGCAGGCATTTAGGTGAAGGAGCTCAGGGTTGGTATCTAGGGGAGGTGGATTAAGGTTATAAGTATTTGGAATAATACCACCTTGGGAAATAGGGTTGATAATTGGTTGAAAGCTAGTGTTTTATTGTTTCTTGGAGGCTTGGAAGAGGATGTTTTCTGTTGTATCAGGACATTTTATACCAAGAAGGAAAGAAATATTAGGAGAAAACTTAGGATTTTGACTTGTTGAGAGATAGTGGCGTGAGTTTCTGCAAAATTTGCCAAAAGATTGCCAACCACTTGGTTTGTTACCTTTTCCACACGGGCATCCAATTCTCTTTTTAGCCAGATTTCAAATCCAAGAGGAGGGGCATACTCAAGAGTTTCTTTTTCTGGTTTTAGACTGTTCTGCTCATTGCTGGTTCCAATCATAGTTTGTTTATTTTTGGCGGCCATTCTGCTCAAATCTGTACCCTCTGCACTGATTCTGCCTTTTTCTGATTTGACCCCGATACTTTTTGATTTGATCTCTGTGTTCGTATTCCGTATCAACCGACTAGTACTATTTTTGCATTTCAAAACTCGGGCTAGGTTTCTGAGGAAAAGGGGTTTGAAGGCATCAGAAAGGGTTGGTTGAAGGCTTTCTGGGTTTGGAGTACGTTGTGCCTTGATTATTATTATTTTATTATTATTATTCATTTTCCCTACAATTGATCGGACAAGCACCTGCTTTATTTTGACAGTCTCAGGACTATTTTTGGAATAGTGGATTCTTTCTCCAGAGTATAGGAACCTCGTATTCCACCTGCCTTTCGACTCCCCAAGATCAGACTAATCTCAGGCGAAGGGCATATACTCTTTCCGGGATCCACCATTCAAAATGGTCTAGGTCGAACATCAGAAAATTATTGGTCAGCCCCTGTGCATATTTTTATTCATATCTCTTTTTTTTTTCCTTTTTTTTGTTTTTGCTTATTTTTCTCTCTCTTTTTTTTTTTTGCACAAGGACTGGTCAATAATTCAAAGATATAAAAACCGATCGGTCCATGAAGTGTCCTGAGAGTCTATATGCAATTTAACGTTGGCTGATGCAGGGGGTAGGCTGGTCATGGTGTAGGTTAACAGTTCGGAATATCTCTACATGCGTGCACGTGTGTGCGTCATCTAAAAAGTAGTAAACTGTTAAAGAAAAATGGGGAATCTATCTATTCCTATTAATTACATATTGGTCCTAATCCGAAACTAAAATGACAGAATGAAATAATATTTACATATTTTGCGCGATAAAAATAAATCAAGCAGAATAAAGTAATAATAAAATAAAGCCCCAACCCTTTTGTTATACTGCCCGAAAATCTATTTTTTTTTTTTTTTTTGATATATCTTTAACGGTACCCGGAACGAAACTGCTGTAAGTGAATGGTTAGATGCACAAATATATATATAGATATATATAAAAACGCAATATTTAAAATGCTTAAAGAAACATAATAAGAATATTTTAGCCAGAAACTAAAGAAAACTTGCTTTTTTTTAAATGAAAATGAGTCTAGCCATCTATTTTTATTTAAAATAAAAACGACGTCCCAAGCAGAGTTGCTACTGTGAGTGCCCCGGGAGGAGATTCCCCCGGATCGCGCACTTCCTTGCTTAGGGGAACACGAGATTCGGGGAAGACATCACCCTTTTCATTCCATCTTCCCTTGTCAAGGGGAAAACAAAATTAAAAATACAAAAAGAGTTTTGTAAAGAGCGCGTGGAATACGCTTCGTTCACTGAGTGTGCTTTGGTCCACTATGAGAGATTTGAGTTTTTCTGTATCTCATCCTCCCTTGTTTAGGGGAAAACAAGATGCAGAAAATGCAACGCCCTTTTCATTCCATCTTCCCTTGTTTAGCGAAAAACGAAATTAAAAGTGCAAAAAGTATGTTGCAAGGGCGCGTTGAAATACGTCCGGCCTCACTGTGAACTTGAGTTCATTTTGGATCACTATGAGTGCTTTGAGTTTTTCTGTATCTCATTCTCCCTTGTTTAGGGGAAAACAAGATGCTGAAAATGCAATGCCCTTTTCATTCCATCTTTCCTTGTTTAGGGGAAAATGAAATTAAAAGTGCAAAAAGGATGTTGCGAAGAGCGTGTGGGAATACGCCCTGCCTCACTGTAGATCCAAAATGTTGTAACAGAGTCGCTATCTTTATTTTAAGGAGAAATAAAGAAAAACAAAAAAATAACCAGATTTTGTAAAGGGTTCGGAGGCTAAGTTACGAGGTGGGAAGGTGTTAGGCACCCAACTCACCCTTTCGGTCTCAAAATAGTTTTTGGCTAAAATATGTTTTTATTATATTTATTTAGCAAATGAAATAAAACATTTAAACATATATATATATATATATATATATATATATATATATATATATATATATATATATATATATATATCTATCTATATTATTACAAACTTGCAGCAGCTTCCTTCCAGGAATTATAAATATATTTATAAATATTTGGCCATAATAATGACTTTTTTTAGTGCTATTTTTTAAATAAAAATCCGGGCAGCATAACTGCTTATATTTTTACATTGGACCGGCTGAAAATAGCACTTTTTAATTAAACCTCTTAAAGGCTTACCTTTAAGAGCGTGGGGTTTGCTCGCTCTGTCCTTCTGGGAGAGGGTGTCTTTTGCTGTTGCGGAGATTCGGGCAGAGTAATTGCTTCCGAAAGTTGCTTTTAGGCCTCGGGAAACTGGCGGAGCAACTGCTTACTTTTTGATGTTGTTTGCATGCTGACGGCGGAAATCGGGCAGATAAACTACTTGCTTCTTGCGGATTTGGCGTCTGGATTCGGGTAAAGCAACCTCTTTTTGGGATTTTTGGACAGGGGAAATAAGGTGAAATCCTAGCGGGGAGGCTAAGGTTCACTTTGACTAGTTGGTTTTGTGTTTGGAGGAGATTTGGCGGAGCTTCGAGGCTTAGAGGAGGGGAACTCTCACAACGCTCTCTCAGAACTCACTGCGGGAGAAACTTTTACTGCGTGATCGCGGTGTGTGAACTGTGTTAGTGAACTTTGTCTGGAGTGCATTCACTGAAGCCGAGGCCTTCTATTTATAAGCCGAGATGGGGACTCCTTCGTCATTAAGTTTTCTCTTTTGTGCTTTACTGGCTTGTACTGTGCTGAGAGAGTTGTGCCAAAAGTAAAGAGCTACAGTGCTGGAAGCACTATTGGGTCCCACCCATAAGGGATCTGGGCGCCGCGCCAGGTAGGGCTATGGTGGCGCCTGGGGTCTTTTCTCTGCCTCTTTTTAACACTTTGGCCCCTGCATTTCACTCTTTTGCGCATCCTGCTTTCCTTTTGCATTTTTAAATTCTGTAACTTGACATTTGTTAAGTCTTAACATGTCTTGATATTGCATGACATGTTACATACCAGGGGTATGAAATTTGTGCCTGACTTTATCACCAATAAGAAAACAAAAGGCCAAAGGAATACGCTTAACGATTGCTGATTGCAGAAGCGAAATGAAGATTGTCCTGAACTGTGTTTTCAATCATCTTCTGTAATTGTGGAAATAATCTCCTTTTATAGGAGTAAATCGAGACTAATTAAAGACCATATCGATGATGAAATAAATCCACCATCAATAGCCAAATAATATCTCTCATTAAAATTGGTAATAACAACCCATAAAGTATGTTATTAATGTTGGAGTTACAAAAACAAAAGAATAATTAACAAAACGTGGGTTGGTCTGATTGTTGGATAAATTGTGTTTAAACTTTAAAGAATGAAATTGTGCATTTTGTGGCACAGATTTCTTCACGTGTCATTTGTGTAATGACAATGGTGATTGTGGAATTGTGTTCTACTCCGTGAGAACATCGAAATCATATATTTATTTGTCAAATTTGGTGTTTGGATGAATAAGTTATAATTGATTAAATTGTGGTTATTGGAAGTGAGTTTATCCCCACATGGAGAAATTAACAAAAACTTGAGTGGTTTATATGCAAGTACCTTATGTGGTAAGGGTAAGTTTGTATAGAATAGAGGCTCTCTCTCGCTCGCACATGAGTACGGTATCCCAAAGGCTAAATTGTTGGACCATGATTTGCACCCCCCCTACGCAAGCGTGTGAAAGAGAGCCTCTATTCTATACAAGTTTATCCTTACCACATAAGGTACTTGTATATAAACCACTCAAGTTTTTGTTAATTTCTCAATGTGGGATAAACCCACTTCCAACAACCACACTTTAATCAATCATAACTTAATTATCCAAAACCAAATTGGACAAATAAATATATGATTTCGATGTTTTCACGGAGTAGAACACAATTCCACAATTACCATTATCATTACACAAATGACACGTGAAGAAATCCATGCCACAAAATGCACAATTTCATTCTTTAAACACAATTTTTCCAACATATATATGAATGAAATTAGTAATTTTCAAAGAATCTTCCTCAGTCAATTGTTAATTTTCATTCAAAAAATAAAATAAAAATTCACATATAATAATTTTTAAAGATTCTAAATTGTAAAGTTGACCAAAATTAAATGTTTCATGCTAACCAGATTGTTGGTCTAATGTTGATTAATAAAATAATTGATTGAGCGTTAAAATATGATTTCACAAATTCAGATAATTTGAACCCCCAAGTTCATCAAATTACAACAATTACTTTGAGAAAGTTGCAATAGTAAGCTAGAAAAAGATTACTTTGAGAACGGAGAGCCTACAGTTGCGGATCTAAGTGAGGTCGTGGGCCGGGGGGGGGAGAGGGATGGGGATCCAACACATGATTAACTCT
This sequence comes from Codonopsis lanceolata, assembly GCA_013146195.2. Lineage (NCBI taxonomy): Eukaryota > Viridiplantae > Streptophyta > Magnoliopsida > Asterales > Campanulaceae > Codonopsis > Codonopsis lanceolata. Next base: position 87,453,808 of record CM028377.1, on the reverse strand, counting down.
CACAGATCTCAACCGTCTAAGCACGTTTTATTTCCAACTGATTCCCCAACCTTTAAATCCTTCAATTTCCTTAAGCACCTCTCTTCTTTCGTGGAACCCACATCGGCGGCGTCATGGACACGCACATTCACTTCCTCCTTAATTACCTCCACAATCCTACCCTTTAACCCTATTGCACTCCCACCCACTATCCTCACATCTTTCCCCACGTAATACCTCTCTTTACTTTCTTCTTTTTCGTATTACTCCATTGCCATTACTCACTGTCATTCTCTTTCTCTTTCTCTTTTCTCTTGTGGACAGCTTTGGTAGGCAGTTCACCAACGAACCCTAGCCCTTCCTTACAGGGGTTCGATTCCTCGAAACACGCTCTCCCTCTCTGCCTCTCTCCTGTTGGGTTTTCTCTCTCTTGATCGGAGATTTAGCTTTTTTCAAAATATCTTCGGCTTCCTTGGTGAAGATCTTGGTAGAAGATATGATTTCTTAAAATTCTTGGAAGATTTTATGTTAGGGCTTTTTTGGTGGTTGAGCTTCGGGTCGCACTTAGGCTGTACTTCAACACGTACAACTAAGATTTGGGTCGGGTGATGGCTTGTCAAAAAGGATTTAAGAATCTTATAATTAAGTCTGACTCTATTGAAGCTATTAAGGCTATGGAGGAGAGAGATATATAAGATCCAGAAGTTTATGTGATTCAATACCCACTCACCACTAAGCTAACTACAGCCTACAATTTATGGCATTTTATTGGTTGAAGCATTTTGCTGCCTTGCCTTCTTTTTTGTTGGATTCTGGTGTTGAATTATTTTCTCCTTGGTTCTACTGATTTTTCTAGGGTTTGGGGGAGTGTTAAGTAAAATAAAAGGGTTGATGTTGATGATGAACTCTGCTATGCCAACCCACCGAAAATACACACACATTTTTTCTTGGATTTTGGTCGTTTAACGACCATATATTGAGATAGGTTTTGAGAATTTGTTCGTTTAATTACTTGTAAATTAGTTTGAGATGAAGAAAATAGAACCAAAACCTCAAAACTCAATATAAGGGCATATATGTAACTCCATAAAATTAATTATATTAATCTTTATTTATTTTTAAATCTAGCTAGTCAAATTATGACACGTAGCAAGTCCTGGCAAAAGTCTCAATGTCAGACACAAAGCCAATAAAGGTCATTCAACAAAACCATTGAGTCATTTACATTAATGTAATCATAAACCAAACCAAAATCAATTGAGTTTTCCCAAATTTTCAACCAGACTAAAAAAATAATAAATCAAAGAAAATAACACAGCCTTTAGAGAGAGAGAGAGAGAGAGAGAGAGAGAGAGAGAGAGAGAGAGATAACGTGCATGTGATGACATCTCTCTCACTGTCTTACTCACTTGCTTCCAAGGTTGTTGTGTTATTTCGAAAATGAACTTTAGCGGTGGAAAAAATAAATGAGGAACTGTAGTGAAAAAATGTTTAAGAAAAGGGATCGGCCATCAATTTCTCAAAATAAAAATAAAAATAGGGGACTAAAGAGGTTGAAAATCTTGCAAAGTGGGCCAGGCTGTAATTTATCCAAAGATATATAAGAGTTTGTTCGGATGATATATCTCGATTTCTTCGCTGTTTTTTGATTTGAGCATCATCCGGGTCCATGTTGTTTCCACATGTCAAATTTCTTTTTATGGATGTCCAAGGTATACCTCGGATTCAAATTTCTTAGTTTTTATTTGTTGTTAGTATTTCATTTTCAAGGTCGGGCTCCTCCGTCCTCCCTCTTATAAGGGCAATGCTGGTTGTCCCCTCAAGTTTGTAATTTTATTTCTATTAATAAAATCTAGTAGGGTACTGCCCCTATTTCCTCCAAAAAAATTACAAAAGTAAGTTTGAATTTTTGTTTCCACTGTTAGATGATCATATCGTTTTAATTGATTACCAAGAGGTGCTCATTTTCAATTTGTTATTTTGTAAGTTTGGGTTTCCTTTGTTGAATATATTTATAAACACTTTGGGTTGGAGTACATGTATGTCATCATACCTAGAAAAAATTTAGACTCTTTTTGAAACATGATTAAAACGTATATTGATATATTGATTTATTTAAATATTGATACCCTCCAATACTGGCATCCTCCCCTATTCGCGTCGTGCCATGGACATGTGCACAAATACTAGTGTGTGTGTGTGTGTGTGTATATATATATATATATATTGTTATATGTTAAATGTCATTTATTAAGAGATCAGAGAGAGCAAAACCAGAGCGAAATTTGAAGAGGAAGAGAATAAGTTTTAGCATGTGTGTCAAAGTGGGCGCCCATTTAGTTCATCATAAATTTAATTTGTCATCAAAGTGGGCGCCCATTTAATTTGGGTATACCTATACCAATTATTTATTGAACGGTTTGGGTGGTGAGCGCAGACAAAATTTAATTTGTCACCTTTAATAATGAGCATGAGCATGGGTTCCACGCATACGTTCAGATGTTATGAGTAGTCAAAATTCTATAATATATATTATAAAACAGTTAAGTAATTGACTAGTGTTATTCAGAGGTTGACATTAAATTATCTTAAAAAATTTAACGGTTAAGATTCACCATCACATTCACATGCGTGAGTAGTTATCCATTTTTAACTTCATATTTTTTCTTTCCCTATAACAAGTCACGCCCTATAAGAACAGTTACCATTTTTTCTTCTCCCTATATTTTATCTTCACATTACAAAATTACACCATTCGATTAATCTTCTGAACAATCACTCTTTATAAAACATCAATCCCTCAACTATCACTTGAAACAATGTACCTCTCAACTGTAACATTTTTTTTAAAATCACACCTTCTATTTAGATACTGTTATTTTAGATATAGTGGCATCGTGCCATAAGGGCATCACCATTGTGCCTTCTTAACCATCTTCATATTAAGAAGATGACATTTTATCACCATTGTTAGTCTTCTTCCTATGCCAACTAGGAAAGAGAAATTTTTTTCTTCCTAAATAGGAAGTTATCATTTGGGGAGAGAGGAAGAGAGAAGGGGGCCAGTTGTCACCTCATTTTGTTGGAAAATGTGTGTGTGGGGGTGGGGGAGGGTTTTGTATTTATATGGCATGTTGTTAAATTTAATAATTTTTGTGTAAGAAGATGTGTAAGAAGATTATATAATGGGAAGATATATTCTTAAATGGTTAAGAAGATAAAAATATGTAGGTGATAGTGAGACCATCTAAGAAGATGTATTGAAAGATTTATACAATGGGGATGCTCTAAGCACAGGTACAAAGACGTACGCACAAGTTACAACCAAGAGGAGTTTTGAGAATTGACTGGGTAAAACAAATGACATTTTCAATTAACACTTATTAGGTATTGGATAATGGATACAATCCAGCAGCTTTTATGTTTCATGCTGATTTCAATGTCACACCAATTTTTATTAATAATTACATATAGACTATAGTATCAAATCAAGAAGTTTAATTTGCCCCTAAGGGGGTGGCCCAGTGGTAGACATGGGGCTTCACAAAGTGTGAGGTCTCAGGTTCGATCTCTTCCATGCCCCCCTTAAGAGGAAAAAAAAAGAAGATTAATTTAATTCACATGATTTGGACATTAAATAAAAGGGATAAGTATACCATTAGTCCCTGAACTTTTGTTGAATCCATCATCAGTCCCCTAACTTCAAAAAGTTTTACCATTAACCAAAGTAGATATTTTTTGTTCATCGGAGGTCCCTAGCCCTAACGCCGTTTGTGTATTTCTGTTAAGTGAGCATGTGTCACTCACATGCACAAAATAAGGGGGTCATGTATAACATCATTAAAATAAGGGGGTAATGTGAAATTTTTAAATCCAAAAGAAATTTTTAAAAATATAACCCAAATTCTATTACATAAACCTGAGGTTCCAGATTCATTGCTTCAAAGATTGATGTTTTTACAAACACATAAAAAACAATTGAGGCGATTGATCATTGCTCCAAAGCAGTCTATCCAGAAAACGAAGTGCATGGTCAAACCGCAGTGTCAGGTTTTGAGTTTGATGTATCTGATGCCTCAATCTCTTCATCACACCCAGTGGATTTGTAAGATGTCGACAGTAATTCACCTCTCGAATTTAGATTTGGAGCGTGCTGATGATAATCACCTGAGTTTAATAGGTTTGTTAAGGTAGAAGAAGCCGATAACAACTCCATAGATGACTGATCTACAGAGTCTTCGCTGCCTACATTAGACCCAGGTGATAACAGAAGGTCGAAGCTGAAGCGAGCAGAAGGTCACTGGGGCTATGGTGGGACTGGGTATGCTGCTGGGTTTGTAGATGGTGTCGGTGATTATGAATGGGTGTGGATAGAGGGTAGGAAGGAGGCCTACCTGACATGTGCGTGATGGCGATGAAGATCTGGAATGAGCTTGTTTGGAGAAGGTGGAGCTTTACTAGCTCTGTTGAGGGGGGTTTTGGCCGGAGATGGTGGCTATGGTGGCCATGGAAAAAGATGAGGACGCTGGGTGTGGAGCCGGATGAAGACAACATGATTGGATTTTGAGGTTTGGGTAATTTTTTGGGAGCAGGGGTTGGAAGGAGATGGTGGGAAGAGTGAGTGTGAGAAAGAGAAGAAGAAGGATGAAGCTTGGTGGAGACGAGGTGAGAGCGAACTGGGGGAGAAGAGAGAAAAAACGATGATTCGAAAAATTTAATACCATTAAAAAACGCTGATTGATTTTTTTTTTTTTGGAGAAGATGGTATTAAAATTTTCACATTATCCCCATATTTTGATGATTTTATACATGACCCTCTTATTTTGTGTATGTGAGTGACACATGCTCACTTAACGGAAATACACAAATAACGTTAGGGCTAGGGACCTTCGATGAGCAAAAAATAGCTACTTTGGTCAATGGTGAAACTTTTTGAAGTTAGATGACTGATGATAAATTCGATCAAAGTTCAAGAACTAATGGTATACTTATCCCTAAATTAAAAATAATGAAACCGACCAAATACTAAAGTAGTACTAGCCTAGAATAACAATAACCATGCATGGTCAGTCAGTCACCCAACTTAGTCTTGGTAGTATACTTATTACGAGTATAATGTATTTTTCTCAACATGCTTAAGAATAGGAATATATAATTAAGTTGGCAAAAACTTATTTAACAGGAATCCTTTTTATCCGATCCCATCATATATGTATTGATGAGTTGAGCTGTGTGAGAGAATGCGACTTTGTCTTACAAATTGCCGTAAGACCGTTTTACATAAAGACCTACTCAATTAAGTTTCCATCTTGATTAAACGAAATGCCAAAAAAATAAATGCTTTATATTGATAAGATTTGTATATACCTAATTAAGTGGATTAAAACATTCGAAGACACCACAAATTGAAATATGAAATATGAAACTTGAGGTGATCGATAGATAATTTATTGTTAAAATAAAATGGCAATAACTAAATCAGCAGCCCTATATATAACGATTATTCAATTGGGTGACTTACGAAAGAATTTGAAATTGGCTCAATATTATTCGATATAAAATTATAAACCAAGTTAGTGTTATGAAAGTCTTATAGCCTATGTATAGGCATGTGGTGTATAGGTGTATAGGCATGTGTGAACATTTACATTGAATGGTTTTTCTCCGTTTGTGTGCTGCTGCTCGGTTATAAATACCGAGTAGCCTGTTGTTCATTATACAACTGAATCCTCTGAATAATACTCTCTCTCTCTATCTCTCATACACTCTTTGTTCTACTTTGTGGTTACTTTATAACACGTTATCAGCACGATTGTTCTACTGTTAACAATCACAATCGGTAAAATTTTCTACCGATATATTCTTTATTTTATGTCTCTGTTTTACTTCAATATATATCGTATATCACCATTATTAAGAAAAGGTTGCCTGAGCCACCGTCGATAATATATGGTGAGATGACGAAATAATAATTTATTATTTAACGCATAATATATATATTTGTTGATGCTTGTGCGGAAATAACCTCAAGTTATAAACTGAATATTTATATATATACATATATTTCAATTCTATATATGAATAACTTTATATACATATATATTTATTACTGACTTACAAACACCCACAGAAAAGCTTGCTGAATAGCGTGGCGTGAATATATATGTATGTTATATAATAGCTGTATAAAGTTGACTGGAAAAATATTCATGCGGAGTTATTTTATTTATTGCTCCTAATAAGTTTTATATTTATTCATAATATAAATGCAATTATATTAAATCAGAATTTTTACATTTTTACCCATATCCTATAACGGCTAGATAACGGCTAGTTGCTGATTTTTATCTATCTCCTCAAACGGTAATAAACGGCTAGTTAACGGTCATAAACGGTCATTTTTTTCTCCATATATACCGCAACATCTTAATAGATTACTCACATTTTTACTATCTCCTTACAAACTCTCAATATCATATCTTTTTCTACAAAATGTTCCCTCAATGTTGATGATTATTATCATACTTGTTATTGCGTGCACCGCATTGGTTTTTGTTGTTGAATTCCCTCCAAACGATTTTCAGATTTTTATTATCTATCTTTGTATCATGTATGTCCTGTTAGCAGTTATAATAGCTTTCAACATACATTTTAACATGTACTGATTGATTATCATATGAATAAAATTTCCATGTCATCATTTTATTAATATATATGTTTCATTTTTATAGTTTTTCTTCACAAATGGCAAACATTGCTAAGCTTGAATTTGAAAACTGGACATAACTGGGAAAAACTATATGTCTTGGAAAATAGATGCCGAAACCCACCTGGCCGCCAGAAGCCTCGAAAATACTATCCAACAAAGTAATAATGAATGGATAAGTAATCAACACCGGGCTCAAGCCATGATTTTCCTACGACACCACGTCCACAAAGACCTAAAGATGGAGTACCTCACGGTTAATGATCCACTCGTCTTTTGGGAAAGTTTGAACGAAAGATATGACCATTTGAAAACGGTCATTCTCCCAAAAGCACACTATGATTGGATTCATATCCACCTACAAGATTTTAAAACCATCAATGAATATAGTTCAATGATGTATAGAATAACCTCACAGTTGAAATTATGTGGGGAAACCATCACTGAATATGATATGTTGGAGAAGACTTTCTCCACATTTCATGCCTCGAATATGCTCCTGCAGCAGCAATATCGAGAAAAGGGTTTTAAAAGGTACTCCGAATTGATCTCTTGCCTCCTTGTAGCTGAACAGAATAATGAGATTCTAATGAAAAATCATGAATCTCGACCAATTTCATTCCCCAAGCGAATGGGACTATGTATGATGAAGGCCAAGAGCGTGGGCGTGGTAGTGGTCGTGGTCGCGGTGGTCGAGGCCAAGGAAATCATGGACAAGGCCGGGGTCGTGGTCGAAATCAAGGCCGAGGAAGAGGCCGTGGACGAAATAACTTTCGTCGCCATCATCATCATCCATATAATGGAAATTCCTCTCGCCACCTGAAGTGGAACATAGATGATGATAGAAACACCTCTTCAAGTAGGCAAAATGTGCGTCCAAACAATGAAGAAAGTTCATGTTTTAGGTGTGGCATGACAGCCAGGGCACGCATGCCGACCAAACATCTAGTTGATCTTTATGAGAGATCACAAAAAGGAAAGAATGTAGAGACAAATTTCCTTGAAAATGATCCTGAAGATCTTAATTTTGATTTTGGTGATATGGCCAACGTCGACATGACCAATACCATTAGTGATGATATTGGTCATGAACAATAAATTCATATAGGAATGAAGCTATGGTCCAAGTTTGAGATAAAAGCTGTGGAAAAAGTAACATGTTGTTATGTAGGAACATTATCTGTTTTTCCTATGTATACTAGCATGCTTACAATAAAGTTTATATATGTATTTTGCATTCAATGTGTTATCATATTTATTCATCTTATTTTTCTTTCTCTCATATTGAAATAGATCACAAATATGTTTGAATCCAAAATCCAAGGAGGAGATTTATGTCTTGCAGACAGCGCTACTACGCATACCATACTTAAAAATAAGAAATATTTTTCTTATCTCAAAATTGACAATGCTAATGTCAACACTATATCTGGTAATGCCAAAATAATTGAAGGATTTGGCAAGACAATTTTCCTAATGCCCGGAGGTACGAAATTTATGATAAATAATGCATTGTTCTCTCCTAAGTCTCAAAGAAACTTATTAAGTTTCAAAGACATTCGTCTGAATGGATATCATATTGAGACTATGAATAAGGGGAATGATGAATATCTTTGCATTACCTCAAACACTTCCGGAAGCAAGTGTATATTGAAAAATTGCCATCTCTATCATCTGGATTGTATAGTACAATCATAAGAATATTTGAATCATATTCTACAGTAAACCTGAAGTTTACTGAAACATTTAAAGCTTGGCATGATCGACTGGGGCATCCAGGATCAATAATGATGCGTAGAATTATAGAGAATTCTAGTGGTCATCCATTGAAAAACCAAAAGATTTTTCAATCTAATGAACTCCATTGTGAGGCTTGTTCTCAAGGAAAGTTGATAATTAGACCATCACCAACTAAAGTTGGATATGAATCACCATCGTTTTTGGAACGAATTCAGGGTGATATATGTGGATCTATCCATCCACCAAGTGGACCATTCCAATACTTTATGGTATTAATTGATGCTTCTAGCAAATGGTCGCACGTATGTCTATTATCAACTCGTAATACGGCATTTGCCAAGTTCCTTGCACAAATAATCAAACTGAGAGCACAATTCCCAGATTACATGATCAAGAAAGTTAGACTTGATAATGCTGGTGAATTTACATCTCAAGCATTCAATGATTATTGTATGGCAATAGGGACTGATGTTGAACATCCAGTAGCCCATGTTCATACACAAAATGGTTTGGCTGAATCGTTGATCAAACGTATTCAACTCATTGCCGCACCATTAATGATGAGAACAAAGCTCCCTACTTACGTATGGGGTCATCTTTGTTTTTACATGCGGCCGATTCGCCTCAGGCCAAGTGCATATCACAAATACTCCCAATACAGTTGGCATTCGGGCGAGAGCCGAATCTATCCCATCTAAGAGTTTTTGGTTGTGCGGTATATGTACCAATTGCTCCACCACAACGCACAAAGATGGGACCACAAAGGAGATTGGGAGTATATGTTGGGTATGAATCCCCTTCTATAATAAAATATCTTGAACCAAAAACGGGTGACATTTTTACGGCACGCTTTGCCGATTGTCATTTTAATGAAGACAAGTTTCCACCTTTAGGTGAAGAGGGGAAACAAGTGGGAAGAGAGATCAAATGGTGCACATCATCGTTATTGCACCTTGACCTTCCCACAAAGCAACGTGAACTGGAAGTTCAAAAGATCATACATTTACAAAATGTAGCAAATCAATTGCCAGATGCATTTATAGATACAAAGAGAGTGACAAAGTCACATGTAGCTGCTATAAATGCTCCTGCCCGAATTGAAATACCAAAAGGGCTACCAAATGATAAAATGACAAATGAATCTAAGACACGCCTGAAGCGTGGACGACCCATTGGTTCAAAGGATAAAAATCCTCGCAAAAAAAAGTGATTGAAAATCCCCAATCACATGAAAGTGTTCCAGAAGAAACACACGATCGTGAAATTGTTCCAGAAGAAACACACGATCATGCAAATCTAGTAAGCCCTGCAGGCAATGATAACCATGAGATTTCCATTAATTACATGTGTAATGGAAAAATATGGAACCGAGATGAAATGGAGAATATTGATGATATATTCTCTTATTCGGTATCCCAAGAAATTAATGACGGGACTGAAGATCCCGAACCAAAATCAGATCGAATGTCAAAAGAGGCATGACAAGATCAAATGGATAGATGCCATGAAGGTTGAATTAAATTCGTTGAATAAACGAAAAGTATTTGGATCTATCGTTCTCACACCAGAAGCTGTGAAACCCATTGGATACAGATGGATTTTTGTTCGAAAGCGAAATGAGAAAAATGAGATTGTGAGATACAAGGCTCGCCTTGTTGCACAAGGTTTTTCTCAAAGGCATGAGATTGATTATGAAGAAACGTATTCTCCTGTAATGGATGCTATTACGTTTAGATATCTAATCAGCTTATCGATTTCGAAAAATCTAGATATGCATCTCATGGATGTTGTAACGGCTTATTTATACGGGTCATTAGATGCCGATATTTATATGAGAATTCTTGATGGAATTAAGGTGCCTGAAGCACTGAGCTCAAAGCCCAAAGAATTATGTGCTATTAAACTACAGCGATCACTGTATGGATTGAAGCAATCCGGGCGCATGTGGTATAATTGCTTAAGTGAGCATTTGTTAAAAGACGGATATGTGAATGATCAATTATGTCCGTGTGTCTTTATAAAGAATACGACAGTTGGATTTGCTATTATCAATGTCTATGTAGATGATCTGAATATCATTGGAACTCCCAAGGAAATCCAAGAAGCAGTTGATTACCTAAAGGGAGAATTTGAAATGAAAGATCTTGGGCAGACCAAATACTATTTTGGTTTACAAATAGAACACTTTCATAGTGGAAAATTTGTACACCAATCAAATTACACAAAAAGGGTTTTGAAGCGCTTTTATATGGATAAGGCAAACCCTCTCACTAACCCCATAATTAATAGATCACTGAATGTTGAAAAAGATCAATTTCGTCCTTGTGAAGAGAATGAAGAGATACTTGGTCCTCAAGTACCATACTTAAGTGCTATTGGAGCTCTCATGTACCTTGCTAATTGTACCAGACCAGATATAACATTTGTTACAAATCTATTGGCAAGATATAGTTCATCTTATCAAGCACATATTTCGTTATCTTCAAGAGACGATCGATTTGAGATTATTTTATCTCAAAGGATCAAAGGATGAACTGGTTGGTTTTGCAGATGCATGTTATTTGTCTGATCCTCATAAGGCCAGATCACAGATCGGCTATGTCTTCACGATGGGTGGTACTGCAATTTCCTGGCGTTCTCAAAAGCAAACGCTAGTTTCTACATCGTCAAATCATGCTGAGATGATCGCACTTCATGAAGATCGAGAGTGTGTATGGCTTCGATCTATGACTCAAGATATTCAAAATGTCGATGGACTACATCAACAAAGACCCGACAGTATTATTTGAAGACAATGCCGCATGTGTCGCCCAAAGTAAAGAGGGATACATCAAAAGTGACAGGTCCAAACATATCCCCCCGAAGCTCTTTTTATACACTCAAGAACTTGAAAAGAAGAAAGAGGTCAGCATCCAATATGTTCGATCAAGTGATAATGCTGCAGATTTATTTACGAAGGCACTCCCCACTACAACCTTCAGAAAGCATGTTCACAATATTGGGATGCGAAATCTACGAGATTTACAAAGTGATTTCTCTTGACCCTTGTCAGTTCAAGGGGGAGCATATATGGCTGTACTCTTTTTCCCTTTATCATGAGTTTTTTTCCCACTGGGTTTTCCATGAAAAGATTTTTAACGAGACAGCCCATGCACACAATTGGTGGCCTAAGTTGTGTATGTTTTTTTCCTTATGTCTGATTTTTTTCCCTATTGGGTTTTTCGATTTAAAGGTTTTTAACGAGATACATTTAGCCAACTTACAATGTTATGTTCAAGGGGGAGTGTTATGAAAGTCTTATAGCCTATGTATAGGCATGTGGTGTATAGGTGTATAGGCATGTGTGAACATTTGCATTGAATGATTTTTCTCCGTTTGTGTGCTGCTGCTCGGTTATAAATACCGAGTAGCCTGTTGTTCATTATACAACTGAATCCTCTGAATAATACTCTCTCTCTCTCTATCTCTCATACACTTTTGTTCTATTTTTTGGTTATTTTATAACAGTTAGTTCGTTGAGATCCACTATATGTCTTTTTGATTTTTGAGTTCAACATGGTAGTCAAACCAAGTTACTTAAGTTATTTATAACTCCCAAGTCCTAACTCAAAATAGTGAAGAAGACAAAGGTGAGGGTACAAGAGTAATTTTCAATTTTAACGAGAGTAGAACACAATAATGGTACTTACATTCCAAGTATTAAAAAATGATGAAAATTTGTCTAATTCTTAAAACATTAATTTGGATCTCTGGTATTAAAACGATTAAACACATGCATGAATTCATGATGAAGAAAGTCCAATGTGTTGTTTTGTGGAAAATATACCGAAACTAATTTTATCATTATATTATTGTTTGAACAAAATCGTCACACTACTTTGAAGTAATTTTCATTATTATTTTTAATTATCATCCAATTTTTAACGAAATTAATATCAGTTGATCCCATAAGGTTTTGTAAAATATTTAAAGATCGTTAATGATAATTGATGTCAAAAGACATTTGATTTCTTATTTTTAAATTATAAGAGGGTCTATTTTTTGTTTTAAGGATCAAATTGAATATAATATAATTCTTTCCGAAAATATACTTTAACCCATTTAGCCCAAAGATGTTACATATGCAGATTTAAGGTCTTTTCATTTTCTTTTTCTTTTTCGAAATTAAAGGTTAGAGTTTAAATAGATTGGCAGGAATATAATTATTCTTTTTCTAGCTCTTCAATGCTATGGTAGTAGTAACATGTCACCACCATAATAAATTAATAATCTGCATTGTTCAACACTGAGTATTTACTAGTGATGCCATGGCAAGTTGTGGTCCTAATTTAATTTGATTATATTCATTTATAGGCATTATTATGATCATATGCTTCGCAAATCAATTCTCAACGATGGTCTCATATCTTTCTTGGTTGGAGGCATTGGAGCTATAAACACCTCACTTTTTATTATTCACATCTAATTTTGTGTTAAATCTTGTGGTGTACAATGTAGAAAAAATGAGATGTGAATAGTAGAAAATAGAGTGTGTATAGAGTATAGACCCACCCATCTTTTTTTTAATGTTTAAAAAAAGCGAAACAAATATTTATAATTAGTAGAAGAAAAAGAGAAAGAGATGATACAAATTCACATTTTAAAATTAGAGCATTCAGTAGTATTTGAAGATTTGATTTGAGAGTTGACTTAATTAGATCATAGTGGCCGGGATAAGCCACAAACAAACATGGTTTTTTTTAATTTCCTTTTATTAGTATTTTTTTTTGTAAATTCAAGATGTAGACTTGAAACTCGTAACAAATAAATTGTTTTGAGGCTTATATCAACAAATCAGAGTGGCGCAGCGGAAGCGTGGTGGGCCCATAACCCACAGGTCCCAGGATCGAAACCTGGCTCTGATAAGAGAAGGCTTTCTGATTGTGTCCGATACTCTTTTTGGATTATAATATCAAACAGTACGCAAAACGATGTCGTAAAACGATGAGGTGGTAATTTCAACGTGTCACTCCTTTGTGATTCACCTAGTTACACGTATACAAATAAGTCCGCGATATATCGCCTCGCCCCCACACACACAGACACAGAGACAATAAAAAATAAAAACCCAAAAGAAAAAGAAAAAAAAAATCAAATACTCCGTACTAGTTGAAAACGAGAAAGAGAAGATAGAGAAAAGGGAACCCAACCCCCGACTGAAATGAATTGAAAGCCAACCCCCACTAGGCCACTATGCTCCTCAACTCCAAAATATCGCGATAAATCCAGAAAATTCCCGAATCTGGTTTCTCCATCTCTCTCGCCGTCCGTCAACACATACAATTCCAAACAAGATCTCTCTCACTCATTTCTCCATGTAAGCTTTTTCCTATTTCTCTCCATTTTCTCCCCATTTTATCTCTTCAATTATTTTCCCAAAATTTCCCAACCTTTTTCTTAGGGTTTTAAGCATTCTTTCAGCTCAGTGACATTGTTTGGTTTCTTTCTGGGAAAACAGATTTTTTTTTTCCTTTGCTCAAAATTCAGTACTATTTGTTTGTTTCTGTCGACTGTTTGGTTACTGGTAAAATCAAGGCAGTGAGAGAAATTTTGTATTATCCGTTTTTGATGCTGACAATGACAATGTTATAATTCTAGTGCAATTTCGTATTAGGGTTTCAAAAGACTGAGTTTTTGGAGGACATTGAACTTATGAGAATTCTCGACAAGAGTTTGACCTAATTTAGTAGACACTAGGGTTCGTTTCGCCTCCACTTCGTTTGGAGGATGAAATTCACAAATTAGAATTGTAATTACAATTATTTCGCAACTTAATTCTTAGCCTTGGATTTGTCCGATTTTAAAACAAGACAAAAACTTAGAAAAGACGACTGTACAGGTATTTCAAGTAAGATGAATGCTCTTAAACCGAACCGACTCACCGTGTACTTGTGCATTGAGATGTGAGAGAGTTCAGCTTCGTACGAATTAAGATCCGCAATGTCTTTATTTATTAGGAGAAGTTTATAAAGTGCATACAAACATGATTGATTTTTGAGTAGTCTTTTTAGTGCTGTTTAGAAATTAGCGGAACTAATGATTCTCTGTTTGATCGAGCTAACTATGTTCCATTTGTTTTCCGAGGTTGTGTTTGTCATTATTTCTCTTTTAACATATCAAATTTTGTGGTTTTAGGTCAGTGTAGAGGAAAACAAGTCATCTCACCATCATCAGTAAGTCCAGCTTTACTTTATCTCGATACGTTTACAAGCAAGACCAATTATTTGTATTTAAGTTAAGAGTCGTGTTACACTAATCAAAATGGACATTATCATTTTTCATTTGATTTCGCTGATTCCTTTTTGTGTTATACTTATGCTAGCCTGTTAATCGACATCATTCTGTCGCAAGGAAGTTTTAAGTGCCATACGTATTTGATGTTTTATGCTGGTGTCATAACTCATATGGTTGAGAGAGAATAGGAAAGAACATAAACCCTAATAGCTGGGATTTTTGTTGACACAGTGGTTAGAGAAAAAGATGTTTGTTGGGAGTATGCTGAGAAGTTAGATGGGAACAAAGTCAGATGCAAATTCTGCTTCAGAATTCTGAATGGCGGCATTAGTAGATTAAAGCATCACTTGTCACGACTTCCAAGTAAAGGCGTAAATCCATGTAGTAAAGTCAGGGATGATGTTACTGATCGAGTGAGGGCTATAATAGCATTAAAGGACGACTATAAAGAAACTTCTGTTGTTAATAAGAAGGAAAAAATTGCACAAGTTAAATCTCCTATAAATATCTCTGCCAGTAGACCTCTTGTTTCAGTGGAGGCAGCATCACCAATCACTAAAAAATTTCCTCCCGTAATGCAAGACTCTGCTCCTGTAAATGACCAAGAAAATGCAGAAAGAAGCGTTGCATTGTTCTTTTTTGAGAATAAATTGGATTTCAGTGTGGCCCGCTCTTCATCTTATCAGGTAATGATTGAGGCGATAGGAAATTGTGGTAGTGGATTTAGAGGCCCATCTGCAGAAACTCTGAAAACTACGTGGTTGGAGAGGATCAAGTCTGAAGTGAATGTACAATCGAAGGACATTGAGAAAGAGTGGGCAACAACAGGCTGCACTATAATTGCTGAAACATGGACAGACAACAAATCAAGAGCTTTGATTAACTTCTTAATCTCGTCACCGTCTCGTATCTTCTTTCACAAATCAGTCGATGCATCTTCATATTATAAGAACACAAAATGTCTTGCTGATTTGTTTGACTCTGTTATTCAAGATTTTGGCGCAGACAATGTCGTGCAAATAATAGTGGATAATACCCTCAACTGGAGCGGTATAAAGAGTCATATCCAGCAGAATTATGCAACTATTTTTGTGTCCCCCTGCGCTTCCCAGTGTTTGAATTCAATCTTGGAAGAGTTCTCCAAGGTAGATTGGGTGAGCAGATGTATCCTACAAGCGCAGGCTATATCTAAGTTTATATACAATAGTTCATCTATTCTTGATTTGATGAAAAATTTCACTGGGGGTCAGGAAATCATAAAGACAGGTGTCACAAAGTATGTTTCCAACTTTCTCTCTTTGCAATGTATACTGAAGCAGAGGTTTAGATTAAAACATATGTTTAACAGCCCTGAGTTTTCCACGAATTCTGCTTATGCCAATAAACCTCAGAGCACAATTTGCATTGGCATTCTTGACGATAATGACTTCTGGAGGGCAGTGGAAGAGTGTGTTGCTGTTTCAGAGCCGTTTCTGAAAGTGATGAGGGAAGTGTCCGGAGGAAATCCTGCCATGGGTTTTATATACGAGTTGATGACAAGGGCAAAAGAGTCAATTAGAACGTACTATATCATGGATGAGATCAAGTGCAAGACATTTCTTGATATTGTTGACAAAAAGTGGCAGAACCATCTCCACTCACCTTTACATTCAGCAGCTGCATTTCTGAACCCTAGTATTCAGTATAATCCTGAAATTAAATTTCTAGGATCTATAAAAGAAGACTTTTTCAGAGTTCTCGAGAAGCTACTTCCCACACCTGAATTAAGACGGGATATCACGAATCAAATACTATTGTTTACGAGGGCTTCAGGGATGTTTGGCTGCAATCTTGCAAAGGAAGCAATCGATTCAGTTTCGCCTGGTATATGCACTGTCCTTTCATTACAGACTTTACAGTTTAATAATTACAATTTTTTGGAGTTTATTATTTAGTGCCAGGGTAAGTATCATGCATCATGTTGTGCAATTGGAATATCGAGAAAACATTTTTTTTATGCACCTCATATCACGGCATTTACTTGAACAGGTAGTTGCTTGGACGAAATAGTATACATTTTGATTTGTTCAGTGGTATATCATTAAAATTATTAAACTACTGAAAAATGGCTTATAGGATTTGGTGGGAACAATATGGCGATTCCGCTCCCATGTTGCAACGGGTTGCCATGAAAATACTCAGTCAGGTTTGCAGCGCGTCTACTTTTGAGAGGCAATGGAGCACATTTCAGCAAATCCACTCTGAGAAGCGCAATAAGATTGATAAGGAAACATTGAATGACCTTGTCTATATAAATTACAATCTCAGGCTATCAAGATCACTAAAATCAAAGACTTCAGATGTTGATCCCATTCAGCTGGATGACATAGATATGACTTCTGAGTGGGTAGAGGAGGCTGAAAATCCTAGCCCAACACAGTGGCTTGATCGGTTTGGTTCTTCTTTGGATGGGAGCGACTTGAATACAAGACAGTTTGGCACTGGTTTATATGGTGCAAATGACCACATATTTGGTTTGTGAATTGTGATCATGCCCACTTTCCTATTTGCAGTTCTTTCCTTGCCACTTGATCTTGTACGTGAGTGATATAGTCTATAGCTGCTTGTAAATTAATGCCCCACAAATGAATATACGTAAATTATCTGTGTCCCTAAATGAGTATGACTCTTTAATTTTATTTTGACCATCCAGAAGTGCCACATCTATTCTAGATTGACTTACACAACTTGCTTTACTAGGCAGAGAAGAATGAAGGGCGCTCATGTTTTGACACTCATTTAGGGACGAATCCTTTAGCTCCAAAAATATCATATAGAGTTGACCAGCTTAAACGTATACTATCAATTCTGTGTTATACATCATGAGTAACAGGCATGTCACCTAATGTGCATGCACTCGGGGATAATCTCACAAAATCCCAAAAAGATAGCTGCATAGCTGTTTATAATTGCTCATAGTGATGTTCCTGTCTTGTATTGATCATGATACACAATCCTTTGTTCTTGTTGCCTTCCATGTGGTTTATTGCTGCCCGTTTCTCATCTTTTAATTTGTGTTCTCTTTCAGATGATTCTAACCATCATGCCTGGCTGAGTTCCTTTCTGAAACTTGTTTCATATTCTTAATCTTTCCAACGTATGGAATCTTTCTATGGAAATTTTGATACTGCTGTAATGCTTAGAAATCTCAGAGCTTGCCAACTTGCAAGCAGCTACATGAACCTCGAGCTACCATGTACTTACTAATTATTCCACAGGATGTTAATGAAGGCTAGTCTGGTGTGAGAGATGGAATTGTATGTCTTGGAAGGATTCGAGTGCAGTCGGTTCTAACATAATTTGGTTGTTGGTGTAAGTGATTCGAGCTCTCTTGAATGGTAACAGGCAGAGATGTGCAGTGTTTATATGTATCTAAACGCATGAAATAAGAAAATCTGAACGCACCTTTTGTGTTGTCTTGTCGACAACATATTCTTTCTAGTTTCCATTGGGTTGTATTTCTTGCTTCTAGGATAATAATTTCGAACTGGACCGTGGATATCAGAACCAAATTGAACAGAAGTTGACAGTTATTAACTGGTTTGACTGAATATAAGACGGGTAATGGGGAATAACCGAAATGAAAAACTGATGAATGATTTGACTTTGGTATTAACAATATTTGCTCCGTTCCCTTTATCCGAACGACTTATTTTATTAATATAATTTTGCCCTTATTCATATCAGTATATATAAAGTATACATATGTTAGATGTATAACACTAAAACCTTAACATCATTATCAATCACGTGAAATTGTCACTTAGTCCACTTAGTCGCTTGCTTCTCTTCATCACTTCATAATTGGCATCTCTGGTAGTTGGTAGAAATTTTTTGATTAATCGAACATGTTTATAATTACCTACAACAATTGATCAACCAAGAACTATTAATATCTCAACAAGGTTCGTTTCTCTCTCTTATGTTTGACTGTCTCTCTCCCACGTCTGACTTTCTTTATATATCGATAATCAAGTTTTGAGGTAAAATTCAATAGATTTAGAAAGTGATGATTTAGTAGATACTTGCTTTGTAAATTGAATTAGTTTCTCATTTACCATAAAAGACTGTATTATTTAGGAAAATAAACATAACCGACCCTGAGAAAGTGCGAGAGGTGCGATAGCTCAGGGGCCCCAAGTTTGGAGGCCACCGCAACACACACACGCACAAATGTATATATAGACATATTTGTATATACTAATATGATTTTTGGGTATCTTTTTTGTTTTATGAGAAGAAAAATTGGATCTCTTTTAAAAAAACACAATAGGCTTTCATATTTGTAATATTGATATAATTTAGGCCCCTATTTTTATCATTAAAAATAAGAAGGGTTTAAAGATTAGACTTGACTTTATGCTTTAGCGAAAAAGGAAAAAACGAAAAGAAATATGAAGAGTTCTGTAACATTAGAAATTTTTGGTTCCTTTTCGAAACATTAAATTATTCTATATATGTTTGGAATTTAAAAATTTAATAGAACTTAATTTTGGTCAAGTAATTTTTTATTGTATAGATTTGATATAAATTTTGTGCAAATTTTATGATTAAATAATTATATTCTACGTTTATAGTTACGCACCACACACACAAATGATTGTTGTCTTACCCATTGGGGGTCTTATTTTTCTTGTTTTCCGCTAGCCTCTAAAAAGTTAGACCGGCTCTGATCATGACTAATCAATTTTTTATAATTTTCTGAAATATTCAAGATTATGTTATGTATGTAATATTATTATTACGTGTAATAGGTATTTGTATATGTGATTTAGTGCTTATTGTAATTTTGTATACGTAATTTTGTTTGCAAGTACATTGTAATTATATACTAGTAACTCATCCGTGCGTTGCACGACTTGTATATGGTTTGAAAATCATTAACTTCAATAAAGTTTAATAATATACAATTAAAATATTTAATATGAACAAAATTTAACAACCACTAAAATTAAAAAAAGAAAATAACATAAATATGAAGAAGTTATTACAAATTTTGGAATACTTATTTATTTACAACATTTGTCGTTAAACATATACGACTCGTTCAACTATCACTATTGATCACGCAATATTTGTGGTGATCTTGTCTTGACGTCCACGTATGATGGCGCCTTCTTCTATGTCCGGCCGTTAACCCGCACAAGAAAAACAATAAACTCCGTTAAGGTGCCCAAGGGTTGGCCCGACTATAACCCTCCTGTATGAATTAGTTTTCCGAAAGTTTTGGTAATAAATGAGCCGTGATAATTGTTTGATGAGAGCGTGATAAGAGAGTTAGAATATCCTTGAAATTACATACCTTGCCCCGAATAAGGGCTCTCATATTTATACCCGATATTGATGGCGACGGCGCTTGCTATCGGGGAACACAAAGCGGCCGTTATTAAATGCGCTGAGGGCGCTCGTCAGAGTGGGTGAACGCGTGTGTCGGTAGTTGGTATCATGGCGCCAAGTTTTCTGCCTAGGAAATGGTTTGTCGGGGTGAATGATTGGTTTGAGGCCGAGGCCGGTCTCTGGTGACAAAAGCTTTGGTTATTCGTCAAGGTTGAGGATTTATGAAGACCGATTTGGGGCGAGGCCGAGGATCCCGCGATCCGTTAGTGAGTTGGGCCGGGCTCGCAGCTAGTGCCGAGGTCTCTATGCCGAGGCCGAGTCATTTATCTTGAGGCGAGTGGTCTTGTCCTCGCAACGAGTGGTCCGTGGGTGGGACCCTCTTCATGCCGAGGGTCGGATATTGTTTATGCCGAGGTTAACCCTCGATTTCAATCCTTCTGCCCCCCTACTTTTTGGCGCTCGATGCCGAGAGGCGTAAAGATACCGCTTACTCGATGGTAGGAGGTTGGTGTCACGCTTTTGGTCGATGATGACGCACGGGTTCGATTCGAGGTCGCTCGGTTTCGCCGGTAACGAGGTTCAAACCCGAGGCCGGAAGTTTACGGGCGCCAGACGCCACGCCTTTTCAGTGCTGTCATTTCATTAAATGCGGGTTTCTCGGCGCTTGTATTTGGCGGGCTTTTCGAATTTCGAAAATTTATTTCTGCCGCCTTTTTGCGTCTCGAATTTTAGAAAATGATCACGTGGCACGCTTTGAGCGCGCGAAAAATTCTGCGGCCACCGCGTGCGATTCGCAGCTTCCGGGCACCGGTTAGAAACCACGTCGTAGCTGGTAGGGGTATAAAAACTTTCTTTTCGCTTTTTTTCACCTGTTTACCTTCTCATTTTCTCGTCTCAGCATCTCTCCACTGTTTTAGGCGATTTCTGCACACTCCAAGCAAGTTCTCCTCCGCTTACCTCGTTTTCAAGCAGTCGTAGTGTGATTTGCTTCTCTTCCACTAGTTTTGGCCTATTTAGGTGATTTTCGATTTGTTCACGAGGTTTTGGGGTCTACTTTTTTCGGGTTTTGACTTTCCGGCAATACTCTTCATTTTTCAGCATACTTTACGCTTTAACGGTAGATTTCTCCGACGATCTTCCAGTTTGTTCTTTGTTTGGTACAATTTGGTTTCTTTTTCTTTGCTTTTTTCTTTCTTAGAGTAATATGTCCCGTAGATTCCTTTTCCGCTTTTTTTCGTCTTCATCTTCTCCTCTAGCAGCCTCCATGGAACTGATATATTACTGAACAGGGTTATTGAATACCTGCTTCGGTAATGGTAGGAGTCGCTTCTCTTCCTTTGTGGCGACGGCGTGGCCGAGGCTTCGCCGACGAACGTTCCAAGTGAATCTCCAGTGGCCGAGGATTTTTCTGCCCTGGTGCCCTTCAGGTGTAGTCCATCCTTTAGTTGAGGATCCACCTCGAGGTTTCGGCCGGCCAGGATAATGCCCTGGAGGATGTAGACCTCGGTGGTTTTAGGGTGGCGACCCGAATGACGGTGGCCGAAGTCGTTCCTCGTGGTCCCGCTTGGAGGCGTGGAGGTGAGAGTTTGCTTTGGCCGAGAGATTGGGTGGAGATACCGTCATTCATAAGGAGACGACCGTCGGCCTCTAAGTTCTTGCAGAGTTCGGGTCTCGGTCTGCTCGATTCTTCGTTAGATTACTGGCGAGGCCCTTTTGCTGAAGTCGCCTGGGAAGTCTCCTCGCGGTGGTCCCATGTATGTATAGGCATGAGGATAGATGGGGCGGGCGGCACTCCTCGCCAAGCGAGGCCTCCTTGAAGTTACGGGGCGAGGGTTAGCCCGCACCGAAGTTCGGTGATGAGGTTTTTTCTCGCCCGGATATTCCCTTCGACGCCTCTACGAGATTGTTTTCGTGCCGAGTTCGATCGGCTTAAGTCCGATTGTTCAATTTTTACCGTGGAGCGAGTTCTGTATTTTCTAAGCAGATCGAAAGAAATTTCGCGCAACGATACTGACAGGATGGGCGCTAGGCGAAATTGAAGTCGCTTCGGAGAGACGGGGATGCTTCCGAGAGAGGTTCTGGCCCTTTGCGCCTTTCGAGAATCTGATAGATTAGCAGATGTGGAGGCTTGGTCGCGGGTATATGGATCCGATTTTTTCCGAGGTTCTATTCCCGATTCGAGGTTTTAGGGATTTCCGAGCTGAGGTGAGGCCTTCGTTCATGTTGCTTTTTATTCTAGCCTCTTCGAATCACCTGGCTTCGAATCATCTGGCTTTGCCTCTTGATCCATTTATTTGCTGAAGTTTCTCACTAAACGAGCTCAGTCCAGCTGACCTCTCGCCCAATCTGACCCGCTGGTGAGCTTCGTTGCCATTCCGCACCCGAGCGAAGCGGATTCGAGCCTTCGTTGGACCTCTTTTGTTATTATTATTACAAGGTCGGTGTCCATGCAACGACCGAATCGCTTCTTAGGCATCTCGAGGGTTCCCTCTCCTCGCCAGCTGGAATAAGGACCATAGGTGGTCCGACAAGGTTCTTCAGGATCGTGGAGTCGTGGATGGAATTTTGAGATTCCTCGATGGGAACCACCTCTGGTCAGTAAGCGGACGGTCTCTTAATGATACCGAAGCTCAAGCGAGATTGCTATTGAGGCCCCCTGCTCGACGATGAGGCGCAGGTTCGATCATATGATTGGAAAGCCATTGTGGAGAATCCAGGCCTCCTATCGAAATTTTGGATCTCGGCAATGAGGTTGAAGCGAGTGGAGAGTATGCGTATCTCCTTTGAATATGTGAGCCAGAGGGCCGGGCCCCGCATCGTGGTTGGATATTTGGCTCATCCGAGGGTTGTCCGAGGGGTGTGAGGGAATAGATGGGCTCGAGTGCCCAACATCGTTAATTTTGTTTATTTCTCGCTTTTTGTTTGTATCCTTTGGTTTTTTGCAAGTGTTTCGTCTTTTGAGTACTAATGCGACCTTCATTTCTTTTTGTAGATGGGTTGCCCTCGAGATGTCTGTTTTGGCCAAACTACAGGCCGGGACAAAGACAAGCCGAGCCAGAGCCTCGGTAGGTATGAGCAGACAGCTTCCATCGTCGGGTGTTTCTAGAGACCCTACCAGGTGCCCCTCTCAGCTCCATCTTCGCGGCTCCTCCTACTAAGGCGAGAAAGCGCTGGGCGAGGTTCGGTGGCGCAAGGCAGAAAGTCTGAGCTCCGCCTCTCGCATTGCTGGGCCGAGGCGACTTTGTCTCATCTCCTCTGCCTGGCGACGTGGTGTCGAGAATGAGCATGTTGTCAACCACGCTGCCAAGGTGATAAACAACTTCCCCGCCGATCTTATGGCTACGCGAGACTGCCAAGGTGTGTCGCGCCATGACGACGATGAGGCCCGCCTATTTCAACTGCATGATTTTTGTGGGCTAGCTGAGCGAGGTAAAACTCCGTGGCTTTCTTTCTTTCATTTTGTGCCTTTGGCTTCAGTTGCACGCTATTTTTTGCCTTCAAAT
>CM028377.1:87400870-87430131 GCA_013146195.2 Codonopsis lanceolata | reverse complement strand
AAGACATACAATTTAAAAATATGACCACCAAAAACTTAAAATAACAATACTAAACATTAATAATATTATAAACTAGACAATAGCTAATATTCTAGGAGATGACTTGTTGGTAGACCTAAATTAAATTGATCGAAAGCATATGAAAGAAATTTTTGAGATCCACTCGCCCTTCATTTTGAGATCCATGCCCTTCATCCTCGAGATCTATTGAATTGAGATCCTTCTCCTTGGCGTGGAATGATTGAAAACTCTGACCTTGACTTCTTCTTTGCATAATTTTTAATTGTTCACCGCGAAAAAATTCACGCATGATCGGATCGGGTATAGAATTCAAATCTTTGAATAGTATTTTATTTTCTTCCCTTTGTTTACGAATTTCATTACCAACCTTCAATTGCTCAACAAGTTCTTTGTTCTGATGAATTATTTTTGACACATCTTCTTCTTTTTTCCTTTTCCCTTTTGCTTGCTTTATCCCAATAGGCCGTTTGGTTGAAGTATCAGCGCTATCGTCATCGGTGATATTAATATTAAATGAAGACACGGGCGGAGATGCAAATTGAGAGAATTTCTACACTTCGAGATGAACTAATATTGGTAGATTTCGTTGTTGCCGTTGCAATGTTATCATTGCCAAATTTCTCAATATCTTTGAGAATGTTCCACACGTGATCATATTTGAAGCCTTTTCGGTATTTGCCATCTTCTGTTAACAATATTTTAGCACGATCTAGCTGGAAAAAAAAATAAACATTAAATTATATAATGTTAGATATCTATAACAAAAAGTGACATCTACTTACAATATCTGCTTGAGAAGCTCCACTTGGATGCAAGTGTTCGATCTGTCGTACGCAACCCTTTAATTTGGATACTGCACTAGTGATTAGATTCATTCTTTTTTGTAAAGATTTACTCGGGCGACATGGGTTCACAAACTTTGGATCCTTGCAAAATTCTTTCTCAATTCTATCCCAAAACTTTTCTTCCGATTGATTGATTCCTATGATTGGATTTTGAGAGACGTCAAGATAAACATGACATAACTGTATATCTTCTTCAATTGAAAATGATACTGATCGGAAAGTTGAACTCATTTTTTTCAAGGCTAAAGAAAACAAACCAGAAATGAGATGCTTTCGTTCAATCTATTGTGTCCCATTTATATAGTTCGAAATAAGAAGATAATATCAGATTACTCAAAATCTAATCCAACGGATGACATTACGATTAGATTGATCCAATGGATGAGATGCCTGCAGTGTCATGTCCCATCAGCTCGGATAATTGAAAAATGTGATTGTGCCGAAAGCTGAAGATATTGTCGGGTGTGCATTGTCATGTTCCATCATCTCTGATAATTGAAAATTGTGATTGCACCGAAAGCTGAAGAAGATAATATCAGATTAATCAAAATCTAATCCAACGGATGGCATTATGATAAGATTGATCCAATGGATGAGATGCCTGCAGTGTCATGTCACATCAGCTCAGATAATTGAAAAATGTGATTGCGCCGAAAGCTAAAGATATTGTCAGGTGTGCATTGTCATGTTCCATCATCTCTGATAATTGAAAATTGTGATTGCACCGAAAGCTGAAGAAGATAATATCAGATTAATCAAAATCTAATCCAACGGATGGCATTATGATAAGATTGATCCAATGGATGAGATGCCTGCAGTGTCATGTCACATCAGCTCGGATAATTGAAAAATGTGATTGCGCCGAAAGTTGAAGATATTGTCGGGTGTGCATTGTCATGTTCCATCATCTCTGATAATTGAAAATTGTGATTGCACCGAAAGCTGAAGAAGATAATATCAGATTACTCAAAATCTAATCCAACGAATGGCATTATGATAAGATTGATCCAATGGATGAGATGCCTGGAGTGTCATGTCACATCAGCTCGAATAATTGAAAAATGTGCTTGCGCCGAAAGCTGAAGATATTGTTGGGTGTGCATTGTCATGTTCCATCAGCTCAGATAATTGAAAATTGTGATTGCACCGAAAGTTTAAGATATTGTCGGGTGTGCATTGTCATGTCCCATTATCTGCCATGTTGAAAAATGTGTAGATAAGATTGGATTACACAAAATCTGATCCAACGATTGACATGAGGATGAGATCGATTCAACGGATGAATCGATTCTACGGATGACATATATTATAAACATGTTATATGCGGATTGAAAACAATTCAATCAACTTATCTTTTATCAAAAAATGAATTACAACATTGGAAGTCCATCAAATTTATCAGATTCAAGTTCGGATGATGATGATTGGGAGGTGATTGCTCAAGCCATTTCTAACAACAATCAAGTCATCCTCAACTATCTCAATGAAGAAAACAACAAAGGTAGATTTCAAGGCTCAGTTCCTGGTCACATAATAATCAATCGTGATCGAGAAGTTGCTGCTCGTAATCTATTCAATGATTACTTTGCAAAAAATCCTATATTTCCTGAGGTGTATTTTCGTAGAAGATTTCGAATGAGAAGGGATTTATTCCTTCGTATTCTTAATGTTGTCAGTACTCATGATGACTATTTCAATATGAAAAGAGATGCGACTGGACAACTTGGCTTGTCAAGTTTTCAGAAAGCAATAGCTGTATTTCGAATTTTGGCATACAGTTCACCGGCAGATGCTACTGAGGAGTATGTAAAAATTGGGGAATCAACTACTATCGAAAGTTTGAAAAGATTTTGTCGAGCTATTATCGAGGTATTTGGAGAGCAGTATCTACGATCTCCTAATTCTAACGATGTTTCCAGACTTCTCCATATTGGGGAACGTCGAGGATTTCCTGGTATGTTGGGTAGTTTAGATTGCATGCACTGGAAGTGGAAAAACTGCCCAACAGCATGGGCAGGACAATATGCTGGTCGTAGTGGCTCTCCAACAATTATTCGTAGTAGGCGATTATGATCTTTGGATATGGCATGCGTATTTTGGTTTACCTGGATCGAACAATGATATCAATGTACTAGAGTCTTCCAACCTTTTTGCTAATCTTTCTCAAGGTATTGCTCCTCCTGCTCATTATGTGGTTCAAGGAAAAAGTTATAACATGGGCTACTATTTAGCTGATGGCATATACCCAAAATGAGCTACATTTATTCAAACTATCAAGGATCCACGAGGTCCAAAGAAGAAATTATTTGCAATGAAACAAGAAGCTTGTATAAAAGATGTTGAGCGAGCATTTGGAGTACTCAAATCACGATTTGCCATTACTACTGAACGATCACGATTGGCAAAAATGTTTTGCGATATAATGCGTTATTGGCGATATAATGACTGCATGCATCAGTATGCATAATATGATAATTGAAGATGAACGTGATATGAGTGCACCAATTGAAGAACAAGATGAAGTGACGGCTCCAACTGTTGAGGTAGCAGATGATAATACTCGATTTCAAGAGTTTCTTGCTCGATATAAAAAAATCAAGGATAAAGAGGCTCACATTGAACTTCGCAATGCCTTAATTGAACATTTATGGGAACAATTCAGTAATTTTGAGAATTAGAGTAAAATATTATGTACTTTTTTCTATGAGTGTTTTTGCAATTGTTGTTGTTGTAAGATTTTTGTTATATTTTGTATTGATTGTAATATTTTTTATGGTATTTTCAAGTACTTGTATGTTTATTAAATTATATTTCTTCAATTTAGTTAAAAAAATTACTAATTTTTAAATATTTTTAATAACGTAAATATAACTATTAAATATATTAAAATTATTAATTGTGTAATCTTAATAATTATTTTTTAAAAGG
This sequence comes from Codonopsis lanceolata, assembly GCA_013146195.2. Classification (NCBI taxonomy): domain Eukaryota; kingdom Viridiplantae; phylum Streptophyta; class Magnoliopsida; order Asterales; family Campanulaceae; genus Codonopsis; species Codonopsis lanceolata. Next base: position 87,426,337 of record CM028377.1, on the reverse strand, counting down.
TTAATAGAAAATTAATATTCATGTTGATAAATAAAGTAAAAGAAATAAAAATATAATATGCTAAAGAATATTCTATTTGGGGTGAGATTTGGGGGGTTGTGGGTTGGAGTTGATATAATGTTTGGTGCTAAAATGAACCAAATTTGGGATAAAATCTGACCAAATTTGGGGTTGATGGTTGGAGATGGCCTAATATGTTTTAAAATCATACTTTCTATTTAGACATTGTTGTTTTAATTGACGAAATCATATATACTGTCATCGTGCCTAGGGGTGGCAAAATTTTATCTAGTCCATTGGGTTATCCAATATAACCAATAAAAGACTTATTGGGTGTTATCCATTAACACACAATTAGAGACCAATAACAAAATGGATAAATTGTGGATATTAACCGGTTATCCATTTGATTTATCCATTAATGTCACCACAAGCATTTGGTTTATCAACTAATGCCACCACCACCACCTACCTCCGCCCATCGCCGCCACTTCCCAACTCTGGCAACCGCCACCAATCACCACTGCCCATCGCCACCACCATCTGCCGTCCATCGCCACCAACCTTCGGCCACCATCGTATGCCGCCAACCACCACCTGTCGCCGCCACGTTCGCCCACCGCCACCACCTGCTACCCATCGCTGCCACTATGACCACTATATGCTCTTTACTTAAAAATGATAATAAATAAAAATGAAACTTGCTATTAACAAGATTTGAACTTGGATTAAATTATTTTATACCAAAGCTTATTACCACCAGGCTAGATCCTTTTTTGAAATTTATTTGAAAGTTTAATATAAATATAAACAAGTAATCATAAAAGTTGTTAATTATTATGAACTTATTTATTATTTTGTTTTGGATTATTTATAATTATAATGAATATAAGTATTTAAATTTAAATTTTATTTGTATTTTGTAAAAATTGTACCTAAATTGCATCAACTTATTGTACCGCAAACTCTTCATTTACTTGTCAATTTCATTTTGTTAAATTAGCTGTAGACTTCATTTAATTTATTTAGCTTAATATTTGTTGCTTCATTTCATTTTGTTTAAAAAATATTTAGCTAGAAATTAAAAGTTAGCATGACAAAAAAGAAAACAAAGTCTACATAAGTATATATATATATATATATATATATATATATATATATATTAAATAAAAATCCATGCCCACAAATTATGACATTTTTTAACAAAAAATATGCATTTTTTAATATTTGATGATCAATTTCATTTCATTAACTTTTAGTAGACCATTAGTAATAAAATTACACTTTTATACCTCAATTTTTTAAAGTTAACTATTTAAGTGAAACATCCTGAAATGAAATAGTGGACTTTTTGTCCGGAACGAAGAGAGTATTTTGGTCTGGGTGTTTGTTAGTATAGTCGGAATGATTGGCTATTCACATCTTTTTTAATCTTTGCATCAATTACTTTTTTTATTCTACTATAATTTCTCTAACTTATTTGTAAGAACAAAAATATTTTATAGCCAACATGTGCCGAGTCAACTGAAGCATGAGACAACTGAAGTATTTTGTGATATAGAGTTTCCTAGAAAGGTCTCAAAACTATGATTGTTTTGTTTGCCAATTACATTTAACACAAGCTACGGTTGTGTTATTATTTGAAAATGTGTTGTATGAGTGAGTGCTTGCATATATATATATATATATATATATATATATATATATATATATATATATATATATATACATGTAGTCTTACAACTAGTGTGTGTGTGTGTCTTTATTTAGTTTTGTGCGTGTAAGAGTGTGTGTTTTGTGTTTTTGTCTAGTTTTGTGTTTTTTTATGTGTTGTGATTAATGAATAATAATATATGTAGGAAAATAATACTCCACAACAAATTAAAATATGATGTTATTTATTAGGTACTACTCCCTCCGTCCCTTAATAATCGTCTTGATTGACCCGGCGTACAGTTTAAGAAAAAACAATTGACTTGATTATTTATATTGGTTTAATGTGTAGTTTCCTTTAAAACACATGTTTATGTGGCCCATAATTAAAGTAGAGTGAAAAAGTAAGGGTAAAGTGGTAAAAGTGATGTTCTAAAAAGGTAAGTTTCAAACTGGATAATTATTTTGGGACAGATGAAAAAGGAAAGGAAGACGATAATTTAGGGACGGGGGGAGTAGTACTTTTGGCCGTGCCAATGGCACGGCGCCAGTTTAAAAATTTATCAATAAATGAAGTAGATATTGTGAAAATAAACTACTAAAAATATTATTTTCTTAAAAAATTTGATTTTCAAATGGAGCCTCTTTGCCCGGAACGGAAAAATTAATTAATAATTTGTATATGAAATTGCGGCCGAAAATAATGGGCAGGACAAAAATTAAATTGATTAAGTTAATTACGATAACAGTTAAAAAGAAAAAAAACAAATATTTCAAATTACAAAACTTACGATTTTTTTTAATACGTAAAAAATTAAAAAGAAAAAAATACAAATGCAAATTTTCGTAACCATAAAACTGTAAATCTATAAATTAAATATTTGTTTAATTAGTAAAACTTAAATTAAAAATATATAAATTAAATATTTGTTTAATTAGTAAAACTAGTTGTGACATAGTAAATCAGTAATTGGTATCCAAATAATATTTATTTATTAATAAATAGAATTGAATATTATTCAATAACACTTATTAACTATATTTGATAGATAATAATTTTATATAAATTATCCATTAACACCTAATTACTATCTCGTGTCATACACATAAACACAAAGATCTAGTTTATTACTAATCAAACACAAATCACTGCATTTGCGATGCACATGAGCCGTAGTATAAAAATTCAAACTTTATTTGTTTCTAATGAATCATTTTAATTTTTAAAGGAAGAGTTTCAGTCCATCTTTTCAGCCTCCTCTACAATACAATGATTTCCAATTTTCTCTCTTTCCGTTTCTACCCTTACCTTTTCCAATTATAATTAGATTTCTTCCTTTCCTTCCACCTAAAAAGGTATAGCTTTTCACCTTCCGCGCAACTTAGCAAATTCACCCTTTTCGCCTAAAACAGCATAGTAACGCTTCTATATTTTGGCGCGAAAGCCGTCATAGCAGTCAAATTCTCCAACGATGTGTCAGACGATCGAAGCGATAATCGCTAAGATGTCCGGCGAGGAAAAGCCTCCGGAGACAGGAGAAGATCCCGACGGCGTTAGAGAATTCGGAGAGTTGTTCGTGCCGCCTCTCAACTTCGCGATGGTTGATTACGGTGTTTACAGGTCTGGTTTTCCCGATTCCGCAAACTTCGCCTTCTTGAAAACCCTAGGCCTTCGCTCGATCCTGTAAGTTTAGAACGTTCCTCTCCCACACACAGATAAACACGCAACTACACACAACGATCATTGTTTGAAATCAGTGTTTCGATTGACAAGGTTTTGGTGATTTTGTGTGTAGGTATCTCTGTTTAGAACCGTATCCGAAGGCGAACGTTGAGTTTCTTAAAGCGAATGGAATTAAGCTTTATCAGTTCGGCATGGAGGGATGCAAGGTTTGATTTCTTGGTTTTAATGCATATATTAGTGAATACTTATATCATATATGTTGACTCCTGTTCTGCTTTGACTATGTGTGTGTTTTTGAGTTATGACCTGACTGCGAACGAGTTGGCTCTATTGTTTTGGTGCCTACTAGTGTTGATTGATGTTAGATAGCTTCGCCTTGTGTGTGTGTGTGTGTGGTTTAATGTATAAAAATTTAAGTTTGTATTTAGGATGAGGTAGAAGTTGAACTTTATTGATTGAGGATTCTAGTATGATTTGATGTTAAGTAGTTTCACATGAATTCGCAATGGGAAACAGTAGATATTGAATTGTCTTTAAGACTCTAGAATGATGTGATTAAGTTTGTGGTTTTGACTTTTAAAGGGCTAGAATTTCATTGAGTTTGAGGCTTTTAGTATGATTTTATTTGAATAATTTCAGTTGAATTATTTGTTTTGAGGTGGTGCCGCTTTATTTCAGATTGGAAATAATTATTTATCTGGAATGCTTTAGGACAATGCTTTTTATCACTGTTCATCGGAATGGGATCAGTATCGAGTTAATTAATTTAAAAACTTCCCTGGTGTTTTCCATAGGTTGTGTGCCATGTTACTCAGTGAACTTATTCTAGTTGGTAATGATCTACGTGATGTGATCGAGTTCTATTAGTTTTTTGTGTACGCATTTATATCATTTCCTTATGGTTGAAATACTTGAATATTGATACAAATCAGAACATGTCATTTAAGATTCACTTGCTCATTGCTTGTTAGTTGTTTCCGCATGCTATTTATACTACTTTTGTTGTGGCTGGGAAATAGAGATGAGGGTATGCAGATCTTGTATAGAATGCTCTATGAATAATTGATGACTCTATTTGGGTACTTATTTACCTGACTATCAATGACGTCACTACTAAATGTGTCCTAACATGCCATTACGTTCTTTTCCTTGTATTCTTGCAGGATAACAACACAAACTTTAATTGTAGTTTGATATGTCATGTTAACTAAATTAAAAAGCTGTCAGTCTCACATAATAATGAGCACCTTGCACTCTCACAACTCCTATCTTTGGTTTACTGAAGCATAAGGAGTCATGAAAATCACTTTTAGTGCATGATTTTTTAAATGTGTTTGTTGATCTCCTGCTTTTATTTTACTTTGCCTAAAGCTTAGACATGATTAACTGGTTTATGTATGCCATGGACTTGGAGAGATGGACATAATTTTTGCGATTGATACTGCAACAAGAGCAACAGTATAAAAGTTTGTATTTGAGTTGGATCTATTAGATTCATAGTTCATCAGTCGTTAAATATTGTCCTCTGAAGGTTTTCATGTGCAATTGGCCAATGGAAAATTCACACATAAATTTGTTTGTTTTTTTTTTTTGGGGAGGGGGGGTGGGGATCACTTGACCCCCTTTAGTAAGAAAAAATTGTCATTTTACGACCCTTAAATGTAGCGGAAAGAACTACATTTTTCTAACAATTGCTTACTACCATATAATATTCTACCCATAAAATTAATCTTTGCCACATTCTAATAAAATCATCTCTTGGCCAACGTTCCTGTGGAAATCACTTCTATTCTGAAGTCTGAATGTTATTTAACACTCTTCATATGCATACCTACCTTCTCCGCCCTATTTAATATTGAAAATAACAGTAAATAAAAAAAAAATAAAGCCTTCTTCACTAAGTTCCATTTCAGATTCATCAGTGTGTCAAGCTAGTTACCTAGGATTATTGCTGCTGCTATTGAAAAGACTATAAAAACTACCAAGGTATACGTGTATGTCTTACTTGGTTTTGTACTTTTGTACCTCTTATAAGGAAGCTTATTCTTTCAATTTCGCCGCTGCTTGTTTTTACCCGAACTTGCCCGTGATAGCCAGTTGTTTGCTATTCTGAAGTTATGTGTCAGTACTGGATTCAGATCTCAAAATGGTTTCTTCAACAATCCAAAATCATTAGTTTCTGATCTATCATGGTTTACTGTTTCCTATTAAACCTCCATTTTTTACTACTGATTGAAGTAGGGTGCCTTCTTTTGAAAATCCTCTGCAACTTTATATTTCCTAGTTCCTCTGGCGATTGTCAATTTACATATAGATCACTTGGCCCCTGAGTTTGTAGATTGTCAAGGGGAAGGCCCTAAGTTCAAGATGTGTGGAAGGCATGTAGGAGAGATGGGGTTATTAGGATTATCTTTTAGGATAACGTAGAAGTTTGGTTGATTACTGCTGATCTCTCTCTCCCTCCTCTCATCGCCAATTTTTTTGGAAGAGACACATCACACCTTTGAAAGCTATAGTTGGATATACTAAGAAATCTATTAATGCTTTAATGGGAGCATTATTAAAAAAAAGAGAATAAGCTCCAATACAGGGTATATTGATAGAAGATACTACTTAGTTGTGCCTTATCACAGAATTTTATATGATCTTTGATGTATTTAAAAAAATTTAAGTGTTTGACTGTAATAACCAATTGAGTTCTGCCTTTGTAGTCGCAATTGTTGTTCCCTTTTTTTTCCATTTGATCCTCTTTGTAAGTCATAGTAGTTGTAAAGAAATATTTAGTAGCTGACTTGTTGTTTGTGTATATGAGACATAATTTCTTCTGAAAAATGCCTGATTTTAAGAACTGAAAGTCACATCTACTAGCAGGAGCCTTTCGCGAATATTCCAGAGGATTTAATCCGTGATGCACTAAACGTGGTCCTTGGTATGATAGTAACTATGATTTTGTTGTTTTTATTTGTTTCATTGGATATATGGCTTTCTGGCTTACAATATGCTTATGGCCCATGTGTTTTTCGTTAATTAGATGCAAGGAATCATCCTCTGCTCATCCATTGCAAACGAGGAAAGGTATATTTTGTTTGTCCACATTTATTCATGTTATGAATCTTCCACAAATTTTTTATGGGGTTCTTGTACGAATCTTCTTTGAATTTCAGCATAGGACCGGTTGTGTTGTTGGCTGCTTGAGAAAATTGCAAAAGTGGTGTCTGACTTTAATTTTTGACGAGTATCAGAGGTTTGCCGCGGACAAAGCAAGAGTTTCGGACCAGAGGTTTATGGAGTCTTTTGACGTTTCCGGCTTGAGGCCGTTGCCACCGTCATTTTTTTGCTCAAAAAATTGAGGGAGCCCATCTCAATCTTGCTCTGAGTTTCTTCATCACATTTTTTGCTTTTCATGTTCTCGTAGGGAGAGATAGATTGATATCATTTTTTTATTGTTTTTCCCCTCCGAATTTGTAAATGAGCAGTTTGAGTTGCTTATAACAGGTTATTAAGTACTCCCACTCCAAAATAATTGTCAAATTTCAAAAACTTTTCTTTTATAAAAAAAATATTTTTACCACTTTACTCTTATTAAAAGAAATTACACATTACACTTATATTAATAATTGAAAAAAAATATTAAAAAATCTCATCAAAAAATTCTCATATTCAAAAAGTCCTAAAATCAGAATTTTCATACAAAAAAATTGGAAATTTAACGTATCTACAAGCGCTTTTATGTGAAAAGCTTTACATTTGGACAATTTTTTTTTTCCATTTATGATAATAATGATAAGAATTGTATTGCATTTATTATTATTATTATTATTACTGTTAATATTATAACAATAATACAATTATTTTAATAGTAATATTATTATTTGCATTGACATTATTAGTATTTAAATACCAAAAGTCAATTTATGAAATTCATTTTCCAATGTTTCAAAAACAATTATTCAATCCATAAAATCTAAAAGTAATCTTTTCATACTAAAAATTTAAAAAGTTAATAGTTACACTTTTATAAAATTATGGTAGTAGTTGTGATAATAATAATCATAGTAATATAATTTTAGATAGAATAATTATTTTTTTGAACTTTTTGACTGTGAGAAATTTTGGTATTTTTTTTCTTAATAATTCAGTCAATTACTTTTAAAAAAAACTTGTGTAGATCCTAAATTCGTAAGGTGAACCCCCAAAAATAATAAAAAGAAAGCTGATGGAACGGAAAACCCATCAATAGACCACAGGTTATCCAATAAAAATCGAGTCAAAATGTAAGAGAAAATGAGCTAAAAATCATAAAAATGGAGTTGAAACCCAAGGATTGATCCAGATCCAGCAACACAGCATGCGGGTCGCCCAAGAGCTGATACACATTAATGAGATCTTTTTCATTTTACTCCGGTGCCCCAGCAGCTTTAAAGTTTGCTGCCGAAATTTTTCTTTTTTCCAAGTCTTGCAATTTCATCCTCTGTTAGCCTTATTTACCTTGAGGATATTTGACGGATCCTAACGGATTTTGATTAAACACTAAGTGACTCACTTTAAAGGCAAAAGTAACACCTTTTGAGGTCAAAAGTGACTATTTTTATTTGAAAAAAAGAAAGATAATTTTCATTAAAATACAAATTAACACTTTTAATATTAAAACGTGACACTTTTAAGATTAAAAAATAACATCTTTTATCTTTTAAAGGGAAAAATGATAATTTTTATTCAAAACACAAAGTGACATTTTATGTTGAAATGTGACACATTCTATCCTAAAAAGTGATATTTTTAATATTGAAAAGTGACACTCTTTATTTATACATGTGAGGGGTAACATTGTAATTTTCAAAAGTCAGAGGGGTTACACTAAAATTACTGAATCTTGACCTATTTAACATGAATAGGTCCATTTTACAGAAGACCTAATTCTTTTTTTAAAAAAAAGATGTATCATTTCAATGTGGACAATTATTTGAAATCGAAAGGAGTATTTGGAAACTGATAGTTATGTTAGTTATGTATGCAAAAAAATCTTACTATGTAAAAGAACAAATGGTTTGGTTTTGCATATGTTCAACAAAATGACCAAAATGAAAACTTTCTTTTTTTGAAAGATATTAAGTTTGTTATAATTGTGCATCAACAGAAACAATTGATAATAACAAATATCAAATAAAAGAATTGGAATAGTAGTTAGATTGGGAACTGGGGAATGGGGATATAATGAGATGATCCGTCATTTTAAGAACCAAAACCCTATATTTTTTGTTGTTGTTAATATACGAACCAAAACCCCCCAATTACAAGCCTTGGTAATAAAACACACTAGTTGGGGATCTCTTAGGCTGTGGACCACCGACAGTAAAACAGAGGTCTCGGGGTATTTGTTTCTTGAGAATGAATCTAGTAGGAATTTCCAGCCATCCTACCTGAGAAGGGATGTAATTTCTTCATCTTCTTGTTTGGGGGATTTGCCAGGTCAAGGTGAAAGAAAAGAGCTTTTTTGTGGATTCTAACGAGTTTTTGGTCATTTAAATTACTGACTAGATAATTTGACTGAGTAGTTTAGGGGCAAATGATAATTTTCTTTATCCATTTACATAAGAGGAGCACCAACGTCCAATTCTTCACCAATTCTTTGGTGAAGAATCCATTAATTCCCCCATTGTCCAATTCTTGTGCAAGTCTTCCGAAGAGAGAGAAAAATCATTTCTTTGTTAAGAATTTTTTGATCATGGAGGAATCACAGCCGCGAGAGATGAGAGTGTAGTGCACGGCGCTTGTTGGTGGGGCGCGTGCACCATATGAGCTGGTGAGGCGCGTCCGAGGCCTGCCTGGTGGATCCCTGTGTCTACACTTTTCAAAAATAAAAAAACGATTTAAAAAAAAAATTGGAAGAAAAGTCACAAAAAGTAACCGTTTGAGAACGAAAATTTAAAATTTTTTTTTTAAATCTCAAATATTATTTATTTGTTGAGAAGTATAAATTAAAAATCTCAAAATCTCAAATATATTTTTTAAAAATCTCAAATATTATTTATTTGTTTAAAAATTTCTAAAATCTCAAATTTTTTGTCTTAATTTATAAATTAATTATTTATACAAAATATTTAAATATGAAATATATTGAATAACGTGAAATAAATTTATTTGTTGAAAAGTATAAAAATAAGAATGAAATGTAAAGTTAATGAGATGACAGTGGGACCTAGTTAAGAATATGTTAAGAATCGTATACAATGGGAATATGAACTTAAGTAGAGAAAAAGAGACAAATGGGAATATGAATTCATAAGTAGAGAAAAAGAGAAAAATGTATAGGTGGCAGTGAGATCCAGCTAAAAATTTGTAGGAAGAATCTCATACAATGGAGATGCTCTAATACACTCTACCACTAAAATAAAATTTAATAAAAAATTAGAAGAACAAGGACCAATAAATAGAAAGAAAAATTTTATTGAAATAAAAAATAATAATACATAACAATTGTTTAAAAACAAAGGGTACTTTAATAGTGTTTGTACTGTACATAAGCCTTTATAGCCTTGACCTTGCAGAATAAAAAAGAAGAGAAACATGAAATTAGAAGGATTATAAATTCAATATATATTAAACATAATTAGCTTTTTTTTCCTCCCCAAGGTGCATTTTCAAGGTATAAATTGTGTAGAAAGACCATGCATCTTAAGCCAAAACCCCCAAAACAGTCCACTCGTCATGATCATTCTCCATTTCAATCTGCAAATGAAAACTAGCTATCAAGCGCGGACGCCAATTCCCATTGGCCATATCATCAATCATCAATCATCAATCATCAATTTGGAGTTCACAAGCACTGTCCATATCTGACCTATCAAAGTTAACTATCATCATCACCAATTCAAAATGGTTGTTCAATATTACCTGTAATGGTCACACACTCCAATTCAGTATCGTTCATTACCAAACCCACATCTAGTTGTACTAATGTTTTATTTAATTTTAATTAGGAAACCATGTCATAGTTCTTCAATCGGGAATTAAAACTGAGAATTTTGAATACACAGTGCATCAGCCAATAGAAAGTGTCCTCAAGGATGAATCCAATTCACCATTAGGTTCAAAGTGAAGAAAATTATAGCAAATACACATCATTTGCACTCTGATCCAACCTTCGACTCATAATAACCTTCAAGGCGAGCCCAAATACGATTTAAGATTCAATAAACAAAAACAAAATATTCATATTTGTGAAGGGAACTAAATTTGATTTCAATGTACTTCAAACTTTCTCTTAAAAATTGAATAGGGTAAAAGTGCAAATTATCAAAACTGAATTGAACAAAAAACCAAATTCAAACTGCAATATATATAAATATATATATATATATATATATATATATATACATATATATATATAGAGAGAGAGAGAGAGAGAGAAAGAGAGAGAGAAAGGAGTACTAGAGAATGTGGACGAGCAACAATCAAATCGTCAATCTGAAATGACGACTGAAACGATATCTCGCCATCATCGATTTACCTCCTGTTCTTAACCAACGAAGAGTCAATTTCATTATGACACTCATTTTATCAAGTATTTGAACAGAGGAGTCATTTTCTTACACCAAATTTCCCAAAACAAAAATTCGTCGAAAACCACAAAAGAACACACACACACATATACGTGTAATGGAAGAGAGAAAGAGAATTAATTTGAAACGGTGAAGGCTATGAACGTTTCTGGAAACGTATAACCTGACGGCGTCGGAAGGAGGAGGAGCTCGGCGGACTTTGAGACGTCAAGCAAGTTTGCGTGTTTATATAGAGGCTGGCTCGCCGCTTCCTAGGCTATCTATGTGCCTAACCCTAGTACGCCTTTTAATGATCTAATTACATTATTACCCTTGTCAAATGCTTATACTCATCGCTAATAATTCCTCCGAAGCCCATTGAAATGATTGAATTTTGATCCAAATTAGATACGATTCCAACGTTATATTTAGGATATAAATTGAGTTTTTAACTCCGATTACCCGGTTGTGACCTGAATCAGTTAATCTAATCTAATAGCTTTATAAACTAGATTTTGGATTAAGGTGTTGTGACTCGCTAACAACTCGACCCCATATAAAAAATATATCAATATTATATTTTTATGTTTGTGTATATGACACGATGCTAGTATATCTGATTTCGTCAATTGAAATGACAGTACCTAAATAGAATGTGTGATTTAAAAAAATGTTACAGTTTAGGGGTATATTGCTTAAAGTGATAGTTGAAGGAGTGATGCTTTATAAGGGATGAATGTTCAGAAGATTAATCGCAGTGTGTGATTTTATAATATAAAGATAAAACATAAAGAGAAGAAAAATAGGTGACGGCTCATAATATTAATTGTAGAGGATGACTTGTAATAGGGAAAGAAAAAATATTGAGTTAAAAATAGATAACTACTCACACATATGAATGTGAGAGTGTGGGTGAATTACAACCGTTAAATTTTTAAATATAATTTAATCTCAACCTCTAAATAGCCATAATCAATTACTTAGCTGTTTCATAATATAGATTATACGTACAAAAGTTACTTACGATGAACTTTTAGTCATCAATCATTACTATTTGTTGTAAACGAGATGACTCGATTATCCTGACAAACTGGTCAGGCTCTCAAAGGAGCTTGAAAATTCGGCGGTACTGAAAAATTTGGTGGACCTTGAAGATTTGAAGTAGTTTCGGCATTCGCAGAATCTTCGACATTAGAAAAACTCAATAAATTTATAAAAAAAATGTTATTCATAACAAAAGAAGTGAAAAATAATAATTTATGAGAAAGTATATAAGTAATATATGTTTAAAAGAATTTAATAATTTTTTTAGAAACCTATTTATAGGAAAATTTATAGAATATTTTTTTTAATTAAACGGTTATATATTGTACCGTTGCAAAAGCAAAATCATGCACTGTGTGCTTAAAGACTACATGTGTTATGAAATAACCACAAAGTTATTAATGAAGTGTATTAGAGAGAGAGAGAGAGAAAGCCTTTTGTAAACTTCAGTCGGTGTCTCAATAGCATTCCACTCCTCTGTATTTATAGCCGAAGGAGGGACGTAAAGTAAAGAGAGCAATACAGTGGGGGATAGGTTTCTGCAATGGTATGGACATAGCTACCTAGCTATAGCTAGGTAGCTTCTTTGACTTTATAACACTCCCCCTTGAACATATCATTGTAAGTTGGCTAAGTGTGTCTTGTTAAAAACCTTTAAGCCGAAAAACTCAGTAGGGAAAAATCGGACATAAGGAAAAAAGTACACAACTTAAATCAATCAGGTGCATGGGGTCGTCTCGTTAAAAACCTTTTCATGGAAAACCCAAAGTGGGAAAAACCATGATAAAGGGAAAAGAGTACAGTCATATATGCTCCCCCTTGAACTGACAAGGGTCAAGAGAAATCACCTTTGTAAATCTCGTAGATTTCGCATCCCAATATTATGAACTTGCTTTCTGAAGGTTGTAGTGGGGAGTGCCTTCATAAATAAATCTGCAGCATTATCACTTGATAGAACATATTGGATGCTGACCTCTTTCTTCTTTTCAAGTTCTTGAGTGTATAAAAAGAGCTTCGGGGGGATATGTTTGGACCTGTCACTTTTGATGTATCCCTTTTTACTTTGGGCGACACATGCGACATTGTCTTCAAATAATACTGTCGTGTCTTTGTTGACAGGTAGTCCACTGGCATTTTGAATATCTTTGAGTCATAGATCGAAGCCATACACACTCTCGATCGGCTTCATGAAGTGCGATCATCTCAACATGATTTGACGATGTAGCAACTAGCGTTTGCTTTTGAGAACGCCAGGAAATTGCACTACCACCCATCGTGAAGACATAACCGGTCTGTGATCTGACCTTATGAGGATCAGACAAATAACCTGCATCTGCAAAACCAACCAGTTCATCCTTTGATCCTTTGGGATAAAATAATCTAAAATCGATCGTCCCTTGAAGATAACAAAATATGTGCTTGATACCATTCCAGTGTCTCCGTGATGGAGATGAACTATATCTTGCCAATAGATTTGTAGCAAATGCTATATCGATGCAGTACAATTAGCAAGGTACATGAGAGCTCCAATAGCACTTAAGTATGGTACTTCAGGACCAAGTATCTCTTCATTCTCTTCACAAGGACGAAATGGATCTTTTTCAACATTCAGTGATCTATTAATCATGGGGTTAGTAAGAGGGTTTGCCTTATCCATATAAAAGCGCTTCAAAACCTTTTTTGTGTAATTTGATTGGTGTACAAATTTTCCACTATGAAAGTGTTCTATTTGTAAACCAAGACAGTATTTGGTCTGCCCAAGATCTTTCATTTCAAATTCTCCCTTTAGGTAATCAACTGCTTCTTGGATTTCCTTGGGAGTTCCAATGATATTCAGATTATCTACATAAACAACGATAATAGCAAATTCAACTATCGTATTCTTTATAAAGACACACAGACATAATTGATCATTCACATATCCGTCTTTTAACAAATGCTCACTTAAGCAATTATACCACATGCGCCCGGATTGCTTCAATCCATACAATGATCGCTGTAGTTTAATAGCACATAATTATTTGGGCTTTGAGCTCAGTGCTTCAGGCACCTTAATTCCATCAGGAATTCTCATATAAATATCGGCATCTAATGACCCGTATAAATAAGTCGTTACAACATCCATGAGATGCATATCTAGATTTTTCGAAACCGATAGGCTAATTAGATATCTGAACGTAATAGCATCCATTACAGGAGAATACGTTTCTTCATAATCAATCCCAGGCCTTTGAGAAAAACATTGTGCAACAAGGCGAGCCTTGCATCTCACAATCTCATTTTTCTCATTTCGCTTTCGAACAAAAATCCATTTGTATCCAATGGGTTTCACAGCTTCAGGTGTGAGAACGATAGATCCAAATACTTTTCGTTTATTCAACGAATTTAATTCAGCCTTCATGGCATCTATCCATTTGATCTTATCATGCCTCTTTTGACATTCAGATACATATTTTGGTTTGGGATCATCAGTCCCGTCATTAATTTCTTGGGATACCGAATAAGAGAATATATCATCAATATTCTCCATTTCATCTCGGTTCCATATTTTTCCATTACACATGTAATTAATGGAAATCTCATGGTTATCATTGCCTGCAGGGCTTACTAGATTTGCATGATCGTGTGTTTCTTCTGGAACAATTTCACGATCGTGTGTTTCTTCTGGAACACTTTCATGTGATTGGGGATTTTCAATCACTTTCTTTTTGCGAGGATTTTTATCCTTTGAACCAATGGGTCGTCCACGCTTCAGGCGTGTCTTAGATTCATTTGTCATTTTATCATTTGGTAGCCCTTTTGGTATTTCAATTCGGGCAGGAGCATTTATAGCAGCTACATGTGACTTTGTCACTCTCTTTGTATCTATAAATGCATCTGACAATTGATTTGCTACATTTTGTAAATGTATGATCTTTTGAACTTCCAGTTCACGTTGCTTTGTGGGAGGGTCAAGGTGCAGCAACGTTGATGTGCACCATTTGATCTCTCTTCCCACTTGTTTCCCCTCTTCACCTAAAGGTGGAAACTTGTCTTCATTAAAATGACAATCGGCAAAGTGTGCCATAAAAACGTCACCCGTTTTTGGTTCAAGATATTTTATTATAGAAGGGGATTCATACCTGATCGATGTTTTATTTTAATCTTTTTCCTTGCAAGTGGACAAGACTATTATAGAATATTATTGGAAGCAAGGGTCGAACCACAGAGATTTGGATTTGATTATAGTAAATTTAACTAATCTATTAAAATAAAACAATTAATAACTAATGGGGTTTTTGGTTTTTATAAATTAAATTAACTAAAAAGCAATAAAATAATCTACCTAACAAAGCATATAAATATGAGATAAATCAAAGATTTGTAAATTGACTAGGAATTAGGATTCACTAGTATTTATTCTATCGTTTAATTCAAAATAATTATCATTCAATTTCTTGGGTTCGTTCACAAAAGATAGATATAGACTGTTGAACAATTGGTTCAGCCTCCATCCCCGCAAAATTCATCCATTCTATATCCTAAGCACAAGAACATGTAATCTAGCTGTCACCTAGATTATGATCTATCTGTCACCTAGATCATGTATGAACTGTCCTAACTTATCACTCGTGCATCGATAGGTCCAATTTATTGTGATGGTGAGCCAGTGTACGACATATGCACATTGGTCATGCAGTTATCCGCACCTCTAGGCCTTTATTATTTGCAATTACATTCATTTGTTCAAAGCGAAATAATAAAGGGATTGATAATCACCACAATCAACAAGAATTAAATGAATAAGAATTAATATAAAACAATAGATTCGATACAAGTTACCTCCAATTCCTAGATTATGGAGTTAGCTCTCCATAATTGAAAATACAAAACCTTGAACCATTCTTGGAGAATCTTTCTTCATAGACAAAGAAAAATAATATAGAACTTCTCTCCCCCTTTTTTCCTAACCAAAGGGATCTATTTATACATAATTAATCCTACACCAAGGAGGAAAAGGAAATACAATATAATTAAAACACTAAAAGGAATTAAACTAGGACTTCACGTTTCCCAAGGCAATTATAACACAAAGTGGGCGGCTGAATTTTTGTGCTGGAAATCTGATTTTCAGCTTTTGGTCTTCAAGTTTCCAGCTTTTGCACTTTGGTCCCTGAAGTTCTTAAATTCAGCATAAAATGCCTATATTTTGCACAATTGTTCCAAAAGTCCTTGAAACTATAAAACAACACTAAAACACATATTAGACAACAAAAACCTCGAGAAATAGCATAATTTAAGCCGGAATAATACCCAATAACTGCGTATAAAATACAATTATCAATACCCAACATATACTCCCAATCTCCTTTGTGGTCCCATCTTTGTGCGTTGTGGTGGAGCAATTGGTACATATACCGCACAACCAAAAACTCTTAGATGGGATAGATTCGGCTCTCGCCCGAATGCCAACTGTATTGGGGAGTACTTGTGATATGCACTTAGCCTAAGGCGAATCAGTGCGGATGCATGTAAAACAACATGACCCCATACAGAAGTAGGGAGCTTTGTTCTCATCATTAATGGTCTGGCAATGAGTTGAATACGTTTGATCAACGATTCAGCCAAACCATTTTGTATATGAACATAGGCTACTGGATGTTTAACATCAATCCCTATTGCCATACAATAATCATTGAATGCTTGAGATGTAAATTCACCAGCATTATCAAGTCTAACTTTCTTGATCATATAATCTGGGAATTGTGCTCTCAGTTTGATTATTTGTGCAAGGAACTTGGCAAATGCCGTATTGCGAGTTGATAATAGACATACATGCGACCATTTGCTAGAAGCATCAATTAATAC
Organism: Codonopsis lanceolata; assembly: GCA_013146195.2. Classification (NCBI taxonomy): domain Eukaryota; kingdom Viridiplantae; phylum Streptophyta; class Magnoliopsida; order Asterales; family Campanulaceae; genus Codonopsis; species Codonopsis lanceolata. Next base: position 87,409,567 of record CM028377.1, on the reverse strand, counting down.
CATAAAATATTGGAATGGTCCACTTGGTGGATGGATAGGTCCACATATATCACCCTGAATTCGTTCCAAAAACGATGGTGATTCATATCCAATTTTAGTTGGTGATGGTCTAATTATCAACTTTCCTTGAGAACAAGCCTCACAATGGAGTTCATTAGATTGGAAAATCTTCTGGTTTTTCAATGGATGACCACTAGAATTCTCAATAATTCTACGCATCATTATTGATCATGGATGCCCCAGTCGATCATGCCAAGCTTTAAATGTTTCATTAAACTTCAGGTTTACTGTAGAATATGATTCAAATATTCTTATGATTGTACTATACAATCCAGATGATAGAGATGACAATTTTTTCAATATACACTTGCTTCCGAAAGTGTTTGAGGTAATGCAAAGATATTCATCATTTCCCTTATTCATAGTCTCAATATGATATCCATTCAGACGAATGTCTTTGAAACTTAACAAGTTTCTTTGAGACTTAGGAGAGAACAATGCATTATTTATCATGAATTTTGTGCCTCCAAACATTAGGAAAATTGTCTTGCCAAATCCTTCAATTATTTTGGCATTACCAGATATAGTGTTGACATTAGCATTGTCAATTTTGAGATAAGAAAAATATTTCTTATTTTTAAGTATGGTATGAGTAGTAGCGTTGTCTGCAAGACATAAATCTCGTCCTTGGATTTTGGATTCAAACATATTTGTGATCTATGTCAATATGAGAGAAAGAAAAATAAGATGAATAAATATGATTACACATTGAATGCAAAATGCATATATAAACTTTATTGTAAGCATGCTAGTATACATAGGAAAAACAGATAATGTTTCTACATAACAACATGTTACTTTTTCCACGCGCTTTTTATCTCAAACTTCGGACCATAGCTTCATTCCTATATGAATTTTATTGTTCATGACCAATATCATCACTAATGGTATTGGTCGTGTCGACGATTAACCATATCACCAAAATCAAAATTAAGATCTTCAGATCATTTTCAAGGAAATTTGTCTCTACATTCTTTCCTTTTTGTGATCTCTCATAAAGATCAACTAGATGTTTCGCCGATTCGGCATGTGCGTGCCAGTGGCTGTCATGCCACACCTAAAACATGAACTTTCTTCATTGTTTTGTCGCACATTTTGCCCACTCGAAGAGTTGTTTCTATCATCATCTCTGTTCCACTTCAGGTGGCGAGAGGAATTTCCATTATACGGATGATGATGATGACGATAGTTATTTCGTCCACGACTCTTCCTCGGCCTTAATTTCGACCATGACCTCGGCCTTGTTCATGATTTCCTTGGCCTCGACCACGGCCCACGTCCACGACCACGACCACTACCACGCCCACGCCATTGCCTTTCATCATACATAGTCCCATTCGCTTGAGGAATGAGGTGAACGATTGGTCGAGATTCATGATTTTTCATTAGAATCTCATTATTCCATTCGCCTACAAGGAGACAAGAGATCAATTCTGAGTACCTTTTAAAACCCTTTTTCGATATTGCCGCCGCAGAGCATATTCGAGCATGAAATGTGGAGAAAGTCTTCTCCAACATATCATAATCAGTGATGGTTTTCCCACATAATTTCAACTGTGAGGTTATTCTATACATCATTGAACTATATTCATTGATGATTTTAAAATCATGTAGGCGGATATGAATCCAATCATAGTGTGCTTTTGGAAGAATGACCGTTTTCAAATGGTCATATCTTTCGTTCAAACTTTCCCAAAAGACGAGTGGATCATTAACCGTGAGGTACTCCATCTTTAGGTCTTCGTGGACGTGGTGTCGTAGGGAAAATCATGGCTTGAGCCCGGTGTTGATTACTTATCCATTCATTATTACTTTGTTGGATAGTATTTTGAGGCTTCGGCAGTGGGTTTCGGCATCTATTATCCAAGACATATAGTTTTTCCCGATTATGTCAAATAAGCGTTTCAAATTCAAGCTTAGCAATGTTTGACATTTGTGAAGAAAAACTATAAAAATGAAACATATATATTAATAAAATGATGACATGGAAATTTTATTCATATGATAATCAATCAGTACATGTTAAAATGTATGTTGAAAGCTATTGTAACTGCTAACAGGACATACATGATACAAAGATAGGCAATAAAAATCTGAAAATCGTTTGGAGGGAATTCAGCAACAAAAACCAATGTGGTGCACGCAATAACAAGTATGATAATAATCATCAACATTGGAGGGAACATTTTGTAGAAGAAGATATGATATTGAGAGTTTGTAAGGAGATAGTAAAAATGTGAGTAATCTATTAAGATGTTGCCGTATATATGGAGAAAAAAAAAACCGTTTATGACCGTTAACTAGCTGTTTATTACCGTTGGAGGAGATAGATAAAAATCAGCAACTAGCCGTTATAGGATAGGGGTAAAAATGTAAAAATTTTGATTTAATAGAATTGCATTTTTATTATGAATAAATATAAAACTTATTAGGAGCAATAAATAAAATAACTCTGCATGAGTATTTTTCCAGTCAACTTTATACAGCTATTATATAGCATACATATATATTCACGCCACGCTACTTCGGCCTTTACGTGGGTGTTTGTAAGTCAGTAATAAATATATATGTATATAAAGTTATTCATATATAGAATTGAAATGTATGTATATATATAAATATTCAGTTTATAGCTTGAGGTTATTTCCGCACAAGCATCAACGAACATATATATTATGCGTTAAATAATAAATTATTATTTCGTTATCTCACCATATATTATCGACGGTGGCTCAGCCAACCTTTTCTTAATAATGGTGATATACGATATATATTGAAGTAAAACAGAGACATAAAATAAATAATATATCGGTAGAAAATTTTACCGATTGAGATTGTTAACAGTAAAACAATCGTGCTGATAATGTGTTATGAAATAACCACAAAGTTATTAATGAAGTGTATTAGAGAGAGAGAGAGAGAGAGAAAGCCTTTTGTAAACTTCAGCCGGTGTCTCAATAGCATTCCACTCCTCGGTATTTATAGTTGAAGGAGGGACGTAAAGTAAAGAGAGCAATACAGTGGGGGATGGGTTTCTGCAATGTTATGGACATAGCTACCTAGCTATGGCTAGGTAGCTTCTTTGACTTTATAACAACATAAACCTTTTTTTTTTTTTGGATTTTGCGGGAGGAGCCATCGGTGAATTGGTGGTGTTAGAGTAAAAAAAATTTTTTTTTTTTTTTTGGGATGACTCGGCCGGCCCATAAACTTGAACTTATTGCCATCCACCTCGGCAAAATGGGATGCACTCCAAACCTCTCCAATGGTAAAAAGCTTTTCAAAAAGTTTTAGTAATGTTTTTGGACCTCCTGTTGAGGTGCTCTTAGTTGCACATTCTTTCGCATTGGTAAATCATATCTAGAGAGATGGGATGATAAAGACAAATTGCACGCAAATGAATATAAAATTTATGTAAAAATTTAGGTAAGAGGATCTTACATATATCTTTTATAAAATGAAGTGGAACTCTGTCTTATAAATAATGATCCATAAAACAATTTTAAGAGGTTTATCAATCTAAGTTTAGTAAAAGTAATATACTAAAAAAAAAAGAGGCAAGAATTATTATTTCTTTAAGTAAAAGGAGGAAGTAGTAGATTTGTCTTTCGCCTTTAATTGTTGACTTTGCTCAATTGTAATTTGTAACCATATTTTAAAATAACCGTTCATCACTTAGACCAGGTGCAATGGGGGGTCATTTGGGAGCATTGAAGAGATTCTTCAATACAATGGGGAGAGCTAACGGTAGCCAAATTAGGAAAATGATGTATGGGTAGCTTTGGAGGCTACCCAATTCAAGAATAGCAAACATCTTCCTTCCCGCCACCTTTCCACGTGGCGGATTATGACTGGTTGAATAAAATTTTCATTTTTATCCCATTTTTGGCCTATTTTTCACCTTAAAAATTATTATTATTATTTAATTTTTTAAAAAAATATCTACACATGTTTATCTATAAATAGAGACGTTGTTTGTTGAATTTGGATACCAACTCAATTTTCTAAATTTTTACCAAAATAATGAAGATAAGAATAGTGGAGATGTAAAGTTATTGAGGTTTATGCCACCGCTGTAAGGTGTTTTTTTGTTGGGTAGCTTAGAGTAGCTTAAATATGTTTTTTATTTATTTTTAATGATTTGGGTAGCTTGGGGGAGCAACATTTGCTCCCCTATTGTACATGCTCTTAGACCATCTCCATTAAGGAATCTTAAATTTGGTTAGATATTATTATAAATTTAATCTATTTCAATATCAAACATTATTTCAACTCCAAGCTACAAACTCAAATCTCACCCCAAAGAGAATATTTATTTCTTTTACTTTATTTATCAACATGTATATTAATTTTCTATTAACCTTTTAAATAATAATTATTTTGATCGCACAATTAATAATTTTAATATATTTAATAGTTTTATGTTTATAATATTATTTATGTCATTAATAATATTTTAAAATTTAGTAATTTTTTAAACTAAATTGAAGAAATATAATTTAGTAAATATACAAACACTTGAAAATACCATAAAAAAATATTATACGACGAATACAAAATATAAAAAAAATCATACGCCAACAACAATTGTAAAAACACTCATTTAAAAAAGTACATAATATTTTATCATAATTCTCATAATTACTGAATTGTTTTCATAAATGTTCAATTAAGGCATTTCGAAGTCCAATCTGAGCCTCTTTATCTCTGATTTGTCTATGTCAAGCGAGAAACTTTTGAAATCGAGTGTTTTTATTTGCTACCTCAACAGTTGGAGCCGTCACTTCATCTTGTTGTTCAATTGGTGTACTCATATCACGTTCATCTTCAATTATCATATTATGCATAATAATGCATGCGTTCATTATATTATGCATAATAATGCATGTAGTCATTATATCTTCAATTATCATCTTCATCTTATTTATTTATTTGTAAATGAAATCTACAAATAAAATGCTATAAAATTATAAATTATTGAATTAATAATGTTCAATATTTTAAAATACTTAATATTATTATTTATTTAGTTTATTTATTATTTATATTATCTAATATTATATATTTATTAATTTTTAATACATTTAAATAAAAAAATATAATATTATAAATAATTTTAACAATTGTATAATCATTAAAAATTAATTTAATAGCATGGCTCTCCACCAATACTAAATTTTAGGGTAGCTACAGTGGAACCCCAAATTTGGGGTAGCACTGTAACCAACCCCAAATTTGGTATTGTGTTTGGGGTTCGGTTGGAGCAAGTTTTTTGGGCATCAGACCCCCAAAATGAGGATTTGAGGGTACCATTTGAGATGGTTTTACTTATAAGTTTTGACAAAGAAACGCGTTATATATCTCCATCCTCCACTACGTTTCTCCAATTAGACAATTTCGCAAACACGTTAGCCACAACTCTTCCCTCCATTTCAGATAAAGAGTTCACTATTCCTTTTGAGATGTTTCATTTAAAGAATTCACTTTAAAAAATCAAAGCATGAAAGTCTCATTTTATTACTAATGAGCTACTAAAAATATCATTTTCTTAAAAAAGTTTAACTTTCAAACGAAGACTCTTTGTTCAAAACAGAGGGTGTATCAAACTAAAACAGAGCGAAACAAAAATAATTTGAAATACAAGAAAGAAATCGAAGGAATAGTCCATTAAACTCGTCGTAGAATGCTCCGAAATAGCCCCCACTTCTTACAAATCATCTCATCAGCACAAATCATTTCATTAACACACAGTGGATCGGGCCAGAGAGATCGATCTTTCCTAAGTTTTTGTTAATATGTTAATATCAAATATAGCTAGTAAATTTGAAATATTATGGAGATTTATAAACATAATTTTGAACTCTTACAATAAAATATCATAAAATAGTACTCCCCTAGCTTTTAAATAATTGTAATTTTTGACTCGACATATTGTTTAAAAAAATGTAATTGATTGTATTATAAATATCTATAACTATTACTAAAACAAAAGCCGTTCTGCCACGTGGCGACTTTATGTGAAAAACTAAAAGTTTTAAAGAGATTTTGTGCTGCCACGTGTCACCTTCGAAATGGTAAAAGTTTTTTTATTTTTCAAAATCGATTAGTTTAAGATAAAAATTCTAAATCTAATTATATATGATAAAATTCATAAAACTAATTTGATAAGATAAAACAAATTTAGGATATAGTTTTACGAGCAGATCTATAATAGAGATTTAAGATTTTGGTTTTATTTTTTTTCAAATATTGCTTAATTAAACTAGATTTTATCCTATAAAATTTATACAAGTTTAATTTTACTAAAACTCTTTTATTTCCATCTCTTTTTATTTTCATAATTTTTAATTTATACAAATTATCCACAGGATAATTATATGTTATTTGTTCTTCTAATAATATATAATTATTAACTATTAGTTACTAATCTAGTAATTATCTATTAACTATTATTAAAACAGAAGTCGTTGCTATTACATGGCGAGTTTCTGTTGTACGCATAAAGTTTTAAAGGAATTATGTGCTTCCACGTGTCACCTTCTATACAAGTTTATAAATTTTTTCTCGCAAAAAATTTAAATCGAATAGATTTTAAAACTGGTGTCTCCTTTATACATGGTAAAAAAATATTTATTTATTTTCACTATTTTTTGTTGCCAAAATCGGTTAATACCAGATATATTTTATAACATTTGATTTAAACGCGTTTCACTTGATTAGAACTCAAAATTTTTATGGTACTTTTTTTTGCGGATATATTTTATCAATTCTCATATATTTTAATTTTTCAATTACATGGCTACATGATCAATTTTGAATATTTACCTTATTTTTTGTTTTTTAAATTATTCTAATTAAAAAAATTATTTATTTATTACAAATTTAGAAAATCATCTTATTATAAACAATTTTTTGCAAATAAAACAAAAACTATGAAAACCATGCATATGATACTAAATATATCTATATAAATTATTTTTTTCCTGCCAAAAATTAAAATCTGATAGATTTTAAAACATGTGTCTCTTTTATATATGGTAAAAGTTTTTTTTTTTTTTTTACCATTTTTTGTTATCAAAATCGGTTAACATCAGATAAATTTTATCACATTTGATTTTTTAACGTGTTTCACTTTATTAGTACTGTAGTTTCTCATTGTATCTTGATTTGCATTTGTTCATTCATTACATTAGGTGCTATGCTTAAGACTTCGGCTGAAGGCTTCACCAGAAGACTTCAATCAACCTCCAGTGGCAGACCTTGTCTGCATCAGGAAAGCATGACGTGTCAAAGACTTCCAGACTTCAAAGCTTAAGTGGATTATTTAATTCAAGCCTAAATCATTTTGAATTTGAATTAAATCATATCCAGATCATCGCTGACTTCTCTGACGCGTCCCTCCAGCTTTTCCGAAAAAGCATGAAGACTTTCGCCCCCGAAGTGGACAGAGCAGTGAACAGCCGACACATACATATCAGTACTAAATCTTATCAAGCAGTTTACAACTCGATTGATCATCTCGCCTGCTAAGCCGCAAAACAACTTGAAAGTTCCTCGCCAAAGATCGCTTGAAGACAAAATCATCAAGACAGCTTCAAACATTTAATGCATTCAACCTAATAGAAGTCAAGTACTCACTTCGCCTTCTCAAACGCATCTCTTAACGCCCAAACTATAAATACCGTCATTAAAAGAATGATAAACAATGCTTTGAATTTTCACAACAACATCAAGCTTTATATACTCAGTGCATTCAATAGATCATTAACTGATCAACGAAGTCCTCAACAACAACAACAAGATATGCATCAACCATTAATCATTTGCTTCTTATTTTTGTTCTTTCTACTATTCTTCAACATGTTGAATATTCTGTTTTGTCCAGATATTCAACACCACCACCTCCAAACACAAGTCAAATATTTTGTACACGATCCATTAGACATTTCTGTAATAGAACTAGTGGAAAATATAGTGCACATTTAAATCAAGGTTGATTGCCTTGTGGTGGACTTGCACTTTATAAATGCGAACCATCTCAAAATACTTGTTCTTTACTTACTTTACATTGTTTTCATATTTGTTAACTTATTCTTTTAGCAAAGACTTGAGTAACAATTAAATGTCATCGGTAGTGTTTCACCAGCAAACTTAGTATGTCTTCCTTACAAGACTTCCGCTACTTCAATATTTTCTATAGATTGCAAGTTCTTATTTTAGGAATCAAAACAAAAAAAGTTTTAAGTGTTTAATAAGATATTCACCCCCCTATAGTTTATTATTGTGCCCTTTGAGATTAACAAATACTTCAAAATTTTATTGTAAAAGTTTTTTTTGTGGATAGATTTGATCACATTTGATTTAGACGTGTTTCAATTGATTAAAAATATTAAAGTCGATAGATTTTAAAACCAGGTGCCTCCCTTTAAAACAATGTGTATGGTACTAAATATATCTATATAATTTTTTTGCAAAAAATTAAAGTCTAATATATTTTAAAATCGGTCATCTTTTATACATGGTAAAACATTTTCTTTTTTTTAATACCAATTTTTATTGTCAAATAGAGTTATCCGAGATAAATTTTATCACATTTTATTTTAACGTGTTTCAATTGATTAGTACTCCAAATTTTCC
>CM028377.1:87370305-87400770 GCA_013146195.2 Codonopsis lanceolata | reverse complement strand
CCCATTTCATTGTCAATTTTCTTATCTTGATAATGAAAACAAAGTAAAAGAAAGATATGGAAAAAAATCTTACCCATTACATCGCTCTCCATCTTCAATTTCATATGAAATTGGATCCACGCACCACATTTTAAAGTGAAACCCATCCACCACCGAAATCAATTAATTTCTCATCCCCCTTCATCCTCTTACATGACTTTACATTTACTTTTATCTCTCTTAATTTTTAAATAAAAACTCGATCGTTATGGCGCTTCTATGAGATCAAAATCATCTAAAGTCATAGTTTCTTCAACATCTTCTCAATTTTGATACTTTGTTTTAAACCATATCGGTTGTATGCTCAATTTTCCCAAAATTGAAGAGTATTTCAATAAAACTCATAATTATTTCTCTTTATTCAAGTGCATCTTTCTCTCTTTGATGAACTTCGTCTAATAAGGTTTATGGGTTTTTTACGTCAATTGCATGTTTTTTCAAGGGTTTTTAGTAAGTATACTCTATAGTCTTTGAAAGCACGACTTTTGCGAGGGGAAAATGAGGGAAATCGGAGATGGAGTTTGGCTAGAATTGAAGGAGGAGATAGGCGTGACGAGTGGGAAGGGTTTGGACCGGATATGCGAACTTGTACCCGAGAGATGGCCGGTGGCCTAGTTAGGGGCTAGTTATTACTTGGATCGGAGATGGAACTTAAACCTAAGAAGAGAGAGAAGAGAGGTGTGAGATTATGGTTTGTACTTTTAATACATTTACTTCTTAACAATGACATTTTCGCCAGGTGAAGACCACATGCTATGTAACGGAATTTTCTAACGCGGTAAAGTTAAGCAAATTATGAGACAAACATTACATAAGGGTAAACTATATGATTTTGTGGACACTTTGGGGGAATTGCAATTTGACCCTATAATTATTTTTGAATTATTAAAATAATTATTTTTATTTAAAAACATATTCTAAATATTAAATGGTTAATTAAATATTGAATTTATAGTCAATTCACATTTTGTGCGCTAAGCAAAATGACCAAAATAATGTGACATGCACACCATTTTAGTTACTATTTTTAATGCCCATAGACGGGAGGGGGCAAAGTCGGAAAAATAGCTAAATAAGTTATGAAAGTGAGACACTTCGTAGGTTGGGGTGCAATGTGAGATTTGACGTGTAATTTTGGGAGCTAATCATATTTTGGCCCCATCGAAATTAGTCCAAAATACAAATTTCCCCCTAAAGTATCCACCAAATCCACTTTGACCCACAATGTAATTTTTTTAGCATTTTCATATTTCATGTCAAATTTGGTTATGAGATGTCATGTCTGGTAATCGTAGTGATAAACATGGTGTGGCGAATAATGTTTAAAATCGAGAATTTGCTCCAATCAAACCATAAACAATATCAACGGTGTCGATGAGAAATTTGTTGGAGTTGAAGCTATGGACGATGAAACGGATTGAACTATGGTTTGTCTCATCATTGTCGTATACATATGTGATGAATTCAAATATGAGATTTGAAATTCTTGGTGTATGCTTGTGTATTATGTTGTACGAGAGAGAAAAAAGGGAAATTCTTGGTGTATGCTTGTGTGTTATGTTGTACGTCTTTAATTTTTTGGTGGGTTCTTATTCGTGGCAGCCTTGACACATAAGCGTGATTATTTGATCTTGAGTTCAATATCTCTGATATGATTCCGCTATATTTTTATTTATTTTTCTATATAATAATTTGAATAAAACATTAATACACTTTTGAGTTTTATCTCACTTAAAATTTACATGCGAGGTCATTGTCGGAGATGCGGCGTTCTTTGAGAAGAAGAAAAGAAAAGAAAGTTCTTTTTGAGGTAATAAAAGCAGAGAAGGCATTGCAAAAAATGACTAAAATGCCCTACACGTGAAATATCATGTGCATATTAACGTCAGATTGGTAACATTTGTCGTGGCTAGGGGGAAAACTAGAAAAGAATTATAAAATGAGATATGAAAATGATACAAAACTTAGGTTGTGTGGTAAAGTGGGGCTTTATATATACTTTGAGGGAATTTCTTATTTTAGTATAAGTATATATACTTTGGGGTTGAAAGTTTGATTTCTCTAACATAATATATCATTTTCTATAGGGAGTCAAATTTCATAAACGACATAAACAAAATCTCCAATAACAATGTGTTTATCTAAGATAATAAGTTTGAATTATTTTCAATTCACACACTCATAAAAGTGAATGAATTCATGTTTGGTAATAAGAAAAGATAATGAAAATAACCAACAAAAAAAAAACAAATTTGTAGGATAAGTTGCTATACAATGACTAAAAGTATACATTATAACTGATTGGAAAACAAAGTATCAAAAAAGTTAAAAGCACAACAGTACAATTTATAAGTTTAAAAAATTGTAATGATTAAAATACAAAAAAATATCCAATAATTAAAAGTAAACAGAAAAATAAAAAAACTAACAAATCATTTTTTAAAAATTATTAACACCACGTGCGACGCACGTGAACCTTACTATTACTTTAAAAGACATTGTGTTTTTGTTTTGTTATTTACACTGTTTCATATTTCTTTTAGACAAATAATACATCATACTATAATTATCATTTACAATTAGGGAATACTGTTAGGTGAAAACTTTGAATTGGGGTTTGAGTCGCAATGAATTTGGGAAAATAAAAAACAGGTCTCCTATAACACGATCATATGAATCTTAATTTGTAAAACGAAATTCCACTATCTCAAAGTTCAACTCACTAACACACTGCGAATCGGATAAAACGAATCGTCTTTCCGTAAGTTTTTGTCAAAACAAAATACCCATTGAAATTATTGCAAGCTGGAGACATTCACCGAAAGACCATTCCATTAAACTGTAAGATGTTGAAATTCATCCTTCCAAATAGAGTGGAACTCAACCAACAATAACCTGTAATACAAACTTGTACTCCTATATCTTCCTATCCCAAGACCAAATTGTCACCCAATTCTGGATCTCAGAGTACTATCGTACCAACTGTTTATTTCTATTTTATTATCAGGATAAATGAATGAATCAGCCAAGTTGAGCATGGCAGAAGACCCCTCATCATGCTCTTTTCCATCTTTCGTGTAATTTTTTTGTAAAAGAATTTCATCAGAAGTTATTTCTCCATCCTCTCCCAACTAGAATCCAGCATATTGGGTGTACTCTGTATATGCTTCTACAGGGGACTGCTTTCCGATGGGAGCCCGTGTGACATGATCAGGCAGATCAAAGGCATCTACGAGTTCTTTCGCAATATTCTTCACCTGAAAACTCAAGTATTCTGTCAACTTGTGGATCGCCTTAGCTTTGTTTGGGGCCACATAGTCAACATTGCGGTACGTTCCTATGTCATTCCAGATTCGTTCCAATGCGTAAAGGTCACAGCAAAGTTTCAGAGCGGATTGAGCACTTGCATCGGGGCAGCTGGATTGAGAAATGACAATTGCAGTCAACAAACAAGAAGATGAAAAGGAAACAACTTTTTGGGCAAAGGAAAAAAAGGGGCACCTTTTTATGGCTTCGATGAACTTTTCGAGGATAACAGTTTCAATATGAGATTCAGCAAGGGTTAAAAGATGATTCAAACATCGATTCCAACCACCAAAACTGCCGAGAGTCTTGGTGTGCTTCTGAAGTCGAACAGCAACACTTTGAAGCAATCGAGATGTGCGATACTGCATCAACAGAAGTGTCACATGAACCGAAAGTGTTGGAATTTCCTCATATGCTACACAACTTATTTTTGAAATGCAGTGAACCAAAAATAGAACTCACCCTGAACGCATCCAACTGGAAGTTAGGATCTCGCAAATGGTCTTGTCCTTCCCATCTGGCAGTTACTGGGTTTGGCTGGGATAGATATGTGCTCATCGACACTCTCAAATAATTCCATGTGACAGCAAGAGTCCCACCACGGAACTTCTCCTGATACTGCTTCAAGAGGTCTCCTGCCACCTGCATCACAAGTAAAGTTTATTCTCTAGTTCATGTGCTCCCTCTGTCCCATAAAAGAAGTATTACTGTCCATTTTAGTTTGTCCCAAAAAACAGTCACAAATTTATATTAAGGTTACAAATTTCCTTTAAAAATTTGATGTTTGTCTTGCGTGTAATTAAAAAAAGAAGATATTGTAATTAAAGGAAATTATGAAAGCCTAATTACATTATTGAAAAGTTTGACGTTTAAATGTAAAACTGTTTTTGGGGTCAGAGAGGAAGTATGCGTTATTTAAATAATCAAGGAAGGGCATTGCGGGAATGAAACCGAGATTAAAATGCAACCTGCTGCAGAAGGACAGTGTTGTCCCCTTCAAATGTCTGAAATATGTCATGATCATTCCTCAAGCTACCAAACCGATTGACAGCCGCATAGCCGTGGCCTCCACAAGATTCCCTGCAGATGCTTAACGACTTTTGGGTATAAGCAGTCACATAGGCTTTGAGCCCCGCTGATAGTGCATGGACATCTGCCACCAATTGTTCATCATGAGTCTTCTTCATTTCAGCATACCTTTCCACCAAATAATTCGTGGCAAAATGAAATGCGTATGTTGAAGCCAGCATTGGCATCAACTTGTGCTGCTGTGACTGGTAATCAAGAATACTAATTTCGGGCTGCTTCGGAGGACCAAACTGCTGTCGAAGGAGAGAATATCTGATAGCAATCGTAGAGGCAATCTTCAGGGCGCCAACAGAGGAATAAGCAAGTCCTACCCTTCCTCCTACAAGCTCACCGAGTGTGGCAGCAAACCGTTTATTAATTGTTGGAAGGCTACTTGTGTACTTTCCATCGCGAGTGACATCTCCGAATCGGTTAAGAAGATTATCTCGGGGAACCCTCACTGACCGGAATCTCAGCGCACCATTATCTACTCCATTCAGGCCTACTTTGTGGCCACAATCATTTATTTCAATCCCTGGAAGTGGCTCATGAGACTTTAAATCCCTTATTGGAACAATAAAGGCATGGACACCCATATCAGAAACACCTTTTGCATCATGAGTAGGTAACAACAACTTGGCAAAAACTGAAGCAAATTTGCCATGGACGGCAGCATTGCCAATCCACCATTTAATGGCTCCATCATTGGGTGTATCAATTATGAATTCATCTGTTAAAGGATCATATGTAGCAATAGTTTGGATGCCTTGGACATTTGAGCCTATCAAGAAGAAGCAGAGATTAAATCAGATGCAAATACCAGCTACTTTTGTAATCAATAACAGTAACGATGTGAACCGTGTTTTGAGTTAAAGATAACAGATCCCTTATATTTGAACTATAACGAATTCTCAAAAACTCAAGATTAAGTTTTACATCTTTGATGTTGTTATGACAATCCTACAAGGAGGGATTGTTCTAAACTATAGATGAATAAGAAAAAGAGAATCTATAAATTAGAAATATTTGCACAAATTTCACACAAGCAGAAAGAAGTAATACCATAAATAGAAGATGCAAGTTAATTTTTCCCACTAATGACACAACAATCCTCCGCATGCAACCTTCGGTCAACTCCTTTTCTAGAAGTAAAGATCTTTTAGAAAGGCCTCGTTGCTGTTGGTAGTGTTGATCATTATAAAATAATCTTCTACAAATATCTATTTTTTTAAAAGTAAAAGTATATTAGAAACAAGCGTCAAAACAAGTGACGCGTCAAAAGTATATTAGTCTTGTATCTTCTACAAATATCTTACTCCATTCCGCTAAAAGAGTCCTACTTTCTATTTTGGGATGTTCAAGTTATTTAGTCTTGTGTCAAAATTTTGACTTTACAAGTTCCTTTGCAAAACTATTTTTATCCTCAAGATTCAGAAAAAAGGATGTGGCTTTAAGCTTTATTTTTAATCCTTCACGTGTTTGACTTTCACTCTCTTTGGAAGGAACGGACAGAATAACATGTTTCTTGAATAAATCAGGGTTCAGGTTAGAATGTCATGTTTTACTTGGTTTTTGAAAAGGGACTCTCAAAATGAGAAAACTGAAAAAGACAAGTCACTCTCCTAATACAATGATGATACTGATGATAAATAAAATAACTAAAAAAAAACTGGAGGAATAACATACCATGGTGGAGTTCTGTCATGGCAAAACAACCAAGATACTCCAGATTGTCAATGCCTTCATAATACTTGTCCCTATGTTTTTTAGTTCCCAAGTTTATGATACTGCCTCCCCAGAGACTGCATGACATATTCAAAGTAAGTCAACTGAAAGGGTCAAATATTTAGATATGTATATAACTGAAAATATCAACTCGCTGGTTCAAAAGTGAAAAAGAAAAAACAAGGTCCCAAGATGGAATTGTGCACAAAAGAGAAAAGCATTGCAATCAATTAAAATGAAGTACAAAGAACAGAGAAGCACTAAATTTGTGTTATGAAGAGTGAGGACAGCATTTAATCCCACACAATAATCCAAACTAGATGAAATTTAGAGAAAATAAATGCCCAAAAGATAATGTATATACCATTCAAACAATTGAGCATTGAGCCTAACTTGAAGATAAATTCGAGTGACAGCAATTCCTAGCAGTTCAGTGATGTAGGACAAACCCGGGAAAATAGGAAAATAGTCCTAAGGACGGTCACAAACAAGAAAGAAAAAGTGGAGGGAAAAAAAGGTGCTACTAGTGCAAAAGGATCAACAATACAACCAGGGCTGAGAACACATGCTCGATCCTCAATAGCGTTCAACTTCCGCAATTCTTGGGGATTGAATCAATATTTACAGGCCTAACTCAAATATACTCATACTATTTAACCTAAATAATAATTAATATTACATACTCTAGTTCAAATAAATGGCAGAAATTTTCATAGACACCTTTTTTCCCAATTACTCATAATTACTAATTAAAATCAGTTCATTGAGTACCAATAAGATAACCTGTAATTCTAGCTCTGTGGTTGGTGGATTTCACTTTATTATCCTTAAAACATAAAGAAAACTTGACCTTCAGATTTGTACAGAGGAAAATTGAAATTTCACAGGTAAGGCCAACCATTGCAATTGAGACCAAGTTGCAGTTGGCTCAATTTTGGCAATAGGTGAGTGAGGTTTAAGAACTTCAAGCATGTGGGTACTCCAAAAGGGCAGCCCCGAAAGATAAAATAGAAGTGATCTCCCGGAAATATTCCATCAATAGTTGCAGGCTACTCTCTAATAAGACCTTCAAGGTCTCATCTTATGGTAGATATCTACCCTCTTCAATTTTGATATTAAAAGTATCCCTTCTTTAGCTTCCTGCGGTTGATCAACCCTTCCTTTGCCATAACCAATGACGCATCACTTGAAGTATAGCCTTTGCTAGAAGTAACGTGATCGGCCACTTTTATAAGTTCTATGAGTTATTCTTTGAAATAGTTCACAACCCAATTGTATGTTAAACAACATACAAAACTACTTTAGAATATAGATGCAGTTCATAAAGTAACATCAGGTAAGAGTACATGAAAAGATTACTTCAACGAATGATGTTACATTTCTCCTTTTTACATGAAAGGTAGAGAAAGGAATTAAACACTTTAGTTAGCCCTATTTCGAAAGTATCAGTATAGTATGTTCGTTTTGGGCTAAATCTAGGATAAACTAATGCAGTACCACAAGAATGAATTCTACATGAATTTTCACCTTCAAAGAACTATTTGGTCATTTGGGTTGGTATAATACTCATAAGAATAAGGAGGTGCCTGTCTTCCGAGAATAGAGAATAGTGTCTGATCATGTTCCTTTGCATTTAGAATGTTGGGGCCTGCTAAGGGGGAAGTCTCCTTTTCGTTTGAGTCTATGTGGCTGCAATTCCCGGGCTTTATGGAGTGGTTTAAAGAAAAGTGGTAGTCCTATGTGGTGGTGGGGGACCCATGTTTTTGTATGGCGAGGAAGCTGAAATTACTTGAAGAGGATCTTAAAGTGTGGAACAGGGAAACTTTTGGCAATCTAAGGTTGAATCTGAACAACTCTTTAGAAGAGGTAAGAGTGCTGGATGAGAAGGAAGGAGAGGAGGGCTTAAACGATGCAGAATTCTCTAGATGGGCAGCTCTTAAAATTGAAATCCAAAGGTTGTTGCGTAGCGAGGACATCAGTTGGCGCCAAAAATCTCGGATACAATGGTTGAGGGAGGGTGATAATAACACGAGAATTTTTCATCAGATGGCGATCGCTCACAAAAATTTTAATCAGATTCGGAAGGTGTCAATTAGTGAGGAGGTGCTAGAGGATGATTCAAGGATTAGAGAAGGCATAGCAGGCTTTTATCAAAGGCTGTACACAGAAAGCAGCGCTTGTGATTTAAAGCTGGATGGATTACCGTTCAGGTCTCTCAGTTCAGAAGATAAGGATCTCCAGGAAGCTCCATTCTCTGAAGAGGAGGTTAGTGCAACAGTCCGAAGTTTTGAAAGGGGATAAAGCTCCGGGACCGGATGGTTTCCCAATTATTTTTTTCCAACACTGCTGGGAGGTGATTAAGTCTGAAGTTATAGAGATTTTCTCTTCATTTTATGCTCAAAGGAGATTCGAGAAAAGTTTCAATGCCACATTTATAGCGCTGATCCCAAAATGTAGTGGAGCGGAAGATATTAAAGGCTTTCGACCTATTAGTCTGGTTGGAGGAGTGTACAAAATTATCGCTAAGGTTCTATCAGTGCGTATGAAATCAGTTCTAGGGAAGATCATTTCTGAGTCTCAGCACGCTTTCGTGAGCGGTCGACGATTACAGAGGCAGTGTTGATTGCAAATGTGGTTGTAGATTTGAGATTAAGAAGCGGGAAGACAGGTCTGATTTGCAAATTGGATATAAAGAAGGCATATGACAACGTAAACTGGGGGTTTCTGGATTATGAGTTGTCCAGGATGGGTCTCGGAAGCCGTTGGAGAGAGTGGGTTTTCTTCTATATTTCTACGGTAAAATTCTTGGTATTGGTTAATGGTGAACCAATAAGGTTCTTCTCTAGCTCGAGAGGGTTACGACAAGGAGACCCTCCATCTCCCTTCCTCTTCATCATAGTTATGGAGGCGTTGAGTAGAATGATAGATATCTCGGTAGCTAAGAACCTGATTCAAGGTTTTGATGTGGGAAGAATCAGAGATCAGGAATTGAAAACTTCTCACTTGCTTTTTGCGGATGATACTCTAGTCTTTTGCAAGGCGGACCACTCTCACTTGGGCTATCTTCGTTTAGTCTTACTCTTTTTCCAAGCAACATCGGGTCTAAAGATAAATATTCGCAAGGGCGAGGTGTTTTCGGTAGGGGAAGTGAACAATATAGAATATGTGGCGGGTTTCTTTGGGTGCAAAGTGGGAGAGTTACCGACCTCTTATTTAGGTCTTCCTCTCGGGGCTTGTTCAAATAGCAAGAACATTTGGAATCCGATTATTGAAAGGTTCAAGCGAAGACTTGTTGGATGGAAGAAGCAATACTTGTCGAAAGGCGGTAGATTGACTATCATCAAGAGTACTCTTTCTAACTTGCCTACGTATTGTATGACGGTGTTCGGTATGCCTGCATCTGTGGCAAAGAGGCTGGAGAAAATGGATAGAGATTTTCTTTGGGAGGGACATTCGGTGGAGAGGAAGTATCATTTGGTTAAATGGGAGATGGTGTGTTTCAATATGAGAAATGGAGGCTTAGGTATCAAGAATCTTAAGTTTTTTAATGTTTCTCTTATGGGCAAATGGATGTGGAAATATCTAAGTCAGTACTCTGTGGAAGAAGGTGGTGGGGAAAATATGGGGAGGGGGTGAATAGATGGACTCCCCATAGGGAGTTGATTTGTTTTTGGAAGGATAAGTGGTGTGGCGATATGGAGCTGCGAAGAGTCTTCCCCATGCTGTACAACATAGCAAGGAATAAAGACGAGACAGTTAATTCGGTAGTACAGGTTGTAGATGGCGTAATCACTTGGAATCCATCCTTTAGGAGAAATCCCCAAGACTGGGAGATGGATTCTTTGGGACAGTTCTTCAAGTTTCTGTACACTCAGAAGGTTAGTGGCGACGGGGAGGATATAACAGTGTGGGAGGGGGTGAATAACGAGACTTTCTCAGTCATATTTTTTTTTCCAGAAGTTAAGGGCACCGAAGGAATTTTTCCGTGGAGTAACGTTTGGAAAACCAAGGCCCCAACCAGAGTGAGTTTCTTCATGTGGGAAGCCGTCAATGAAGCACTTCTAACGGGTGACACACGAAAAATATATATGTTAATTGGTGTTTTTTATGCAAGGCAGATGAGGAAAACGTAAACCATCTCCTGTTACATTGTCCAGTTGGAAGATTTGGGATTTTGTCTTCAATCTCTTCCGGGTTAGCTTAGCTGGGTTATAACCAGATGTGTGAGACACTTGATGGAAAGCTGGGCTTTGTATAAGAGGAAAAAGAAAAATGTTTTTTGGGAAGTGGCTCCTATGGCAATGTGTTGGTCCATCTGGAAGGAAAGAAACAGAAGATGCTTCGAGAATGAAGAGAGGAAGGTGGAAGAGCTCCAGAAGCTGATTATGCAGTCAATGTTCTTTTAGTGTCATGAGCTGTTAGATCAGGGTGGCAATCCTTTTGTAGAGTTTGCGGATAATACTCCTTACGTTCCACGTAAAGAGTCCCCGTTTGAAAATCAATTTTTTTTAAATGACACTTTTAGTAGCTCATTAGTAATAAAATGACATTTTTATGCCTTAATTTTTTAAAATGGACTCTTTAAGTGAAACATTCCAAAATGAAATAGTGGACTCTTTGCCTAAAACGAAGTGAGTATCTCTTTTGTAAAGTAAATGACATGTATACGTCATGTGTACATAGGCGCGCCTCCTCATTAGGCGCTATTAATACTATCTTTACTTATCAAATAATAATAATACACATAAGAGATGGTAGTACCAATTATGGATCAATTAGCCACTCGTTCCATGAAAAGTTGTAATTTGAAGAGCGAGCACACTCGTTCGATATGACTTGATCAACCACAACAGTTTTATCATCTACGCATATTATGTAAACCACTAACAAAAATTTGTAACACCCATTTTCCCCCACTTTCACACACTTGCAAGCATAGACAAATCGCTCTTCCTCATTACATGAAAAGTTGGAGAGTTTTCATATTCTATTGTTCGATTTTTTTTGATCAATTAGCTATCAAGATATGTCGTGGGGGATGATGCTAGTCATAAACTAAAATAAGATTAAATGAAGCGGAGAAATGCATCCAAAGAGTTATGTGTTCAGTGTATGCTAGTTATGTTGAGAGCAAAGTTTTGTAGGACAACTATTAGACCCGAGCTACTTTATGGAACGGAATGCAAGTCATATATGTTAGAATGTCAACAAAGGGAGTTTAGCTGTACACAACTAGTGCATCCGTTGGGAAAACGTTGATAGTATCAATATTAACAACAAGACTAGGGATAAGGGAAGACCAAAACTAATGCATACATTAACAGTAAAGATGGATATGCTTGGGTGTGGCTAGTGGGATGAACCAATGAACCTGCATTGGACATAAACAAATGGCAATAAAGAATTCACACACTCGAATCCAAGTGATTGGGACAAAGATTGAGTTGAATTAAGTTGAACATAAGTAATGTGCTAATTCAAGATGGATAACAATCCTATAATGGTTATCTTCATCATAGAAATATGAACATAAAATAAAAACCAAGCATGTGTTGCTTTCATAATTACTTAAGACCTATTAGGGAGAGGACCTACACAATCTTCAACTTATAGAATTCCAGACCTACTCAAAAGCAAAATACTCCCACAGTCCCACCATCCCAAAAATAGAAAAAAAGTTCACTTTGACCTTTTTTTTGGGCAAAAAAAGATTAATTTTGACCAACGAATTCATAAATGTTCGCTAATAAAAATTATTATTGATAATTTTATAAATAATTTTTCAACTAAAAAAGTGTACTGGACTTTTTTGGGATAGGATAGTCAGATAATTGTTTGACTAGGATTACAAATGATAAGCCCCAAATCTGAAACACACACACACACACACACACAGTGGGAGGAATCACCTGTACTGCACCCCCATCTTGATCCCCAACGAAATATCAATACTCCCAGCAGCTTCAGTAATTGCAAAATACTTAGCCGGATCATCAACAACATACTGAAACGGCCTAATCCCAGCTTCCCTAACAATACCCGCAAGCTGTCTCATACAAAGCTCTCTGTGATCGTCTTTCAAGATCTCAAGTGGGGTCTGAAGATCCGGCCTCGCGTTGAAATACTCGTAAATTCTCTCTTGTATATCCCTGTTCTCCCCCCTCATGAAGTTGGTCAACTGCGTCATGTTGACGTCGAGCTTCCCACGCGCCGAGCACGCTTCCACCTGAAGGTCAAGGTGGGTGTGATCGGGAAGTGATTGAGTTGGGTTGAGGTGTAAGGAGAGACGGTGGATCCGTCTGGTGGTGGGTAGGTCGTCTTCTGCGGCGGGGCGGTCGGTGGTCGGTGGATTTGTCGCCGGTGGTTCCATGATTGAGTATGTTCCGGTAATGGGTATGTGACTATGGAGTTAGATTAATATAGAGAGACGTATATAGATTATAGTGATAGTAATCGGGTGGGACCGTGGGAAGGATCGGGTTGATTTGGCGCGCATTTCGACGTCAGAAAGATAGGCTTGAACGGAACTTTGGTGTTTGGATTTGGATGATTAACGTTAGCTTTTAGTTAGAAAATGACCATAGAATTGTATTTTTATTTTTATTTTGCCATAAAGAGTACGGCGTTGGTCATCAAACCTGTTCCTAGTTTAATTTTTTTTTAAACTTTAATTCGTTTCTACCCGCTTGACAAAAAAACTTATTTTCACCATTTCCGTTTAGGTCTGTCAATGAATCGAATTTGGATTTGATCAATCAAATTTATATTCGATTTGTTAAAAAATTATCAGACTTGTATTGAATCGGATTATTTTTTGGATATTTCAAAGCTTGATCTATATTTTAAATTTTTTGATTCAGATTTTATTTATCTCTTATTAAAATAGGAAATAAAATTAATATTGATGTATTTTTGCTTAACCAAAAGTCGAATATAATTAAAAATTCTTATTTTCATCTTACACAAATATAAATAATATATTATTATAGTAAGCAGAAAAATTTATATTTAGTCAAAATAGGAGTAATAATTAATGACTAAACACTCCACATGAGTAGTTTTTATATGCATAATATTATTATTATTTTTTATATTAGATCGGATTGAGTTGTTAACGGATTGAAACATCTTAATCCATATCTGATTTGTTAAGTTTTTGAATTATCGAATTCGGATTAAAATCAAATTATCGAATTGAAAAACAAAATTCATTTCCTAAAACTAACATTATATTCGGATCAAAATCCGATCCATAAAAATGCTTAGTTCCATTTGACCAAAATGTACAAGTCATTCCTTTACCTAAACTTAAGTCAAAACCCTTTTGATTACGCCACAAGATTGGCGCAGGTGGATCAAGTAATGAGGTGGAAATGATATTTGGCATAATGGAAAGAGGGTTGTTGTAAAGAAACTTATACTACTAATTATTATGAATAATAATATAACTTTTTCATCGATGTTAATAATATACGGAGTATAAGTTTACTTTAATTAATGTCTACATTGGTTATTTTGGCAACAATCCAATTTTTTGGAGCTTCAAAAAGTAACGCATTATTGCTCGTTCCTTAAATGAAGTTGAGTACCGAGTTGTTGCCTTCACAGCTGCAAATACTATTTTACTCTAACAAATTTATAGACAAATACAAATAGAAGTCCTTCTTAAAAAAGGAATCAGAAAAAATAAATACAAAGATATGTACATATATATTAATCTCTAATATGTCCCTTGCAAGTTGGACGTCCGTAAAAAGAGACTAATCTTGAGTAGTAAATGTTGGAAGCGTTGACGAGGCAGTGATTTAATGAGAGCATTGGCGAACTGGTCAGCCGAGGAAACATGTGAGACTCGTAGAATACCATCTCAAGAGTCGCATGCTTCATGCAAGAATGAAAGACCGGATTGGAGCAGAGATTTGTGGTACCCACATTATCACAGTAAATAACTGGGTAGAACGAGGAGGAAATGTTGAGCTCATCGAGGAGGGATGTAATCCAGCGAACCTCGGCAGCTGTGGAGGCAACAACTCGATACTCAGCTTAATTTGAGGAGCAAGCAATAATATGTTGCTTCTTGGAGTTCCAAGAAATCGAGTTGCGGCCAAGGTAGACGATATAAGCACTAATTGAAGTAAAATCATTCTTATTGCATATCCAGTCGACATCTGTGAACGCATGAAGAGTGAGAGGATAGTAACTATGCAAGAAGATGTTGATGTCAATAATGCCACAGAGATAATGAAAAAAGCATTTGGCAGCATTCTAGTGTTCAATAGTCAACCTATGCATATATTGAGAAAGTTTGTTGACCACATAGGTAATACTCAGAACGAGTAAGAGAGAAATACTGAAGACTCCGAACCACAACTCAAAACTCAATAAGAGTAGTACCAGACTGCAGCATGAGAGTAGGCGATGAGATGGCAAGAGGAGAAACGATATAATAACCCGGTCTCATTTTCGGTCTATATTGTTCATCGTGTGTTACTAGTTTCATTTTAGATAATCAAGATTATATATAAGCTTGATTAATTAATTAATTATGATTAGTCTTGATAAAGCATAATTAATATAGTTAATCTTAATGGTAATTAATTAAGCCTAAATTAGATTACTTAGCATTAAAACATGGATCAAGAGTCAGCTAGTAATGAATTAAATGAGTTATTTTTTGGTTGATAAACACCTCCTGCTTGCTGGAGTTGTGCTAGGAGAATGAGTAGTATTCTCATTCTTCATTTTTGTAAAGCAAGACCGAGATATAGGAACAGAAGCCGTAAGTGGGCGCGTGTGCTATTATTTCGAGAATTGGCAATTCAACATGTACTAGAGTGTTTTAATCGGTAGAAATTTTGTTACCATTCCTCTTGTTTGTCTATGTGATAAAATGTGCTACATATGATGTTTTTTGTGTTAATATAATTAGTTAACATGTTAAAAGTATATTACTTATTAATTGTTTTTAACTCGAATTTGGTAAGGGTCAGTTCTGACATTTCGAATTTGGTAAGGGTCAGTTCTGACATTGTGAGGGTCATGTCTCAAATAAGCCTGGTAATTATAACTCATTAATTACTCATTAACTCACCCAATCCAACCCAACCCAACCCATTAATATTTTTGGGTTGAAGCGGGTAACCCGTTTCGACCCAATAATATTAATGAGTTGAGTCAAGCCAGGTTAAAGCGAATAGGACTCATTACCCATTTCGACACGTGACTTTTTATGCTATAATTTTTTTATTTTTTGGGGGAAAGTTTTTGGTTGAGACAGGTCGACACGCTTTAACCGTTATCGTTCAACCCGATTCATCCCGACCAACTCATTTCAATCCGGTTGACATTTCAACATATTTCAACCATTCTCATTCCCCAACCCACCCAATTGATAGGCCTAGTCTCAAATTATAAATTATGGTTGAGAAATTGCGAGTCATATTTCAACCAATTACTCATTCCAACCCAACCCACCCAATTGATAGGCCTAGTCTCAAATTATAAATTATGAGAAATTGCGAGTCGGTTCTATTTTGAAATTTTTAATCACTAAAGTATCATGTTTATTGCATTAATTTTGCATCGCAGTTTAATAGTTTAACTGCCTAGTCTAATTGCACCACAGTTCATCAATTTTATTGCATTAATTTTGTACAGTGGTTCAATAGTTTAACTGTCTAATTTAATTACACCGTGATTCATCAATTTTATTGCATTAATTTTGCACCGCGGTTCAATAGTTTAACTACCTAACCTAATTGTATAGCGCTTCAAAATCGTAATGAAACCGACCATGTCCGTTCTCAGTCTTCTTCTTCCTTCTCCTCCGTCGTAAGCCTTTTTATTCTTTCTCCTTCACCTTCGTCCATACTGTAAAAATCCTTCAACCCAATACATTTTCATTAAAGTTTCGTAGTTAATGATTCAAAAAACAGGTCGATCTCTGTTTCATTCCCCAACAATGGTGATTTTCAGATTCAAAGTGTGTTGCCGAAGCTATTGAAGGAGACGATAACATTTTTTGAACAATATTTCAAAAAGTTTTTTTTTTTTTTGGTTAAAAAAAACACTTGACTGGAGATGTTAGAAACTTCAAAAAATGGATCGACCCAAATTTCACCCTATAAATTAGGCCCTAAATTGATAAAGAAAATAAATATAAATTACAAATGGTGATAATCGGGCCGGTCCCCTGTGGAGAAATGTTAACCGGAAAAGTCTCATATATTTGTTTTAAACCGCTACAGTACACTTTTGAGGAAAAAACGATGAAGATACTTTTAATGAAGGAAAGGAGAGCGGACAAAGTCACTGCCCAAATTTGGGCATCGTAATGAAAAACATAGGGCATCTGTGGTTTCTCATTGTATCTTAATTTGCATTTGTTCATTCATTACTATAGGTTCTATACATAATGGCTAAATGGGTTGCGTACCAGTTAGCGTGGCAACTGTGTATAAAACTTTGCCTTTAGAATAGTTTTTTAGATTTCGCGAGGTTTTGCGAGAAAACTTCGGCAAAAATGCTTCACCGGCCTTCACCGCCACCATATCTTCCTTCGGACAGCACGACGTGTCAAGAGAATCAGGACGTCCTACTTATCAAGAGAATTATTAATTCAGATATTATGGATTAAGTTTGAATTAATCCATCGCCATTTGACTCCTGACTTTCAAGACACGTCTTTTCAGTTTTTCCGAAAAATGAAGACTTTCGCATCCTGAACATGGCAGAGTAGGTTTGCGGTCGACAAAAGCAGCCGTACTCAGCAGTGCAGTAACTTTATTTGTCGCCCACCTGCTAGTTCCAGTAACCAAGGTTCCAAAAATTGTTAGGCGGCCGCTAGACGGCACACTAGCGTCTAGCACCTAAGGGATTAGTCGGGGCGTAATCGGGGTTTAGGCGGGACTTAGAATTAAGGCATAATTACCATTTTTTGATAATTAACATCACATATCAAACACATTGAATACAATTTTTTTTTTATGTTTGTCATTTTATCAAACACTTGTCTATATTTGTAAAATGAACAAAAATATACAAACCTACCATTACTCTCAATTCTCAACAACCCCAAAGCAATAAACCAGCCAAGTTTAGAGCTAAAAAAAAGAAGATATTACTCCAGTTCACCCCCCATTACCTCCCTCTCTGCATCACCATTACCACTCCCCCTTCCTTCTCTGGTCATCGCATGCCACAAAGTCAAAGCTACAAAAATAAATTAAGGTGGCGAGGTTTGGTGTAGACGTCGACTTGGTCGATTAGGCAGCGACTAAGAAAGTCATGGCGGTAGAGAGGGGCCTAGCGCCTAGGCGGGGCCTAGGTAGAGCTAGACGGGGAGTTTTAGAACACTGCCAGTAACTACTCTTCTCTATACTCTGATCAGTTCCAGTTGAAGATGAAGTCAACAAAGCAACTCCATGCATTTAATGCACTTAACCTAATAGAACTGTTACTCACTTCACCTTCCCCAACGGTCTCAAGGATGCTCTGAAATAAATACTGTCATTGAAGACTGAAGAACACAATGCTCTGGATTTATTCAACAACATCAAGTCATCATACCCAATGCATTCAAGAGATCATAAACTGATCAAAGACATCCTCAACAAAAAACAAGAAGATCTACATCAACTATTACTCATTTACTTCTTATTGTTGTATTCATTACTATTCTTCTGCACTTTGAATATTCTGCTTTCCAGATATTCAATTTCCCCATCCCCAAATACAAGTCAAATATTTTGTATACGATCCATTAGAGATTTCTGTAATAGAACTAGTGGAAATTTTTGTGCACATTCAAATCCAAGGTTGACTGCTTTGATGGTGGACGTAGCACTCATTATAGTGCGAACCATCTCAAAATAACTATATTCTTTGTGTTTTGTTGCTTACTGCTTTATATTGCTATCTTCGTCTTTACTTAATTCTTTGAGCGGCAAACTTAAGTAAACAACCAAGTCTACTGGTAGTGCTTCACCAGCAGACTTACTCTGTCTTCCTTACAAGTCTTTCGTTACTTCAACATTTTCAATAAGTTGTAAGTACTTGTTTTAGGAACTATTACAAAAAGTTTTTAAGTGTATCTAGGCTATTCAACCCCCCCCCCCCTTCTAGCCAAGTATTGTGCCCTTTGGGACTAACAATTGGTATCAGAGCTTAACTTTCGAAAACAAGTTTTTCCAAGATTAACCTTTTAAGAGATAAAGATCCAATGGCACAAACACATTATATGCTAGCTACGTCAAATGCGAACCACGTCCCAATATTGGATGAATGCCATTCTGATGTTTGGAAGGATAAGATAATGCGTCACATGAACTCTATTGACAACAGGTTATGGAAGTGTGTACAAGGAGGACGTCACATACCAATGAAGACAAATCTTCTTGCAAGCGTTGGTGGCAATCCTCCAGAAGTTCCAAAAGAAGAAACTGAATGGACAGAGGACGAAAGGAAGCTAGTGGAACTACACGGTAAAGCTATAAACATAATTACAAGCTCTCTAGACACTAGCACCTATCAACAAATGATCAGGTGTACATCTGCCAAAGAGATGTGAGAAGCTCTTATTGAATACTTGGAATGAGACCAAGATACAAGAGACAACATGAAGTACACCTTCATCCAGCAATTCAACTCCTTCAAAAAGGATCCTAAGGAAACCTTGAGACAAGCATATGATTGTTTCAGCGAGGTAATTAATAGCTGCTTTTCTCTAGGTAAAACTTATGGCAAGAAATAAATGAACATGAGATTTCTAGGCTCTCTAGGTAGTCTTTAGCATGTTAAGACTACCGTCATGAAAGAATCTAAAAACTTGAATGAAATGACTCTTTGTAGTCTTTACGCAAGTTTGAAGGTTTATGAGCTCGAAGTTAGTCAAGCTCTAGAGCAGGACAATCATTTCAAAACTCTGTCCTTGCCAGCCATGGTACAAGAAGTCATTCCATTTTATGACAAACCCTCCATCTCCTCCAATGAAAATGATTTTCTTTCTGATGAACAGTTTGCGATGTTTGTAAAACGTTTTAAGAAATTTGCAAAATATGAAAGGAAGGACACACACCAGCATCTTTTCAGAAAGATTACTGAAACCTCATCTAACATTAAGCTTGTGTGTTATAACTGTAGGAAACCTGGTCATTTTGCTTCCAAATGCCCAAAGCCAGAATTTGAAGCATACCGAAAACCTCCTTATAAGAAATTTCAAAAACAAAAGAGTATGCTGGCTGAGGACATTGATAAGAAACAGGTTGCTACATGGTTTGAGACTGATTCATAAGAGGATGAGGACAATTGTGAGCAAACCAATATATGCTTAATAGCTCAAGAATCAAGTCCCACCTATGACTCTGAACATGAAGTCAAAATCTTTCCTCATCCTTTTGAAGAGGTTGAGACCAACTGTGAAAACTTCAGTAAGGAAGAACTGCTCAAGGATAATCAAAATATGCTTGAAGAGTTCAACACCTTCAGAATAGCCTATGTAAAACTTGCGATGAACTGTGAAAAGCTTACTGCTAAGAAATATATGCTGGCAGTTGAGGTTCAAACTCTCAATAGCTATCAACAAGAGAGTATCAAGCTTAAAGGAGAAAACAAATTCCTATGTGACAAAGTTGAACTTGAGCACATCAATGGACTAGACCAGGAGAAAATTGCTTTGCAAAAGATGATTGACTCCTGGAACAACTCAAAGGAAACCTTCGAAGGAATCCTATCTAGCCAAAAGCCAGGTGAAGATAAATCCGGCTTAGGCTATAATGATGAGCCCAACCTAGCTAGCTCTTCTGTCACAGAGAAATGTGAAACCTCCAATACTGTTGTTGGTTTTTCCTTCTCTAAACAGACCTTTGGTAACAAGGGTAAACATGAACTTGGTTATACAAGCATACCATATGTTTACCCCAAGGCTCACAAAAGGGAAAACCAAAGTTACTACTTCTGATAAGAAACTTGTAATAGTAACAGTAAAGAAATCTAAGTCTACCGACAGCAGCTATGCTAAGGCAAAGTCTATTGGCGATAACCAAACGAGATCTCTACTGGTACCTGTCAAGTTTGTCTATGAAATGGCTAAGGCTCCTAAGCTAGTTGACACTAAACTTAAAGGAGTACTTCTGGTGGATGTTCCTAAGTATGTTAACAACAGAATAGCCAAGGCTAGGTCTACTGTTAATAGACCAAGGAAGATTCACAAGAAACCTCTCAAGCCTACTGTCAACAAGCATGTTGAACCCAAGAGTGCTGTTGGAAAAAAAGAAAGTCACAAGCACTATACAGCAAAAACAGATCACAGTTCTCCATGGAACTTTCATCTTTGTCATTCTTGCAATTGTTTAGGTCCCCTGGCCCCAGAATGCCTGCTAAGGTTCACACCAAAATCTGAGAGACATAGTTCTCTCAAAGTTAGGCATGTATAAGTCCCAAAAGGTTGCTAATCCTCAGGACCCAAAAGAAAATAAAGGGGACCTTATTCTTTTGACTTTTTCAAGTCTGCTTCATGGCTATAGATTCAGAAGATAAGGACATGTGGTACCTCGACAGTGGCTATATAAGGCACATGACAGGGAACAAAAGTCTATTTTCAGATATAGCTGAAGTTAAAGGTCAAATGGTGATATTTGGTGACAATGCAAGAGGGAAGACGATTGTGTATGGCTCAATCACTAGAGGAATCTCTCCATCAGCAAAGTTTCTCTATTGAATGGCTTAAAGCATAATCTTTTGAGCATATCCCAATTTTGCGACAAGGGTCTTATCTGTCAATTCTCCTCCAACCAATGTCTCATCAAAGATCGTGAATCTCGCTTTCAACTCGCTATCCAAAGAATAGACAAGGAAACGTCCTATGTCGTGGGACATAAACTTACTCAGAAGATCCTCCAGCCTCTGCCTAGTTGCCAACAATATTCGTGACAACAGTTGGCTTTGGCACAAGCGTCTCAGCCACCTCAACTTCAAGTACCTCTCCAAGCTCTCCAAAGATGGGCTTGTCAAAGGTCTACCTACGGTGTCTGCCAACCACTACAAAAGTTGTAAAGCTTGCAACTAGGAAAACTTTCTAAGTCTTCCTTCAAGAGCAAGCCCGTTATGTCAACTTCCAGACCACTTCAACTTCTGCATATAGATCACTTTGGACCAATCACTACTGTCAGTATTTCTGGAGACAAGTATATACTTGTAGTAGTTGATGACTACTCTCGATTCACTTGGATCGAAACAATGACATCAAAAGATGAGACATATGATCTAGTCACTGCCCTATTCAGAAGATTTCAAACTCAAAAGCTTGAAGACATAAGTGACATCAGATCAGACAACGGCACCGAATTCAAAAACAACTGTGTTAAAAGGTTTTATGATGACCACGGGATTAGCCACAACTTCTCTGCTGCCTAGACTCTTCAACAAAATGGTGTAGTTGAACGAAAGAACAGAACACTCATTAAAGCAGCAAGAACTATGCTGGAAGAAACTAATCTTCCAAAATACTTATGGGCAGAAACCGTCAACTCTTCTTACTTCACTCAGAATCGATCCTTGGTAAACAAGTTTCTTAGTAAAACTCCATATGAAATATGGAGAGGAAGAGCCCCAAATGTAGAATTTTTAAAAATCTTTGGCTGTAAATGTTTTATTCGTTATAATGGAAAAGAATACAGAGGTAAATTTGATTCAAAATCAGACAAAGGAATTTTTCTGGGCTATTCAAATCATTCAAAAGCATTTCGCATATTTAACAAAACTTCTTTGAAAATTTTAGAATCTGTGCATGTTACTTTTGATGAATATGATTTATTAGAGCCACGAGCGGCTCCAAGTGTTACTGATGATTTTGATGATGTTGAGACAGATACAAATTAAGCTTCTACTTCTACTCCACCTCAGAATCCTCCAACAAAAGACTCTTCGAATTCTGCTAATCCAGCACCAACAGACTTCAACTCTATTGGCACCTCCTTCAACCCTTTTGTTGACCCAGATCCTATCTCTTCTGTTCTACCTCAAACACCTTTGCAGATCACTCATCCTTCTTGTTCACCAGAAAATGAAGATCTCGAATATCATATCTCTTATGAACTTGATTTTGGTAAATCACCTTCTCTTCCTTCTCCATAATTCTTAAAGAAAGAACTCACCAGAAGTGATCTTCCTCTAGCTGTTATTGAAACAAAAGATCACCCCATCTCTCAAATCATTGGTGATCTCAACTCAGGAGTTTGTACAAGAAGTAGTGTTCGAAATGAGACTATGCTTGTATTTGCATTCATATCTAAAATCGAGCCAAAGAAGATTGATGAAGCTATTGAAGACCACTACTGGATTGAAGCTATGCAAGAGGAGCTGAACCAGTTTGAAAGATGCAAAGTGTGGAGCTTAGTTCAAAGGCCTACTGGTCATCTAGTAATAGGCACCAAATAGGTATTCAGAAATAAGAGAGATGAAAATGGAAATGTCACCAGAAACAAAGCTAGACTGGTTGCTCAGAGCTACTGACAGGAAGAAGGAATTGACTTCGATGAAACTTTTGCTCATGTTGCTAGATTAGAGGCAATCAGAATCTTTCTAGCTTATGCGTCGTGCATGGACTTCAAGGTATATCAAATGGATGTGAAGAGTGCCTTTCTCAATGGCAATTTTCAAGAAATGGTATACGTTGAACAACCTCCAGGTTTTGTCATCCAAGGCAAAGAGGATCAAGTATATTGACTCAAGAAAAAACTCTATGGCCTCAAACAAGCTCCTAGAGCTTGGTATGAAACTCTATCCAAGTTCTTAATCAAACAAGGATTCGTAAGAGGAAGAATAGACACAACTCTGTTCATCCTCAAACACAAAGGTCATTCTCTTATGGTACAAATTTATGTGGACGACATCATCTTCGGATCAACAAATCAAAGCATGTGCAAAAGATTCGAGAAGCTGATGCAAAGCAAGTTCGAGATGAGTGATCGATGTTTTAATTAATCTTTTTCCTTGCAAGTGGACAAGACTATTATAGAATAGTATTGGAAGCAAGGGTCGAACCCACAGAGACAAGTGATCACGAATAGTGCAATTTATTGATAGCAAATTATTAATCTAACAGGGTTTTTATATTTATTTCTACTCTAAGCTACTATTTATATTTAGATGTTTAACTAATTAGCAGTAATAACAGATATGAAGATCTTATGGTGGGTGGCAATCTAGGATTCTGGGTTTCACTTGTATCTCTTTTATGTTTAATTCATAATATTATCATTCAATGTCTTGGGTTCGTTCACTAAAGATAGATATAGTCTGTTGAACAATTGGTTCAGCCTCCATCCCCGCAAAATTCATCCATTCTATATCCTAAGCACAGGAACTGTCAATCTAGCTGTCACCTAGATTTATGATCTATCTGTCACCTAGATCATGTATGAACTTGGTCCTAACTTATCACTCTCGTGCATCGATAGGTCCAATTTATTGTGTTGGTGAGCCGATTAATGCGACATATGCACATTGGTCATGCAGTTATCCGCACCTCTAGGCCTTTATTATTTGCGATTACATTCATTTGTTCAAAGCAAAATAATATAGGGATTGATAAACAACACAATCAACAAGAATTGAATGATCATATATAAGAATTAAAGCATAAATTTGATACAAGTTACCTCCCACCTCCTAGATTATGGATGATTTAGTTCATCATAGACAATGAACAACACATGGAGATGATCGGATACATGCTTTGATCTTCAATACTTGAAATTACAAAATCTAACTATGTTATACAGTCTAAAAACTACCTAAAATCTACTAAAGAGAGCTTCCAGCCATCCTCCCTCTCTTTTAGTTCGGCATCTGACTTCTATATATACCCGGGAGTTGTAATCCAATCGAACCATTGTGTGAAAATCCGAAATAGTCGCATTCTGACCACCTTGCGGTCGCAAGGTGTTGGGTACCTTGCGTCTGCAAGGTCTCCAGTATGTCCGGCCTTTGGAATTCTTGGTTTCTGCTTTATGATCCGTACTGCCTACCTTGTGGTCGCAAGGCCTGAGGCACCTTGCGTCCGCAAGGTGTCCAGTGTTGACAGCTTCCGTTCTTTCTTAATTTTTCCTTTTTGGCCCTTTTTGAAATTTGCACTTAAAACCCTGGAGTTTCGTATATTTCACTAATAACCCTGAAACTTACAAAACTCACCGAAAACATATATTAGTAACCAAAAGCCTTGTGAAATAGCACAATTTAAGTCACAGAAGTATATAAAATCGACGTATAAAATACATCGATCAATGAGCATGATGGGAGAGCTCATCTACTTTCTAGGACTTCAAATTCAACAAACTTCAGACGAGATCTTCATCAGCCAAACCAAATATGCAAAGGAACTTATCAAGAAATTTGGTCTTGATTCAGCTAAAGGATTCAAGACACCAATGTCTACTGACTGTCTTCTTGACAAAGATGAGAAGGGAAAGCAAGAGAACGTGACCAAGTATCGAGGAATCATAGGTTCACTTCTTTACCTTACTGCCAGTAGACCTGATATTATGTTTGTTGTCTGTGTTTGTGCTAGATTTCAGGCAGATCCAAGGGAATCACACTTGCTTGCTGCTAAACGTATCATCAGATATGTTTAAACAACTACAAATCCGGGTATGTGGTATTCGAGAAGGAACAACTTTGATCTAGTTGGATACTCAGATGCAGACTATGCAACCTATAAAGTAAGTAGAAGAAGCACTAGTGGGACCTGCCAATTTCTTAGAAATAGACTTGTCTCATGGTCATGCAAGAAGCAAGGATCAGTTGCAAATTCAACCACAGAGGTAGAATACATTGCTGCCAGCAGCTATTGCTCTCAACTACTCTAGATGAAGCAACAACTAGTGGACTACAACATCAAGACTGCAAATTGTCCTATCATGTGTGATAACACTTCTGCAATTTCAGTCTCAAAGAATCCAGTGATGCACTCCAAGACGAAGCACATTGATATTCGTTATCACTTTCTCAAAGATCATGTGGAAAAAGGTAACATCAGTTTGGAATATGTTCCAACTGAACATCAATTGACTGACATTCTTACCAAGCCACTGGATGCAACCAAGTTTGCATATTTAAGGAGAAATCTTGGTATGATTGATCCTATAGCTTAAAGTTTATTTTTTAAAGTTTAAAGTTGTTTCATACCAGCAGACGTTAATTGTTACTAACTCTGTTATTGTTTTAGCTCAAAATTGTTTAATCCAGGTTACTATTTCTTTTAACAGTCTTTCAGAGGGTAAAAGTTTGTTTAAAAGGCTAAGGGTTAAAAGTCACTTTTCGTTGTTATCTTTCAAAATATCATAAGTTAAAAGCTTTATGAAAGACACATGTCAATCATCCAAGCTATTTTCGCTAAAATGACTTTTCTCCTTCTTTAAATAGAATTTGAACCACCATTTTGTAAACTTTCACAAACCCTCTCTCTCTCTCTCTCTCTCAATTTCTCTCTCTACTCAAACCCTCCGTTCTTCTTTGCAACTGCTTCGCTTTTGCCTCTTGTGCTTCACTTCTTCTTCCCTACAGCAACAATGGTAAGCATTTCAAATGCCCTTTAGACATTTCTCATACGATTTATTGTTTATAATCTTCTTTTGAGATGTTTCTTTGAGGAATCTGAAAGGACACTTTGCGTATCCTGATAGTTTCCGCCATTGTTGTCTTTTTCAAAACCTTGAAACATTTGGTTCTCTCTGTGCTTCAATATTTATTTCTTCGAGATTTATCAAATGGTGTTTCTCTATAAATCTTCTCTCAAAACATTCAAGGGTTTCAAATTTTTATTTTTTAAATTATTCTTTTAAAAATGAAATATTTGATTGTTTGTTATGTCTAGGGAAAAAGCCCTAATTTTTGAAACTGCTTTTGTAGATGAAATCATCTGCGAAATCCAGTTTCGGTAAAAGGAAGGTTCTCAACCTAGAGGAAATGACTCAACCAGATCTCTCCGTCAACCTTCCTGGTTTCCCTTCTCTCTTGCCGCTAACGACGTTTTCCAGGAGCTGCCGGCGAATACATACCTCCCGGGTATATGCATTGAATTGGATTCTGTCCGCACCTTTGCTGCTGGAGCAAAGATGTGCGAGGACATGGACGCGTCTGGGATTCTCCTCATCTTCACTCTTCACGACCCCGACTACAGCAACCTCCTCGCTTAAGAGTTCTACCAGCGAATGGAGATAAACCCCAAGACACCCTCAGTTATACGAGGATGGATTCGTGGACGTCCCTTCTCTCTTACTGCCAAGGTTATATCCAAGGTGATTGGAGTCCACTATGGCGGCGAAGTGCTAATCCGAGGCTAATACCGCTTTGGGAAGAAATGAGGGGGAGGCAGTCACACCCAATTACCCTTGTTTTATGACATGCCATAAAATATCAAGACCTGTTAAAAGGACTAACGGATGTCAAGTTACAAGGTTAAAAATGCAAAATAACGAGAGAAGTAACAAACAGTGAATTGCAGGGGGTAAAAGTACAAAAAAAAACAAAAGAAAAAGTAAAGCAGTGCGCAGCCTAGCCCATTATGGGTGCCGCGCCTAAAAGACCCCCATGTGGCGCCCAAATACCCCATGGCAGCGCCCAGCAGTTCCCTGTACATTGTTGCAATTAGCTTTTGGTGTAATTCTTTCAGCGCACGGTACAAGCCATTAAAGCACGGAATCAAAGAAACCGCTCTTTTGAATATTAATCAACTGACCAGAGGAACCCTCATAAAACCGCAAAAATTTCCCCCCACCGAAGACTTAGAAGCATTGCAAAAAACAAGCATGTCGTCTGCATATAAGAGATGGGACACCTGCACACCCCCACTCCCATGACGATAAGGGAGAATCAAACCCCTTTGGATAGCCCGGTTGATGTTAAAAGAGAGAACCTCTTGAGCTAAAATAAAAAGAAGCGGAGAAAGAGGGTCTCCTTGCCGAACACCTCTAGAGGAATGAAAAAAACCAACAGATTCCCCATTAACATTAATAAAATACCAAATGTTGGAGAGGAGACGATGAACCAAAGCACAGTTATCAGAATTAAAGCCCATAGCCTGTAAAGCGGCCAAAAGAAAATCCCATTCCAACCTATCATAAGCCTTAGACATGTCAAATTTGAAAACTACATTACCCCCACGGACTTTAGTATCAATGCGATTAACAAGCTCATGAGCCAACAAAATATTTTTTTGGATATTACGGTTTTTAACAAAACCCGACTGTTCCATGGAAACCAACTTTCGGAAAATTTTTGAGAGATGAGAAGCATAAACGCGAGAGATACTTTTATTGATAAAATTACAAAGACTAATCAGCCTCAAATCCCCCAAGGCTTCAGGGCGATCAACCTTAGGAATAAGAACCAAAGAGGTAGCTGCAATACCCCTGGGGAGAGTAGTGAACACATCCCTTACTGCCGCAGTAACCTCGGAATTAACAATCTCCCAGCAGCCTTGAAAGAACCAACCCGTATATCCATCCAGGCCCGGAGCACTATTAGGATCCAAATTCTTGACTGCTTCCCAGATTTCTTCATTTGTAGGCACACACTGAAGAGAAAAATTATCCAAATCACTCAAACCAGAAGGCAGGTCCCTAAACAGACTTCTATCAACAACATGAGACTTGGAAGCAAAAATATCACTAAAATAATCCACAGCCATCTGACCAACTATAGTTGCATCATCACTGAGCATGCCATCTGCAAGACGAAGACTAACTTTATTATGTCTCAAACGATCCTTAATGCTCGCGTGAAAGTAAACGTTGTTCCTATCACCATCCGCCAACCAACGTTGACGAGACTTCAACCAAAGCATCTCTGCATCCCATTTAACAAGCTGATAAAAAACCGAGCGAGCTTTCACCAATAGCCTATCTGTATCAGTATTACTGCCTTGTTGTAATTCGTGTTCAAGCCGAATAATGGTGTCTTTTTGAGCCGCCAACTTGCACTGCACATGGCCAAACACATTCCAATTCCAGGATTTAAGAGCATGCCTCAAAGTTTGCAACTTCCTAAAAAGAATATCTAAAGGGGAACCAATTACTGGATAAGACCACTGCAATTTAACAAAATTCAAGAAATCTGGGTGATCCAACCACATACGTTGAAAACGAAAAGTCCATATGCGTTTAAATTCCTTCTGAAAACCAACTAACAAAGGCACATGATCAGAGACAGTCGAAATTAAGTGCTGAATGCGAAGGGCAGGAAGAGCAGCCTTGTAGTCTCCATTAACCAAAACTCTATCCAGCCGTTTCCAAATTTGACGACCCATTGCATGGTTATTGCACCAATTAAACTGACTACCCTCGAAGCCAGCGTCATCCAATCCAGCTTGAAGCAAAAAAACGGTTAAAATCTTCCATGCAATGAACATCACAAGGACCTCCACCAATCTTTTCATTAGGGTGGGAGATAGCATTAAAATCCCCCTACAATCCAAGGACTAGAAATCTGATCCGAAAAGGAAACCAAATCTGCCCCAAGATCTTGACGTTCCTCCCGAGTGCATTTCGCATAAACAAAGGATGCAATAATATTAAAATCAACACCACCATTAATCGAACCGAGATGAAGGCGATTAGTGGCAGCAATTAAAGAAACTTTCAGTCGGTTATCCCAAAGTAACCAAATATGCATGTTAATAGGATTAGTGTGGAGAGTATTAGGAAAGCCTAACCGACGACCAAGTCTTCCAATATGATCACCTGAAACTTTAGGCTCTAAGATAACACATAGACTAAGATTATTTTGACGCTTAAGTAAGCAAAGATTGTCCATAGTTTTTTTGTTGCACACACCCCTAACATTCAAGAGGAGAATCGACATAAAAACAGGTTAAAGAGAGAGCATTGCCTAGGCTTTAGCTGCAGTGCAGCAACCCTAGTTAACCTAACCGACTTATTCTTCGTATGCTTGAATCGGGCATTATCACAAAATTGCACAAAAGCTGGTTTGAGAGAGACAGAGCCAATGTCTGAATCTGTGTAAAAAGAATCGAAGGGAATATCATGAGAACCCGACAAACCTTCCCCATTAAGCCGACTTAGCCTTACGATAGGAGGCAGCTTTTAAGTCATTCCAAAATACCTCCATTTCTGCCACAGCCCATGCCCTACAGACCTCCTGAGCCATATCTAAAGAAGAGTGAGGGAAATCAACCATGGGCTTAGACTCTCCAGGCGGCTCATCACCAGGATCCTCATGGAGACTTGCTAACACATCAAACGCATTATACGTAGGAACCGCGGCCTTTGGTTTTGTTGGAGGAGCGTATTATCCCGCCGTATTGATACTCTTTATGCCATCATTATTAAAATCCTCCCTGAACATCGATAATCTCAACTCCCTTAGAAATACCATTAACATCCTTTACATTGGAAGGAGAGCCACATTGGGGAGCTTTGGTTGAATTCTAGAACCCATTGCACTATATAGCCTTGTATTCGATTGCTTGCTTCACAGAAACTTTGTGTTTATTACTACATCAACATCCTTCGCTTTGCAGATAGGCGCATATAAGCTTGAGAAACATTGACACCCTCACCTCCAATACTAGAAGGGATGTTGTCCCGAGCGAGCTTTGGACAAGGCCCACCTTACTGTTGGCTCTTTACCACCAATGTCCTTAGCATTCTTATGCACCTTGACGGGAGCAGCAGTCTAATTCTCCCTTATATCATTAATATTCCCTCGACGATGACCTTTGCGGCAAAATTCTTTTATGTGACCCAACAAACCACAACCAATACATTAGTTAACATTTCCTTCAAAATCCAGCGTTGAGTACATTATCTGCGAATACCAATCAAATGCGGATGGTAGAGAGAATCCACCTACCGACACGTATCCTAGCGAACATAGGCCTAGTTAGAGCAAGAGTTT
The DNA here is from genome assembly GCA_013146195.2 of Codonopsis lanceolata. NCBI lineage: Eukaryota > Viridiplantae > Streptophyta > Magnoliopsida > Asterales > Campanulaceae > Codonopsis > Codonopsis lanceolata. The sequence continues at coordinate 87,370,719 of CM028377.1, read as the reverse complement.
TCTCATCGGCCCTCGAGAAGCGATCAAAAATTTCAATACTTTGTAAAAAGGATGGGTTAAAAAAGTTCAAAGGCAACCGATGTAACTTCACCCAAGCAACACGAGTTACAATCTTTCGAAGGTGAAATTGAAGTCAGCGGAAGGATACATGGATGTTTGTATCATGTGTGACTCCCTAGATAGAGCATGAATTAAGTCCTCATTGGAGGAAAGGTGCACCATAACATGACGAGATCTAAAAGACCAACGCAAAGATCCCGAAGACTCAGCTTCTTGGCGATTTCTTCTGAATCCACGAAAGTAGCGGCACCCGACCAAAAAATTTGAGCACGATTATGTTATTGAAGCGAGCGTTCAGATAATTCAACTTCAAATGAGTGAATACACATGATGTCTCGTTGTCCATTGATGATA
>CM028377.1:87309286-87370205 GCA_013146195.2 Codonopsis lanceolata | reverse complement strand
AGAGAAAGGAGGCTGCAGAAAGGCAAAAGGGAAAGACCTTGGTAGCTTGTATCTTTTTCTTCCCTTTCCTTTTATTTATCTTATTTTTGAAAACTTCGTCAAATGTAAACATCTTATGAATACGTATGATTACTTGCTTTTTCAAAAATTATATTGTTTAAATTCTTGCCGCTTTATTGTTTATCTATATGAGAATTTAAACATTTAGTTTAAATTGATTTAAACCGGCCGATCCAAGGCTATTCTTTGACTCTCTTATTCTTTATGCACTTAGATTAGTCCCTTGCAGAGGTGTTATTTAATAGAGGCATGTCACCGACACGATATATAAACTTTCTCAGCATGCTATTATCTATTAAATAGTTTGTTTTAAAACCCTCATTCAGAGTAATGATGACCAGATATAAATAGAGATTCTTATGTTAAATTTATATCTCGATCGACATTACATTAGTTTTATACTTCCTGGCTAATCGGGCCGCATCGATTAGCGTGGCAACCGTGTATAGAACTTTGCCTTGTATAGTTTTTGTAGGACTCTTTTCAGTTCAATGAAGACTCTTCACCCCGAAGACCTCGTAAGATCTGTAGACCTCGTCCACTGACCGCTTCTACGTGTCCTCTTCAAAGCATAGCCGGATTAATTCAAACTTATTTCCATATATTATTTGAATTAATCCAAGTCATTCTCTCGACATGTCAAGCCGCCGAAAGCAACCTTCCGAAAGTGAAGAAGATTTTCGCCTCGAACAAATAAAGCAAGAAAGCGCACTGCCCCTACTTTCTCGCTCATCTCTCGCATCCGCCCAATCTTTTGAAGATCTCGTAAATGATTATTCGTTTCAGATATCTGTGGAAGACGAAATTGACCGATGCCCCATGCATTTAATGCATTTATGAATAGAAGTGAAGCCTTCTGCCCTCTCCAACGGATTCTTTTGAAGTGCACCCGCTTTTACGCCATTGAAGACGGAACAAAGACAACTGCATGTAATCAATCGAACACTTAAAGAATTGCTCAATCTATACAACTCCAAGTCTCTTCACTGGCATTCAATAGATCCTCAACATCTAGAAGTCCTCACAACAACAAGAAGATGCTCTTCAACATTTATTGTTTTATTCTTCTTGTTGTTTACTTCCATTAACTATACGCATCTAATTAAATATCTTGTATTTACGATATTTAATTCCATAGACCCAAACACAAGTCAATATTTTGTACACCATCCATTAGTGATATTCTTTGTAATTGATCTATGGAAAACATAGTGCACAATTTAAATCCTGGGTCGACTGGTGGTGGACATTTACAAGCAGTGAACCATCTCAAAATACTTGTGTTATTTCCTTCGCTTGTCTATTACTTGAACCGCATAGTTTCCTTGTTCATTATATCCATTAAATAGTAATTAAGTAATCGTAAAGGTCTACCGGTAGTCCTTATCTACATTCGAAAAATTTTCAAGGTCTTCCGCTACTTGAAACTCTTCATAAACTTCAAGTAACTTTCAAGGAACTTACTTAAAAGTTTTAAAGTGTTAATAAGCTATTCAACCCCCTTCTAGCTTATTATTGTGCTCATCGGGGACCCACAAGGCATTACAATCATGCCTTCATCATTCCGTAGCTATCACTTGGTCCTTGTCGAGTGATTACCTCTTTCCAAGTTTGGTTGGTAGGCCTGCCAAATGGGTGGTTAACATCTCCACACTCCAAGTGGTTTTTCAAATACAAGTACTTTGCTACCCGTGATATGCCCAAGAGAAAATATATTGTACTAGGCTCTTTTATGGATGGGATGGAAAGAAAGGAACAAGGATATATGGTAATGGGTGTTTATTTGTTTCGAACTTAGGTACACAAAAATTTTCATCAACCTCAATCATGTTGATTTGAGGTAGAAGGTTATTGACTATATTTGGTCTGGGTGGAGGCTTTTCAATAACCTTATCATCTATAAGATCCTCGGATAGCATCTCGAGCATATAACATTTATCCAAGTGAGGTGACCACCGCAGAATGATGATATTCACAAGATCGGGCATGATTCCAAGTCCTGAGTAGGGGGTTTGATGGCTTATAATTTTCCATAGGCTTTAACACTCCTTGTGCCATTAGCCCCTGCAGGATCACAGACTGGGAGGCTTGCAGTTCATCATAATGCCGGTTCTGCCTCATTGAATTTCTTGCTCGGGCCATTATTCCTCCGACAGTTGTGATGACACTGCTCGCTCCATAGGACCATGGAACATCGCCATAACTTTGGCTGTGAAAAGTGGGCGATGCATTCCCTACCATATTAACGCCCAGCCGGTGCGTAGGCCGCGCAATGTCGCCTTTCCTTTAGAGTAACGGAAAGAGCTAGAGGCGTATTGACTTGTAATTGCCCCTGCTCAGATATCTTCATCAATACGGGCTCCTATCTCCACTATTTCTTTAAAATTGGTGTAAGGGAAATACCGCATGTGTTCCAGGTAAATGGGCTGGAGGTTTTTTATAAACATTCTGCATGACTCGGCCGGATCAGGTCTGTCAATGGTCTGAGCCAACTTTCTTTTCCACCTGACTGCGAACTCAGCACAGGTTTCTTTCTCCCTTTGGGTGCACGACTCAAGGTCCCTTTTATTTTCAGGACTGGTGTTGTCTTTATACCTTTCAAGGAATCCTTCAGCTATCTGGTCCCAAGTATTCATGGTGCCACTATCAGACAACATTAGCCATTGCTTGGCAGCCCCTATTAAGGTGAGGTGAAAATTGGCAGCCATAGCCTCAAAGGTAGCTCCCCTTGACTACATGCCGATGGAATAAGATTTTAAGTGGGATACAAGGCATCCAGTCCCATCAAATTCTTCTATGTCGGGCATTTTGAATTTTAAAGGCAATACTGCAGTAGGTTGTAATGCCAGTGCCCGCGTAGAAAATTCTCCTTTGTTGAGAAGTTTGAACATCATGACCTTCATATTTTCCATGTCGGCCTCCATTTTTGTGGCTGGGGGAGTTGGCTTTTGGTATATGCTGGCAGGAGTAGGGAAGGCTGGGTTAATTTCTGGCTGTGGTATCTGGTAAGGATTTTGGGCTAGATAAAGATTTTGGGCTGGATACGGATTTTGGGCAGGTGGACTCTTGATGGTTTCGGCTGGGCGGCCAGGATCATTATAAGGTAAATAAGTGGTAACTTGGCCTGGCGGGTTATAACTTTGTGGGTCTATGTGTGGGCTGTTCTGGAGTGGGTTGGTTATGGCAAAAGGGAGGTCATTTGGGCTTTGGGGGATATTGGTACTTGGGGAAGGATATGAAGGATAAGACGGGTAAAGGCTGATATTTGGGTAGTATGGACTTGGTGGAGGATTGGGATTCGGGTATCTAAAGATTTGGTGGGGTTAGTGTTTGGTCGGGGTTTAGGCTTGGCACATGAGATGTTGATGCTTCTGGGGGCTGAGGGAAGAGTTCACCTCACCACTTGGATTTCAAACTTTGCACCGAGCTAGCCATTTGGCTCATCGGCCACCCAACTTTTGGTCTAACCATTCTGCATTCTTTGAGCGGGCGTACCACTCGGAGCCCCCATCGTACCCATAGGCGGTGCTCACTTTATGCCGCCATGCGCTCGGATCGTATTCTCTCTGCTTGATTATGTCCTTGTACGATCGATCGATACCCTTCGATTACGCACTTATTTCCGTATCAATAGGCCTCCACGATTACTATCTACGCCTTTCCAAGTTTGGGCCGGGTTTTAGGAAATGGGGTTATGGAGGTATCGAAGGAAATTTGAAGGCTTTACGGGTTTGGAGTACAGGCGTGCCTTTATTAGTATTTTCTTTTATTATTATTTGTTTCCTCTGATTGGCCAGGATAAGCACTGCTTTATTTTTGGCAGTCTCGGGACTTTCTGGAGCGAGTGGATTCTTTATCCGAGTATAGGACCAACGTATTCCACCTGCCTTTCGACTCCCCAAGATCGGACTGATCCCAGGCGAAGGGCCTATACTCTTTTCAGGATCCACCATTCGAAATGATCTAGGTCGAACATCAGAGAATAATGAATCAACCCCTGTGTATTTATTTCTTTTTTTTTATATGCGCACTTTATTTTGGTTTATATTTTTTTTATTTCTCTAACTTGCGCATTTTTTTATACATATATTTTTTTTTCTTTGACTTTTTTTTTCTTCATCATTTATTTTTTTTGACATGGACTGACTCACAATTCAGAGATGCAAAAACCGGTCTGTCTTTGAAGTGTCCTGAGAATCTATATGCATTCTAGCGTTGGCTTATGCAGGGGGTAGGCTGGCCATGGTGTAGGGTAACAGTTCGAAATATTCCTATATGCGTGCACGTGTGTGCGGTATCTAAAAAGCAGTAAAATCTTTATTCATTTACAGATATATAAACAGAAAAATATAACATATATGGCATGTCTTGTTGTTACGTGTGGATTTTCTCGGTTTTTTAGTTTGAGCGCAAGCAAGAAAGCACACCATATTCAGAAATAGAAAGAAAAGTGGAGAATCTATCTATCCCTATTAATTACAAATTGGTCATATATTCCCAAAATGAAATGACAGAATGAATGTAAATATGTATAGATTTTGCGGAATGATAAAAATAATAAATAGAATAAAATAATAATACAGAGCCGAAAATAAAGTGATATTAAAAATAATGCCCCGGCCCTTTTATTGTGCTGCCCGGAATTTTTATTGCAACATAAATATAACACACTTTTTTTTTTGATTTTTTGATTTTTCGAATTTTTTTATTTTTGATTTTTTAAAAAAAAAGAATATTTTTAAATATACTTGTAACAGTTATCGGAACGAAACTACTGCAAGATGGAGGATCATATTCACAAATATAGACACGGATGTATAGGAACGCAATATTCAAATGCATAAATTAATATAACAAACATACTTTAGCCATAAACAAATAAAAACAAAAAAGTTTTATTTTATGAGTCTAGCCCTCCATTTTATTTAAAATAAAATGATCTCCCCAGCAGAGTCGCCACTGTGGGTTCCTAGGACGTCCGCCCGCGCCCTTGGTTAGGGGTGCGCGTACGTGCGGATGCGGGACATCCACTGCTCTCGTTCCACCCTCCCTTTTCTAGGGGAAGACGAAATCAAAAGTGCGAGAGGAGTGCTGTCTAAGATAGCGCGTTGGAATGCGCCTCGGTTGCCTTTAGTGGATTTTTGATCCAATATGGGAACTTTGAGTTTCCCGCATCAAGTTATCCCTTTTTTAGGGGATACCAGGATATGGGAATGCATCACCCTTTCATTCCCATTTTCCCTTTTTTAGGGGAAAACGGAAAAGTGCAAAAAAGGATGTTGTGACGCCCCCACTATGGATTTTATTAAAAATAGCCTTATGGCCCGTTTCGGATCACTATGGGAGCTTTGGGTTTCCCGCATCAAGTTATCCCTTTTTTAGGGGATATCATGATATGGGAATACACCACCCTTTCATTCTCATTCTCCCTTTTTTAGGGGAAAACGGAAAAGCGCAAGAAAGGAGTGCTGCGAGGCCCCACTGGATCCAAAAGGTTTTAGAATCACCATCATTATTTTAAGGAAAAATAAAGCAAAACCAAAAAAGAAAAGAAAACCAGAGATAGAAAATTGGTTCGGAAGCTAAGTTACGAGTTGGGAAGGTGCTAGGCACCCAACTCGCCCTTTCGGTCTCAAAAATGGTTTTTGGCTGAAGTATGCTTATTGTTATATTTATTTAGCAAATAAATAAAGCATTAAAAGACAGGAAAATAAAACAAATACATCCATGGCTACATTATTTACGGACTTGCAGTCATTTCCTTACAATAATTACAAATATATTTAAAAATATTTGGTCATTATAACGGCTCTTTTATATAGTATTTCCTAATCTAATCCGGGCAGTACAACGGCTTATATTGACAATGCGTTAAGTCCCAGAGGCACTGTAGCATGCTTGGCGCCGACATCTCCATGGTATGGCGCGGTGCCCAATCCTCCTTTAGGCCGCGCCATGCTCTTGTTCAAGTTCTATTTTTGGCGCTTTCACCCTTCGCACTTTACTGTTTCGCGCATCCTGCTTTTCTTTTCGCATTTTTAACTCCTGTAACTTGACATTTGTTAATTTTAAGCAGTTCTTGATATCACATGTCAGAGTCACATATCAGGGGTACGAAATTGGGGTGTCTACAGTATGCAGTAGTCGCAATTGATTATTTCACCAAATGGATTGAAACGAAACCATTGGCCACGATCACTAAAAATAACATCATCAACTTTGTGCATGACCACATCTGGTGTCGTTTTGGGTTCCCCAGAGCTATTGTTTTCGATCATGGCACAAAGTTCTCTGACAAATTCACGACAAAATGTACCAGGATGTATGCCAAGCACTGCAATCTTCAGTTGCATATCCGCAAGGAAATGGACAAGCTGAAGCCGCGAACAAGCAAATCATGCACACTTTAAAACGAAATCTGGACAATCGAGCAGGGAAATGGGCAGATGAGCTGCCACCTGTTTTATGGTCGATCAGGACAACAGTAAGGGGCTCAACATGCGAAACACCTTTTGCCCTCACATATAGAGCTGTCAAAATGGGTTGGACCCGTTGGGTTAGCCCGCCCCGCCACCTAAAAGAGGTGGGTTGGGTTGGTATTTCTTAGGCCCGTCACTTTTTTGGGCTGGCCCGCCCCGCCCCGCCAAATGGCGGGTTGAAGTGGGTTGTAGAGATGTAAAAAAGGCTTGGGCCCGTTGGGCTAGCCCGCCCCGCCACCTAAAAGTGGTGGGTTGGGTTGGTATTTCTTAGGCCCGCCATGTTTTTGGGCTGGCCCGCCCCACCCCGCCAAATGGCGGGTTGAAGTGGGTTGTGGGTTGGCTCGCCCCGCCAACCCATTTTGACAGCTCTACTCACATACGGATCCGAGGCTGTAATCCCAACAGAAACAGCTTTTCTCGGTTACAGAGTGCCCACTATAACGAGCAGGATAATCAAATTTTCCGAGCAATCGACTTGGACCTGCTTGAAGAGCACAGACTTGAAGCCCGCATCAGAATGGTTAATTACAAACAGAAAGCTAAGGCTCATCACGACAGGAAGGTTCGAGGAAGAGCATTTCAAATCGGGGATTGGGTCCTTAGGAAAATCGAAGTCACAGGGCAGCGACCAGAGCGAGGAAAATTGTCACCTAACTGGGAAGGGCCATTTAAGGTTACAGGAATCATTAGAGAAGGAACTTACACCTTACAAAATCGAAGATGCAAAGATTTGAAGCATCCTTGGCATGCTGATCATCTGAAAAAAAATATTACCATTAATTTGGTATTAATTTGGCAGCCACTTTTTTTCTTTTGTATTACATTGATGGATTTTTTATAAAAAGTTCTTGAAAGTTGTTTATCAAATTGGTTGTTTTGGAAAAATTACTTTATTATTTGACAAGTTTAGGGCCCTCCCTGGTAAAAGGAAAATATTCTCGAACAAATATAAACACAACTTTGCCCGATAAATCGAGCAAAGTGGGGCACTGCCCGGTTTGTATTTTAAGTTTGAATGCCTCGACGTGAGAAGGGAGACAACCCACTGCCCGATATTATTTGACGGCCTTGTTCGCCATGGCAACAAAGGGAGAAAAGTCTCGTTCAAATAAATATCCAGCCTGAATAATAAGCTATTAATGGTTTAATAAACCAAGGGCCATGCCCAGTTAAAGTGGCCAAACAATTCTGCCCGATAAATCAAGCAGCGGGTAATTATTTGGATGCCTGCCAAATTAGCAGAAGAGGCCCTGCCCAATACGGCATTATATCAGAAAAAAAACAATCAAGCACAAATACAAAAGAAAAGTTGTTTTTTTTTATTTTAATATGATTAAATCGAGCAGCTGGCAATAGGAAATCGAGAAATAAACAATCAAACACAAGTGTGGAAGAGCAATTGTTTTTCATTCATTATAATGGAAATGATTACATTCGTGGAAAAATAAAAAAAAAACTATTACAAGCTATTAATTTCCTCCTTGCTCAGTGGTTCTTCCAGGCGTTTCAAGCTAGGCAAAGATTCTATCCATTTTAGATTGCAAGTTGGGAGAAAGAGGAGGAGGAAGCTGAATCATGTCCTGTCCAGGAGGAGGCAGGTTTGTTTCCGAGCCAGCAGGGAGAGCAGGCTGATTGTCAACATCTATAATAACCGAATCGATAGGCTGGGGAGCAGGATCGTCATCTTCGTCCTCATTGGCTTCACGCTCAAAAATAGCGGTCATCTAGTCAACAACGTTATTGGCCAACGGAGTTGGAGGAATCCGTTCCGACTAATCACCTTCCCGGTCATTGTTTGCTATGGTACCCAATTCATCTTCATTGAAAGGGACTAGAGTATGGCTTTTCTGGGCCTCAGCACACCAGGGCGAAGCAGCTCCCCACTGTCCCATCATTTCAGGCGTTATGCTTGGAACCCCGTTGCTCGCCAGCATATGAAGAACATGGTTACACCCTTGTGAATAGTAAGGGACCAACTTCGCATCCACGAGCTGCTCAAGCTCGGCTGACAGCTTAAAATCCTCCACAACAACAACTTCCCTTGCAAACCTTGTCTGCCAGGCTCTCTCCTTCTGCTAAGCAGCGACCTGGGCATCCTCAGTTTTTTTTCCTTTCCTCGCTCAAGGTCTTCTGAGCAACCACCTCCCCATTCTGGGCAAACTCCACATGTGCCTTCAGGTAAATAATTTCCTCTTCGAGCTTAGTCAGCTCGGCAACCTTTGCAAGGACCTCCTTGTCCTTGGTAAGTAGGTCCTCTTTGTATGAGCGGGTAGCCTCGTCAGATTTCTGCTTCTGCTCGAACAAGGCCCCAGCTTTATCTTTATATTCATATGTACGTTTGTGCAAAAGGGTAACCTTGGAGGTGAACTGAAAAACACAACACGCATGAGCAACAATTATACAAATCAATATCAAGTATATTCATGAAACAAGTAGCATAACATACCTCGCTGGCCAGTAAGCCTATTTCACCGAGCAAAACGTTGTTCGGCGTATCCACATCGCAACGAAGAACGTTGGGCTGGACAACCCTTTTCAAAATTCCATGCCCGCACACAGCACTCATAGTCCCCCGATCTTGAAGATTGATTCCTTCAAGAAGGGGAACGGCAGCGACCTCGTTGACCAATGCCCTTACCCCTTCTCGATATACGAGCATCACAAAGTTGGCCCTCAACCAACTGGGTGTACCACTCCGTAGTGGCTCTTCACGTCGAGGAGAAGGAGGTGGCAGCCCCGTGAACTGGGGAGTCAAAATAGTACGGGACGACAAGGGACCAGACCCTCTTTGAATTGTTTCTTGGGGTGTCTCCTCCTCTGTCTGAGATCAGGTGCTTCGACTTCCCTCTTGAGCATCTGACACAATTGGTCTTTTCTGAGATGCATGCTCGGTGGTTGGCGCCGCTACAGGGGGGAGATTTTGGCTCAGAGGATGAGACAGGAGCCCGGGATGATTTCCTGCTCTTTTCAACAAAAGGAGCCTTGGGCAAGGAAGCAAACGAAGGCTGCTCGCGGCCTATGAGCTTAGCATGGAGAGCAACGCATCTCACCTTGAAATAAGTCTTACGTTGCCTCAGTATATCCTTAACCACTGTCAGAAATAAGAGAAAACGAATTATAAAGCAATAGAATATATTTTCTCCAACAAAAAAAAAGGCATGTACCCATGTCATTAAAGTCGAGACGGGGGGTACAATCTCCCGCCTGACCGCAAAATTCGCATTCACTGGGGAACTTGTTGTCATGACAAGTCCCCCAAAAAGGATGGGCAGGTTCGGCGGCAATGGCAATCAAAGGCTCTACACCCTCCACGGGAGCAGGATATGTCCCAGCCAGACGCAAGACTCTTGCATCCTGAACAATTGATTTCTAATCAATCAACCATTGTTGACCCTGCTCGGTCACCCCCAGCGCGTCTCTCAACATTTCCATACACCTATCCTCTCCGGTGAAGGTGGCATGTCGGTCATAGGTTGGAGGTTTCATTTCATAAGGGGTCGGGGCAACTGGCCATCCAACCCGAGACTCTACATCAATAATCCTCTTGTCCCACTTGTCAACCTTGTGGGGAAACTCAATAAACAACTTCAAAGCCCCAGCCTTTGAACGACCTGTAATCCTACCCGATCTATTATCCTTGGTGAACTGGAAGAGTTTGCGGAGTATGGTCATTTCTAGTTCAAATTCGACCAGCCGGCAGGTCACGCTCAAGACGATCAAGATTAACATCATGGTGAGTTGGAGGTCACATGGAACAGCGTTGGTCTCCCTCAAGAACTCGATAACGAAAGGGTCCAACAAAAAACACATCCCGACGCGGAAAAAGTCGTAAAAGAAGACTATTCTCTTCGCCTTGCTTCTCATCTGAGCAGGAGTCATCTCGAACTCATAATTGTGTAGCATCAATTTATGATAGCATTTATAGACAGAAAAGAAACTGATTAAACAATAAGAAATATAACTATTTTACATTAAATGAAAAAAATGGAAAAGAAACTATTTCTACATTTAAAGTATAAATAGAAAAGAAACTAATTAAACTGAAAGTAATTATAGCTATTATTACATTAAAATAAAGAGCGGAAAGGAAACTAATTAAATAGAAAGAAATTATAACTATTATTATATTAAAGTAAAGACAGGAAAAGTAAAGGAAAACTTGTAACAGTTAGATTTTAGAGATATAATTAGAGTATATATATTTTAGACTATAATAATGACTTATTTTATAGCCTTTTTATAATAGAAATTTTACCATCATAACAAATTAATTATTTTATGTCATTATTATATTTTTATATAGCTTAAACAGAGATGAAAATAACTTTAGTGCCTACCTCTTGAAGCGTGGGGTTATAACCCAGACCAACTTCGCTTAGGTAGGCCTTTAGGTGTGCTCGCTATGTCCTTCTGGGAAAGGGAGTCTTTTTGTTAAAATTTGGGCAGTGTAGCTGCTTGTTTTAGTTGCTTTTCACCTCGAAATCCAGGTGGCACAACTGCTTGTATTTATCTTAAACGTCTTGATGTCGAGTTTGAAATCGGGCAGCGTAACTGCTTGTTTTGGCTTGATACTGCATCTGAAATCGGGCAGCACAACTGCTTGCTTCGGCTTTTTTGGAACCGATGACTAGGGCGAGAACCTAATCAGTTAACAAGGCTTATATTTGGCTAGTGAGTATAAGTGTTTGGGAAAGATTTTGGCAGCTTAACAACACTATGAGATTTCTTACTGTAAACCTTCTTCATATAAATTTTCTCCGTTGTGAACTCTCTCTATCTGCGCTCAGCGACCAATGAAACTTAACTGCGAAGGCAACAGAAGATATCTTAAGTTTGTGCTTTAATGTGCTGTACCATATGGTGGAAGAGTTGTACCAAAGAAGGAAACTGAAGACGAAACAACAAAAATGGGCGCCCCCTACTACAATTTTGGGCGCAGCGCCCACTTTTGTAGTAGGTCGCACCCCTTTTTGTTTTCCATTCATTTTTGGACACTTTAGTCCCCTATTGTTCTTTGATTGTATGTTTTCTATCTTGTTTCTTCCTTAATTTGACACTTTGAACCCCCTGAAAGTTAACGTTCGTTAGTCCTTATTGATTGGATTTAACATTTTATAGGATGTTACAAATAGAGGTACGAAATTGGGGTGTCTACAGATATCTTTGACTTCTTCATTTTCATTATCACTTTCTCCATTTATTACTTGTTCTAATTTCTCTTCTTTATGATCTATGACAAGGCTTTGGGCTGCTAAGGCGTCTATTTCATCTATTGAAAAACATGCATTCATGTCACTTGGTCTATTCATGGCATCAAAAACCAAAATTTCTACTGTTTAATCCATTACCAACATAGACAGCTTGCCATTCTTCACATTAATGTGTTGGTCGTGGCCATAAAAGGTTTGTCCTGACAGAATAGGAACTTCATTATTGGTGCACAATTTTCTTTCCATCTCTAAGACCACAATGTCAATAGGTATGATTAGCCTATCAACTTGTACTATGATATCTTCAACTATTCCTAAGGGACGTTTACACAATTCCAAGTTTGAAACTTCATTATTGGTGCACAATTTTCTTTTCATGTGAACATATATGTCGTACATGCAACATAGTTCCAAGTGAACAACTGCATTCCCAGTAGACAAGGTAGCTCTTTCCATCAAACGCTTTTCATTTAGGAACTTTCACAAGATCAACTAAGAGCAACCTTAAAACAAGCCAAACTGGGAGATTAGTAATCAATGAAAGATGGCTCACATCTGAATATCAAAAGAATGTCCATAAAACAACATATGAAAATAATGTGCAAACAGTTGATCCAATCGTGCAAATCTAAAAATACAAGATGCCTTTTTTTTCTCATTCTTTTACAAGTGTACAAATTAAATGGCACACAAAAACAGAGATTTTCTCAAGATAGAAAATCTCTCAAAATAAAATGTTCTAGTGAGAATATCAGCCAACTGATTTTTAGTCCTAACAAACTCGATCTATGTGAATTATGTCTTGCTCAACCAAGTCTCGAATAAAATAATGTCTAATGTTAGTGTTGGTCCCAAAGGGCACAATAATAAGCTAGAAGGGGGGGTTGAATAGCTTATTATACACTTAAAAAACTTTTCGTATGTATTCCAAAAACAAGCACTTGCAATCTATTAAAGAGATTGAAGTAGCGGAAGTCTTGTAAGGAAGACAATTCAAGTCTGTCGATTAAGGACTATCGGTAGACTTGACTGAATACTCAAGTCTGCTGTTTAAAGATAAGTAAAGGAACTAAGAAACAGTTTGAGGAAGTAATCAACAGTAAAGGAAGAACACAAGTATTTGAGATGGTTCACACTATGAAGAGTGCTACGTCTACCACCAAGGCAGTCAACCTTGGATTTAAAATGTGAACTATATTTTCCACTAGTTCTATTACAAGGAATATATCTAATGGATCGTGTACAAAATATTTGACTTGTGTTTGGGGGTTTGGGAATTGAATATCTAGATAAAGAAGATATTCAATTTGTGCAGAAGAATAGTTAAAGGAAGACCACAATAAGAAGCTTAAAATAAATGTTGAAGCAGATCTTCTTGATTGTTGTTAAGGGCTTCTTGATCAGTTTATGATCTCTTGAATGCACTGAGTATAAAGACTTAGAGTTGTAGAATTTCAGAGCGTTTCAAGACGGACAGTTGTATTTCTTCAGTCTTTAATGATAGTATTTATAGCAGGAGCATTCTTGAGATCCGTTGGAGAAGACGAAGAGTAACAGCTCTATTAGGTTGAATTCATTAAATGCATGGAGCTGTCTTGTAGAATTCGTCCTCACTGATACTGATCAGGGAATGGTGCAGAGTTGTTTGCAGGAGTTGGTAGCCGAACAATCCGAATTTCAGGCCTGCAAGTGTCAGTCTGTTCACCTGCTATGTCACTGTTCAGTAGGTGAAAGTCTTCCAGCTTTTCGGAAAGTAGTTCAGGCGTGTCTGAGAAGTTAGGGGATGTTTTGAATTCAAATTTAAACTGATAAGGAAAAATTTGAATTAATCCACTAAGTCTTGGTAGGCTGGACACGTCATGCTTGAACACATGAAGACAAGGTTTGCCGCTGGAGCATTGCTGAAGTCTTCCGCTGAAGAAAGGCTGAAGCCTTCCGCTGAAGAAAGGCTGAAGCCTTCCGCTGAACCTATGAAGCCTATAAATAAACTATTCTATAGCAAAGTTCTATACATAGTTGTCATGCTAATTGATACGCAGCCCAATTAGCCACTAATGTATAATGTATGAACAGATGAAAATCAAAATACAATTGAGAAACAACAATTTCCTCCTATTTGCATCTGGTCATCATTACTTACAAGTGAGGGCTATAAACAACTTTTTGATAGATAATAGCATGTCAAGAAGAATTTTTATTTATAACTGTATACATGCCTCTATCAAACAGAAGTAATTCTCAAGTGTAAAATACTAACCTGGTGTGAGTATGCCGATATATGGCAAATAAGGTCTGCCGGTTAGTGGAAGTCTAAGTCTACCTGTATGAAAGAAAAACTTAAAGAATAGAATTTAAGCAGTAGAATCAATCGTACCAAGATTTCTCCTTAAATAAGCAAACCTGGTTGCATCCAGTGGTTTGGTGAGAATGTCAGCCAATTGATGTTCAGTTGGAACATATTCCAAACTGATGTTACCTTTCTCCACATGATCTTTGAGGAAATGATAACGGATATCAATGTGTTTTGTCTTTGAGTTCATCACTAGATTTTTGGAGACTGAAATTGCTGAAGTGTTATCACACATGATTGGACAATTCACAGTCTTGATGTTGTAGTCCACTAGTTGCTGCTTCATCCATAGGAGCTGAGAGCAACAACTGCTGGCAGCAATATATTCTACCTCTGTGGTTGAATTTGCAACCGATCCTTGCTTCTTGCATGACCATGAGACAAGTCTATTTCCTAGAAATTGACAAGTTCCACTGGTGCTTCTTCTGCTCACTTTGCAAGCTGCATAATCTGCATCTGAGTATCCAACTAGATTGAAGTTGTTGCATTTTGAATACCAGATACCTAGATTTGTGGTTGTTTAAACATATCTGATGATACGTTTGGCAGCAAGCAAATGTGATTCCTTTGGATCTGCCTGAAATCTAGCACAAACACAAATAGCAAACATAATGTCAGGTCTACTGGCAGTAAGGTAAAGAAGTGAACCTATGATTCCTCTATACTTGGTCACGTTCTATTGCTTTTCCTTTTCATCTTTATCAAGATGGCAATCGGTAGACATTGGAGTTTCAAATCCTTTTGCTGAGTCAAGACCAAATTTCTTGATGAGTTCCTTTGCATATTTGGTTTGGCTGATGAAGATTCCGTCAGAAGTCTGTTGAATCTGCAGTCCTAGGAAGTAGGTGAGTTCTCCCACCATGCTCATCTCGAACTTGTTTTGCATCAGCTTCTCGAATCTCTTGCATAGGCTTTAGTTGGTAGATCCAAAGATAATGTCATCCACATAGATTTGTACCAGAAGAGAATGACCCTTGTGCTTGAAGATGAACAGAGTAGTGTCTATTCTTCCTCTCACGAATCCTTGTTCAATTAGGAACTTGGATAGAGTTGCATACCAAGCTCTGGGAGCTTGTTTAGGCCGTAGAGTGCTTTCTTGAGTCGGTAGACATGATCTTGTTTGTCTTGGATGACAAAACCTGGAGGTTGTTCCACATATACCGTTTCTTGAAGATCACCATTTAGAAAGGCGCTCTTTACATCCATCTGATACACTTTGAAGTCCATGAACGAAGCATAGGCTAGAAAGAGTATGATTGCCTCTAATCTAGCAACAGGAGCAAATGTTTCATCAAAGTCAATTCCTTCTTCCTGTCGGTAGCCTTGAGCAACCAATCTAGCCTTGTTTCTGGTGACGTTTCCATCTTCATCTCTCTTGTTTATGAATACCCATTTGGTGCCGATAACTGGATGGTCAGCTGGTCTTTGCACTAAGCTCCACACTTTGCATCTTTCAAACTGGTTTAGCTCTTCTTGCATAGCTTCAATCCAGTAATGGTCTTCGATAACTTCACCAATCTTCTTTGGTTCGATTTCAGACCCGAATGCAAATGCAAACATGGTCTCACTTCGAACTCTATTCCTTATACGAACTCCTGAGTTGAGATCACCAATGATTTGAGAAATGGGATGATCTCTAGTTTCAATAATAGCTAGGGGAAGATCACTTCTGGTGTGTTCATCCCTTAAAGATTCTGGAGTTGGTTGAGAAGGAGAGTCACCAAAATCTGGTTCAAAAGCGATAGGATCGTCGAAACCTTCATTTTCTGGTGAACAAAAAGGGTGAGTGATCTGCAAAGGTGTTTGGGGTAAAACAGAAGAGATGGGTTCAGGGTCAACAGAAGAGTTGTTATTGGCATCGGCAGAGTTGAAATCTGCCCGTGCGGGGTTAGTAGGACTGGTAGGATCTGCAGATGGTGGATTAGATGTAAATGATGTAAATGATGTATTTGTACCTGTCTCATCATCATCAGAATCATTAGTAACATTCGGAGCCTTTCGAGGCTCTAACAAGTCATATTCATCAAAAGTAACATGCACATATTCTATAATTTTCAAAGAAGTTGTGTTGAATATGCGAAATGCTTTTGAATGTTTGGAATAGCCCAGAAAAATTCCTTCGTCTAATTTTGAATCAAATTTTCCTCTATATTCTTTTTCATTATAAAGAATAAAAATTTGCAGCCGAAGATTTTGAAAAATCCTATGTTTGGGGCTCTTCCTCTCCATATCTCATATGAAGTTTTGTTATGAAACTTGTTTACCAGGGATCTGTTCTGGGTAAAACATGCAGAGTTGACGGCTTCTGCCCAGAAGTACTTTGGAAGTTTTGCTTCTGCCAATATAGTTCTTGTTGCTTCAATTAGTGTCATGTTCTTTCGTTCAGCTACACCATTTTGTTGAGGAGTTCCGGCAGTAGAGAAGTTGTGGCCTATCCCATGGTCATCACAATATCTTTCGACACCATTGTTTTTTTAATTCGGTGTCTTTGTCTGATCTGATGTCACTAATATCTTCAAGCTTTTGGGTTTGAAGTCTTCTAAAAAGAGCGGTTATCGGATCATATGTCTCATCTTTTGATGTCATTGTTTCGATCCAGGTGAACCTAGAGTAGTCGTCAACTACTACAAGAGTATACTTGTCCCCTGAAATACTAGTTGTAGTGATTGATCCAAAGAGATCTGTAAGACCCCGATTCCCGATTAGCTTGAATTGCGTGCAATGCTCGCATTTCTTCCATGGTTGATTGCTCGTTTGGTTTGTGAGAGAGTTCAGATGTGTATGAGAGATCACATTAAGACCAAAATACTTTTAAGAGATGTCATTTAGTTTTTGACTTGCTAAAGTCACAAGTCGTAACTCGACGATAGTCGAAATGTGACGCGATTGAGAGTTTGCTCGGGTTTCGTGTTCCTGACCTCGATTAGGTCCTAGATCTTTACATGATGATTGAATAACATGTTTAGATGTTTTAAACTTCTAGTTTGATGTATTCCATAAGTCTTGTGAGGTTTCGACGCTCCGAGGATAGCAATTCTCCTTATCGCGTAGTTTGAGATTGAGCCGTGAGATCGTCTCGTCTTTCGGGAGTCCTTTTCTCCTATTTTTTGTTCATCATCTGAGAAGCATTCAGGCCTATTTAATATCCTTTTGAATTGTTTATAATCTTGGGTTGTTGCCTGTCGGTTTGCGGTTTCATTCGTCGTTTCGTTAGCGCGTTGTTGTAACTTGTGTCGGTTTCGCTCCAAGTTGTTTCGGGTGTTGTTTATGGGAGTTTAGACCTACTTTAAAAGTGGTTTGAGACTTTTTTTGGTTTAGCTAAGAGTATGAGTACTTAAAGGGTTGAATTATAGGCCATTTCGAAGCTTTAAGGCTTGCGGTTGCATGCGGGAACGACCGGACGCGAACGAAGATTGCAGAAATTCACCAAGGGCTGGAAAAGGAAGGATGTGGTCGCTTCATGTAGGCACCATGCGACCTCATGGGTGCCGAAGACAGCCTTGCCCTGTTTTGGTTTTTGATGTCCAATTGATATCCTACCCCCACTAAACCTCCTCTAAACCCTTCCTAACACCCATACTTAGTCCTAAGCATGTCCTAACACTCTTGGGGAGTTAATTAAGTTTTTATTAAAGGTGGATTACATCTAACAATCACTAATTGTACCCATGGAAATCTCATTTGTGCCCCTTTAGTTGTGGAAGTATAAATAGACTAACCCTTCACAAATTCAGCCAATTCTCTTAATTTCCTCCTTCTAATTCATACGTATAGTGAGGGAAAGAGTGGGAGACCATGGGGGATTTGAAGCCCTAGCTTCTTCCTCCTTCAATCCACAAAGATCCGACCGTTAGATCACCTCCAAACTTCGGATTCGTGAAGCCCTCGACGAGTAGAACAACTTCACCGATCGGACTTCGATTCTCTTGAGTTTTCACTCAAGCTAGGTAAGCTACTAGACTCCTCTTGCTATTGATTTTGTGCTCATTGACCATAAGGAAAACAAAGAGACTTGCTATTTGAGGTCAATGAGTACACAAGCATGTTGTGTGTGATTTTATTTTGATTTTTGGATTTTTGGTGAGTGAACTTGTTAAAAGCATGGATAGGATGCTTTCTATGTTTAATGGAGTCTATGATTGAACCTCATCTTGTGAGTTTGGACCTTGAGCATGATGGCCATGAATTCCTAAAAACCTAGGGTTTGACTCTATGTATGTAGCAAATGGGTTATTGATGATATGAATGATTTTTGGAGAATGTTATGGAATGTTATGAGTTGTTGGAATCACACATGTTATAGGTTTAAGGTTTGGAAGCATACTTGATGAATCCTTATTTTAGGTTGTGAACATGAAAGATGAATTTTCACAATGGATTACATGTTTGAATGTTTCGTTTGACTTTTAAGAATAAGAGTTGACTTTCATGCATATAAGAGTATGATGCTATCTAATTCATGATTTTTTGGATGTGAGCATGTATAATGAATCATCATTTTGGATTACATGATTAAAATATAATGTTTGACTTTATTGGGTTGAGTTGACTTTTATGCAAATAAGAGTATGTTGGTTAACTATAATTCATGAATTGAAGGTTATGAACATGTTAGATGAATTTACATATTGGTTATGATCATGCTAGATGAATTTAGATCTTGCTTAGTTAAATGTATATTTTGGATGAAAGCATGCTTGATTAAATGCTATCTTGAGATACATGATTGAAATGTGATGGTTGACTTTAAATGTTAAGTGTTGACCTATGAACCATGTCTTGGGGTTTTTGTTGGGAAAGTATGGATTGTTGGGTTGCACAATGTTGCTAACCTTGAGAACTTAGCCATGAACATTAGCTAATGAGTAATAGGAGGGCTATGATGCAAATAGCTTCTATGCCTTCAAATTTGAAAAGAGTAGAAATGACTCAACGGAGTCGATTATGGGACTAATATGAATATAGTGAATCACATATTAAGATCCTACGGAATTTGGGGTAGTTTTGATGGAGGTTAAGCCTCCGAGCGTTTTCAAGTGTATGAAGAACACTTGGGTATTAGAGACCTGATATTAATGCTCTAATGTGTTTATGAGTTAGTTAGCATAGAAATGCATAACTATGTGGTGTAAAAGTAAATATCTACTTGATTGGATTAGTACGGTGTGTTGTACTCTTCCTTTGTTTGAGCATGCGAGTATATATTACATGTGCTTGAGTTTGAGTCCAGCTGGCGGTTTTTTGTTTGAGTTTTGGCGGGACGATGCATTGTCTTCACGAATTGTGGGATTCGTGATCGCAATGGATCGCCGCGCCAGGTTTGCACACACCCCTCCATCGATGGCCACGGTGGAGATGTAGTTGATCATTGCTAGAGTAATACACCTACCTTTGATAGCTATGGAACCCGAACGGGGATTGTTTCGGGGACGTCGATACCACGAAAGGGTTATCGAGGACACGTTTGTTTCCGCAGGAGTTACACGTTGGAAACGGAAAGGAAAATCATCTTCTCTCTCTTATGTGGTTTATTTTACGAGCACGTATATGAATTGTTGTGGTACGTGGTTAATGATATGATTTACATGAGATGATGATTACTTGATGAAATGTTATAATAGAAATATAACATGCTAATGAAATGATGATTTTTAGAATATGATGTTATACGAAAAATATAACATGTTGTTCATGATTAGAATGGAAACAATAGTCTCCCATATATGAATTATTATATAAGTTATGTTAAATGAAGATTTATGAGACTCATGGTATAATTGGGTTATGTGGTTGGTGGTTTGATGAGAGTTTAAATGTGGAAATAAAATACTACACATTATAGAATTTAGAATCATGATCTATTTGATATGATTTATTTCATGATAATTTATGAAGTACTATATTCCATGTGGATTTAGTTTGTGTGGAGAATTATACCATGAAATGTTAATCATAAGTATGACATGAGATGTATATGTTTTATTTGAGCATTATGTCATGCCATGACATTGCATCTTTAGTAGCTTACTAAGTCATTATGACTTACTCGTTTGCTTTGTTTTCCTTAGATTCAAGCCGAGCTAGTAATTCGAAGAAAACTGCCGAGCCTACGATAGAAGTGTAATTTGTATGAAGGTTGTTACTAGTATTAATTTTTGTAACCTTAAGTTTTTTTGGAAATGACGTTTGGGAAGTGAAGTTATATAGACTTCACTATGGGTAGTACAGTCGTGTTTTTATTGGTTCATGTACTTGATAAATTATTAATATTTGGTTTTTGTGAGCCGACAAATGTTAGTCGAGCCATGTTTGTTTAAGTACATATTTTATTTATCTCAAGTTATTTATAATGTTGGTTATGTTGTACTCCGGCATGTTTAGCCGTTGAGTGTGTAGAGTACAGTTGTAGACTTAGTTAATGTTGGGTTTCGGCTGTAACGTCATCGATGACTTGGTTATTATATTGTTTATAAAATTGTAACAGGGAGTTTGTAGTACGTACCCAATATTGCGTCACGTGCGTTGAATTTTTGGGCCGAGAGATTTACTATCTCTTTGGTTGCTTTGTAATTCGGAGCTTGTTAGCTCGGGTCCATTTAAGTTATTCGTTTCCGCATTTGTTGAGTCATTGGTGTATCGTTGTTATAGCCTTACCCTTTGCTTGTTGTTTTGTGTGTTTTGGCGGCACGACCTTGGGGTCTCGTATTGGGATCCGGGTCGGGTTGTCACAAGATACATATGCAGAAGTTGAAGAGGTCTGGTCGTTGACATGACAGACTTTCTTTTGAAGGAGAACTTGGAAAGTTTTCCTAATTGGCAAGCTTTGCAACTTCTATCATGGTCGGCAGACACCGTAGGTAGACCTTTGACAAGCCCGTCTTTGGAGAGCTTGGAGAGGTACTTGAAGTTGAGGTGACTAAGACGCTTGTGCCAAAGCCAATTGTTGTCACGAACATTGTCAGCAACTAGGCAAAGGCTGGAGAATCTCCCTAGAAGATTTAAGACCACGAAATAGACGTTTCCTTGTCTATTGCCGGTCAGTATTGTTGAGCTTGATTCATGATCTTTGATGAGACATTGGTTGGAGGAGAATTGGTAGATGAGTCCTTTGTCATAAAATTGTGATATGCTCAGAAGATTATGCTTTAAGCCGTTTACTAGAGAAACTTTGTTGATGGCGAGGTTTCCTCTAGTGATTGAGTCATACCCAATTGTTTTTCCTCTTGCATTATCGCCAAAAATCACTGTGGGACCTTGTGCTTCAGCTATATCTAAGAGTAGACTTCTGTTTCATGTCATGTGTCTAGAACAGCCACTATCAAGGTACCAGATGTCTTTATCTTCTGAATCTATAGCCATGAAGCAGACCTGAAAAATATTAAATAAAACAAGGACCCCTTTATTTTCTTATGGGTCCTGGGGATTACCAACCTTTTGGAACCCATACCTGCCTAACCTTGAGAGAACTGGGTCTCTCAGATTTTGGTGTGAACCTTAGCAGGCATTCTGGGGCCAGATGGCCTAAACAATTGCAAGAATGACAAAGATGAAAGTTCCATGGAGGACTGTCAGTAGTCTTCGCTGAAGAGTGCTTGTGATTATCCTTGATCTTAACAGCAGTCCTTGGTTCAGTTGACTTGTTGATGGTAGAATTAATAGGTTTCTGTTAGACCTTCCTAGGTATGTTACCAGCAGACTTAGCCTTGGCTGGTCTGTTGATAACCTTTTTAGGAGGATTAGGTAGAATACCTTTAAGTTTACTTTCAACGAGTTTAGGTGCCTTGCCTATTTCATAGACAAACTTGATAGGTACCGGTAGAGATTTCTTAGATCTACCGCCAGCAGACTTTGCCTTGGCAGAGTTTTTGTCGGTAGACTTTGGTTTATTTACCGTTCCTTTCTCAAGTTTCTCATTAGAAGCGGTTATCTTGATTTTACCTTTCTGAGCCTTGGGGTAAATGTTAGGTACACTTGTATAACCAAGTCCTTGTTTACCCTCGTTTCCGAATGTTTGTTTGGAGAAAGACATGTCATAAGCAGTCTTGGAGGTTTCACCTTTCTCAGTGACGGAAGAGTGTGTCGGACTGGGCTCATCAAAATATCCTAAGCCAGATTTATCTGTACTTGACTTTTGGCTTGAAAGGATTTCTTCAAAGGTATCCTTGGAGCTGTTCCAGGAGTCAATTGTCTTTTGCAAGGCAATTTTCTCTAGGTCAAGTCCCTTGATGTGCTCAGTGAGACATTCGACTTTGTCACAAAGAAATTTGTTTTCTCCTTTAAGCTTGATACTTTCTTGTTGACAGCTATTGAGAGTTTGAATCTCAGCTGCCAGCAGAGATTTCTCAGCAGTCAGCTTCTCACAGTGCTTGGTGAGTTTTACGTAGGCTACTCTAAAGGAATTGAACTCTTCAAGCATATCTTGATTATCTTTAAGAAGTTCTTCCTTGCTGAGATTCTCACAGTTGATCTCACTTTTGTCGAAAGGACTAGGTGAGGTTTCGACTTCATGTTCAGAGTCATAGGTGGGATCTGAATCATGAGCTATCAAACATATGTTAGCTTGCTCACAATCATCCTCTTCCTTTCTGAATCAGTCTCAAACCATGTAGCAACATGGGTTTCTTTTATGTCTTCAACCAGCATACCTTTATGTTTTTGAAATTTCTTATATTGAGGTTTTCGGTATGCTTCAAATTTTGGCTTTGGACACTTGGAGGTGAAGTGTCCAGGTTTTCTACAGTTGTAACACATAAGCTCTTCGATAGATGAATTCTCATTAGTTCTTCTAAAAGGCTGCTGGTGTATGTCCTTCCTTCCATATTTTGCAATTTTTTTAAAACGTTTTACGAACATAGCAAAATGTTCGTCTGAAAGAAAATCATTTTCATTTGAGGAAGTGGAAGGTTTATTTTCAACTGTGGTCTCTTCTTGTACCATGGCGGGCAAGGACACAGTTCTGAACTGTTTGTCTTGCTCTAGAGCTTGATTTACTTCGAGCTCATAAACCTTCAAACTTGCGTAAAGACTACGGAGAGTCATTTCGTTTAAGTTTTTAGATTCTTTCATGGCAGTGGTCTTAACATGCCACAAACTACCTAGAGAGCCTAGAAATCTCATATTCATTTCCTTTTTGCCATAGGTTTTACCAAGAGAAAAACAACTATTAATTACCTCACTAAAGCAATCGTATGCTTGTCTCAAGGTTTCCTTGGGATCTTTCTTGAAGGAGTCAAACTGCTGGATGAATGTATATTTTCTGTTGTCTCTTGTGTCTTGGTCTCCTTCCAAGTATTCTACAAGAGCTTCCCACATCTCTTTAGCAGTGGTACACCGGATCACTTGTTGATAAGTACTGGTGTCTAGAGAGCTAGTTATGATGTTGATTGCTTTGCAGTCTAGCTCTACTAGTTTTTTGTCGTCCTCTGTCCATTCTGATTCTTCTTTGGGTACTTCGGCAGGATTTCCCGTGATGGATGCTAGAAGGTTGGCCTTCATTGGTACGTGTCGTCCATCTTGTACGCACTTCCATAACCTGTTGTCAATAGAATTCATAAAACGTATTATCTTATCCTTCCAAACATCAAAATGGCCTTCATCCAATATTGGGACGTGGTTCGCATTTGATATAGGCAGCATATAGTGTGTTTGTGCCATTGGATCGAGTCTCTCAAGAGTTTAATCTTGGAAAAACTAGTTTTCAAAGAGTTAAGCTCTGATACCAATTGTTGGTCCCAAAGGGCACAATAATAAGCTAGAAGGCGGGGTTGAATAGCTTATTATACACTTAAAAAACTTTTCATATGTATTCCTAAAACAAGCACTTGCAATCTATTAAAGAAATTGAAGTAGCGGAAGTCTTGTAAGGAAGACAGTTCAAGCCTGTCGATTAAGGACTATCGGTAGACTTGACTGAATACTCAAGTCTGCTGTTTAAAGATAAGTAAAGGAACTAAGAAACAGTTTGAGGAAGTAATCAACAGTAAAGGAAGAACACAAGTATTTGAGATGGTTCACATTGTGAAGAGTGCTACGTCCACCACCAAGGCAGTCAACCTTTGATTTAAAATGTGCACTATGTTTTCCACTAGTTCTATTACAAGGAATATATCTAATGGATCATGTACAAAATATTGACTTGTGTTTTGGGGTTTGGGAATTGAATATCTAGATAAACAAGATATTCAATTCGTGCAGAAGAATAGTTAAAGGAAGACAACAATAAGAAGCTTAAAATAAATGTTGAAGCAGATCTTCTTGATTGTTGTTGAGGGCTTCTTGATCAGTTTATGATCTCTTGAATGCACTGAGTATAAAGACTTAGAGTTGTAGAATTTCAGAGCATTTCCGGACGGACAGTTGTATTTCTTCAGTCTTTAATGACAGTATTTATAGCAGGAGCATTCTTGAGATCCGTTGGAGAAGACGAAGAGTAACAGCTCTATTAGGTTGAATGCATTAAATGCATGGAGCTGTCTTGTAGAATTCGTCCTCACTGATACTGAGCAGGGAGTGGTGCAGAGTTGTTTGCAGGAGTTGGTAGCCGAACAATCAGAATTTCAGGCCTGCAAGTGTCAGTCTGTTCACCTGCTCTATCACTGTTCACCAGGTGAAAGTCTTCCAGCTTTTTGGAAAGTAGTTCAGGCGTGTCTGAGAAGTTAGGGGATGTTTTGAATTCAAATTTAAACTGATAAGGACAAATTTGAATTAATCCACTAAGTCTTGGTAGGCTGGACACGTCATGCTTGAACACATGAAGACAAGGTCTGCCGCTGGAGCATTGCTGAAGTCTTCCGCTAAAGAAAGGCTAAAGTCTTCCGCTGAACCTATGAAGCCTATAAATAAACTATTCCATAGCAAAGTTCTATACATAGTTGCCACGCTAATTGATACGCATCCCAATTAGCCACTAATGTATACAACTAATGTAATGTATGAACAGATGAAAATCAAAATACAATTGAGAAACAACAGTTAGCATGCTTGGTTCGAGAGTGTTGAATATGATTTTGTTAAATATTAATCGTACCTGAGGTTTCATAGTACACACAGTCAACACATCACTGTGTAACCCATAATCCTCAATTATCTGGTTCATCCATACAAGTTGTGTACAACAACTATTCACCATTACATATTTAGATTCAACTGTTGATAGTGAGACACGATGTTTTTTTAAGATTGTACCAAGAAACCAGATTATTTTCCAAATAAAAACAAGTATCAATTGTACTTGTTCTATCATCAATGTTTCGAGCCTAATCAAACACATTAAAAATAACCAAGTAGACATTAGCTTCCTTGACATTTTATCTAGCGTACAAACACACTATACATGATAATTGAGCGACTAGCAGTTAAGTACAACAAACTTTCTATCATAAGCCTATACAAAATGTGGATGACTTGATTGGGGTTTTCAAATGTAAAACACTCTCAAAATTGAATTTCTTCACAAGTCATGGGCATACTTGACTTGAGAGATGAACATCTTGTAACTCGATAAATTTCCCAACTCATCGGACTTATTTTTGGAAATACATGTTTAAAACCATTGCTGAAGTTGAGTATAGGAACCAAATACCATGCATGCTTTTGTTTTCATAAGAAAAAATTGATCCGGTTCCTTTTGCATGACATTTATAAACAATTCATCTTTTAAAGTCTCAACCACAATTTTTATGCTCAACATTGGAGACAAAACAACAGTTTCTTACCTTTGTGCAATTTGATGAAGAAATTGAAATCTCTTGATCAATTGAAATGCTCTTTGCAGCTAGGATTCAAAAGACTTGAATCAGTCACAGATGAAGCTACTCATGAAGCTTCATATAATGACTCAACAACCAAAAATGCAACATAAAATAAACATAAAAGTAAGCAAAAAAAAAACTAAAAAACTAAAAACACCAAGTTGTGGTAAAGCTTGTAAACGGTGTCTTATGGCAAAACTTCTACTAATTAAAAGATTGTAAAGATTACAATATGAAAACTATGTTTGGGAGTAGAAAACCTACGAAAACTCCTAAGAGAGGATATGAAATATATTCAATGCACAACACCCTTTGAAAGACATGGTTATGAAAACAGAACAACGAGTGATAACAGAAATTGTGAACAACAAGTCAGATGATGCTTCATTCACAGGCACATCCTTGCTTCGTGAAAGCTCTATGTGAAATCTCTCTCTAAGACTCAACTTGGGTTACTCATGTCAAGAGGTGTCCATCTCTTTATATAGGGCTCTAAGAAACCTATCTTCCAAGAAAACACTTCGGCATGGCAATGTTAAAGCTAGGAAATAATTCATATGGTAATAAACCTCTAACTTCTACAAGTTAGGACATGCTAAGTTAGAATCTTTATAAAATGTAATAACCAAGCTTCCTAGAAAGACCAAGAAAGGCAATAATAACTTGTATCCTAAGATTAATAGGACACGACCAAAGGAGAAAAATATGTGTGGCATATTTACACTAACAGTATCTATTGGTAAAGCCAAAGGATTTCAATAAGAATCAGGAGACATGGTATGGAGGGATCTGATGAAATTTATGTGGTTCGTTAGTCGATAGGTCTTTCTTTTGTCATAGTGATTAAATGGTTGAGATATTTAGAAGGACCAAACATGAAGGGTTTGATTAATGGGTGAAATTTGGGCCAGTCTCCTTTCATAAGTTTCTAATGACGACAATATCCTACACATTTTTAACCAAAAAAATGCACTTTTGGTGCGAAATGATGAGTATACCCTTAATGAATCGACACAAGTGCACAAAAGCATAAGTTAATGCATCGCGATGCTTAATTTTGAATCGCAAACATGATTTTGATTCATGATTATGAGCATCACGATGTATAATTTGTGTACTTGTCTGTTCCTATAAAAATATTTAAAAAATCTTAGGAAATTCCCAAATAATGATCAACACGCGAGGAGGATTGCGTTAGCCGATGAACATTGAACACAAATCCCCAACTGAAACCAACATTTATGTACATGTCCGTTCCTATAAAAAAATATACAAAAATACTTCATCCATTATACCCAAAGAGTTCAAACTTGATGATAAATGTGCATATTGTCTATGTTTTAGGATGCTTTGGGCTTGTTTTACTAGTCAATATTGCATTTATCATAGCAAAATTAATTGTTTTGGTTCCATTTACTACCATTCGGCTTAATTGTGCAAATTTGGAGCATTTTGGTGAAATGACAAGCTTAATTGGTGAATTAAAGACTAAGAGAAGAGTTGAAATTCCAGCACCATCCGTGGGCAGGCTGCGGTTATTTTGGTAGGTGGAAAGTTGCTGTCAAGTGTCAAATTTAAAAGATTTTCAATAGCGATCGCATCTTGGATGCGAACACGATCGAAGCAGCTCAAGAGTCATTTCCAACTTTTTCCAATTTTGACATTTTTATGTATCTAGACTGAATTGACATCTAAAGGAGGATTAGAGCCAATAGTCTCTCATTTATTTTTGGTTGTCTTTTGGTGGGACAAGAGGAGAAGAAAAGGCATATGGAGAGATTTTCACCTATTTATATCTCCTTCTTCCCCTCCTAATAGAACACACTGAATTTTTACCTCTCTTCCTCTCTTTTACATTGCTAGACATAGATAACACTTTGGAGAATTTTTGAAACTCATGTTTGAAGACTCTAGTTCGTGAATACATCATTCGAAAGCATTTTTTATAACAAGTTATTTCTCTTCCCTTCTCCCTACTTTTATTTTTATTTCCATGGTGATTCTTAAGATGTTTATGTTAGTTCCTTTAATTATGGGTGAGTAGATTTGTAATTCTAGGATTAGGTATAGCTCGTAATGAATTTATAAATAAAGTTTTTATCTTTCCGTTTATTATATGAATGTCACCTATTTTGATTCTATTTTAGAATTGTTTATGATTGTATAAAATTGTAATAGTAAAGGAGCGAAAGGAGAAACTCCTACGTTTATACAATAAATTTTTTTACTAAAGTGAAGGACCGAAATGAAAAACGTAGGTAATGGAACCTTAAAATCGAACTAGAAATTCATGAGAATGACAGTTAATTGAATTTCTAGAGGCTAATTGAATTGTAGGACATAATGGGTTTAGTTTAATTCAATGAGCGAGACATCGGATTTGAATTAATCTAGGTATGGTTGGAAGTAGTTCGAAATAATAAAATTAGTTATTTTTATGCAATTCGCCTTTAAAACTTGACATTCATCATAAACGGGAAGATTGTTACGGAGTTTATAAATTCATTGTTGCGGTGAACTGAAATCCTAGAAGTTTTTTAATTATTATTTTCAATCAAACATCCAATTTTGTGTTTAATCTAGTTAATTTAGTCTTGTTAGTTTAATTTACATATCACACTTGAAATCGATTCGTCTAGATAGTCTAAATTGTAAGTCTTCGGTACTTGATTCAAAGTCCTTATGGGATCGACATCCTAAATACTACACGAATAGCCGTGCATTTGTGGTAGGATTTACTTTTTAATTGAAAATTACACAACATTTGAATAGTCTAATAATTAAAAGGCAAAACCTTGAGAAAGAATGTTTTACGAGTATTTTCTATAAAACATATATCTCTAATCCGATCCACCGTGTGTTGGTGGGCTGAGATGTGAGAGAATGATGCTCCGTCATAGGGGAGAGCAACCCAGCCCATAAGCTCGTACAGCCCGCAGTCCTGCCAATGTCCGGCCTGATGCATAGTGTTGGGCTTTAAAGAGGTTAGATGCCCGTGGTCATGGGCTCAACTGGGCTTTCAATTTTTAATGCCCGTCAAGTGCCCAACCCGACCCATCTGAATGAGTTCATTATAATATTAATGTATTATATATGTTAATATACTTATATATATATATATATATATATATATATATACACACACACACAAAAGTAAAAGTCTATACAGAGTAAAACCTAAAACCAAAAGTCTCTCAGTCTGCCATCGCATTCTCGTATCCTCATCTACCATCGTATTCCTTCAACTCTTCAAGACTATAGCTGTTGTCTTCAAGTCTTCAAGACTTCAGCCGTCGTCTTGAAGTCTTCACCGGCTTCAAGTCCTTATTTCCTCCACCGCAGCCTCACCCGCACGCCCATAAACTACAGTCATGTTTGACCCTCTGATCTTCAAGTCTTCAAGTTTCGATCTTCAGGCTTCAGTCTGATCTTCGAGGTGAGGTTAATCACCTTCAGTTGTTGGTTGCGCGAACGCAACACGGGCAAGATTACCCGGTCAAACAAGTAATAAAGTGGTAAGTAGAGTGTCGAACCCACGAGGAAGCAATTTGGTTGTTTTTAATGAGTACCAAGCACGTTGCAATTTTAACTATATTTAGACGAACGATTTTAAGTGAATTAACTAATTAGTTAAGCTAAGGCAAGAAATTAAATAAAACAATATTAAATTGAGGTTGGCTTCAATGAGAGAGGATCTAGGGTTTTGATTTTCAATTGGCTCTTCCGTTGTGATTTAATATGAGGTTGCTATTAAAAC
This sequence comes from Codonopsis lanceolata, assembly GCA_013146195.2. Lineage (NCBI taxonomy): Eukaryota > Viridiplantae > Streptophyta > Magnoliopsida > Asterales > Campanulaceae > Codonopsis > Codonopsis lanceolata. The sequence goes on along the minus strand of CM028377.1, from coordinate 87,340,599 downwards.
TATTCTATTTTTGGAAGTCGAGGATTCAAAAATCACCGTTAAGGGCTTTCGCTTCGTATAACGGTGCTAATTAACGGTATAAATTCACGGGCTTTCGCTTCGTATGAATTTATCCAATTAATCGCGTCCAAACACAAAACTCAAATTGACTATTTTAAAAAGGGTTAATAACTTAGATTAACCCAACTCAAAACAACTATGTTGTATTTTCCAAAATTATCAAGTCACTTTCACTAAACAATTTTTAAAATCATGTAATGGGTGATCAAATCATTACAAGCATTAAAAGCACAACATAATACCCAAAAATTAATGAATAGCAATTAATAACAAAACCTCAAATTAAAATCACAACATTCAAGCCAACATATATCAAAACCCTAGGCAATTAATTTAGTTCATGATGCTAAGAAAGTAAATCAAATCTTCAATGAAAAATATTGGTATTAAATGAAAATAAAAATTAAAGTGCACAATACTTTATAATGAAGGAGATGATTGAAGTCCTAGCCTTGGCTTGAGCAACAATGGAGAAACAATTGAGAGAAGATGAAAATGTGGCAGAAATTTCTCTCTTCTATGCTCCCAGATTTTTTTCTGCAATTCCTTTGTTCCAGCACTCAACCTGTTCAAGCCCAACCTCTGCTTCCTCTTCAAGCCCCTCACTGTTGTCTGCCCGAAATATGAGCTCTCAGAATCTCCCCCCAAAGGCTGCTAGGGATTAGGGGGTAATTTAGGAAGTTTAGTAAAGTTTTAGGGGCTGAATGGGGAAAGAAAGAGGGCTTGGGCGCGCTAGGGTCAGGGTCAGGGAGGCTGAAGGCACGCGGGTCGCCCAGGAAGAAAAGGGCTGGAGTTTGTGAGGGTAAGCGGGCCGGAAAGGAGGGATAATGGGCTGGATGGGGCAGGGCAAGACACGGGCCATACCGGATCGCGCGGGGGCCGGGTGACGTGGCCGCTCCTGCTGTCGACAACGCATTAATGAGGAGCGAGTTTCAGATAATTGCTCCGGCCTCCCCTGAAGTTTGTACTTGAGCGCCGCCTTCCCTGGCTTCCTGACTTGAGCTTCTGAAGACCCTCTGCCCCCAGACTTTGCAATTAAGTCCTCAATCAGCTTCTGTTAGCTGTTGTTGCCTTCTGTTGCCTTCAAATCCTTAACGAAACTTAACGGCAAGTGTCCAAACTTAACATTGAAGCCCGGAACGTCCTCGATTTGCATATATTGAGCCATAGAAACTCGAATATCTTTGAGATACCTACATGAAACATGAAAATACATAAAAATAGTATCTCAAATGCAATTAATTATCAATCAAAGCTCAAAATAACCTATAAAATTCGAAAAATTTATGAAAATAATAGAAAATAATAAGCTTATCAACACCCCCAAACTTAAGCTTTGATCGTCCCGAGCAAAGAGAGATATGGATTATGGATAAGCTCGAGACAACGATGGAATGAAGAAGGCACTCAATCAAGATCTCATATGCATTACCACGAAAGAAATTAAACTCAAGATTATAAAAATGCATAACCAAGGTATGATGTGATTTCAATGCTATCAAACTTTCCTCAAACACTTACTTAAAAACATGAAGCACAAGCCCATGACTAAATAGCATCACTCTAGCTAGGATTGAACGTTCAATGAAATACCAAGCATAAGCCATGAAACCGAAAGAGATAAATACTTCACAAGACAATAACCCATGGCATGACAATATCAATAGGACTTTTGCAAGCTTGTAACTTTAAGCCAAGGTTGAGCTACAAATGAAGGGAAGGAAATCAAGACAAGAGAACACAAGTGAAGCCTTCAAAATCAAACTAAAGTCCAACTTCATGAAACAATATACTTCATCATGACTCAACATTCTTCTCAACAACCCCCAAACTTAGCTTCTTTTCTTCTTTTTCTTTCTTTTTTTTTACATACAAATCAAGAACATGGGGTTGAGAGTATATCAAACTACCACAAATAATTTTTCATCCCACAATTTCCCTCTTTGAATAACTTTAAAGCACAAATGGTTCACAATTTTGGGTTGCCCTTCACTTTTGATATATATTTATATATATATATACACAAGGGCCCCTTTTTTTACAAGATAAACAACCCCCAACTCATCAACCAAAATTAAAAGCACACCACACCAATACATGAAGAATAATACTTCCATGAGGCACACATTCCCTCCAAGACATAGATTTAGCAATTCATTTCACAAAGTGCTCTCTCAAAGGGTTGGATAAAGTGTATAGGCTCATGGGATAAGTCAATGCGGGTGATCCAAATGAAGGCGAATGGGGGTCATTGTGTGCTCTTGCACACACCATTCTTTCAATAAGGCTCAAATGGGAAACTAGGGATTTAATGTAAACAAGGGTAGGTCGATATGGCACAAACGAGTCAAACATGGCCTATATCATGCTATTGTCATAGTCACAAGCCAAGCTATTCATCAATTTCAAGATCATCTATCGGCATCACAACTCACAACAAGGTACTCATAACACATGCACAACCAAAGCTAAAGCTTAGCTTGAAAAAAATTATCAAGATATCCACACATGGGCACTATTTACCATGAATGAGGGAAAGGCTAGCACAAAAATCACAAAATATCCTCAAGTATGCATATAATAATCTCAAGGCCAAATCCAAGAAAATAATGCACATACAATTCAATGAGCGCCAAAGTGATGAGATGAATGATCAAAGCATAATTAAAGGGGTCCAAACTAGCTTGAAATTTTCTAAAAATTTTCAAAATTTTCTCAAAAATCGAGGGCAAAAATAATGCTAACCCCACCCCCAAACTTAGAACCGAACATTGCCCTCAATGTTCATGAACATACCAAGGCAAGGCAACAATCACAACTCCCCATGAAAAGCAAATAAAAAGAAAAATATTTTTGCGAGGGGACACTATATACACCTCCCTATAAACCCACAAACTTGGGAGGGCTTCGAAAAGCGACACATGCATATAAATACAAAAGCCATAAAAACAAATAAATAAAAAGAGAGGGAAGAGAAAACCGATATAAATAGTTCTAATTTAAAATCTTTAGCTTGACTTCTTCTCCCGCATCGGCCTATGGAGGATCATGGAGAAGCACTCGAACCTTCACTTGAGCGCTACCAATTGGAGAAACTTTCTTGGCACCATTTTTAAACATTGCTTCCATCATTGGTGCCTCCACTTTGACTTTTTTCCATTTAACCGCATTGGATGGTAGTTGTGCCACATCAAAAGACGACTTTTTGACTTTCTTTCTTCTTGGAGGAATGACATACCTCCCCTTCTTTTCATCACATTTTTTCAATTTTTTCGGCTCAATCACCACCTTCTCACAAATGTGCTCAACCCGACTCTTAAGAATATTATCATGAGATCCTTCTCCCTTCAATCCTTGAACCACCTCCACTCTTGCACAATCTTGCAATTTCTCCGAGTACTTGATGGGCTTGAAGACATTAAATGTAACTTGTTGATCATGTACCCTCATTGTAAGCTCTCCCTTCGCCACATCAATTAGAGCTCTACCGGTAGCCAAGAATGGTCTTCCAAGAATGATTGGAATCTCACTATCCTCTTCCATGTCAAGCACCAAGAAATCCCCCGGAAGAATTAGTTTGTCAACCTTCACAAGCACATTCTCAACCACTCCCTTAGGGTATGCTAACGACCTATCCGCCAATTGAAGAGTAACGGAAGTAGGCATAGCGTCACCCAATCCAAGTTTCCTATAAACCAACGATGGCATGAGATTAATGCTTGCCCCCAAATCACACAATGCCTTGCCCGTAAAGTTCTCCCCAATAGTGCATGGAATCACAAAGCTACCCGGATCCTTTAGTTTTGGAGGAGGCTTTTGTTGTAGCACGGCACTACGTTCCTCCGTCAAAGGTATAGTCTCATAATCCTCAAGTCTTCTTTTCTTGGAGAGGATATCTTTCACAAACCGGGCATAAGAAGGCATTTGCTCCAAAGCATCGGCAAAAAGAATGTTGATGTGAAGCTTCTTGAAGATTTCAAGAAACTTAAGAAATTGGTTGTCATCCTTTGCCTTTTGGAGCCTTTGCGGAAATGGAGGTGGAGGATACACTCTTTCTTTGACCGGAGGAGGGGGAATTGGTTCAATCTTCTCCTTAGATTTTTCTTGCACTTCTTCACAATTTTTCTCACCCACCTTCTCTTCTTCTTTTCCACCTTGTAGCTCCTTCCCACTTCTAAGGGTAATAGACATGCATTGTTCTTTCCCTTTGGGATTTGGCTCGGTATCACTTGGAAGGTTTCCTTGGGGTCTAGAATTGATGGAAGATGCAAGTTGACCCATTTGGATTTCAAGGTTTCTCACGGAAGATTGGGTGCTAAGGATTATGGCTTGTTGGTCATGGATGATTTTTAGGAGGTCTTCCACGGGTATCTCTTTCTTTGGTGGTGGTTGAGTTGGTTGGGGTTGATTTTGAAATGGTGGTTGGGTTTGGTATTGTGGTTGGTGTTGGTGGGGTTGGTTAGAGAATCCGGGAGGGTTATTGGAATTTCGATTTTGGGTTGAGGAGGAGGGTTGGTTTTGGTTGTTGTTGCTCCAAGAGAAGTTAGGATGGTTTCGCCAACCCGGATTGTATGTGTTTGAATATGGGTTGTTTTGGTTCCGGTTGAAGTTGGAAACAAATTGGATTGATTCCATTTTCAAATGGCAAACATCCGAAGTGTGAGGGCCTCCACAAAGCTCACATGCCACTTTTTGTGGAAGAAGAGTAGCTTGCAACATCTTGGTAAGCTCCGCTACTTGCGCGGTCAAGCAAGCAACTTCGGTTGAAGATTCACGAACCATGGCTACACCTCTTTGAGCTCCTCTTTCATTTCCCCAAAAATGATTGTTTGAGGCCATCTTCTCCAACAAAGCATACCCTTCATCAACATTCTTTGTCATAAATGCTCCACCCGCAGCCGCATCAATAGAAGTTCTTGTTGATGGAAGCAAACCATTATAGAATGTTTGCACAATCAACCACCGGGGCAATCCATGATGTGAGCACTTCCTCAACATATCCTTGTATCTCTCCCAAGCTTCATACAACGTCTCACCATCAAGTTGAAGAAAAGAAGTGATGGCATTCCTTAATTGGACCGTCTTTGCGGGAGGATAGTATTTCTCCAAGAAAGCTTGCCTAAGCTCTCCCCAATTTGTGATAGATCCCGGAGTCAACGAGTTCAACCACACTTTCGCTTTATCCCTAAGAGAGAAAGGAAACAAGCGAAGGCGTATGGCTTCATTCGACACTCCATTCATCTTGAACGTGTCGCAAATCTCCATAAAATTCATGATATGATCATGAGCATCCTCGGTCAACAATCCCCCAAATTGAACATCCCCTTGGATTAGAGAGATGAGAGATGGCTTGATCTCAAAATTGTTGACGGCCACGGGAGGTCTCACGATTCCCGGTAAAGAATCGTTCATGAAGGGAATAGTGAAATCATGGAGTGGCCTCTCTTGCTCAATCGGATTCTCCCTATTTCTCCTTTCATTAGCCCCTTGGGCTTGTTCTCTATTCACCCTTTCATTATCCCTTTAGACTTCTTCTCGGGGCCTATATTCGGCACCCTCTTCCGCCATAATTCTTTGCACTCTACGGCGAACTCGGATAGTTCTTTCAATTTCCGGATCAATCGGCAACAATGAAACCTTTGCCAATCGGGTGTGTCGCATACACCTACACACAAGCTCAAAGAACTATACCAAACGATCAAGTGCAATAGCCCAAGCAACACTAATAAATAAAAACAAGAAAATAAAAATGTCTAAATTACAATCTCAAATGCAACTATTATGATATCTTAAAACAACATTGTGCTTCCCCGGCAACGGCGCCAAAAACTTGTTGGTTGCGCGAACGCAACACGGGCAAGATTACCCAGTCAAACAAGTAATAAAGTGGTAAGTAGAGTGTCGAACCCACAAGGAAGCAATTTGGTTGTTTTTAATGAGTACCAAGCACGTTGCAATTTTAACTATATTTAGACGATCGATTTTAAGTGAATTAACTAATTAATTAAGCTAAGACAAGAAATTAAATAAAACAATATTAAATTGAGGTTGGCTTCAATGAGAGAGGATCTAGGGTTTTGATTTTCAATTGGCTCTTCCGTTGTGATTTAATATGAGGTTGCTATTAAAACTATTCTATTTTTGGAAGTCGGGGATTCAAAAATCACCGTTAAGGGCTTTCGCTTCGTATAACGGTGCTAATTAACGGTATAAATTCACGGGCTTTCGCTTCGTATGAATTTATCCAATTAATCGCGTCCAAACACAAAACCCCAATTGACTATTTTAAAAAGGGTTAATAACTTAGATTAACCCAACCCAAAACAACTATGTTGTATTTTCCAAAATTATCAAGTCACTTTCATGCACTAAACAATTTTTAAAATCATGTAATGGGTGATCAAATCATTACAAGCATTAAAAGCACAACATAATACCCAAAAATTAATGAATAGCAATTAATAACAAAACCCCAAATTAAAATCACAACATTCAAGCCAACATATATCAAAACCCTAGGCAATTAATTTAGTTCATGATGCTAAGAAAGTAAATCAAATCTTCAATGAAAAATATTGGCATTAAATGAAAATAAAAATTAAAGTGCACAATACTTTATAATGAAGGAGATGATTGAAGTCCTAGCCTTGGCTTGAGCAACAATGGAGAAACAATTGAGAGAAGATGAAAATGTGGCTGAAATTTCTCTCTTCAATGCTCCCAGATTTTTTTCTTCAATTCCTTTGTTCCAGCACTCAACCTGTTCAAGCCCAACCTCTGCTTCCTCTTCAAACCCCTCACTGTTGTCTGCCCGAAATATGAGCTCTCAGAATCTCCCCCCAAAGGCTGCTAGGGATTAGGGGGTAATTTAGGAAGTTTAGTAAAGTTTTAGGGGCTGAATGGGGAAAGAAAGAGGGCTTGGGCGCGCTAGGGTCAGGGTCAGGGAGGCTGAAGGCACGCGGGTCGCCCAGGAAGAAAAGGGCTGGAGTTTGTGAGGGTAAGCGGGCCGGATAGGAGGGCTAATGGGCTGGATGGGGCAGGGCAAGACGCGGGCCATAACCGGATCTAGAAGCAGAACGCGCAGGTCAGGCTGGGCTGAGGCGGGTGACGTGGCCGCTCCTGCTGTCGACAACGCATTAATGAGGAGCGAGTTTCAGATAATTGCTCCGGCCTCCCCTGAAGTTTGTACTTGAGCGCCGGCTTCCCTGGCTTCCTGACTTAAGCTTCTGAAGACCCTCTGCCCCAGACTTTGCAATTAAGTCCTCAATCAGCTTCTGTTAGCTGTTGTTGCCTTCTGTTGCCTTCAAATCCTTAACGAAACTTAACGGCAAGTGTCCATACTTAACATTGAAGCCCGGAACGTCCTCAATTTGCATATATTGAGCCATAGAAACTCGAATATCTTTGAGATACCTACATGAAACATGAAAATACATAAAAAAAAAAATAGTATCTCAAATGCAATTAATTATCAATCAAAGCTCAAAATAACCTATAAAATTCTGAAAAATTTATGAAAATAATAAAAAATAATAAGCTTATCATCAGTACGGTGCTATTCTGTTTGACACTCATCTTCTAGCTTCCTATTTCCTTTCCCCATTTTTTCTCCATGGATATAAAACTCTATTTATTGATGGAGATTGATGGTTTGATTTTATAACAATTGTTTATATGTCCTTTTGCCATGAAAAAATTGATTGTTGTCTCGAGCTTACATTTGCCCCCCCCCCCTTTATGAGAGATTCTTTATGAAGAAAGTGGAAAATGATAGAACATTCGATATAAGACAAACATCGGTTTGTAGACTTAATTGCAAGATATATACTTTTACAACCAAACTGAAAATTAGTGATGAAAAATTAAAAATTAATTTTAAATTTGTTTCATTTTTCGGGAAAACAACTGAAAATTAATGAAAACTAGTTAATGTTGAACACTTGGAACTAAATAGTTTATAAACTCAGTTTATTAATTTATTTCTCTCTTATAAATTGATGTTGATGTTACTAAAAATGTTTAAAAACATGAAAATCAATCGAAGAGCCCATCAAGCCCGTGCCCGTCTAAAGCCCGTTCTCGTCCAGTACTGTGACATGCCAGTAGGCTTGTCACAGTACTGGGCTTTATAAAATGGTGTCTGCTGTCATATGGGCCTATACTAAGCATTGCCAATTCCCGCGGGCTTAGGGCTCGTACTCACCCATGTACGTCTTACGAATTACTCCCTCTGTTTCAAAATTATTGTTCTACTTTCTTTTTTCGTCCGTCTCAAAATAATTGTCTTCTTTGAAACTTTCCTTTTTAAAACAACATTTTTACCACTTTATTCTTACTTTTTCATTTTATTTTAATTATGGGTCACATATACATAAGTTTTAAAGTAACTACAAATCAAACTAGTATTAATAATTCAGTCAAATGTGTTTTCTTAAACTGTGTGCCAAGGCAACTCAAACGATAATTTTGAGACGAAGGGAGTATGATATATAAGACGGCTTCACAAGAAACCTACTCTAATTAAGATATAAATAAATATCATTAGAGCTAGTAATAGTTACAAAAATATTTGAGTGTAATCGACATACGTATATCAATGTGGAGGTTAAAGTTGAGACATTTATAAAGATTTTAGTATTATTTTTAAAATTAAAATAGACTATTCAAGTGAAATATTCAAAAATATAATGGAGGACTCTCTATCCAATGTTCTAAAACTAGCTAGGTGGGCACTAGGCACCTGACGCCTAGTGCCTAGGAGCCTAAGCGGGGCCTATAGTTAAGGCATAATTACCCTTAGTTTGTTAATTTCTTCCGTCCTAATATTATTGTCATGTTCGGTTTGACACATGGAATAAGAAAAAATAATTGAATTAATTATTAATATTGATATAATGTGTAATTTTCTTTAAAACCCTCGTGTATATGGCTTTTAATTAAAGAAAGTGTTGTCCTTAATCAAAATTTTAAACAAGACTATTTTTTGGAAAGAACGAAAAAGAAATATTGGCATAATTGACCCGCGGATTTTAAAAAAATTGACTTGTGTTTTTTAAAAAATTGACTTGATTATTTATATTTGTATAATGTGTTGTTTACTTTAAAGTGTATGTATACATTACACATAAGTAAAATTGGAAGAAAAAGTAAGGTATAATAGTAAAATTGATGTCCTAAAAATGAAATTTTCATTACAATTACTAAATGTAAGTCCAAAGATGAGGTGGTTGAAAGCAGATGTGCTAATCACACCATTTGACCAAGTACTTAATTACTTATAACAAGATTGAAATATCTAAAACCAACTACGAGATGCCGTTTGGTAGCTGTTGATTCTTATGTTAGATTTATATCTGATCAGTACATTACATTAGTTTTATACTTCAGTGGCTAATCGGGCTGCGTATCGATTAGCGTGGACTCTGTGTATAGAACTTTGCCTTGTATAGTTTTTATAGGACTTTTTCAGGTTCAGCGGAAGACCTCTTCACAGCTTCACCGGAAGACCTGCTCAAAGGTTAAGATCGGTAGACCTCGTGTCCACCTACTCTTGTACGACGTGTCCTATCCAGTAAAGATTTATTGGATTAATTCAAACTTATTCCAATATGATTATTTGAATTATATCCAAGATATTCTCTGACATGTCAAGCCGCCGAAAGCAACTTTCCGAAAAGCAGGAAGACTTTTCGTCTGATGAAAGCGTGAAAAAGCGGCATCCCCCTACTTTCTGCTACAACTCTCAGATCTGACACCAAATCGCCCACCTTTTTGAAGATCTCATAAATGATTATCTGCTCTAGATATCTGTGAAGACGAAATTCCTTGACTGACAGCCTCATGCATTTAATGCATTTATGAATAGAGTTGTTGAAGTCTTCGTCCTCTCCAACGGATTCTTTTGAAATACACCTGCTATAAATACTGCCATTGAAGACTGGAACAACAGACAACTGTACAGAATCAATCGAACACTTAAAGAATTGCTCTGAAACTTCATAACTCCAAGTCCTTCAGCTCAGTGCATTCAATAGATCCTTAACAGATCTAGAAGTCCTCGTCAACAACAAGAAGCTGCTCATCAACACTTATTGCTTTAATCTTCTTGTTGTTAACTTCCATTAACTATACTTCAGCACGAATTAAATATCCTGTATTTACAGATATTTAATTCCTTAGACCCAAACACAAGTCAATATTTTGTACACGATCCATTAGGGATATTCTTTGTAATTGATCTAAGTGGAAAACATAGTGCACAATTTAAATCCAAGGTTGACTGCCTTGGTGGTGGACGTAGCACTCATTATAGTGTGAACCATCCCAAAATACTTGTGTTATTTCTTACTGTTTGTCTGTTTCTTGAACTGCTTAGTTTCATTGTTTATATTATCCATTTACAGCAGAACTTTAGTAAACTGTAAAAGGTCTACCGGTAGTCCTTATCGGCAGACCTGGAACAACTTCCTTGAAGGTCTTCCGCTACTTGATTCTTTTCTATAGATTGCAAGTAACTTTCAAGAATTTACTCAAAAGTTTTTAAGTGTCTAATAAGCTATTCAACCCCCCTTCTAGCTTATTATTGTGCTCATTGGGACCCACAATTGGTATCAGAGCCTTACTCTTTGAAAACAAGTTTTTCCAACACTAAACTCTTGAGAGATACGATATAATGGCACAAACACACTATATGCTGCCTACATCTAATGCTTACCACGTCCCAATATTGGACGAAGGACATTTTGATGTATGGAAGGATAAAGTAATGAGATTCATGAACTCTATTGACAACAGGTTATGGAAATGTGTCACTGCATGTCAACATATACCAATGAAGGCAAATCTTCTAGCCTCCATCATTGAACCCCGCAAGTTCCTAAAGAAGAATCGAATGGACAGAGGGCGATAGAAAGTCGGTAGAACTTGACAAAAGCAATCAATATAATCACCGACTCTCTAGACACAAGCACCTACCAGCAAGTGATTCGATGTACAACTGCGAAAGAGATGTGGGAAGCTCTTGTAGAATACTTGGAAGGAGACCAAGACACAAGAGACAAAAAAATATACATACATCCAGCTTTGATTCTTTCAAAAGGATCCTAAGGAAACCTTGAGACAAGCATACGATCGATTCAGGAATGATTCATGGCTATAGAATCGAAAAACAAAGACATCGGTACCTAGGCGGTGGTCGCTCAAGACACATGAGCTGGGAACAAGTCTTCTTCTTACGATATAGTCAAGCAAAAGGACCCACCGTTATTTTCGGAGATAATGCAAGAGGAAAGACAATTGGATATGGCTCAATTACTAGAGGAAGTCTCTCCATCAACAAAGTTTCTCTAGTAAGTGGTTTAAAGCACAATCTTCTCGAGCATATCCCAGTGCGACAAAGGACTTCTATGCCAATTCAATTCCAACAAAGACCGGTGCCTCATCTTCTAGGGAAAGTGAACTTAAATCTTCTAGCTCAAACTTGTGTCTAGTGGCAATGTTCTTGTGACAACGGTGCAATAGAAGTTGTAAAGCAACTAGGAAAACTTTCCAAGTCTTCCTTCAAACGAAAGTCGTCGTGGATCTCTTTGGAATTATCTTTTCGAGACAAGTATACACTTGTAGGTTGAGATACTCTCAGATTCACTTGGATTGAAACTATGACATCTAAAGATGAAACGTATGATCTAGTCACACTTTTAGAAGACTTCAAACTCAAAAGCTTGAAGACATTTGTGACATAAGATCGGACAATGGCGAATTCAAGGTGTAAAAAATCTTTGCGATGACCATGGGATCGCGAACCAACAAAATGGTGTAGCTTTCAACTTCTCGCGGCTAGAACAATCTTTGGCGAAGCTAAACTTGAATCTAAAGTATTTTGGGCTTCAAACTCAAAAGCTTGAGCGTCAACAGCATGTTTTACCATGAATAGATCCCAGTAAACAAGTTTCATAATAAAACTCCATATGAAATATGGAGAGGAAGATCCCCAAACATAGGATTTCTTAAAATCTTCGGTGTAAATGTTTTATTCTTTATAATGGAAAAGAATATAGAGGAAAATTTGATGCAAAATCGAGGCGAAGGAATTTTTCTGGGTATTCCAAACATTCAAAAGCATTTCGCATTTTCAAGGTAAATCTAATTTAAAAATCTTAGAATACGTGCATGTTTCTTTTGATGAATATGACTTGTTAGAGCCTAGAAAGGTTCGAACGTTGCTAATGATTCGATAATGATGAGTCGGTACAAATACAAAGATCTACTTCCACTCCTCATCGAGCGGCAAGCTGAGAACCCTCAAGTACCGCTAACCCTTCACCTAGACGATACCTCTGCCGATACCGATAACAACTCTTCTGTGACCCCGATCCCATCTCTTTTTTACCCCAAGCACCTTTACGGATCACTCATCCTTCTTGTTCACCAGAAATTGAAGGTTTTGAAGATCCTATCTCTTCTTAACTAGATTTTGGTAAATCTCCTTCTCAACCAACTCCGGAATTCTTAAGGGAAGAACCCACCAGAAGTGATCTTCCTCCAACGATTATTGAAGCAAGAGATCACCCCATTTCTCAAATCATTGGTGATCTCAACACAGAGTTCGTCACGAGAAATAAAGTTCGAGGAAACTATGTTTGCTTATGCATTTGTATCGAACTCGAACCAAAGAAGATTGATGAAGCTATCGAAGATCATAAGCGGATTGAAGCTATGCAAGAAGAGTTGAACCAGTTTGAAAGATGTAAAGTGTGGAGCTTAGTTCAAAGACCGACTGATCATCCAGTCATCGGCACCAAGTGGGTTTTCAGAAACAAAAGAGATGAAGATGGAAATGTCACCAGAAACAAAGCTAGATTGGTTGCACAAGGCTACCTACAGGAAGAAGGGATTGACTTTGATGAAACTTTTGCTCCTGTTGCTAGACTAGAAGCAATCAGACTTTTTCTAGCTTATGCCTCGCTCATGGACTTCAAAGTGTATCGATGGATGTAAAGAGTGCCTTTCGAATGGCGATCTTCAAGAAAGCGTATCGTGGAGCGACCTCGAGGATTTGTCATTTCGGACAAAATGGATCACGTCCTACCGACTCAAGAAAGCTCTCTACGAAGCAAGCTCCTAGAGCTTGGTATGAAACTCTATCCAAGTTCTTAATTGAACAAGGATTCGTGAGAGGAAGAATCGACACTACTTTATTCATCCTCAAGCACAAAGGCCATTCTCTTCGGTACAAATCTATGTGGGCTAAATCATCTTTGGATCAACTAACCAAAGCCTATGTAAAAGATTCGAGAAGGCGATGAGCAAGTTCGAGATGAGCATGATGGGTGAACTTACCTATTTTCTAGAGATACAACGACTTGAGACGGAATCTTCATCACCAAACCAAATATGCAAAGGAACTAATCAAGAAGTTCGGTCTTGATTCACCAAAGGATTTGAAACTCCAATGTCTACCGACGCCATCTTGACAAAGATGAAAAGGGAAAGCAAGAGAATATGACCAAGTGCCGAGGAATCATAGGTTCACTTCTTTACCTTCTTGCTAGTAGACCTTACATTATGTTTGTTGTTTGTGTTTGTGCTAGATTTCAGTGCGGATCCAAAGGAGTCACATTTGCTTGCCGCCAAACGTATCATCGATATGTATCAAAAACAACAAATCTTGGCATCGGTATTCCAAATCCAACAACTTCAATCTAGTTGGATACTCGATGCGATTATGCACCGCAAAGTGAGCGTAAGAAGCACCGGTGGGACTTGTCAATTTCTTGGAAACAGACTTGTCTCATGGTCTTGCAAGAAACAAGGATCGCTTGCAAATTCAACCACGTAAGCGTAATACATTGCCGCAAGCAACTGTTGCTCTCAAGCTGCTATGGATGAAGCAACAACTAGTGGACTACAACATCAAGACCGAAAACCGCCCAATCATGTGTGACAACACATCGCCATCTCGCCTCCAAAAATCCAGTGATGCATTCCAAGACAAAGCACATTGATATTCGTTATCATTTCCTCAAAGATCATGTGGAAAAAGGTAACATCAGTTTGGAATACGTTCCAACTTAGCATCAATTGGCAGACATTCTCACAAAACCACTGGATGCCACCAGGTTTGCTTATTTAAGGAGAAATCTTGGTATGATTGATCCTACTGCTTAAGTTTAAAATTTTGTTAATATTTCTTTCATACCGGTAGACTCAGTTTTAGACTAATCGGAAGACGTAAGTTCTCCTTTACCGGAAGACTTAAAGGTTAGTACTCTTACTTAGTCTTTTTTTTTTGCTAAAGAGGTTTCTAAAGCAATAAAGTGGGTCAAGGATAAAATTTTGGTACTTAAGAAAATATCTTAAGTTCCCGCTTTTTCAAAACTGATATTTTCTCGCCTTTAAATAGTCCTTGAACCGTCATTTGCCAAACTTTACGAATCCCTTTGACAAAACATTTCTCTCTCTACTCATCTCTCTCTCTCTCTGTGTAACTACTTTCTGCAAATTCAAGTTCTTCTTGTTTCTTCTTCTCATCATCAACAATGGTACGCTCCTCTCTACTCTACTCGAAACTTACTATGTACTGTTCTGCATTTCACTTTCATTATCTAAAATTGTTTTGGAATTCAAACGGTCATTTTTCGAGTTTATACAGTGATTCGCCATTGTTGTTCTTACAAACTTGAATTCTAACAAATGCTTTTTGTATATTCATCGTTTATTCTTAAGAAAACTTCTGTTATACTTTTCTCGAGTGTGGTTTCTCTAAACATTCTAGGGTTTCAAGTTTTCGATTCGAAAATTTCAATTATTTTAGAAAACTTTGAAATTCCTGCTTGTTTAAGTTGTCTAGATGAAAAGCCCTAATTTTTATTTTGTTTTTCTTTCAGGCAAGAACTTCAAAATCAAAGCGCAATGAAAGAGTTTGAATCCTGAAACCGAGATTCCTCCCGCTTTGGACATCAACCTTCCGGATTCCCCACCTTTCCCGCCGCCATGACATTATAATTCCTCCGACCCTAAGCTATACATTCCTGGAATGTGCATTGACCTTCTGTCAATCAACTCCATAGCTGCCGGCGTCAAAGCTTGCAAAGACATGGACGCCTCTGGGATTCTACCCCTCTTCTGCCTCAACGACGTAAATTATAGCAATCTTCTAGCAGAAGAATTCTATCAGAGGATGGAACTCATGAGCCCGAGTGTTCTTCGAGGATGGATTAGGGGCCGTCCTATCTCCATTTCCGCTAAGTCTATCGCCACTATCATAGGCGTACATTACGGAGGAGCTCTTGCAGTAACTATGGCTGAGGCTATGTATGCCTGGGAAGCCATGAGGGGAGTAGACACCCTAATGGAGCCTCAAGGGAAAATGCTCAAAATCTCCCTCTTGACGCGTCATCGCACCGGCCCATCTTATAGACAAGGGGCTCCTATTCAAAAGTGGAGCTCATGACATGTTTACGCCCGAAGAAATCAAATTGACCAAGGTATTCCTTCAACTGCCTCAACTGTCTCAAGGGGTCATCATCTTTGACGAGCTAAAGCATGGGTGGAGAAAGCAAAGAACAACCCCACTTGCAAACGCGCCTCGAGCCGATCAATGCCCTTTTAAGGGATGATGCAAATATCAACTCTTCTTTGAAAGAAGATGAGTTGTATCACCAAGGAGAAGCGGCTCGCCTCGTTTTTAAGTATACGAATAAGCGACGGATGCAGAAGGGTCTACCGCCAGTTACCCTTGAAAAGGTGGCCGAGCCCATGCCCATCTTGGTCACCCGCTTCAACATGGAAGCCCATGAAGCTGCCAGCAGACCATTCAAAAAGGTTTCTGAAAAATATGGTGATCAAATGGCTGGGTCCCTCCATCAAAAGGCCAAAGACTTGGCTGATGAGGCAGAGCAACTGCTACGGACCAAAATAGCGGCCAAGGGCAAAGCAAAGCAAGGCCGGAAGAAGACTCCAACTGAAGAGGAGCAGGCCAAGTGGATAAGGAGACAGATGAAGGAAGGCCAAAAGAAGAAGGCACAAGGCCAATCCAGCCATTCTTCTCCTCCATCTACCCAAGCCAAGCCATCCTCTCAGCCACCTACCCAAACCAGCCAACCACCCTCACCATCTCCCGAACTCCCAAACCAAAACGAAGGAGACTTCGTAAAACCTTTGAAGACCAGTAGTCCCTCCAACCTCTACCGATGAAAGCATGAGTCTCCTATTCACCGAGAAGAAAGGAGAGCTACCGGTCCCAAACCCTCTGCCACCACCCACTACCTCTACCGACGCCCAACCCTCAACTGTCAACCCTTCATCTATACCTTCTACCGACACCCAACCAACTACCGACGCCCAAACCATCTATACTGTCAACCCTTCATCCCTTCATCTATTCCTCCCGAGTCATCTACTCGGAGGAGTCTATCCCTCGGGAGGAGCCTCAAAATCGGGAGGAGCCAACGGAACCCCAACTCCTCCTCCTCCTTCACCCTCACGACCCATCCACACCCATTCCTCACCACCCCAATCCCAACCAACTTCATCAACCACACCACAGCCATTAGACTCTGCTGCTGCCAAGTTCCTCTTCGAGCTTTCGTCAGTAGCAGATCTATTCACTCCTACTCATCAACCTCCTCAACCTTCTCAAGCTTCTCAACCTCTCCTTAGAAAACCTAAATCCCTCTTTTACCCTGCCTTCTGGTTTTCTACCGACCCCTTACCCGAATCATCTCATATCAGTGACAACTCAGACACTGATATTGAGATTGATTCCCCTCCAACACCACCTCCCCCTCCACCCATTAACATCTCTTCCTCCATCAACACCATACCAACCCAAGACTCATCCTCTTCCGCCTCCATCACTCCTCCACTTCAGCAGACCATAAGGCCTGCAGACTCTACCTCTGCCGACACCATTCATATTGGCCAAGCAACTACTTCCCATCAGCCAGCCAATGATGAAATTTTGTCCCGGCTGGATGCCATCTACCAGCGGCTAGGCGAGCTTACAAGCATATCTACCTCTACCGCTGAAATAGCCACTGCTGCATCCAAAGCCAACGACCGGACTGCCGCTACTCTTCGACAGTTTCAAGAGGATGTATGGACTCGATTTGGGCAGATGCGGCACGACTTCACCGATGTCAAGATCAACGTCGAAGCTCAACGAGACGAAGGTGTCCGTATCGTGTCCTCCATTTTCTACGAGTTATTCCATGCCATCACTCTTCATCTCGGCCACGGTCGTCCTCCCGTTCTTGAACTCAACAACCTTGCTCGCAACTCTGCTCACGACATCATGAATGCCAACCGTGATCGTGATCTGGCCATCACGGAGGAGAAGCAAATGAGGTCCATCAACAGAATGCTGATGGAAGAGAACAGCCGTCTTCGTGAAGAACTGGACTATCGTTCTCGTTCCACGGACCTCCGGCGATGCAGATGACGAATACGAACGACGAATGCAAGAGCTAGAGCGAGAGCGAAGAGAAAAGGAGGCTGCAGACAAAGGCAAAGGGAAAAGACCTTGGTAGTTTATGTATCTTTTCTTCCCTTTCCTTTGTATTTATCTTATTTTTGAAAAACTCTGTTGAATGTAAACATCTTGTTTATAAATACAGATGATTACTTGCCTTTTCAAAAATTATATTGTTTAAATTCTTGTTAATTTATTTCATATATGTTTAGAATTTAAACAATCAGTTTAAATTTATTTGAACTGCTGCTAATCTGTGTGTTGTTCTTTGTCTCTCTTATTCTTGTATGCACTTAGATTAGTCTCTTACATTTGAGGTGTTATTCTGTTTGATAGAGGCATGTCTTCCGTTACTTAATATATAAAATTTCTCAGACATGTTATTATCTTTCAAATAGTCCTTTTTAAACCCTCATTTGTAGTAATGATGACCAGATATAAATAGGAGGAGATTGTTGATTCTTATGTTAGATTTATATCTGATCAGTACATTACATTAGTTTTATACTTGAGTGGCTAATCGGGCTGCGTATCGATTAGCGTGGCAATGTATAGAACTTTGCCTTGTATAGTTTTTATAGGACTTTTTCGGGTTCGGCGGAAGACCTCTTCACAACTTCACTTAGGAAGACACCTGCTCGAGGTTAAGATCGGTGAGACCTCGTGTCCACCTACTCTTGTACGGCGTGTCCTATCCGGTAAAGATTTATTGGATTAATTCAAACTTATTCCAATATGATTATTTGAATTATATCCAAGACATTCTCGACATGTCAAGCCGAAAGCAACTTTCAGCGGGAAGACTTTTCGTCTGAGCAGTGAAAGCGAGGAAAAGCGGTGTCCCCTACTTTACGCTACAACTCTCGGATCGACACCAAATCGCCCACCTTTTGAAGATCTCGAAATGATTATACTGCTCTAGATATCTGTGAAGGCGAAATTCCTTGTGACCCCATGCATTTAATGCATTTATGAATAGAGTTGTTGAAGTCTTCGTCCTCTCTCAACGGATTCTTTTGAAATACACTGCTATAAATCGCCATTGAAAGCTGGAACAACAGACAAGCATGCAGAATCAATCGAACACTTAAAGAATTGCTCGAAACTTCATAACTCCAAGTCCTTATTTCGGTGCATTCAATAGATCCTTAACAGATCTAGAAGTCCTCGTCAACAACAAGAAGCTGCTCATCAACACTTATTGCTTTAATCTTCTTGTTGTTAACTTCCATTAACTATACTTCAGCACGAATTAAATATCATGTATTTACAGATATTTAATTCCCTAGACCCAAACACAAGTCAATATTTTGTACACGATCCATTAGGGATATTCTTTGTAATTGATCTAAGTGGAAAACATAGTGCATAATTTAAATCCAAGGTTGACTGCCTTGGTGGTGGACGTAGCACTCATTATAGTGTGAACCATCCCAAAATACTTGTGTTATTTCTTACTGTTTGTCTGTTTCTTGAACTGCTTAGTTTCATTGTTTATATTATCCATTTACAGCAGAACTTTAGTAAACTGTAAAAGGTCTACCGGTAGTCCTTATCGGCTGACCTGGAACAACTTCCTTGAAGGTCTTTCGCTACTTGATTCTTTTCTATAGATTGCAAGTAACTTTCAAGAATTTACTCAAAAGTTTTTAAGTGTCTAATAAGCTATTCAACCCCCCCCCCTTCTAGCTTATTATTGTGCTCATTGGGACCCACAGTAGCATAGCGAATGTTGAATATGATTAATAAACCAATTTTTCAAATATTTGGTATTCAATACACGGTTTGAATTAATAATCTGTATTATCTAGATAAGGTCCTTTATCTTCTCATTATTTGTATTTGTAACTAGAAAGAGGGTGATATTATTAGTGTTTAATTCTAAAACTATCCACGATTCATAGTAAAGAGATTAATAATAAGGACGCTAATAGTACTCGAATTATTTATATTGTTTATCTTCACCCGATTACCAAACAAACGTTGAGTATTGATAGTTTTGTTTCATACAATGTTCCTGTCCGCTCCTCCAGTTCTTCCACAACCGCAACTAACAGATACCAGCAGTCCATATCATGGGGGGCTACGTTCCCTGCACTCCTTTTGATCTCAAGTAAAACCCAACCAAATCATACATGGCCATTGCTTTGCTCTTTCAGTCGGAAGACTTGTTTGGATAATCGAGTCATAATATCTAACAAAATATAAATAAGTATCATTAGAGTTGGTCATAATTTAAAAAAAAAAGTTTTAGAGTAGTCAACTTTTAAAATTGAAAATTTTATAAAGACTTGGTATAATTTTTGAAAGTACATTCTATTAGTCAAACATCCAAACTAGAATAACGTATAAAAAATAAATTTAGCTCACCTTTTTCTTATCTTTCTTATTACTTGAATGATGGGTCTCATTTGTATATAAACTTTTAAAAGGAATATTACACCGTTTCGATATAATTATTATGTTTTTTATCTATTCAAAAAAAATATTTTTACTATTTTACTTTTATATTTTTTTTTAACTTTAATTATTATCACATGTACAAAGAAAAGCACATACTCCATATTACTCACTCTGTCACAAAATTGTCATGTTTGATCCCATCATAAATTAAGGAAAAATAATTGACATGAGTATTAATATTGGTTTAATGCGTAGTTTTCATTAAAGCTCATATGTATGTGGCACATAATTAAAGTCAGATGAAAAAGTAAGGGTAAAGTGATAAAAGCGTTGGCTAAAATGAAAAGTTTCAAACAAAACAAATATTTTAGAATGAACGGAAAAAAAAAGCAAGATAATAATTTTGGAACGGAAGAAATAATATTTATAAGACAAATTTAGGTAAGACGGTCTTACGATAATATTATGTAAGACGGAACTCTTTGACCCGACCTACCTCGTGTTGATGAGTTGGGTTGTGAGATAGTTGGGCTATATCTTACAAATTAAGATCTATCGTTCTTTTTTTAAAACCACAAAAGTCCATTTTTCGAAATATTGTTTCGAAAATGTCATCGTCTCCTTCAACAACTCCGGCAAACACATTGGATTCGAAAATCATCATTGTTGCGAAACGAAATTGATTTATTAAGTACAAAACTTTAATAAAAATGTGTTGTGTTGAAGAATTTTCATAGTAGGGATAAAGGAGAATGAGGATGAATAAAAAGGCTTACGACGGAGAAGAAAGAAGAAGAAGCCCGAGAACATGGTCTGGTTCATTACGATTGTGCATCGCAATGTAAACATTTGTGTATTGCGATGCAATTAGGTCAGACAATTAAAATATTGAATCGCGGTGCAAAAATTAATGCAATATAATTGATGAATCAAGGTGCAAACATTGATGTATCGCGGTACAATTAAACTATTGAACCGTAATACAAAATTAATGTAATAAAATTGGTAAATCGCAGTGCAATTAGATTAGACAATTAAACTATTGAATCGTACTGTAAATATTAATGCAATAAAATTGATGCATCGCGATTCAATAATCAATGCACCACATTATATTTTTATAGCGCGCCTCAAGCTATTAAAATATCATAATATTTTTTTTCTCAAAAGTATCTTTTTCCGATTTGTCAAAAAAAAAAAACATGAGTTAAAACAATTAAAAACTTTGAAAAATTGATCGATCCAAGGTTATTACTTAATTTTTCTTGATGTTTGTATTAGAAAGGGTGGGTAGATGAGGTGGTTGAAAGCAAAGGTGCGAATCACGCTGCTAGAAAGAAAGAGGTGCGAATCGCGCCATTACAACAGTGCAATTTGTCCATATTCGAGTCCTGACGTGGGTGATCGGGTTTCCTAACTCAGCTTTGCACTTTGTTTTGTTTAATGATTTGATAAGGTTTGTTTGTTTTGGGGAGAGTTATCCTATAATTAACACTTCTTACAACTACTTAAGTCAAAGACATTGGCTAAAGAAAATCGGTTTTATAAAAAGTATTCTTAAAATCGTTTTGTATAGGTTTTTATTTTAATGTAATTGTCTAATTAGAGCAATAATAACAACTCGTCTAAATCAAATACAACTCATTAAAAATTAATAAAGTAATTTATTTGATACAAATTTCATTTAGAACCAAAAAAATTTCCAACAGTGTCATAAACTCGAACACTTTTACATACTTCATCATCTTTATCTCCGACAACTTTACATACCTTATCATTTTTATCTCAATTCATTTAATATCTTCTTTAATTTCAATTTATATTAACAAATAAATATAATATTACATAAATTATTAAATTCAAAATTGTATTAATATAAATTAATAATATATTATTTATTTATCATAAGTCGACTAATATTTATATTAACATGCATTGATAAATTAAAATAGCTACAATAATTTGAACATTAAATTGAAATAAAACGATTCAAAGGGAAAATTGACAATTGTAGATTAACGTGAATTATCTCTATTTTATGTATTTTTTTTACTTTTACAAAAGAATAAACGTGAAAACATTGATGATGTAATGACAATAAACCAAAATTAACAGCAAAAGAATATTAAATGATGACAACTATAATATTACTTAACTAGTTTATACTCGTGCGATGCATGATTCGAATAATATTTTTATTTGCAAAAGCTATTTAGAATAAGATGATTTTCTAAACTTGCTATAAGTAATTAAAATTTTAAATTAGAATACTTTAAAGTTTGAACAAAACTAAAATAATGTAAATATTGTAATTGATCAATGAATGAGTAATTGAAAGATTTGCGTATGAATTTTATGTAGAAAAGAACTTAAGAAATAAAGTAATTAATAATTAATTGATATATATTAATTGGTAATTTTCTGCTGAAATTGATCATTTTAACAAAAAGTAGTCATGTGGCAGCAGTAGCATCTATTAGTAGTAATTAATAAGAATTAGACTTTCATCCATCAGCGGTGTAGTATCTTTTTTACACAAACGGCCTTTAGAACATGACACGTGAGCAACCAAAATCTAATTAAATTAAGACAATTGTTTTTATTGACATGTGTCATGATCTAATGGCCGATTGTGTAATAAAATTCTACACAATTGGTGGATAAAATTTTATCAATTAATAGCTCATAGATATATTAATAGAAAAAAGTTAGCATAAACTTGTCCCGTAAATAAATTGTATAAATAAAATAGTACGAAAATACAAATTGATGAGAATAAAAGAGTTTCACTCTACTTTTAAATTAAGTTATATTTTACAAAAGATAATTATTTTTTTTTATTTTACAAAAAGTTAACATGTGACACTCATTTCACCGAAAGCTGCCACGCACGTGGCAGCAGAAGTTCTATTTTAATAGTTAATAGAATAGATGAAATTGATCATTCAAATGGATAATTGAAAGATTTACGTATGAATTTTCTGTAGATTTAAAAAAAATTGTATAAAGTAATTAATAAATAATAATTAATAGATATAGATTAATTAATAATTTTGCTGATGAAATTGATCATTTTAACTGAAGTCGTTATGTGACAACAGTGACTTCTATTAGATGTAATTAATGTTAAATTTTCATCTATCTGCGGTATAGAATCTTTGTTTACACAAACGACATTTGAACACTACACGTGAGCAACCAAAAATCTAAATAAATGAAGATAAAGATTGTGATTGACATGGGTCATGTTCCAAGGGTCGTTTGTAGGGGTGTAAATTGGAACCACCGAACCAAACCAAAAAAACTGGTCGGTTTGGTTCGGTTTCGGTTTCAAAAATTGGAAAACCACTTGGTTCTGTTCGGTGCACAGTTTTTTATATCAAACCAAATCAACCTATATATTTTTATGTATTTATTATATAATGTATATTATATATCATTTGTAAAAAATCGTTTAATATTAGTAACAATAGAAGAAAAAATATATAACAATGGAAGAGATTAACAATCTAATTATAATATCCAAAAGTTATATTATTATTACAAAAAATATATATATCTTATATTATATATGTGCGAAACACGAGCTAAATAACTAGTAATAAGAATAATAAAATAAAGATAAAGATATAACCAAATAAATGAGCTATAATTTGATAAATTATCAATGGGTAGCTGATAGGCGTTGGTTACATCACTTACATGTGTTAGAGGAGTTGAAGGGAGAGAGAGTAATGGACCAATGGTTGATCGACACGTGAGAAGACGGAGGGGTGGTGCAGTAGAGTATGAGAACTTTTGTCATCTTCTAGTAAAATAGTACTCCCCTCATCCTTAAATAATTGTCCTAGTTGATCCGGTGCATAGTTTAAGAAAAAATAATTGACTTGATTATTTATATTAGTTTAATGTTTAGTTTCCTTTAATGTACATGTGTATGTGGTCCATAATTAAAGTAAAGTGAAAAAGTAAGGGTAAAGTAGTAAAAGCGATGTTCTAAAAAGGTAAGTTTCAAAGTTGACAATTATTTTGGGATGGACGAAAAATGAAAGGAGAACGATAATTTAGGGACGGAGGGAGTATAAAAAGATGAAAATGAATGAGAATTGAAGAGTTTATGTCAAATAAAACTTTTATAAATTAAATATGACAAAATTTGGTTTTAAATTAAAATATATTTTAAAAAAATAAAAACAAAATCTTATCTTATTTTACAGAAAGTTGTTACATGACAACCATTTTCACAAAAAGTTAACACATGACATCAGCGGTTTGTGTTTTAGTAATAGTTATAAATAAATAATAATATTAACAATAATGAACAACTAATAACAATAATAGTACAAAATTTAACTTTAATAATGGAAATAATAAACAATTAACAATACTAACAATTATATTAATAATCTACAATATTAATAATTAAAATATTTAAAAGAGAGAAATGAAATTAAATACTATCAAATTTTGAAAAAAAAAATTTATTTGGTGTCGAAATGAGGCAAACCTTCTATTTATAAATAAAAATGTGTGCTTTTGTATAAAAAAAATATTTTTTAAATACCAAAAATACTCAAAACCAAGGATAATGTTTAAAAGGAGGGAACCGCCCAAGGGGTGACGCATGTAAAGCGCTGTTGGCCACCTTTTTTTTTTGGCGAAAACCCTTTCCAAAATGGTGTTGTTTTGTTCATAAAAGGGTTGCAACGCAGTCGTTTTGATAGACAATTTTTTGAGGTGATCTCCTGTAAAAAGGTTTTACGGACCCTTATCCGTAAGACGGATCTATTCATGTTAAATTGGGCAAAATTTAGAAATATCAAAGTAATCCCTTAGTTTTTGAAAATTATAGTGTCACCCATCATGTTTAAATATGTAGAGTATCACTTTTTACTATTAACAGTGTCAGTTTGTAGTATAAAATGTGTCACTTTTGGCTTTAGAAGTGTCGCTTTGCATTTTTAATGAAAATTATAATTTTTTCCCTAAAAAAATATTACTTTTTTGGCTTAAATGTGTCACTTTTAGCCTTAAATGTATTACTTTTTACTTTGAAAAGTATCTCATTTTTTATAAATAAAAACTATTACGTTTGGCATTAAAGTGTCACTTTATAGCATTAAAACTATCACTTTTTAACATTAAATGTGTTACTTTTCACCTTAAAAGTGTCATTTTCCTTACATATTTTAATCATCGTTATTAACCTTAAAAATGTCACTTTTTAGCATTGAAAGTGTCACGTTTTAATATTAAATGTGTTACTTTTGACAGTCATCGTTAGTTTTAAAATGACATTTTTTAGTATTAAGAGTGTTACTTTATATTTTAATGAGAATTATAATATATTTTTTTCTTTATAGTATCACTTTTAACCTTAAGATGTGTCCCTTTTGATTTTTAAATGTGTCACGTTTGACTTTAGATGTGTCGCTTAACATTTCGTCAAAATCCATTAGGGTTCGTCAAGCATCTCAAGGTCAAGGTAAATGAGGCTAACGGAGTTGACAGATGATTAAACTGTAAAATGTGAGAAATATAAGAATTTCGACGACAAACTTAAAAGTATAGAGCCACCGAAGCAAAATTAAAAACTTCTCATTAATAAGTAATAAAAATTAAACCAATGGCATGGGGCACTCAAAGCTAGGACCTTCCACCATCCACCAATCCACCAAATCTTAAACGCTAGCCTTAAACCAGCTTGACTAACTCATTATTATAACTAGTTTTGTTAACTCGTGCGTTAAACGTACGATCATTCTTCTTTTTCAATTAAATCGTACATAAATAAAATAAAGAGGATAAAAAATCTTAAATGATAAAATAAGAAGAATCGGTTTATTAACAAATGAACATCAGTATATCAATAATCATTATAGATTCTAAAAAAAATTCTTATACATAACATTTGTTATTTTATTAGTTGGTTTTTTATCTTCACCGTATATCAATATCTACAAATTAAAATAATTTGTTACTCTAAAAGTTGCGACATATAACTGCCCATGGCTAAATATTAGTTTCTTCAAGAAGAGACCTACCTGCAATTATTGACTTTGACACTTGTTAATTGTCATTGCATATGATACCAGTAATGAAAATTGTCTTCTCTGGAACTTGAAAGTCAGCCTTACATTAGATGGAGTTTTTTCCTTTTTAAGTTTTTTTTGTTTTTTTTTTGTTTTTTGTTTTTTTTTTTTTTTTTTTTTTGTAGACCTTTCCCCTAAGGGGCATGAGAAGCGATTAAACATGAGACCTCACATTTTGTAAAGCATCAACTCTCCCACTGGGTCACCCCTTAGGGTCTACGTCGGATGGAGTTAATGACAATATTTGGATAAAAAACCTTTTCTCCAACATTCCTTCCTTTCAAAAAATTTGTTTCAACAATGTGATCCCTAAGATTTATGATGATTACTCTTGTTCTATTGCACAATGCAACATGATCAATGTTTCTCAATAGCATTACTGGAACAATAATTTTAAGTGTCAATCCATGGTCTGGCGGCCGAACACTTTATACTATTTAAAAACTCTGTAGAATGAATGTTTTCGAACAAACTTGAATTTTTTTCCGCCCTACAAATAGAATTTGAACTCAAATAAATTTTTCATTTTGAATGATTACTTTTATTAAATTATATTTGTATTTTACGAATAAAGGAATTTCTGATAAGAAAATAAATTAAAATCAAAATAACAAAATTAATTTTATCGTTAACTATTATTTTTGTTCCGTAAATTATTTTGATTTTACTAACTTCCATTATATTTTTTGTTTTATTGACTTCGTAACTATTTTTTTTATTTTTAAGAATTAGTTTTACGAAATACTTTTGTTCCGCAAACTATTTTTATTATTTTACTAACCTCAGTTTAAATTGTTTTTTGTTTTATTAACTATGTAACTATTATTTTTGTTCCATCAAGTATTTTTATTTTACTAACGTATTTTTGTTTTACATAACTATTTTTGAAGAATTTGTTTTAAACTTTTGTTTCGTAAATTATTTTTATAATTTTATTAACCTCAGTTTAAATTATTTTTGTTTTATTGACTCTGTAACTATTATTTTTGTTCCATCAAATAATTTTATTTTACTAATGTATGATTGTTTTACATAACTATTTTTAAGAATTTATTTTAAACTTTTGTTCCGTAAATTATTTTTATTATTTTAGTAACCTCGGTTTAAATTGTTTTTATTTTATTGACTCTGTAACTATTATTTTTGTTCCATCAAATATTTTTACTTTACTAATGTATTTTTGTTTTACATATATATTTTTAAGAATTTTTTTAAACTTTTGTTCCGTAAATTATTTTATTTTACTAACCTCCGCATTAAATTATTTTTGTTTTGTTGATTCTGTAACTTTTATTTTAATAGCGACGTGTTCCATAAATTATTTTTTATTTTACTAACCTCTTATATTTTTATTTTCTTGACTCCGGAACTATTATTTTTGTTTTAGTTACTATTTTTTATGTTTAAAGAGATAAAAATGTTTAAACATAATTTGTTGTTTCTCATTTGTATTTTGATTTACATATGTTCATACATTACATTAAGTTTTATACATTAGTGGCTAATTGGGCTGCGTATCAATTAGCGTGCAACTGTGTATAGAACTTTGCCATAGAATAGTTTTTTATAGGTTTCACAGGTTCAGCGGAAGACTGTAGCAAAGTTTCACCGGAAGACGTCATTCAGCATCCAGCGGCAGACCTTGTCTGCACGTGTTCAAAGCATGACGTGTCCAAGTCACCAAGTCTTAGTGGATTAATTAAATTCATCATTTATCAGTTTGAATTTGAATTAAACCAATCCTATCATGACTTCTCTGACACGCCTAACCAACTTTCCGAAAAGCAAAAAGCGTAAGCCTTACGACGATGCTGAAAGGTGACCGACACTTACACAAACTGTACCAACTATTGCAGTGCAGCTCGATTACTCAACTACTGCATTCTGCAACAGTGCACCACTCTGCGCTCGATGTCGGTGAAGACGAAATCTACAAGACATCTCCATGCATTTAATGCATTCAACCTAATAGAGTTGTTACTCTTCGTCTTCTCCAACGGATCTCAAGAATGCCCCTGCTATAAATACTGTCATTAAAGACTAAAGAAATAATGCTCTGAAATTCTCAAACAACATAAAGTCTTTATACTCAGTACATTCAAGAGATCGTAAACTGATCAAGAAGTCCTCGACAACAATCAAGAAGATCTGCATCAACACTTTATCATTTGCTTCTTATTGTTGTTATTTAACTATTCTTCTGCACAATTGAATATTCTGTTTGTCCAGATATTCAATCACTACTAGAAACATGGCATTTACTGACGGAATATTACTTAACGAATTTTAAATTAGCGAGATTTGAAAATTACTAACTTGAGGTCAACGGGCCAATAATTGCTTGATGGAATATTTTGGCGAATTTTAAAATTACTAACGGAATTCCGTCGGCAAAATCACTATGAAATGACACCATATTTAATGACAGAGTTTCCGTAAGTAATTTTTTTTTCTATTAGTAATCAGCCACGAAATAGCTCCGTCAGTAATTGTCGACGGAATTTCCGCCAGTAATAACATTAAAAATAGAAGTAAACCCCTTTTTTGTTTTCGACTTTTTCGCTAAGCGCGGACGGAGGAATTCACCAAATATGTACCGCCTCAAAAAATCTCTTAAAAACCTCTCTCAAAATCGTTCTCTAACTTCCTCTTCGCGTCCTCCGGTTCACATTGCTCGACGGCCTCCAACGCCTCCCTCAAGACCGTCGGAGTACGTCCCTAGCTAGATTTCCCCCCTCCTCTCCCTTTATCACGGTCTCTCGCAAACTCTTTCTTGTCTTCGTCCAACGCAGCGGCCACCGCCAGCTCTCTCCTTTCATTGCAGCCCACCGGTGTCTGCTTCAACTCCTTCCCACCATACCACCACCATCTTTAGGTATTTCTTTTTTCTCTTAAGTCTCAAAACCTTAGATTTGTAGAGACATTTATACCTATTTTTTATATATAATTTTCCCCTTTCCTATGTCCCAAACCCTACAAAATTTCCCCTTTCCCATTTGAAATCTTGAAATATGTATTGTGTATATGTGTGTGTGAAGTGAATGACGATGCGTTGTAATGACCATATCTTGTAAGTTTATAATTTATTTTGATTTTGATTTTTTACTTGGGTTGTTGAATTATGATTTTTTAATTAGGTTGTTGCATTTTTTTATTTTAAATTGGATAGTTCAATTTAGTTGTCTTTTTTGTAGGTAAATTTTAATAAGTAAAAGCCCTATGTGATTGACATAAACGAAAAATATAATTCAAGGAATTTTAAAAACTATGGCGGATTTTGACTTAGCTACTATATTTGCAGATATAAAAACCTGCCTTCTTACTGAGTTGTCAATTGTCATGGCTCAGATATGCCCTTGTCTTCCTATTTTTTGGTAAGGAGGGGGGGGGTTTGGAGAAATTAATATGAAGGCTTATTCAAGTGGCATCTTGCAGTCCATATATGTAGGGGAGTAGCAATGATTTCCTTGTTAGTAGGAATTTTGATTGGATGTTTTGAACTCAATTGTTTCTTATAATTTCCATCTCCATCTCCATCTCCATCTCCGTTGTTAATTAGTGCTCGATTTTACTTTCTTGTTTTACTAATTATCATTTCTATCTCCGTTGTTTGATTTTTATTTCATTGTCTGTGTCTCATTCCTCGGGTAAAGGAATTTGTTTTATGACAATTTGTAATGCAATAACAAATGAGAAAGGCATGCTAGTAGTCTCTCATGCATGCGATGAGTATTTGAATTTAATTGCTAAGATTTTGATTGGACTTTATATAAGATGTAATAAGCACTATGTTTACAGAGGTGAATGAATTTATCTCTGGTTTATTGGAAATCGTATCTTGTTAGCTAATTGTTTCACGTACAATCTAGCTGGTGTTAATCAAATTCCTCAATTATACACACTGGAAATGGTTGTTATGGCTGTTAATGACTATACCTTTATGGTACATTGGATAAATTCCAACTTTGTATCATTGGGAATGATTATCCTGGTATGAAGTATGCAAGACAATTATTTACATAATGCTTTCTAACGATAAATGATCAAAAGAAAAAAAAAGTATTGCTTTCTTAAAAGTACAAGAATACAAAATTATAAATTTTTATAGTAATAGCTTTTCTTAGTGTTGATTCATTATGTTATTCTGTTTTGGCGACTGTAGCAGTTCCTTCATTTATATTTGTAGATGCATTTAACAAGGTACTGCCATTTTGCACTCACTTTGAGAAGAGTTGAATGCCGAATGATTTAAGGAGTTATTTATTTCCCTTGAGAGTACTCTTTTTTAACAGGATTCACATTAGAAATGTTTTGAAAGGATTTTTTTATAATGAACTGTAAAATTTCTAGCTAGGACATGTATGGCTACTATAGCAATTGTTTGAACTAGTTTAGTTAATATTTATCTCCAAATTTTAGTGTTATCGTTGTTGTGATGTTTTCGGTGCTCTAATCATGGATTCCTTTTTGGGTAATCTGAAGAAGCAATATTTACCATGAACCCGACAAGACTCATGATCACTTTTTCATGATAATTCATCTTACATGATCTCTGAATCTTTAGGCTGGCCTCAATTTTTTTTTTTCTTTCACAATTGTCATAATTGTACGTATTCACAGATGGAGATGTTGTTCTCTCCGTGGTTGGGTTGCCTTTCCTAATTCCACCAATGATTGTTA
This sequence comes from Codonopsis lanceolata, assembly GCA_013146195.2. Classification (NCBI taxonomy): domain Eukaryota; kingdom Viridiplantae; phylum Streptophyta; class Magnoliopsida; order Asterales; family Campanulaceae; genus Codonopsis; species Codonopsis lanceolata. Next base: position 87,309,894 of record CM028377.1, on the reverse strand, counting down.
TCGAGAATTGTTCCGGCATGGAGTTCATGTTCACTAGTAAAGAGCCAATAATCTCTCTCTCTTTCTCTCTCTCTCTTTGATCATGATTTCTATTATTGTTTCATTAAGAAATTTAGAAGAATGATCAAGGAATTTGTGTTGTGTTTAAGTTGACTAATTAGTGGTTCTAGTAATGTAATGACCACTACGATCACGTCTAGGAATGGGCTAGAGAAGTCAATGAATTTGGGGTTGACTTCTTTTTTATCCTAGGATTGTTTGGTTAGTAGTCTGACATTGGACTATGGTATATGCTAAAGTGCAAAACTAATGAACATAAAAATGATCATTGTGGTTAGTTGCCATGCCTTGATAAATACATGAACAATCATTGTTTAACACTTTTTTCTCAAAAGATCGTTGTGGTTATGATTGCAAATTTTAATAATTAAAGATAAAAATTATAAAAATAGTATCATTATATTTTAAAATGTATTATAAATGAAATATTTCAAAATAATGTAAGAAAAGTAAGTTTATAATAATACTTTAGCTCTATTGAAACTTAAAAACTAATACATCCGCTAGCACACTATTTCTATTTGAAAGACTTTGTTTTTTTTTTTGTG
>CM028377.1:87263811-87309186 GCA_013146195.2 Codonopsis lanceolata | reverse complement strand
GGACCGAGGAAACGACACCGGCTCAACACAGCCCCGCTCAACCTACGATCAAGGACCCGTTAGAAAGTTTTCGAAAGCAACCCAAAAACGTTTATAGGGGCAGCACGTGGAGAAACGATGATGAGTAGTTGAATCACATGAGAAAGATCCTTGAGACAATGACATGCTCCGCCGAACAAATGAGATAAAACTAGCAACCTTTATCCCTGCAGGGGAGAAACTAATCGCTGGTGGGATTTCGAGAAGACTACACTAGAGTCTCTGGCGTTGAAGTGATTACTTGGGGCATATTCGTGGAGGCGTTCAACAAGAAGTATTTTCCACCAAGCATGAAAGACAAGAAGCTAGTAGAATTTCTTAACCTCGAGCAATGGAAAATGACGGTTGACGAATACAACGCAAAATTCATCGAGTTGTCGAAATTTGCTCCTGCTCTTTTTGCTGACGAAGGTCAGAAAGCTAGGAAGTTTGAGATAGGTCTAAATAGCCAGATTAGCTATAGATTGACTCCTCTTCAATTGCCAACCTATGCTGACGTGCTGGACAGAGCTCGTGTGATGGAGCTGGAGTCTGCCGCCGAGTACCAAAGGAAAAAGGATGAAAGAAAGAGGGGTCTGAAGATAGTTCCGACCGGAATCATGGTAAGCATCAGGAGGGGAATGGCTATGGAAATAAAAGAAGGAATAGAGAGAACAATGATAACAGAGGGACCAACCAGCCAAGTCGGAATTATAACATGGCCATCAGCAGAATCAATGGCGGAATCAGAACCAAGGTCATCAGCAGAACCAGTGGCGTAATCAGAACCAGGGACGAAATCAAAATCAATGGCATAGTCAGGACAAGGGGGCATATCAGAATACCAATCAGACTTGCGGTAGGTGTGGGAAGAACCACAAGACTAAAGCATGTTTTTGGGCAAAGGGAGCTTGTTTCAATTGCAATAAGGTGGGACATAAGGCTAGGATCGCCTGTAACCACCAAGGGTGGTGCTAATCAAGGAGTGGGGGGAAGATAAGACCAAACTGAGAGGACAGGGAAGGATATTTGCAATGACATCTAGAGATGCAAGGGCTTCAAATGACGTGGTGGCACGTACCATCCAGCTTTACTCTCGTGACGTATATGCATTGATTGATCCTGGTGCCACACACTCAAGTATACGTACCACACTCGCACATTGTATGAAATTGTGTTTTCAAAGTCTGGAAGTTGACCTAGTTATAGACACGCCTACTAAAGAATCCATTCAGCAACCACGTTGTATAAGTCATGCTCTTTGAAACTGGAGGATAGATAAATGCCTATTGATTTGCTACCTTTAGATATCCAAGACTTTGATCTAATATTAGGCATGGATTGGCTAGCGGCGTTTAACGCTAAGGTAGACTGTTTCAAGAAGGAAGTCGTATTTTGCATATCGGGTGGGACAAAATTTCGCTTTAAGGCGAGAAGATTGTTAAGGAAAGGTTGCCAAGGCTATTTAGCCTCCATTATCGATAATCGAAAGGAAGGGGTTAAGTTGGAGTCACTATCCATGGTTAAGGAGTTTGAGGATGTGTTTCCGGAGGATTTGCCTGGTCTTCCACCTGAACGGGAGGTAGAGTTTGGAATCGATATAGCACCGGGGACGACGCCTATTTCTAAAGCACCATTTAGAATGGCACCAGTAGAACTTAAAGAGTTAAAAGAACAATTACAGGAATTGTTGGAGAAAGATTTGATTAGACCAATTGTTTCACCTTGGGGCGCTCCGGTATTATTCATGAAAAAGAAGGATGGGAGTATGAGAATGTGCATCGATTACCGTGAGCTCAATCGGGTCACAATAAGGAATAAGTACCCATTGCCTAGGATTGACGACTTGTTTGATCAATTACAAGGGGTGTGTTACTTTTCAAAAATTGATCTTCGCTCGGGGTACCACCAGTTGAGGGTTAAGAAGGAGGACATTTTGAAGACCGCTTTCCGAACTCTCTATGGGCATTATGAATTCTTGGTGATGCCGTTTGGACTTACTAATGCTCCAGCTGCCTTCATGGATCTCATGAATCGGGTTTTCCAGAAGTTCCTCGACCGGTGTGTGATCGTATTTATTGACGACATCTTAATCTATTCGAAGACCCGGGAAGAACATGAGCAACACTTGAGGTCAGTGCTGCAAATATTAAGAGAGGAGAAGTTGTATGCCAAGTTTAAGAAATGTGAATTTTGGATGGAGAAAGTAGCCTTCTTGGGACATGTTGTGTCCAAGGATGGAATTTCAGTCGACCCAGCCAAGATTGAAGCAATTGTGATTGGGAAAGGCCAACAACTGCGACAGAAGTGTGAATTTTCTTGGGTTTAGCAGGATATTACCGTCTCTTTGTGGAAGGATTCTCAAAGATCGCGACACCGTTGACTAAGTTGACTAAAAAGAACGTGAAATTTGTGTGGACAGAGGACTGTGAGTTCAACTTTCAAGAATTTAAGAAGAGATTGGTTTCAGCACCAATTCTTACTTTACCATCGGGTACGGATAGGTTTGTGATCTATAGCGATGCTTCTTTGAAGGGTCTGGGGTGTGTTCTGATGCAAGATGGGAAGGTGATTGCCTAAGCATCACGACAGTTGAAGAACTTTGAGAAGAATTACCCGACCCACGATTTAGAGTTGGCCGCAGTGGTGTTTGCGTTGAAGATTTGGAGACACTACTTATATGGGGTGACATGCGAGATTTACACAGATCACAAGAGCCTGAAGTACATTTTTACCCAGAAGGAATTGAACATGAGACAGAGAAGGTGGTTAGAGTTGTTAAAGGATTACGACTGCACTATTTTATACCACCCAGGCAAGGCCAATGTAGTGGCTGATGCCTTGAGTCGCAAGAGTAGGGGAACATTAACAATGATGCTGACAAAGGAGAAGAGACTTCTCGAAGAGATCAAGAATTTGGGCCTAGAAGTGCGGGTAAGAGGAGGAAAAGGTTATTTGGCTCGTTTGAGTCTTCAACCGTTGTTACTAGAAAAGATAAAAACGGCTCAGAGAGTTGATCCAGGGTTAATGAAAATTTGGGAAGGTGTAAAGATGGGAGCTCAGATAAATTTTTGACTTGGAGGGGATGGTATTCTACGTTTTGGAAGAAGGATTTGTATACCATCTGATCCGGAGTTAAAAAGGGAAGTGTTAGAAGAGGCTCACAATTCAAGGTTTGCGGTACATCCTGGGAGTACAAAAATGTACCGAGACATGAAGGAGACGTTTTGGTGGGAAAATATGAAACGAGAAATTACATAATTTGTCTCCAAGTGCTTTGTGTGCCAACAGGTTAAGAATGAACATCAACGACCTGGTGGAATGTTACAGTCTCTACCGATTCCCGAATGGAAGTGGGAACACATCACCATGGACTTCGTGGTAGGGTTACCTATAATGCTAAAGGGGCACAATGCTATTTGGGTTATCGTAGATCGATTGACCAAGTCCGATAATTTTCTTGTTTTCAAGATTAATGACTCTTTGGAGAAGCTAGCAAAGTTGTACGTTGACGAGATCATTAGACTACATGGAGTTCCAGTTTCTATAGTTTCAGACCGTGATGCTCGTTTCACTTCGATGTTTTGGGGTAGCATACAGAAGGCATTGGGCACAAATTTGAGCATGAGTACGGCTTTCCATCCACAGACAGATGGCCAGTCATAACGAACCATACAAACATTGGAGGATATGCTTAGGGCTTGTACTTTGGATTTACAAAGGAATTGGGATGACCATCTGTCGTTTGTTGAGTTTACGTATAACAATAGCTTTCATGCGAGTATTGGTATGGCACCGTACGAAGCATTGTATGGAAGGAGATGTAGATCACCTACGTGTTGGGATGAAGTGGGCGAGAGACAATTGTTGGGGCCAGAACTTGTGCAGATTACATCGGATAAGGTACAATTGATCAAGAAGAGACTCCTTACGGCCCGGAGTAGACAGAAATCGTATGCCGATAAGCGTCGTTGCGAACTTGGGTTTGAAGTGGGAGATCATGTATTTCTCAAAGTTTCACCGACAAGGGGAGTTATGAGATTTAGCATTAAGGGGAAGCTTAGTCCGAGATTTGTATGCCCTTTTGAAATATTGGATCGTGTGAGGGAAGTCGCTTATAGGCTTGCATTACCACCTACGCTTTCAGGAGTCCACAATGTATTCCATGTGTCAATGTTGAGAAAGTACGTCCCATATCCAAGCCACGTAATTGCTTTTGAACCCTTACAATTGCGGGAAGATTTGTGCTATGAGGAACAACCATTTCGTATTGTGGACCGGAAGGATCAAGTATTGAGACGACGTACCATTCCGTACGTGAAGGTACAATAGACTAATCACACCGAGAGAGAGGCTACTTGGGAATTAGAGGAAGATATGCGAGAATAACATCCAAGCCTCTTCGACTGATTAGGTACGTTAAGTTTAGGGACTAAACTTCTTTTAAGGGGGTGAGAATGTAATACTCCGATAATTTAAAATAATATATATATATATATATATATATATATATATATATATATATATTAATTTGTGTTAATTAAAATTATAATTGTTTTGGACCTATTTAATTAGTACTATAATTGTTTTTGGTTAATCTGATTGTTTTGAACCTATTTAGTAATTAATTAAACTAGGTCGGGCTAGGCCTATTTAGGACTAAGACTTTAATAATAATTCTCTATTAAGGTTACTTAATTTAGTTCAGTCAAATCACGTTAGGTTTTGGTTAGGGTTAGAAAACCTAGCAGGGTGTAATATAAATAATTGGTGAGAGGATACCGGAACAGTTTATAAAAAATATATACTGCAGTGGCAGCCGTAAGAGAGAAGGAAAAATCAAGGAGGCGGAAATAGTTGTGAGTTGGGGTAAGCAAAATCAACCTCCTCTTTTCACTTTGATTTACCTTTATACACATACACATACACAGTAATTTGGTTAGTAGTAATTATAACCGATTTTTCATAGGAGATTGTATTAGTGTATGTGTGTGTCATGAAGGTGTGTAAGTGTGTGTGCAGAGATAATAAAACTTACCTAGCAAAAATTATTACCTAACACCTATATATATAGGCCTATTGATTTGACAAAAAAAAGAGAAAGAAACGACTGGGAGAGAGGAAGAGCCGGCAGAGGAAGAGTGTAGATAAGTTTTTGGTCAAAGCTTATGATATGCCTTTATATATTAATATATGTATATTGTGTGTGTGTGTGTGTGTGTGTTGATTTATATATATATGCCTATTAATTAATATATGTATGTATAACAGTCACTGTACATATAATATATATAATATAAGTATGTATTAGATTAAACAGTGGGTGTCATGCGTTGCAGTGCACATATGTATGCGTGAATAGTGTGTGTGCGTGAACAGTAATTAAAATAAGTTAATTAATAAGCATTACAATTATCATTATTACTATTAGAAGTTAGTAGGTGTTAATCGATACAATTATAGTTTAGTAATTACTGTATAATTTGATTATAGAATTGGACAAGAAAGGCTAGGACGAACGTACGTGTTGCGGATATTACTTTCACTAAGCATTTCGAGGTAAGAGATTATACTTTTTTAGGTCTCAAATCTTTACGTACCATTCGTTACGTTTCCATCAAATTCCTTGACTTAGATATTTCTTGAAACGTACGCCAACTTTAAATCGACATTTGAATTCAAACTCCGTCGCTTAAACTTTTTTGAACTCATGATTTGTTTATCCGTTTATTCTCACATAATTATTGAATTTCATGTGAGATACATTTGGTATGAAATGTATGTTTTTTTGGCGATGCCTGATTTTGTAAAAGTACTTGATTATTTGAAAATTCTACCATGATCACTAAGTTGAATTTATGACACTATAAATTATGAAACTATGAATTATGATACTTGTGAATGCCACTTGGCCCGGGGCGTGGTTATCCGGATATACCTATGATTTTCGAATTATGATCTACAAATTATGATATGTGAATTTCGATCTATGAACTATGATTTATGAATTGCTTATGTGATCATGGAATTCTGTGAGTAATCTGTTGTCATCAGCTGGTATGGGACGGTTGATGACAATTGGTTACTCGAGTTTACTTGTTGCATTATTATCTTTCACTTGGAATCTTGAGTATATATCCGTGAGTAGTTTATTATCTTCAACTGGTATGTGACGGTTGATGGCAGTGGGCTATTCGAGTCAACGTTGAGTATTTATCCTTCTTTGGAATTTCGATCTCCTGTTTGACATTTGAAAAAAAATTGCTTCCGCTTATTGATTTTTAAATAATGAATTTCAACTATTCTAAAAATATTCATCTCTGATTTATTTCTGGTCAACTCCTCCTTAGTAACCGGAGGGGTTGTATATGAACTTACTGAGCATTGTTCGCTCGCCCCTTCATACTCTTCTTCTCAGGTAATGAATAAGAATAAATAGAAGATTTCAGTTCGGGTAGACCGAGATGTCGGTTTTCGAGGATTTTGGATTTAGTCATTTCTCATTGAATTACTTAGTAGTACTTTAAACGAATTATGAACTCATGTTAAGTATTAGTTAGATTTTTGTATTTAATTATTTTGGGTTTATTTGACTTTAGTCAAAGATGTTTCAGATTTAACTATTATGAGATTGGAACATTTGTGATTTAAGTTATAATTGTTGGTGACGTGGCCAAATTGTGGGACTGCGGTGTCGGTGCCGAATTTGGGGCGTTACTTTAAGCATTTATAATAACTCTACCAAATTATACACCAAATCAAACACAACCCATTAAAAACTAATAAATTAATTTATTTTATACTCATTTGATTTCAAAACAAAAAAATTTCTTTCAACAGTGGCACAAACTCTAACACTTTTAAATACACCACCATGTTTATATTAAAAATTGGTTTAGTATTTAAATGAAACAAACCAAGTCTCTATTTATAGATAAAAATGTATACTCTTTTTTTATAAAAAAATAAATAACTAATTTTTTTTTGAATACCTAAAATGCCAAAAAGGGAAAAATAAAATAAAAAAGTGATTATATGATTTGGTTTTGATTTATATCATATATTGATATAAATAAAAAACAAATCATATAAGATTTGGATTTAATTTTTTTAAAATCCTTTTTTGTATGACATGATTGATGATTTTTCTATAATTTTGGGAAAAGAGTCCGTTTTCTATGCTTTAAGATTAGCAATGTTGATAGATAAAATTTCTAACCCAAATAGCCAGATGGTTAAAGTGAAGATATCTTGGCGTATGCTTTCTAAAAATAAAATCCTTGACACTTGAAAGACTGATAGTGATATTCCACGTAAGCACTGAGGTGTTACCACGTCACCATGATCCCCACCTTATCCTCATCACCATATGGGTCCCTTGCATAATTTCCTAGCTTCGATCTCACGCAACTTTCCATCCCACATTATCCCAAGCTTTGACTTTTTAGTTATTATCCTAAAAATTATACTTCCACCGTCTTTAAATTATTGTTTTATTTAACCTGGTGCACGAATTAAAAAAATAATAATTGACTTGAATATTTATATTAATTTAATGTGTAATTTCTTTTAAATTCATATTTATATGACTTATAATTAAAGTAAGGTGAAAAAGTAACGATAAAGTAGTAAAAGTGATGTTCTAAAAAAATAAGTTTCAAATTAGACAATTATTTTAGAACGGAGAAAAAAAAATATGAGGACGATAATTTAGAAATGGAGGGAGTATTCCATCTCTTATTCTACCGTTGGATTTTTGTTACGTATTAATCGTAATTAAACAAAATCAATTATTAAATTATGCATGTTACATTATTAAATTACTATTTTCGAAATAAAAATGTCTCATAATAAATAACATTAAAAATAAACAAAAAATTATCTTCATTTTGCCAAATTATCCTTATTAATAACTCTCTAATTAAATATGTTGTTAAACTTTGAAAAAAAATAAGATGATTTAAAGAGAGATGTTAAAAAAAATCACATATTTATCAACAATAATTATTATATTTAAATAAAAGTAAATCCGTTTTTTCTTAGAAGTTTCCATGATAGTACAAGAGTAAATAATCACGCAACTTATCAACAATAATTATATCATGCAACTTATAAGAGTATGAATAACAGTTTGAATCAAACAATCCAAATCAAAAACAACCTATTAAAAATTAATAAAATAATTAATTTGATATTTTTTTGATTCAAAACAAAAAAAATCATATAACAATAGCAAAGAATCAAATACTTTTACATATCTCATCATATTTATCTCAATTACTTTTTTTTTTTTAAGAAAATGGCTAAAATTTGAAAAAAAATATCCAAATGAAATAAACCAAGTCTCTACATGTAGGTAAAAATGTATACTTTAATTTAGGAAAAAAGTTAAAAAAATTATTTTTTTGACCGAAAATTGGCCAAGAAAAACCTTGGTGAAAAAGTTATTCCAGCCACTAACAACCTGCCATGTGAAAAGGGATGGGTAGCAAAGTTTCCTCACGCATGCACAGTGGCTGTCGGTCACCTTTTTAAAAAAAAAAAATTTGGTTTTGCCTTTAAAGGCCAAAATTGTGTAGTTTTATACCATAGTCGGTTGCTTTGATTTTTTTTTTAATTTAGCTTTGATTTATAACTTATATTGATGCAAATCAAACCAAATCAAATAAGAATTAGATTAGATTTTATTTAGATACACCGTTGTAAGCTAAACTTTGGTTTGATTCGGTGTTTGATACACCGTTGTTCATGCTCTATGAAGTTTCCATGAGAGTACATGATACAACTCTCCCCGTCCCGGATAAATGTTCCTAATTACGTTTTGATAATAAATGTTCAATCATTCTTCGAAATATACATGTAAACCTTCATTTAATATCAACATGACATATCCTAAAAACTCACTTATATAGAATGGTGAGACTCAATTAATGTTAATCATAACCACTTGTATAGTTGTATCCAAACCAAGAAAAAATTAATACTCCCTCCGTCCCGGATAAATATTCCTAGTGGACAAAACACACGAATTAAGAAATGTAATTAATGATGGATTGTCAAATATGTTGTGACAATAATACTCATTACACACACACACTCTCTCTCTCATTAGTTATGTACTCATTACACTCACTATCTCTCTAAGATGTGCAATAATGATAATATTAAATGAATTGATATATATATTAGGAAGAATGCTAGTAAAATTGTACACCTAAAGTCTTTAAAAACATTAGTTGGGACATCCCAAAATAAAAAAGTAGAAATATTTATCCGGGGCAGAAGGAGTAATAAATAGATGAGTATAACTGTCTCAACACATTTTAAAACACATCATTAATTGTGTTTCTTACTTTATGTGTTTTGTTAACGAGAAACATTTATCCGAGGCGAAGGGAGTAACTTTTTTATTTAGCAACAATTTGTTGGATAGTATGACTCGATTATCTAAGTAATGAGTTAAGTCTTTCGAACAACCGTGTAACACTTGGGTTGGTCTGGAAATGTGGGGGTGCAAGGGGCTATGCCCCCCGCGGTATGCACTCCTTGGTAAAGGACAGACATGCAGATCTGGCCCGAGTAGACGTGAGCGTGCGCAATGCGATAATAGTATGAAGCGAGTTTTGGTGCACTCGCATATCAGAGAATAATGTATATTATTTAGTTTAATTTGTAAGTAATGTATAAATGTAGTTTCCTATTATAATTCTTTCCTTATGTAATCGTTATTCAACTATAACCCTAATTCTAAACCATATTTATATAGGTGATTAAATCAATGAAAGGCTTATGTCGTTATTCATAAGTATTGTGAATCTCTACATGGTATCTGAGCTCTACTCTTAAACATTCGTCCCTGCCGTCACCGTCAATCCAACTCTGCCTCCATGACTACTGGCAACCACTCCCTCACCGCTCAACACCCTGATGACCCAACCCAAGCCTTCCAACTCATAACAATCTCCCTCCACAACATCACCAAACTCACAATCACCAATTACCTAGCTTGGAAACTCTAGGTTGAGGTCACCCTCATTGATTTTGACCTCTACAAGTTTGTAGATGGTTCACACCACTGTCTGTCTCCCACCATCCTCTCCAAGGACGCACAAATATCGAACCCAAAATACCTACCTGGGATCACGTAAGACAAACTAATGTTTGACGCCCTTGTCAGATTCTTATCTGCTCTCCTAGTCTCATTGATCTAACAGGCCACCATAACCCGCGATGCATGGTTGACTCTTGCCCATATCTATGTTCGCCCTACGCGTGGTCACATGAAACAGATCAAGGATAATCTTGAACAAGCGTCCAAAGGTGCTCAATCGATCTCATAATACATGCAGTCCATCAAGGGCAGCTCCAACGAGCTCGCTGCCCTCGGGAAGCCTCTTGACCATGAGGACCTCATCGATATCGTCAAACTTCTAGTAACCGGCTATTACTGACGGAAGATCCGAAAAAGGCGTCATATTTACCGACGGAAGATCCGTCAGTAAAGTCCAATTTCCGTTAGTAAAGACCAATTTCCGTCTGTCAGTAATTACGGATGGAGGTTCCGTCAGTGATCACAAAAATAAAAAATAAACTCCCTTTCCCACAATTACACAAAGCTATCAGTATTCTGTTCACACTCTCAAATTCTTTTTTCTCTGCCCTTCTTCTCACGGTCGCTCTCCCACTCTCTCTTCACAATCTCTCCGCCCGCCATCGACGCCCCCACCGCAAGCCACAAGGTCAGGTACAATACCTCTCTCCCTTCTTTTTTATATCTTTGAAACCCTAGATTTCCTCCACCTCTCCCCCTTGTTCGCCATCTTTGATTTTTTTTTGTTCTTTTAGTCTTTGCCGCCACCAACGCTCTCACTCCTTCAACTCCCTACGCCACAGTCACACTACATAGGTAGCCCTCTTTTCTCCTTAGTCTATTTGCTTTGAATTCGAGGTCTTGTTCAAGAAACCTTATGTGTGCTTTGACTGGAAGTTTGTTTGTTTATCCCCAAATCGAGGTCTCTATGATTTTGTTCGTTTATCCCTAAATTTGAAGAATAGAAAATTTTTAATTCATTCTAAAACCCTAATCTCATTATCCACACTTATTTGTATTAGGAATATAATATCATAATATTATATTCAAGTTTATATTGTTATATATAGTTTAGGAAACTTAATCTTTGTATTAGATTAGGAAAGAAAATTTTTGTATAGATCTAGAACCTTCTATGAGATTACCTCCTCCCATTGTAACCCTATAAATATGTATCTCTAGCATCATAATAAAATTGAGTCTTTCATATTATTATTCTCTACCTTGTATGATTGACTTCGTCTCTCTCTATAATCTTATATGGTATCAGAGCATTAAGATCCATTATAGGACTTCTCCGCCAAACCCTAGCGGCAAAACCCTAAGCCGCACACACATTACCTCTTGTTACTGCCTTTCCTCCTTCAAAACCCTCGGCACAACCCTAAGCCGAAACCCACCCACCCACCCACCACCACTTGCTTCCGCCATCCACCACCCTCGACAAAACCCAAAACCGCCTAAACACCATCACCCTCTTCCGCCATCCACCTACAACTCCACCTTTCTCCAAACCTAACCCTCTCTCATCCAATCCCACACAGCCACCGCCGCCATCACCACCTTCCACCACAACCCACGGCAAAACCCTCAAAGCCAAACCCACCCCACCCCCTAACCACCTTTGCTTCCGCCAGCCACCAACATCAGAAACCCACCCTTCTCCTTCACACACTCTCGGCTTAAACCCTAATAGCCGAAACCCTAATTTTCTTTTCTTTACTTTCTTCTCCAACAAAACCAACACAACCCTTGGCAAAACCCCCTAAAAGCCGAAACTCTTTCCTCCCCCCTACAAACCCCTCGGCAAAACCCCAAAGCCGAAACTCTTTCCTCCCCCCTACAAACCCCTCGGCAAAACCCCAAAGCCGAAACTCTTTCCCTCCCCCTACAAACCCCTCGGCAAAACCCCAAAAGCCGACACTCTCCACCCCTCTCCTTCAAACACCCTCGGAAACCCGAGACCCCTCTCCTTTAAACATCCTCGGAAACCCGAAACCCTCTCCTTCAAACATTCGAACCACTACTCTTGGCCGAAACCCCTCTCCACAACCCCACCGTCTCCGACATAGTCATGCACCAACCTATCACCACCTTGGATACGAGGAACCACATCACGCATTTACGCATATGTCCTAGAACACATCCATCTTCAACCGCTTCATCAAACCCGGTTCATCTCATCACTCTCCAAGATTGGACTTATCCAAGGACCGTCCATCTTGCGGGGGCATATTAGGAATATAATATCATAATATTATATTCAAGTATATATTGTTATATATAGTGTAGGAAACTTAATCTTTGTATTAGATTAGGAAAGAAAATCTTTGTATAGATCTAGAACCTTCTAGGAGATTACTGTAACGACCCGAGCCCGAGAGCCCGGTCCGCTACGTGTAGCCCACACACTGGCCCACTGAGCACGCAACACCTTGGGTCATCAGGCCCACCACAAGCCGACCCAAAAGTCCATGGATGATGTTGGTGCCCAGTAGTAGCGCATGACTACCTTATAAATCAAACACAAGTCCCACATCTACCCGATGTGGGATTGGGGTTATTACAATCTCCCCCACTCAAATCCTTGACGTCCTCGTCAAGGCCGAATCGTACCTTGGGCGATGCAGGATTCAAGAGGTGGCTCGTACGGGGATCAAGAGGTGGCTCCCACCTTCCGCGGTGTAGCCATTTTAGTGTGATAAAATTTTAGGCATTATTTGACACTTGCTCGTTTTTGTATCAGTATCAAATGGCACGTAGAGGTGGACGTACCGCTAACCGAGGTCGTGGTCGTGGCCGAGGAAACATGGGAGGAAGAGCAGTAGAGGACTCCGTTTTCGAGAGTGTGGGGGAACAATCTGGAAGCCAACTTAATGTGAATAACGAAAACCCTGACCCTGAAGCGCCTCAGCCTAACGCGGCAAATCCCGCCTTGGTAGACCCTATGCTTATAATGAACCTTCTACAGAATTTGACACGAGCGGTAGACAGAATTGGTCAGATTGTTCAACCTCAACCACAACCTCAGCCTGAGGCACCGCAACCTCAGCCCGAAGCACCGCAACATCACCGTATTGCAACCTCGCTGCGTTCCTCAACCTCGACCAGTGGCAAAGGACCCACTTGACATCTTCCAAAAGAGAAGCCCTAAGTCCTTCTCAGGTGCACCAAACACCATTAAGCCAAAAGAATGGGTTGAGAGTATGAAGAAGATCTTTAGAACTATTGCCCTCACGAGTGAACAGAAAGTCAACCTCGCCATGTTCAAGTTCGAAGGAGAGGATGATGAGTGGTGGCAGTCCGAGATGAGGATCGTTGAAGCAAATGGGGCGGGAGAGTACACTTGGGAGTCTTTTCTCGAAGTCTTCAATAAGAAATATTTTCCTGAGAGCGTGCAGGACAGTAAGCTGGTTGAATTTCTCAGTCTAGAACAAGGAAATATGACGGTAGATGAGTATGCCGTCAAGTTCACGGAATTATCAAAGTATGCTCCAGGTCTCATTGAGAATGACAAACAAAAGGCTAGGATGTTTGAAAGAGGCCTCGATGGAAAGATTAGTCATCGATTGATAGCCTTACAGTTGAAGACTTATGTTGAAGTTGTTGACCGAGCCAGAATACTTGAACGAGTGTCAAGAAACTACCTAAGAAGAAGGAAGAAGAAAAGAAAAAAGAGGTTTTGACAGTCTTGGAAGTAGTTCTCGAGATCAGTCGGGCTATCAAGGAGGAAGTTATAGTGGAAATAAGAAGAGAACCATAGAGGACAATCGGTCCAATGGATCAAATAAGTGGCGGAATCAGAATCAAGGTCAGCAGCAGAATCAGAATAATGACCCTGAGTGTAATAAGTGTGGTGGAAAACATAGGACTGATACTTGTTACTGGACTACGGGAGCCTGTTTTAATTGCGGAAAGATAGGGCATATGATCAAGGATTGCCCGGAACCATTCAAGGAAAACTTTGCGCGAGGAACAGGTAGCGGCGATAAACCTAAACCAAATGCACATGGAAGAATTTACGCGATGGCTGCTCGAGACGAATGATATGGAAACAGGTATAGTTCATCCTTATATACCTTCGCAACGTTAAATTTTTATTCAATCTAGTCGTTCTTAATCGATCACATTGCCACACTTATACGACCTATCAAATTTTTACATGAGAACTTAGACGTCGATTAATTAACACAACGACCAAGAGATCTATTTCTGTTACCTAAGTATCTATATCTTGTCTTTTGAGTTCAATTAGGTGTTGATAATTTTGACGTATGGTTTGGTCATCTGCTTGTTAGATAAAGTATGGGCATTAGGAGTTTTACATGTGACGTTTGGACTAATGGATTGCCTCGATTACATTTAAGGATTGAATGCCTAGGATCTACTAAAATTTATTCTTCATTGTCTTTGTATCTATTGGGAGTAACTTGGTTTGTTCTAAATTTGAAGAGGAACATCTTGAGCCCTTTGTAAGACTTAGTGTGTTAAGTTTAGGGACTAAACTTCTTTTAAGGGGGTGAGAGTGTAATACCCCGATAATTTTAATTAAAATATTTTTTTTATATATTACAATCGTTTTGGACCTATAAAATTAATGTTATAATTATTGTGTTAAATTAATGTTTTGAACCTATTAAGTAACTAATTAATTTGGGTTGAGCTTGACCCACTTGTGACTAGGATTAATTACTATTCCCTAATAATATTACCCAATTAAAGGTTTGGTCTTGGCCCATTTAATGTTAGGGTTAGTAAACCTAATAAGATTCTTGTATAAATAATGGGTTAAAGGAGGAAAAAATCCTTTATCATTAACGGAGTAAAAAAAAAAAAAAAAGATCGGCAGCCGATATCGCGAGAGAGAATGAGCAGGAGGCGGTGATAGTGTGAATTGGGGTAAGCAAAATCAATCTTCTCTTTTCACTTTGATTTGTCTTTATACACATACACATACATAGTAATCTGTTAGTAGTAAATCATAACAGTTTTCATAGGAGATTGTCTTAGCTTGTGTGTGTGTCATAAAGTGTGTAAGTGTGTGCGCAGAGATAATAAGACTTCCTAGAAAAAAAAAAATATTACCTAACACCTATAAATATAGGCCTATAGATTTGACAAAAAAAAAAAAAAAAAAAGGGAGAAACGGCTGGAGAGAGGAAGAGCCGACAGAGGGAGTGTGGGTGAGTTTCTTTCTCTTTTTTTGGACAAACTTATGATATGACTTTATATATTAATATATGTGTATTGTGTGTGTGTAACTTATAGATATAGGCCTATTAATTAATATATGCATATATCATAGTTCCAGTACATATAATATATATGATATATGTATGTATTAGATTAAACTGTGAGTATTATGAGTGCAGTGAATTTGTATGCGTGAATAGTGTGTGTTTGTGAACATTAATTAAAACAAGTTAATCAATAAGCATTATAATTATTATTATTACTATTAGAAATTAATAGGTATTAATCGATACAATTATGGTTTAGTAATTATTGTATATTTGATTATAGAATTGGACAAGCAATGTTAGGACGAACGTACGTGTTGCAGATATTACCTTCGCTAAGCATTTCGAGGTAAGAGATTATACCTCATTTAGGTCTTTTGAATTATTCGTTTCATACCGTTAGGCTTCCGTTATATTCTTGATAAATGTCGTTCCTTGAAAACGTGTGCCGATTTTGTATCGGTATTTGATTTTGAACTCCGTCGATCTCGTTTATTTGATTACTCATAATTATGCTCATTCGTTCAATCTCACATACCTATTATGTTTTATGTGAGATATCTATTTGATACATAAATGTGTTTGTAATTCATTTTGTAAAATGTATTTGATTATTTAAAAGTTTCTACCTTGATCACTAAGTCAAACAACCTAGTCACGAGTAAATGTGACCTTTTGATTTACCTAGTCACGGGTAAATGTGACATTTCGATTTACCTAGTCACAGGTTAATGTGACCTTTTGATTTACCTAGTCACGTGTTAATGTGACCTTTCGATTTACCTAGTCACCGGTTAATGTGACCTTTCGAAACTCTTTAACCACTAGACATGTGGTTAGTTATCCGGATATACCCTTTAGAAACCTTTACCCTTATGGGTCTTTAGAATATTTTGTAACATTGTTCGAACAGGTCTTTGACCGCTTATGTGATCTTGGTATCTGTGAGTCGTCCGTTGTCTCCAGCTGATATGTGACGGTTGGTGACAATTGGACTACTCGAGTCGTCCTTTACATTATTATCTTTCGTTTGGAATCCTAAATATTTATCTGTGAGTTGTCCGTTGTCGCCAGCTGGTATGAGACGGTTGGTGGCAATTGGATTACTCGAGTCATTTGTTGTATCTTTATCCTTCACTTGGAATCCTAAAAATATATCTGAAATTTGAATATTTGAACTTTGACTATTTTGACTTTTGTATTACAGATATTTGAACTTTCGATTTTGATTCTTTGATTTATTTCGGTCAACTCCTCCTTAGTAACCGGAGGAGTTGTATATGAACTTACTGAGCATTGTTCGCTCACCCTTTCTTATTCTTTCTCTTCCAGGTGACATTTAGCTTGGCTAGATGAATTGTTTCGAGTAGATGAATGAAGATGGTCAAAGAAGTTTTAGGCATTTTAGTAAAATTTTTACTTTGGAAGTTTAATTAACCTTGATCAGTTTTATTTTGGATTTCATTTCAGATATTTTGTGGTTGTATTTTAGTTACATTTGGAGGATATTAAATTTATTAATTATTACCTTTGGGAGTTATTATGAATTTTAGGTATTGATTGTTGGTGACGTGGCCAAATTGTGGGTCCAAATTGTCGGACCCGAGTTTGGGGCGTTACAATTACCTCCTCCCATTGTAACCCTATAAATATATATCTCTAGCATCATAATAAAATTGAGTCTTTCATATTATTCTTCTCTACCTTGTATGATTGACTTCGTCTCTCTCTATAATCTTATAACTTGTACTCTTTATAATTAGAATAATTGATTTTGTTGTGAATAAATAAAATAAAGAAAGAGTTAGTACAAAAATGTTGAAGGTTTTAGTAAATAAATAAAGAAAAAGAAGAAGAATTGAAGGAAATGGAGGAAATCGGGTTTTCGGGGGTGGGAATAATAGGGAAGGTTATTGTCATGAATTTGCTTCGTGGGTACTTTCTCTGTATGTTTACTGTAATGGGGTTGAACATGAGTTTTTCTCCTTTGGGTGGAATATCGTTTTACTCAGATTGGTGCTAATACTATTAATTTCTCTCCATGTTTGTGGCTATTTCTTTATATTTTTTTATTTATTGTAGAAGCGATCATAGGCTAGCCAAAAGGTTAGTTCCCCTTTTCTCAAACCCGTCCCACTCTAATAACTACTTGGGATTAAAAGAATACATTAGTAGGCAAGTAGTTATCTTTATTTTTCTTACTTATCAAAAAAAATAGTTTACATTAGTAGGCAAGTAGTTTTTTAACTAGAGTACAAAAAGGAATAGTTTTATTAAGATTGAAATCACCTAGACTGTTTATGTGTCAATGTTGGGTTTTCTGTTGATTGAAATCACTTGTGTTTGCTTTGATGATTCAGATAATAAATGTCAATTGTTTCCCACTTAACAAAATGAAACGCATAGATGCAAAGTATGTTACGAGATTGGTGAAATATCGACCAAGTATAATGGAGTTGATTGCATTCGCCGGTTCTTAATATGTCTTCAGCTTTGCAGTCAGTTGTATGCTTTGTTCTAGTGTCACATATACCCTGTACTTCTGAAATGTCTTTAAGCATTTGTCTGGCTGGACATATTGTTGTATAATTAAGTATTAAAGTCTAATATAAAAGCTGGCATATAACAACTTTTAAACTTTGAGCAAATTAAGAGCTTGAGAAATAAATAAACTATGCCTTATATATCAACTTCTAATATAGCTAATACAGTTTGTTTTGGAAAGTTTGGTTGAGTCACAAAACTCTGGTCTTCTTTCTTGTTTTGTTTTAATAAGACTTCTTGGAATTCAATTACAAGAATGGAGGGTTTTTTTAAACATCAGGTCTATTTTGTCCTTTGACTTTCAAAATATTTTTGAACTTTGTTGTTAGAAGAGCCATAGATTCTTCACCAAAATTAGATTCTTCAATTTCTTTATGCAATTCAAGTAAATCAAGATAAACATCAACAACAGTAGGTAAGGCAATGCTTTTCAATGAAGGTATAGAGGATGAAGCACCTTTGCCTTTTTGCTTAATTTGCTCATTGAGATTTATCTTAAAATTTTGGAGAATACTAGCTAATTTATCAAAACTCATTTTTTCCATGTCATGAGTGCCCTCAATGGCATAAATTTTTGTATTAAATCTTTCAGGCAGAGTGCGCATCATCTTACTAACATGACGTTCATTGGTGATAGGATCACCTAAAGTAAGAGCAATATTTGATATATCAAGTAATCTACCATAGTAAGACATAATGTCCTCATTCTCATTCATTCTTGTAACACCCCGCTCCTTCGTTATCTCGGTTTGCGTGCTATACTTGCACTTCTTCCTTTGTTGATTGTATGATTGGTTTGCGAGAGGGTCTAGATATGTATGAGAGACCACGTTAAGACCAAAACATTATTAAGAGACTCCATATAGTTGTTGACTTGCTAAAGTCACAAGTCGTGACTCGACGATAGTCGGAATGCGACGCGATTGAGGGTTTGCTTGTGTTTTGCGTTCGTGACCTCGGTTTGGTCCTAGACCTTTATAAGATGATTGATTAACATGTTTAGATGTATTAGACTTCAAGTTGGGGGTGTTCCTTAAGTCTATCGATGTTTTGGAAGCTTTGGAGATAGTGCTCGTCTCTATCGCGTAGTTCGGGGATTGAGTCGTGTAATCATCTCTCCTTTGGAATTCTTATTTCCCTAGTTGTTATTCAACTTCCTAGAAGTATTTAAGCTTCTTCATTAGCCCTTAGACTTGCCTTAAAATTCTTCTTTCATTGCTCTTTCGATTGCGAGTTTATTCGTCGTTCCGGTTGCACGTTGTTGCACCCCTTCCCGGTTTCGCTCCGAGTTGTTTCGGGAGTTGTTCGGGTGTGTTTCTGACTTGTTTTGAGTTGGGTTAGACCTTAGAATGGTTGCCCATAAGTTGGGACCATTTAGGACTTGTTTAGACCAAGTTTTGAGGACTTAAAGAAGGTCCGAAGCCCCGGAATCTTGTGGCGCCCGCCTCAAGTTGGGAGCAATTACAAAATCAGGAGATGGCTCAGCAGTTGAGGCACCCGCCTGGAGGATGTTGAGGCGCCCGCCTCAACATCAGAATCTCACTTACGGGATTTTTCCCCTGTTTTGTGTTCGGACGAATTATACATATCCTACCCTCATTAAACCCCCTCTAAACCCTTCCTAACCACCCATACTTAACCCAAATCATGTCCTAACATTAGTTGGAAGTTAATTAAGGTTAGATTAGTGATTGATTAATCCTAATCTCTACTAATTGTACCAAGGAATTCCCTATTTTGCCCTCTTGGTTTGTGGAGGTATAAAAGCCAAACCCTTTGCAATTTTCAGCATTTCCTCCTTCATTTCCTCCACACAAACCGTGAGTTAGAGAGAGAGAGTCCATGGGAGATATTCAAGCCCTAGCTCCTTCTCTCTTCGATCCAAGACGATCCATCCATCCGATTGCCTTCAAACTTCGGAATCTTGAAGCCCTCGACGTGTAGAACAAGTTCACCGATCGGATTTGCGTTCTCTTGAGTTTTCACTCAAGCTAGGTAAGTTACTTCCTTTTGATTTTGGTTCATTGGCCCTAAGGAAAACAACTTATATGCTATTTGTGGGCAATGAACACTTGATATGCTTTGTATGCCCAATTTGGGGATTTTGTTTGGAAGTATGAACTTGTTAGAAGCATTTGTAAGATGACTTCTATGATTATTGAAGTATATGATTGTTCTTCATCTTGTGTTTCTAGGATTATGAGTATGCTAGAAATCATGTCCATATGTTATTTGGGTTTATTATGAAAGTAGGCCTATGATTGGGGCTTTGGATTTGTGAACTCTCTATATATTATGAGTATGATCACTTAATTGAAAGTATATGATTTATGAAATGGGTTGTGATCTATGTTGGGTTTTATTGTGAATTTTAGGGCTTGAGAATCAATCCCGAATTATTGGAGAAATTGTTATTAATTAAAGTGGGTAATAATGTTGAGATTGAGGAAGTGCGTAAATGAATGAAACTTAGCATTTAGACTCAACGGAGTCGAAATAAGTTCAATAATGTGTTAATAAACTCGGGTTGAAGTTCTACGACATTTGGGTTTTGATTGATTATGATTATGATGAATTCTTGGATTTTTAGGCTTGGGAAACAAGTCCGAATTATTTTGGGAGAATTGATATAAATTTTATTGATGTGTTAATTTCGGGATGTTTGGAATATGTATTTAAGGAAATGTGATATTAAGACTCAATGGAGTCATTTCAGGTTCAATAAGATGTTAGTGAGCCTTAGGTTGAGATCCTACGATGTTTGGGTTTGGTTGGTTTTGATGGTGAGTACCCGAGCATCTTGAATTGTGTCTCATTTGTGACACCCACGATATAGAGGCTATTGTGGATTTATTTAGAGCGTGCTCGTAGAGCACGGAGCATTAGAGACCAATCAATGATCTCGTGTATCCTTGAGAAATGATTATTTGAATGAGATTTCTTTTAGGAAATTCAGATGAGCGTTTTACTTGGAAAACTTGTAGGTCTTGGACTACGGTGTAGTCTTGTCAATCATGAGAATAGTTTTGAGAATGTCGATTACATTTACTGGTTAGTACTATGGTTGAGTCCGGTATGCCTTTATGTATAGACTAAAATGCTAAGTCTTTATTTATGATTGTTCTTAGACTAAAATAATAGTCTTTGGTTGAATCCCAAGTAGAGGGCTACGGTAGACCTCATGTTGTGATTTCTTGAGCTTATACGCTACTTTGGATTGGGTGATGATTTGAGGATTAAGAGTACCTCAATATGTGGATCTTTGACTAAACTTATAAGTTAGTTGGATTTCTTAAGTATGTACAAATATGTGCATTGTTAAATTGGTGTGTAGAGCTTTATGTCCTACTTGGTTTGATATGTCCGCTATGATCGGTCTTGATTCTTGTTTGAGCACGCGAGTAAATATCTACTTGTGCATTGCATAAAAGTCCAGCTGGCATTATTTGGATTGGTTTTATACGTCAGGGTAGGACGATACATCGCCTATACGAATCGTAAGATTCGTATTCGCTATGGATCGCCGCACTGACCTCACACACCCTCCATTGTTGGTCGCAATGGGGAAGTAGCCCCTGCCGTAACAATACGTGCGACATTGGCTGCTAGCTAAATCGAGTGGTTCTCGATGAAAGTCGATGACATCACAGAGCATCGATGTTGCACGATACAGTATAACATTGTGTATTGCAGGAGCAACACAACGGCACTATTTGGGTACCTTCTCTATCCCTTATGTGGCTTACTATGAGCACTTATATGAAAGATAACGTGCTATGTGATTTATGAAGTTCATGATACTTGATGTCTTAATACAAGTTTATTGTTGGTATACGATTAAGATGCCATGATTTTATACATGTTGTGCATTATGCCATGCCACGTCATGCTATGCCATACAATTGCATTTAGTAACTTACTGGGTCATTATGACTCATTTCGTGTGTTTGTTTTCCTTAGTTTTTGCAGTAAGCTCGTTAGTGCGCGTTGCAGCTTCGAGTACTTGTTGGATAGCAGGTGGTCTTCCGGGCTTAAGCTTGGAGATTTTATTATTATCGTTATTATGTACCTCGTGAGACACGAATGTAAAGTTATGTAAACTTTACTTGGGTAGTTATGTTAGCATCTTATTATTGTTTTATTTTGGGAGCCGACTGGTTCGGTTGAGCTGTTGTATTTATTTAGAAGTTATTATGTCATCTTCCCGAGCAAGGTTTTAGCTCGCTTATTCTAGTATTGTGTTATGGTTATTTCTATCTCCGACAATTTTAGTCGTGAGTCCTTGGTTTAGTTATTAGTATTTGAATCTCTTATTCTTTAGGTTGATTTATTCCTCCGGCATGTTATAGCCGTAGAGTTGTTGTTTATCAGGTTGGGTTCTTGTTGCTTCGCCGGCCTTAGGTTGCCGATGGTTTGTTGTCCGTGCGCAATGTTGCGTCACGCGAGTCGTATATTTGTCGAGAGATAGTCGTCTCTCAACCTTGTATTCCTTAGTTTATAATTATAGGCTTTGGTCCCATTATGATTCGCTTCCGCAGACGTTGGTTTTTATTATTCCGTATCGCCGTTATGGCTTTACATTCCTGTTTTGAGCTTTATGGCTCAACTCTTGACTCGTACCATGATGCTTAGCAGGTGCTTGTCCATCGTTTATCTTGTCTTGATGGCACGACCTTGGGATTTCGCATTGGAGTCCGGGTCGGGTTGTCACAATTCTAGTGTTCTGAAATTGTGTAGTAAGCATTCTAAGTTTGAAAGCACGAACACTAGCAAGTCCTTCACATAAATTTTGAAGAGCCTCCCAAACATCCTTAGCAGAGTCATAGTTTGCAATAACCCTAAAGGTGTTGGCATCTAAGGCTTTGTATATGGCTGAAAGAGCCTTAGAGTTAAAAGAAGTTGTGGTTTTATCTTCAGTGGACCAATTTGCTTCACTAGTGATTTTAACAACACCATCATTATCTATGATTCTAGGTGGAGTCCAACCATTCAAAACAGCAAGCCACACTCTCTTATCAATTTATTTGATGAAGATACGCCTCTTAACTTTTCAAATTGAATAATTCACATTAGTCAAGGTAGGAGATCGAATAACATTCTCATATTGAGAATCCATCATGGCTACAACCAGAATCTTCTCTTAGTGTCATCAAGAGAAAGCGCTAATATCAATTGAAAGATTAACAAGTAGCTAGGATTCAATGAAAACTGTTAATGCAGCTTGTGATGCAGCTGCATCCTAAGGTGCATTGACCAGATTATAAAACAAGTAAACAACGAAAGTCTTTAATCTAATAAAGCAGTAATAAACACATAAGTTTATCAAACGATCTACAAGCTATGCTTGTAGATCCAACTTTATGGCCAAAAATATTTCACTAAAAAGATTATGAGTTTTACAAATCAAAATGTGAAATCAACAATATACCAAAACCTCTCACAAGACAACAAGTCTGGAGAAGAAAACCCACAAACACACGAGTAAAGAAAACGTGAGATTAAAAAATAAGTTTCCTATCAACTAGAAAACAAACAGTAAAACATCAGGTGCAGCTACTGATATAGATGCATACAAAATCCAGACATCTCTCAGCTTTTTCTCTCTATGTATATGTCATTGTATTTCTGCATGTATTAGTGTATCTCCTTGTCTGCACGAAGTCCTTGTATTTATACATGAGGTAGATACCTACACACATAAGAATCCAACAACTCCAAGGAAACATAGAATGTTTAGGAAATAAAAGGTTAGTTTCCTAAAATAGTTTTCTAATTTAATTCATAGAATCTTATCAAAGATTTTGTCAAATTAAATAAGGACTCTTGAGAGCTTATGGAAATAATTAATTATGTTAATTACTTACTATTGCTTTAGGACCAAAAAATGGCACACCAATATTTAAATAAAATGGAGAAAATAGGACGACATATTTTACCCTTACACAAATCAAAACATATAGACGAAGCACAAATTTTGAATACTTTTATGTGAAGCTTTAGTTTGTTTACCCTTTTGACAAATACCACATATTTTCATTTCTTTGGTGTTTACTCTAGGTAAACCTCTAATAGCTTCATATCTAACAAGTTCTTCTATTTTTTTAGTACTGATCATATGACCAAGTTTTTGATGTCATAAGTCAGTTTCATTTATGGAAGACGAATGATAAGTAAGTATAGTAGCAACATGATAGCAATTATCAGTTGATCTAATACCTGATAAAATACACAAATTATTTTTATCAAATTCATCACATTTTTCATTTTTGAATCTAACATACATGTCATTATCACATAATTGACTAATGCTTATTAAATTAGCAGTTAAACCTTCAACATGATACATATTTTTTAATTTTGGTAGCCCTTTACAATTAAGAATACCTTTACCAATCACTTTACCTTGTGCATCACCTCCATATGTCAAACACCCGCCATTGACATTTTCATAATTTTGCTAATTTTCTTTGGAACCTGTCATATGCCTAAAGCATCCACTATCAAAGTGTCATGCATCTGCAATGTTAGTATTAAGAGAAGTAAATGTAACATGACAAAAAAACTAAATTTCTGGGTCCAAGCAGTTCTACCAGGGAATGAATAAATTCCAGAATAAAAGTTAATAGGAGTCTTCGTAGAGTTCTGAAATATATTGTTGACTATATCAGCTTTTCTCTTATGGCAAGGATGTTTAATGTGACCACTAATATAGCAGTAATAACAGATCACACCACGTTTTCTGGAAGGATCTCTTTTTGAACTTCTTTTATCACACAATCAGAAGAAGCTGGATCATTTGAAGAGGTAGATGGACACTTACCAGTTTCTTTTACAAACACATGAGCTTTGTTGAAATTTTTAACAAAAATGGGAGTCTTAGAAATTTTATACCAAATGTCAACTCTATTCTCATTGCTTACTCCTTTTTTTTTTTTTTGTTGAGTGTAGCCTTTCCTTTACTCATTTTATGTAAGGTTTCATTAGACTTATCTAATTCACTTTTCATCCTTTCAAACGCCATATCTCATCTGCTAAGTAGAGATTCAATACGAGCTAAAGCCTCTTTTTGATCATCATTCACAATATTTAATCTTTTATTTTCAACATTCAAAGCTTCATTTTCTTTCAAAAGATTTTCAATTAAAACTTTTTATTTACTCCAATTTTCAATAAGGACTTTATAATCATTATAAATATCTTGATTTTCATCATCAGAGTCATCATCAATCTGCAGAATAGCTTCGGAACAGGAAGAAGGATTAAACTTAACAGAAACATGACCTATTTTCGTTAATGTAGGCTTGTATGAGCTTACATTGGAGACATCATTCCTAAGCATTCTTAGCGGATTCATAAAAATATGCATGAACATGTTTTTCATGAGCAATCAAACTATATAAGCTGTGAGAATCCTCCTCATCACTATCACTTAACGTAGCAGTAAAATTATTACCTTTCTTCATGAGTGTATTCGCATACTTATTTGCATAATGTCCGAATCCTTTACAAGCATGACATTGAGCAGAATCAATGTTTCTTTGTTCTCCTTGATTTAGCACACTTGAGCTTTCTTGGAACCTGCTAGTGTTAGATCTTGATATAGAATCATTGTTAGTATTTTTTTAAAATTGGATTGATTTTTGCCTTTAAAAAAATTACCAAACTTTTTAGCAAACATAGCCATAGATTCATCATTTATACCAGATTCGCTCATTAAATTGTAAATCTCAAGAAACTCATCCTCCTTTTTAGGTCGAGTTTTTAAAGCAATCGCCTCAAGCTTGCCTTTTGATTGTTGAGTGAGATTTAATTCAAACGTTTGTAAAATATCAATCAACTAATCAAGGCCATGAAGGAATCGGGAGCGGGATGCCTCCGGCCCCCTCTCTCTTCTATAGCAGAAATTTTAACATTAATTTTTTTCAGGAAAAGATCTCATGAGTTTTCTCACCAATCTTTCATTAGAGATAGGATCTCCTAAAGATATTGATTCATTAGAGATTTTAAAAACTTTGGTACTATAGGAAGTTATATTCTCATAATCTTCCATCTTTAGATTTTCCAATTTTGTCATATTCATTCTAAGTTTAGTGCACCTAACTCTATCGGATCCTTCACAATGTCTTCTAAGGGCATCCCAAGCATCTTTGTCACAACTACAATTAGATATGATTTTAAAAATAATAGGATGCGGATGTGACTCCGACCGGATCGAGTCATGGTCCCAAATTAATCAATAACACAAGCATGCATAATAGGATCATAAAAATTCATGTGGCGCAACATCGCATACGAATAACATCGGCTACTTGGCCGAAAAACAACTTAAAATAAACAAGTCATCGGGATTTTCGGCGACGGAGGAACAACTTTCCTACGATATTAACACATGCTTATAAAAACCTCAACCTCAACATGCCGGAGACAACAACAACAAAATAATTAAAGAGCTTTAGAAAGAAACTGTAGCGAACCATAAACATATAAAGCTCGACATATAGTGATACAAAGATTACAAGTGTCAAATCATTAAGTTACTACAACAACAACAAAAACCCCAAGCCAAGTCTATATGACTTGCTTCCCAACGCCCTTTCCAAAATAAAAGTCTAATCAACAAAGTCCAAAGAGCAACCTTGCTCGCAAGCGACCAAGCGTGAATAAGTCTATCTCGTCACCTCCTGGATCTGGAAACAAAACAAACAAATAGGTAAGTCGAAAGACTTAGTAAGCTACTACAATGCATGTTCAGGTTATAGCATGACATTTATCTCAATTATGGTACACAATCATCATATGGCACTTAGCACATTGTTCACGTATGTGCGTAAAGTAAATCATACAAGTAGGATATGATATAGTCAAGTAGCTCCCCAATAAACTTTATTATACTTTATCGTGCACATCGATGCTCGGTGATTACATCGACTTTTATCGAGAACCTACTCGATCTAGATAGCAAGCCAATGCGGCACGATTGATACGGCAGGGGCTACTTCCCATTGCGCCAACAATGGAGGTGTGCATATGTCCCAGTGCGCGATCCATACGAGCGAATCCCATAATTCGCGAAGGCGATGCATCGTCCCCACGACTTAATAAACAAACCAAATAATGCCAGCTGGACTCAATGTGATGCACAAGTAGATATTTACTTGACTTAAACCAATTAAAGATCGAATTCGCAAGAGCGAACAACTCGAGCCCCAAGTAGGTATTAATCTACCATAAAACATGTCAATGCTCAATTAATTGCTCAAACCAATCTTTCATAACAACTTGTTGTAAACAATTAAACCAAGCTCATATTTGAGTAAACCAATTCAAACGTGTCCAAACTGTAGGGATTGAAACTAGAGTTCCATGTTCAAATCTTCCCTGAGTCGACTCGCTGTTGAAGTCTTTCTCTAAATTATTTTGGAGAAATTGAAGCTATGTGCTTCATAACCCAACCTAGTCATTTCTAGGTTCAACAAGGTTGTAAATTCACCAAGGCATTGCAATGTGATTCATATACATCATAGAGTTCAACTTTGAGGATATAACACATAACAATCTCACAAACATACAATGTGCTCAAATTAGAGCATTCACATATTGCACTTATTCAAGCAACGAATATAATACCATGTTTCTAACATGATCAAATCCTTAAATAAACAAGATGAAAGAGTTTTATAAACTTCATAGGCAAGAAATCATCCTATACATGCTCCTAGCAAGTCCATATTTTTAAAATACAAGAGAGAGCATAGAAGCATATAAGTGTCCTATTGACCTCAACCACCATAGGCTTTGTTTCCTTAAGGGTCAATGAGAACTAAAAGAAGAAGAAGAAGAAGAGTAACTTACTTGTTCTACACCAAAGAAAGCAAAGAAAGAAACCAATCGGTTGGAAACGATCCTCTCTTCGAGCTCTACACTTATAATGAAGGTAGCTTGGGCAAATGAGTGAAGGATCAAGGAAGATGGAGATGATAGCTTCAAGAAGCCATGGAGAGTCTTGGAGAAGAGAAATCCTGTTTTTGGAGAGTGAGGGAGAGAAATGAGAGTCAAAAACTGCAAGTGTGGTGTATATTGGTTCAAAAACCTGAGTGGACAAGTGTCATGACAATGTGGTCTCTTAAAATCTGATTTTTGTGGGTTTAATGATCACTAAATCTCTCTTAATCCATCCATAAAACATGTTACTAATGTTAGGACACAAGTAATAAGGGTTAGGGAGGTTTAGGTGGGGTTTAGAAAGGGTTTTGGATAGGGGTTTAAGGGTAGAATTCAAGAAACAACGAAACAGACACAGTTCTGGGACCTCGCGGCCGCATGGTCCCCTTAGCTTTGCGACCGCATCTCTCGTGATGCTCAACCTCCAAGTTTGGTTACCCGGGGCAAGGTCATTCTACCTTGCGAAACGGCAGTAACCAAAATGGCTCAAAACTCAACCTAAAAGACCCCCAAACACTTAGCCAATTCAAGGGGGTTTCAAACCCCAACAAAAATGAGTTTAAAACTCATCACAAGCACCCTCAAACAACACCCGAACAACCCAAACGAAGGAGAGAAAGAAGAAGAACCAAACAAGCAATTCAACCGGCGATTAAACAAACATGCAAACATGATTCTAAACATGTTAAGGGCTTCATGAACGACTTATGAATGTTTCTAAAACATTTATAAATTAAGTAACATGCTCACAATCAACAAGAAAACATGAAGGCAAGCACACAATGTACATGCAAGAATACGGTGCGTTACAGTAGCAGAGTTGATAGCATACATGGCTTTAGATTTATAATTAACAAGTAATAACTCATCATTAGACCATTCAATCTCGAGTTTGTATTCATTGTTACCTTCGTCAACCATATTCAAAGGTACAGACCAACCTGTGAGGATGGCACGCCATGCTCGTTCATCAACTGATTTGATGTAAACACGCATTTGAACTTTCCAACTAGAATAGTTGGTACCATCAAGAATGAGAATCTTGTGATAACCATTATTCTGAACGTTCAGCATAGCTATAAATAGAAAAGACCTTCTCTTTTTATGTCAAGAGTTGGCTCTGATACCAATTGAAAGAATTACTATAGCACGGATAACCTAGAATACTCAAATAGAAACGAAACAAATTGTTTTGAAAATATTTGGTCAATGAAGCTTACAATGAAGAGTTCATTGAAGACTTCATCGAGATAAATATGCAGTGGAATTAAAAACAAAAGAGTAGTAGAAAAGAGAGATTAACCCTTTAATCAACAAGTAATTACTTGTTGATTGTACCTCATGGCAAAAAATATTCCACTAGTAAAATATATGTTTAGCTCGTTACAACTTAAAGAAACTAATAAAGTGGAATTTATGAAAAGCTATTCTATATAGTAGATAATCACTTTTAAGAACACATCACCCAACCTATTAAAACAAGACATCATCGGGTGTAAACTGTAAAAACTGTGCTGGAATTAGATGAATGAAGCCTCCGATGATAGCACATCCGACAATTCATTCACTAGTTAGCAGCAGCTTTCTTAATCTCTCCCTCTTTAATAATTCTGTGTATGATATTTGCTTAGTATTCGTCTCACCTTTTCAGGGTTACGTCCTCTCTAATTTATACTTGCACCACAATAGACATAGAAACCTTGTAGAATAAGAAAACCACTTGCCATGAAAGAGTCAATAGGTTTGTGCAATAAAATAAGACTTAAACTTAACACAAATAGACTTACCATTGGAGAATGATTCCTTACCAAAATGAAAGTAGTTCAGTCGCGTCTTGTTACACAAGAAAAACGGCACAAACACAACCGTGTTAACAAGAACACAAAATCCTAATATTCTAACAATTCATAAACCCTAAAAACTAATTAAATATAATCTTCAAAATAATATTTTTATAAAAGGTGTAACAATAATAATCAATCAAAGTAAGTACCATGAAAGGTAAAACAAGTAATTAATTAAAATAAAATATTTAGATACCTTAATAACTCAATTAATCAATATCCAACACATGCCTCTAAGCTTACAATCAAATTGTTTTAACTTAGTTAAGTTAAACCCAATTATGTGACAGTTCAATATTACTAACGTTTTACATCGTGCCTCATGTAAAATAAATCAAGTTACTCATACTTTGGTAGACCTACTATTGAATGATCTTGACCACAACGAGTGTCACATATTTGGAAGGCATAAACTTAATATTTTAAAGAGAGATTTTATCAATAATAAAACTATTTGATCTCATCAAATAATACAACACAATTATATCATGAATCACATACATTAATAAAAACAATTATGTGACATGGATATGACCCCTAAGCTAACGATTTTCTCAGGCAAGTGAGAAGTTGAACAAAAATGTCGAATGGAAGAAAACGAAAAACTTCTCTAAGTGCTTCTTTTGTCTTCAAGTTCTCCTTTGCTTTCAATGGTCGCCGTCTTCTCAACATAAATTACAACCTCGTTTAACATACTAAGAGATTTAGATAAGAAGAGAAGTTACATTCACAATGTATAGATAGAGGCACGACAAACATGTTGTATTTTAAATAAATAAAATAAACCAACCATTCAACCATAGCTTAAAAAAATTAGGGTCATATCCATGCACCATACAATTATATCCATCATATAATTAAATATGCAATCTAATACAATTGAATAAAATGGGTAAATATAAATATATTAAAAGAACAATTAGGAAATTTAAAGCATGTAAATTTATCAATTTTGGGTATTGATTTATCTTTGGGATAAATTATACTTTAAGATTGATAAAAACAATTTTTATCAATTTTAAAAGTAACTTTTAAGTTTACAACTAATTTAACAATAATCCCAAGATCCATACGAATTAATATAAATTATATTTATAATACTTAAACAAATATTGGAACAAACAATCTTCAATAGAATTACGTTTGAATCATGATCACCACAACAAACGATTTGCATGGCTTCTTTATGATATCCACATGAATGGATTGGAAATTATTAATACAAAAATTATATGCAAGACAATTGTTAAATTAAAGTAGGAAACCCTTCGTCTAACGAAGAATTAATCTATAATTTTTCTCCGAACGAATTTAGTGTTTCACCAAATCATAAATTCTTTTGTGTTCGATACAGATTTTACCATAAAAGACACCATATTTAAAGGGATGGAGAAAATGACACCTAACCAAGTCCTATTCTAACTAGGACTATGTTTTGGTCTCATTATAAGGTTATTTTACTTGAACTCATTAATCCAACTAATGACCCAGATAAATTCTAATTCAATTCATTCTAAGTATGCAACCCAATAGGTTCCTAAATTACGTTCTCAATAATTAATTATATACAATGAGCTGCATCTATTAATACATCATTATTACCCAAGTAATAGAAATTATCAATGATTACAAATAATTGATTGTGACCAAAATAGTTCTTTTCTCTTTGTTTATATATATATATATATATATAAAGCTTAG
Organism: Codonopsis lanceolata; assembly: GCA_013146195.2. Lineage (NCBI taxonomy): Eukaryota > Viridiplantae > Streptophyta > Magnoliopsida > Asterales > Campanulaceae > Codonopsis > Codonopsis lanceolata. The sequence goes on along the minus strand of CM028377.1, from coordinate 87,277,807 downwards.
GTAGCCTAAAAATAGTAAAATCCAGCTAAAATTTGTTTTCCTAAAATAGAAAGTTATTTATATGTAATAAAAGTAGAGGATCGTGTATTGAAAACATAAATTTGATTATACATTGATTGATTACATGTGTCCTAATCAATCAAATAATGCATTGGAATATGAAAATCAAATATCGTGTTGGAATATGAAAATCAAATACTACCTTGGAATATGAAAACCAAATACTGTTTTAGAATATGAACAACCTTATAATCATTTGAAAACACAGTTAGTAAAACATTTCAACACCATCAAAATCTTAATTTTATTATCCATTTTACATGTTAATAAATCAAAATCAAAATATTTTATAATATTGTATACGTTAAAAATTTATTGTCTTATAGAAGATAAAAGATGACGAACTTAAACAACCGACTTTAGTCAACATATATTCTAAAAACTTATATTTTTACTTTATGTAAAAACAAGATAGTCCATACAAAAGTGTGTTTATTAAAATATTATAAACATAAAAAAATTAACAAACCATTATTTATAATTTCAAAATAAAGAAACCCGAGCATGTAGATAAACAAAAAACCTTGAAAGTTAACAAACAAACCAAGTTTTAACAAATCCAGACTAGACTTTTTGTAAAAATATTGCTATTTATTCGGATTTTTATGCTCAATCCCCCAAATCTAATCATTTTATTATTTTAAAAAATCAAATAATATTGTATTGTAAAATTTTTACCAACTAACTAGTAAAAAGCATGGACATCACATTGTAGAATCTAAAATATTGAATGTAGGCAATTTTGGAGGCAAAGTCATTATCCCAAAAATGTCATTGTCTCCATCAATAAAAACAAAATGAAAAAAAATATTTGATCATGAAAATATAATTTATATCGAAATACTTCTTAACGAACCTAAATCTTCATCACAATTATATAGACAACTTATTGACATATTTGAAACTAAATTACATACATAATGAAATGAATAAAAAGTAAAACTAGTACATTGACAAATCTATAAAAATATAAAGAAACATAAATAGACAGATATTTTTCCATTTACATTAGACTCTAATTTAATATAACAAAATATTTCAACACCATCAAGATCTTAATTTTATTGTTCATTTTACATGTTAATAAATTGAGATCGATTTTTTTTATAATATTTTATACGTTCAAATTTGTGGTCTTATAGAAGTTAAAATATGATGAACTTAAACAACCGATTTCGGTCAATATGTATTCTAAAAATCTTATATTTTTACTTTTATGTAAAAGCAAGATAGTCACTACAAAAGCGTGTTTATTAAAATATTAGAAACAGGAAAAAAAAAAACAAACCATTACATATAATTTCAACCCGAGAATCTAGTTCAAACAAAAGTTAAGGTCAATCATTGATAGTATAATATTCAACGACGATTAGTAAAAGTTAAAGGTCAATCATTGACATACATGTAACACTACCTGAAATTTGGTTTAGAGTAGATCACGATGGTTAACAAATCATTCTGATTTCTAGAAGCATTAGTAGCATCGCTTTTACTTTCTTGGGAAAAGCCTATTTTAAAAATACTTTTTTTCCCAATTCTGGGGATCAAAACTCATTTTAAAAAGTTGCATCGTTTTCCCAATGTTGGGGGAAACGCGTTTTAAAAGTTACATCGTTTTCGCTATGATGGGGAAAACAATTTTTAAACGTGGCATCGTTCTCCCTATTCTAGGGGAAACGCGTTTTAAAAGTTGCATCGTTTTCTCTATGCTGGGGGAAACGCGTTTTTAAAAAGTTGCATCGTTTTCCCTATGCTAGGGGAAACGCATGCTAAAAGTTAAATTGTTTTCCCTATGCTGGAGAAAACGCGTTTTAAAAGTTGCATCGTTTTCCCTATGTTGGGGAAACGTGTTTGAAAAGTTGCATCGTTTTCCCTATTCTGGGGGAAACACGTTTTTAAAAAAGTTGCATCGTTTTCCCTATGCTAGGGGAAATGCGTTTTAAATCTTGCATCGATTCCCTATGTTGGGGGAAAGACATTTTTAAAAAGTTGCATCGTTTTCCCTATGTTGGGGGAAACACGTTTTAAAAGGTGCATTGTTTTCCCTATGCTGGGGAAATCGCGTTTTAAATGTTGCATCGTTTTTCCTATTCTGGGGAAAACGTGTTTAAAAAGTTGCATCGTTTTCCCTATGTTGGGAGAAACACGTTTTAAAAGTTACATCGTTTTCCCTATGCTGAGGAAAACTCGTTTTAAAAGTTGCATCGTTTTCCCTATGCTGAGGGAAATATGTTTTTAAAAGTTGCATCGTTTTCCCTATGCTGGGGGAAATGCGTTTTTAAAAAGTTGCATCGTTTTTCCTATGCTGGGCAAAACGTGTTTTAAAATTTGCATCGTTTTCCCTATGTTGGGGGAAATGTGTTTTAAAAGTTGCATCGTTTTCCCTATGCTGGGGGAAACTCATTTTAAAAGTTACATCGTTTTCCCTATGCTGGGGGAAATGCGTTTTAAAAGTTGCATCGTTTTCCCTATGCTGGAGGAAGCGCGTTTTAAAAGTTGCATTATTTTTTCTATGATGGAAAGCAGCGTTTTAAAACTTGCATCGTTTTCCCTGGGGAAAGCACATTTTAAAAGTTGCATCATTTTCCTTATGCTGAGGGAAACACGTTTTTAAAAGTTGCATTGTTTTCCCTTTGCTGGGGAAAACGCATTTTAAAAGTTGCATCGTTTTCCCTAAGCTGGGGAAAACGAGTTTTAAAAGTTGCATCATTTTCCCTATGCTAGGAGAAACATTTTAAAAGTTGTATCGTTTTCCCTATGCTGGGGGAAACGTGTTTTTAAAAAGTTAGATCATTTTCCCTATGTTGGGGGAAACGTGTTTAAAAAGTTAGATCGTTTTCCCTATTCTGGGAAAACGCGTTTTAAAAGTTAAATCATCGTTTTCCTATCTGGGAAACACATTTTAAAAGTTGCATCGTTTTTCCTATGCTGGGGGAAACACTTTTTAAAAAGTTGCATCGTTTTTCCCTATCTTTGAGGCGTGTTTTAAACTTGCATCATTTTCCTATCTTTGGGGAAACAGCGTTTTAAAAGTTGCATCGTTTTCCCTAAGCTGGGGGAAATGCGTTTTAAAAGTCTCATCGTTTTCCCTATCCTGGGAGAAACACATTTTAAAAGTTGCATCGTTTTCCCTATGTTGGGGGAAACGCGTTTTAAAAGTTGCATCGTTTTCCTATCTTTCACGTTTTAAAAGTTGCATCGTTTTCCCTAGGGGTTTTAAAAGTTGCATTTTTTCCTATGTTGGAAATGCGTTTTTAAAAGTTGCATCGTTTTCCTATGCCGGGGAAACGTTTTAAAAGTTGCATCGTTTTCCTATCTTTTCATTTTAAAAGTTACATGGGGAAATGCGTTTTAAAAAAGTTGCATCGTTTTCCCTATGCTGGAGGAAGCGTTTTAAAAGTTGCATTATTTTTTCTATGATGGGGGAAACGCGTTTTTAAAACTTGCATCGTTTTCCCTAAGCTGGGGAAAGCACATTTTAAAAGTTGCATCATTTTCCTTATGCTGAGGGAAACACGTTTTTAAAAGTTGCATTGTTTTCCCTTTGCTGGGGAAAACGCATTTTAAAAGTTGCATCGTTTTCCCTAAGCTAGGGAAAACGAGTTTTAAAAGTTGCATCATTTTCCCTATGCTAGGAGAAACATTTTAAAAGTTGTATCGTTTTTCCTATGCTGGGGGAAACGTGTTTTTAAAAAGTTAGATCATTTTCCCTATGTTGGGGGAAACGTGTTTAAAAAGTTAGATCGTTTTCCCTATTCTGGGAAAACGCGTTTTAAAAGTTAAATCGTTTTCCCTATGCTGGGGGAAACACATTTTAAAAGTTGCATCGTTTTTCCTATGCTGGGGGAAACACTTTTTTAAAAAGTTGCATCGTTTTCCCTATGCTGAGGGGAACGTGTTTTGAAACTTGCATCATTTTCCCTATGCTGGGGGAAACGCGTTTTTAAAAAGTTGCATCGTTTTCCCTAAGCTGGGGGAAATGCGTTTTAAAAGTCTCATCGTTTTCCCTATCCTGGGAGAAACACATTTTAAAAGTTGCATCGTTTTCCCTATGTTGGGGGAAACGCGTTTTAAAAGTTGCATCGTTTTCCCTATGCTGGAGGAAACGCGTTTTTAAAAAGTTGCATCGTTTTCCCTATGCTGGGGGAAACGCGTTTTAAAAGTTGCATCGTTTTCCCTATGCTGGGGAAAACGTGTTTTTAAAAAGTTGCATCATTTTCCCTATGCTGGGGGAAACGTGTTTTAAAAGTTCCATCGTTTTTCCTATGCTGGGGGAAACGCGCTTTTAAAAAGGTACATCGTTTTGCCTATGCTGGGGGAAACACGTTTTTAAAACTTGCATCGATTTCCCTTTCTTGGGGAAAACATGTTTTAAAAGTTGCATCGTTTTCCCTATGCTGGGGAAAACACGTTTTTAAAGGTTGCATCGTTTTCCTATGCTTAGGGAAACACGTTTTAAAAGTTGCATCGTTTTCCCTATGTTGGGGGAAACGTGTTTTAAAGGTTCCATCGTTTTGCCTATGTTGGGTGAAACGCATTCGAGTCCCACCAGTTTTGCCTATGCTGGGCAAAACGCACCATCTATCCCACCCATTGACTGTTGTTGTTTGTTTGCATGAGGCCAAACTACGTTCGGTCTGATTCCTGAAAAGGATACGTAGGCAACCTACTTAGTAGGTACGACCATCAGAGCACGTCATTGCATATTTGCTTAAAAACCACGATAACTAATTATAACCAACTAAAAAAAGTTTAGGGTATGTGATATTTGAGCTACTGTATCCTAAACTATCGCATTTATAAACTGCCGCATATTGCATCTCTCCCCATTATAATTTTCACGAAATTTACGAGTCTATTTCTTATCAACGATGTTCTTTTACTTGGTAAGTTTCGGTTTACCCGTAAACTCCATCGTTAAGGGGCTCTGTAGACACCCCGATTTCGTACCCCTGATATGTAACATAGCATAAAATATCAAGATCGACTTATTAAAAGGCTAACAAATGTCATGTTACAGGGCTGAAAGTGCAAAAGAAAAAGCAGGATGTGTAAACAGTGAAATGTTGAGGGCCTAATTGCCAGAAAAGAGGACAAGAATGGCCTTGGGCGCTGCCCACAGCCATCTTGGGCGCGGCGCCCAAACCCTCTATGGGCGGTGCCCAACAGTGCCTCCAACACTGTAGCAGTTTGCCTTTGGTACAACTCTCCAAACGCGCGGTACAAGCCGATGAAGCACAGATAGTAAAAACTTAACAGCAAAGGAAGCCTCCTCTCCACCTATAAATAAGAGGCCCCGGCTTGTGAATTCACACACTCTTCACACAGTGAAAAAATGCAATACACAGTAAGTTCACCGCGCAGTCTGAGAGAGCGTCGAGAGAATTTCTTCCTCTAGCCCCAAAGCTCTGTCAAATCTCCCCCAAATCCTAAAAACCCTCCGACCAATGTGTAACCTAGTTGCCCTGCTAGGATTCCTCCATATTCCTTTGGTCCAAAAATCTCAAAAAGAGCAGTTGCCCTGCCCGAATTCTGACGCCAAATCAGTAAAAAACAAGCAATTGCTCTGCCCGATTTCCATCGTCAACAAGCAAGCAAAATAGCAAAAGCAAACATTTGTGCCGCCCGGATCCCGAGCCGAAAAACATCTTTTGGAAGCAGTCACCCTGCCTGAATCGCCGCAACAAAGCAAAAAAAAAAGACTCTCTCTCCCTGAAGGACAGAGCGAGCCCACCCTAGGACCTACCAGAAGATAGCTGGTACGGGATAAAACTTACACGCTTCAAGAGGTAGGCTATTTAAAGTTTTATTTTGTAAAAGTGCTATTTAGACTAGCAAAATGTAAGCAAAATAAGCAGTTTATATGCTGCCTGAAATTCTATAGAAAATAACACTAAAAAGAGTCATTATTATGGTAAAATATTTATAAATGTATTTGTAACTCTAGGAAGGAGGGTATTGTAAATTTGTAATAATTTCCTTATATATATGCATATATATCTTTAATGATTTATTTCATCTGTTAAATAAATATAAAAAGCATATTTTAGCCAAAAACCATTTTGAGACCGAAAGGGTGAGGCGGGTGTCTAACCATTTCCCACCTCGTAACTTAGCCTCCGAATCCCTTGTAAATCTGGTTACTTTTTGGTTTTTCTTTTCCGTAAAATAAAGATGGTGACTCTGTTGATCACATTTTGAGTCCACAAATGAGGTCAGTCGTATTCCACGTGCTTTAAAAGACTTTGAAACAACCCGAGTTTCATCAGCGGGGATCGATCGATAACCGGGGCACTCACACTATGTGATCAAAAAACTTTCTTAGTTTATGCCTAGATCGACCACCGAGCACTAGCATACAACCAAGAGTGTTCTTCGTTATCTATGCAGGACTATTGATGCTGAAATTCTCCTTCATCGTCAATCTCCCTTAACTCTCCATGCATTCATCGATGCCGACTGGGCGGACAACAATGATGGCTATACTTCCACCAATACCTATATTGTTTATCTTAGAAGTAACCCGATCTCTTGGAGCTCCAAGAAACAACACACTATTGCTCGTTCCTCGATTGAAGTTGAATACCAACCTGTGGCTGCCACTGCTGTCGAGGTTCACTGGATTATGTCTCTCCTCGGCGAGTTAGGCATCACCTCCTTCAACTCAACCTGTCATTTATTGTGACAATGTGGGAGCCACTAGTCCTTGCTCCAACCCGGTCTTCTATACTCGCATGAAACATGTGACACTGGACTTTCACTTCATTCGGCAACAGGTTCACAACGGGCTTCTACGGGTTTCTCATGTCTCCTCGGCTGATCGATTGGCCGATGCACTTACCAAGTTGCTTGCTCGCCAATGTTTCCAGCAATTACTTCAAAAGATTGGTCTCTCCCCACCGGCGTCCATCTTGTAGGGGCATATTAGAGAATAATGTTTATTATTTAGTTTAATTTGTAATTAATGTATAGTGGTAGTTTTATATTATAATTCTTTCTTTATGTAATTCTTATTCAACTCCCTAACCCTAATTGTAAATCATATTTATATAGGTGATTAAATCAATGAAAGACTTATGCTGTTATTCATAAGTATTATGAATCTTTAAATCGTGGATGGCTTTTAATCGTTAGCGCGGTCGGTGGTGACCTTTGTTTTTCTGGTTTTCTTATTTTAATGTATTTAAGGTTTGATATTATATCATATATACAACCCTAAATCGTGATTAAAGTTTGAATTTCATATCTTAACCCCAAATTCTCTATTTCTTTTCTTCAATTCTCTTTGCTATTAATTGCTTTGTGTTTGATTAATTGTTTTGTGCGCTTCCGCTGCTGGCCTGCTGCACAACAAATTTCTTTAATGACTTTAAGGATTAGTTGGATTTTTAGTTTTATTGTTGATTTTCAGATCTCGACGTGAGGGTTAGGCCTTCTCCAATTGATGTTCTGATTTTGTTCCAATTTGTAAGAATTTTCTTCCCAATTGTTACAAATGTGTATCACGGTCTTTTCGTTTTGCTTTTCTTTTTCTTTCCTTTATTTTCCCTTTTTTCTTTTGTTTGATTTGCTTGCATTTTCATATGTTTTTTGTTCGAAAAATATAATAATAAAGAAATATAAAAATATAGTGGGGTCTATAAATACAGGGTGAATCTTATTAGTGTGTTATTACATATTAGAATGATATTTATTATGACTACCTTACAAGTAATTTATTTAAAATCGATTCTATTTGTTAAAGCTCAAAATATAAAGCATGATATACATTGTTGGTGCTTTCTCTAACAGCTTAACCTTTTAGATGAGTTGGTTATTTAACATGGTATCAGAGTTCATGGTTTGGTAAGGACAAGGGTTCAAATCTCCTCCTTGCATTTATCCTAAAAATATTTCAAAGAGTACGTATTTGCCCTATATTTAAAAAAATGTGTATCTCTCTCCACGTATGCACGTGAGGGGGAGTGTTAAAACACAAAATATAAAGCATGATATACATTATTGGTGCTCTTTCTAATAGCTTAAGCTTTTAGATGAGTTGGTTACTTAACACTATTGACTCAATTCAATTTGTGTTGGTGAATTGAATTGTAAGAGAGTGAAGCTCCATTTTACGAATTAAAATCCGTAAGACAAAAACCAAAGAATTGGGTTTGAAAGCACGTTTCCCTAATTCAATCTCTCAATTTTTATGGAGTAAAATGGTTGCATCTGAAAAACTGACTTATTATGGTTCAAATAGATTACAAGAATAATTATTCAATCACCCGTAATAAAGAAGCAAGGCTAGTGGTAGGTAATACTGATAGTGGACATCTTTTTTAAAAAAATATATGTAAAATATTTTACACAAGTTTTTACTTAAAAAAATTAAGTGCAATCTTGTGACCTTAAATGGGACACATGGATCCGCCTCTAGTCCCTATGACTCAATCGTCACTAAGTTTAAGTCTAAAACAATATATATATATATATATATATATATATTTGACTTGGAAAAATACATTTAAAAAGAGGTGTTATATGTTATATTATCTTCAAAGTCAAAAGTCACATTACGCCAGCCAGCACTCTTGCCACCAAGAAAATTGAGTGCAACGTGTTGGAAAAGTTGATAGGTCAATGGGCACAAAATGTTAGTTCAATGCAGTGCGTGTTGGTGTTTTTTAGGTCGTCCCTCATCCATCTATAAACCTACTAATGAAACCTTCCCAACCACAAAAATAAAGAAAATATTAAGGGGGAAATTCAAACCGATATCATGTGGTGAAATGTTAATCGTAAAAGTTCATCATATATTTTTTAACTACTACAGTACACTTATGAGGAGAAAATGACGAAAATATTCTTAACGAAAGAAACGTGCACACACAAACCCCTGCTCAAATTTCGATATCGCAATTAAAAATTAGGCATTGATAATTAATTTTGGGATGCAAAAAAAATAACATTGGGAATATAAAAAGTTATTTTTGACTATTTTTTTCTCTCTTTCACATACTCTCTCTCTCTCACACACACTCTATCACACCTCTCGTTTTTTCAGTCTCCAAGTACTTTCAATTTTTTTCATCCCTTTTTTTGTTTCGATCATTTCGATCATTCCATTTCTTCATTAGTAGGTGCTTTAGATTTTCTCCAACGACCTTAAAGGTACTGGGCGGAAACTGAATATTTATGGATATTGGGAAAGTACTTTGATTCATGTTCACTAATTTTGTTATGGCCTATCAAGTTATTGTTTTGTCTTGCAATAGGCGCCATCTTTGAAGTTAGACATAATGCAAAGTTGTTTGGTCAAAAGTGTTGTCATTTGTGTTCATTTGTTTTTTGGTCGCTTCGGAGGCAACCCACATTAGGGGCAACGAAGCTCACAATGATGTCCACTTCGGAGGTAACACACATCTGGGGCAACGATGTCTACATAGGAGGCAACGATGCCCACAACGATACTTATATTGGAGGCAAAGATGCTTACATCGGAGACAACTGAATTTTGAACAACCAATAACTCACAAAAATAGAATTCATCTGGGGGTGTACTTGTGTAGTTGGGGTCAGTGATTGATGAGGTAAATCTTAATTGCATCTCCCGAAGTTTCTTTACCCTCCTTCAATTTACTGTTTTCTTCGTATATATTTATATTCCTTCTGGATATCAAAAACATTGGCATGTCTTACCATTATGTCAATCATGTAGCCATTATATTTTTGTAAGGGTAAATTAGGCATCGCCTAATTTGTCTTGTTTTCACTCTCTTGGTCAAAGTAGGAATTAATTATTGTTAAAGATTTATTAGGTGATAGGATTTAATTAGGATTCTCTTATTAGTTTTAGGTGATACATTTTAGGTAACTAAATCTTTGCATAAATATTTAGTTATTAATTGTATCATATTAGGAAACATAATCTTGTATGATTTTATGCTAAATCTCTTTCCTAGTAGGAATAGTTGCTTTGCCGTGTCTTTGCAGGATTCTTTGGAATTTTTGTTTACAGGATTTGCAGCCTATATAAAGACCAGAAGTCGAGCAGTTTGAAGGGGACAGAGAGCTTGGTGTACGCTGAGAGCTTGCAAGAAAGAATTCATTCAGAGTGCTTGAATAAGAGATTCAGTTTACTGCCTGGTGTGTAGAGTTTGAGAGAGTAGATCGAAAGGCCATAAACTGAGAGTATTCTGCAAGCAGTTCTTTCACACAAGCGCATGCTCTTTTGAAACTTCTGTGAAGACAGCCTCGTTTCTTCCTGAAGTTTCTGATCTGTGTGCTTCCTTCTTGTACGCTGTTTTGGAAGCTGTATTTGAGTCTTTCTTCCCACGTTTGTTCTAGTAGTTTATGTGGGTTTTTCGGTTCTCCAAGATTCTATATCTTGTGAGAATTTGTGTTAACTGTTAAAGCATAAAAACAATATTTGATTTTAATATATTTTGTTGCCTTGAGGCTTGATCTACAAGTTTGATACTTGTAGATTGTTTTTGAGTTAGTTTCTGTCTTCTATAATCTACTTGATTCAATATCTGAAAAACAAAACTTCCGCTGCTATTTTCTGTGATATACTTTCTGTTCACATTGTCACTGTCATTGTTGCAACATTCACGACAACATTGACAATAACATCGTCCCATATTGAGAATCGGTGGCATCGCGTTCTTTCAATTGGTATCAGAGCCTACTCTTGATATCACTAAGAGTCGATTCTGTTTAAAGACGTGATGGATTCTCAGTATGAGAACGTGGTTCGTCCTCCTACTCTCACAAATGCTAATTATTCTATTTGGAAAGTCAAGATGCGCATCTTCATCAAATCCATTGATGAAAGAGCGTGGCTTGTCGCTTTTAAATGGTTGGAGTCCTCCCAAAACTCGAGATTCGGATGGTGATGTTAAGATCACCAAAGAATCTGAGTGGACCAATGATGATAGGAACACTGCTTCTTTTAACTCGAAGGCCTTGTCTGCAATTTATAAGGCCTTAGACGCTAATACTTTTAGGGTGATAGCAAATTATGAATCTGCCAAAGATGTGTGGGAGGCCCTTCAAACCTTATGTGAAGGACCTGCCAGTGTTCGTTCCTCTAAGCTAAGAATGCTAACTAATCAGTTTGAAAACACTAGGATGCAAGAGTCTGAGGACATAATGACATATTATGGAAGACTTATTGATTTATCCAATTCTGCTCTAGCTTTAGGAGATCCTATTACAAATGAGCGTCTTGTCAGCAAGATGATGAGAACTTTGCCTGAAAGGTTTAATGTCAAGATATGTGCTATTGAAGAAGCACATGATATTGACAAGATGAGTTTTGAAAGATTGGCTGGAATTCTTCAAAACTTTGAATTGAACCTAAACGATCAAATAAAACACAAAGGCAAAGGAGTCTCATCATCTTCCACACCTATTGTGAAAAATATTGCTATGCCTGCACCAATTGATCTCTCATGTGATTTGCTTGAAATTCAAAAAGACATTGATGAGTCTGATTTTGGAGAAGAATCAATTGCTCTTTTGACTACTAAATTCAAAAATTTTTTGAAAAATAAAAGTCAAAATAGAACTCCATCATCAAGCTCGAAAACAATTTGAAACCCGATTCGGGAAATTTGTTCCCAAAGAAAATTCCTTCCAATCTCCTCGAAAAACCCTTCACAAATCCTTTTGTTTAAGTCATCCTACAATGGTAAGAATCTTGATTCTATCCAATGTAGAGAATGTCAAGGTTATGGACACTATGCTAACCAATGTGCCAACACATTAAGAAAGAAATGATTGAATTTTTTCAGAACCTTGAGTGATAGTGATGGAGAAGATCCAGTGATCTTATCACCTTGAATGCCGTTTATGATTCTCGATTCGAAATACAGTTGGTTCAAGAATGTGTCACCCGATGTTGCAACATCGAGTAACATCGGGAGAAACATTGTGCGTAAACAGAACGATTTTTTCTGCTTTTAATTCCACAGCTTGAGAAGATGATGGACACTCGATTCAGATTCGCTGGAAGGGTACAAGGAGTCGCATAAGGATTGGGAGAAAAGAGCTCACCAAGTTACACTACTTGGTAAGGCGAATGAACTCGTTGAAAAAGGCTAATGAGGATCAAAAAGAATGCATAATAAGGCCGGAAGGTGTCCTAAGTAGAAAGGATGTGGAGATTGAGCAAGAAGGAGCAACTTGCTCAAGGTACAACACCGACCAAGTGGAATTCTAGCAAACAAGGTTGATGATCTGCTAAATTCGTAACTCATCCAGATCGTATTGGTTTTGTCCCTAAGGTGTTTGTGAAAGAAGGAGAAGGAACATCCGAACTAAACAAAACGATGAAAGTTTCGAAACTGCTTTTCTGCGGAAAAACCAAGAGTAAGAAGGAAAATTATGTTTGTCACTTCGCCATAAGTTCGGTCACATACAACCCTTTTTTGCTTTCTCAAAAAGGCAATGTATGAGAATGAAATGAGGCAAGATTTCCTTTGAAAGCTCATTGGCGTAACAGATGAAGCTAATGCGCCCGCCAATGCAAAGAACATTGGCGTAAACATTGAAGCCTCATTCAAAGACAAATCATAATTTTTTCCAAAACACCAACCCAAAACAATAAACAAATGTGGGTTCCCAAAACGTGTGATGAAAAATGTAGAGCCAAATACTGTGAGCCTTTTGATATCTGCCCTGGCGCTTCCATGTCACATGATGAAGAATGCAATGTTACGTTTACTTCCTTAAAATCTCATGTTGATGGATCTTGGTATTTTGATAGTGGTTGTTCTAGACATATGACAAATTGAGAATTTGAAGGAATATGTGAGTATTAATGGTGGATCGTGACCTATGGTGGTGGTGCAAAAAGGGAAAATTGTAGGTAAAGGAACATTGAACGTCAAGGCCTTCCAAACCTCAAAAACGCTTACCATGTGGAAGGTCTTAAGACAAACCCGATCAAGATAAGTCGGGCTTGTGTGATGATGATCTTCGTAAGGTTTGACAAACACTTGTGAAGTCCTTGATCATAATAACAAATGTCTTCCTCGACAGTTTAAGATCGCCCGATAATCGTTACTTGTTCAACAATACCCATTCGTGTCAAAAGCAAGTCTTGATGTAATGATCTCCGCACCGTAAACTTGGTCACATGAGCTGTAAGCTCGACGAGCTTGTAAGGCATGATGTCAGTAAAGGATTACCAAATTTGGAAAGAAACTACTCAAAGGTATGTGGATCGTGGTCAAAAGGTAAACAAACCAAGGTTTCACATCTTCCCATCACACAATGCTCCACTTCTAGATGTTTGGAGATGATTCACACCGACCTTACGGGTCCCATTGAAGTAGAAAGCCTAGGTAAGAAAAAATATACCTTTGTTTGTGTAGATGACTTCTAGATATACTTGGGTAATATTTTTAAGAGAGAAGTCTCAAACTTTTGAGGCTTTCAAAATTTGGTACAACCGTAATGAACTTGTATGATCTAAAACTTGTTAGGATTAGATCGATCATGGCACTAATATGAAAATGCATCCTTTTCTAATTATTGTGCCTCCAATGGTATTTCTCATGAATTCCTCTGCTCCCAAAACTCCACAACAAAATGGAGCATGGAGAGAAAGAACAGACATTACAAGAAATGGCTAGGTGATGTTACATTCAAAAATTTGGCTAAAGATTTTGGGTCAAGCATTAAACACGCTTGTCACATTGGAAATAGGTCTTCTTTGAGACTGTAGCACAATGACACCTTACGAAATTTTTCTTGGGAAGAAACCTACCTTGAAATATTTTCATGTGTCATCGCTGTGTTATTCGCTCAATGATAGAGATCAACTTTCCAAGTTTGACTCTAAGAGTGATAAATGTAAGTTTTTATGGGATATTCCACAAATAGTCGAACATATAGAGTTTTTAATCTTCTAACTAAGACTATTATGGAATCCATGAACATTGTT
>CM028377.1:87181523-87263711 GCA_013146195.2 Codonopsis lanceolata | reverse complement strand
CTGGGTTCATCAAAATGCATTAAAATAATCTATCCCAACCAGACCAAAAGAGGAGAATTTCCTGCGAAGATGGGCATCATGATTCGTATTCGGCGGTGGCGACTTATAAAAAGGCACTACCAAGGTCTAAATCTCTTATCGTCGACCGGGCCAAAGCGAGCAAATTATGGACCAACTTCATGGTGGTACTGCCGGACCCCATATGAATGGCCACATGTTATCCAAGAAAGTTATCGGCGAGGGTATACTATTGGAGCTCGCTTGAACCCAGCCAGGCGCATTCGGTGGGTGCGACAACTGTGACAAGTGCCAACGTTTTGCAAATCTGCGGCCACGTGCCCGCATCTATACAACTCACGGCTCCTGACCCCGGCTTCTCGACATGGGGTATTGGCGTCATAGGCCAAATTCACCAGAAGGGATCTAATGGGCATGAGTGCGTTCTAGTAGCAGTCGACTACTTCACAAAATGGGTGGAAGCCTCTTTCTACAAGATCTTAAATGCCGAGAAAGGTGTCAGAATTTATCGGGCCAACATCATATACCGCTATGGGGTGCCTTTCGAAATCATCTCCGACAACGGCTCTCATTTTGAAAGGGACGTGAATCGTCTTCTTGACGAGTTCAAAATTCAAAGACACACAAATCTTCCCCCTAGGCCACAAGCAAATGGTGCCGTTGAGGCGATAACAAAACCCTTGAGAACATCATCGAGAAAAATGGGCTGACACGGGGAAGAGGCGGCGGGAAAAATTGCCAGCTAGCCCTCTGGGGCTACCGCACTCGGTTCGTACACCCAGCTGGGCTACCCCTACTCTACGGCATATGGCATGGAGAGCAAAGTCTTTATTGAAGTTGAAATATCATCATGAAGAATAATGATGGAATCGACATAGCGAGGTCGGCCAGGTCAAGAGGCGGTTTGAAGAATTAGCCCGATCGATGAGCAGCGAGTTACTTAGCCCTCGAGCACACTCGAGCCTATCAAAGACGCATAGCAGCTTGGCGTTCAACAAAAAGTCAAAGGCGCGACATCCAGTCGGAGATGCGGTGCTTGAAAAGCCCCTAGTTATGTTGACACTAGGGAAAATGGAAATCTCCAGGTGGATGGGACCGTACATTGTCAAAGAGATCCGGTCAGGAGGTGTCGTACTCCTTACAAACCAGGAAGGAGAAGACCTTGTTCAGCCCTTCAACCTTGACAAACTCAAAAGGTACTATGCTTGAGCCTATCTATCTGACAAAAGTGTTTCCCTCTCCAGCTCGCTAGGTTGAAAACCCGAAAGGGCGGCCTAGGCAAAAGTTAGAGCTAAAAAACACAATAAAAAGGAGAAATAAGGGCTCGCTAGGTTGAAAACCCGAAAGGGCGGCCTAGGCAAAAGTTAGAGCATAAAAAAAAATCAGGAGAAAAAGGAGAAGGAAAACACTCTTTTAAATCCTCAGCATATTATCTCCAGTCTTTGGCATACAACGGGCTCAACTGACAAAAGAAAAAGAAAAACCACAACAGAAGCTCACATTAAAATACTTAAAATATATTAGAAGGTCCTAAGGTGCAACTTAGGAATATTTATTTAAGACATTTTTATTATACATTAACTGCACTGCATATATATACATATTCCTGGCTACACCCCCACTTGTTTCCCCCAAACATTCCTTCCTTTTGCAGCTCAGCCTCCAAGTGGTCTATCCATGCCTGCGACGTCCACCAAGCCGGGCCCATATCCCTCTTCTACGAGGCACGGAAGAGCCCCTGTTCTCAGAACCACCGGAAGTATCTTCCTCGTCATCGCCGACATCTCCATTCTCATGGACAGTTGTGTTGCTAGGTCTAGCTCCGTTATCTCTGACGCCGGTACCCGTCGGTGAGGAGGGAGCGACCACTCGGTTCCTGGGGATTATGCTATTGATTGCCATCATCAGGCCTTATATCAGTGCCCCATCCATTTTGAGGGGAAGGGACAACTTCTTCCGGTTCCCAAGGATTATGCTCTTGACCTGCATTGTCATGCCGAGGAACCTCATAATCAACATATCTGAAGCCAGTGCCCCATTCAGCCTCGGGGGAGGCAGCCTGCTGGTTTCCCAGTGCGGGACTGCCTCATCTGGTCCGGGAGCCACCGGAGCCCCAAGGTTATGTACTCGCCTGAAGTCTTCCTGCAGAACCTGAGGAATGACCAAACCTGAGCTCTCGATCTCTTCGCCTATCTCCATAAGGCGAGCGTCAATGCCTGTAGCGACATGCCGGCCAAACAAACTTCTCAGCCTTCGCCGAATCCTGCGGGAAGTTCCCTCAGCAATCACCATTATCCAGGCCAAATATTCAAGGGACAAGAATATATAATCGGAGAACAAATAGGCCACCTGAAGCCTATCAAAGTCCAGACGCCACATCCGCTGAAAATCAAAAGTCAGAGTCATGTCATTCGTCATCTCCAAAAACATCGGGCGAGTCGTGTCTGGAATAACCTGCTCCAGCCCAAACTGACGCAATATTCTGTCAGCACTATAAAAAGAAGTTCTTCTGATGCCCAACATGACGACTTGAGCATAGCCAGCGGAGTGCAAGAGGAAGTGTCGGATCTCCCAGTGGTTGATCACCCAGGATATGTCCATGGAGCCCATCCGAAAGAAGTCCTCAGACCAGTCATAATCAGAATAGTTAACTTGAGGAAAGCGGCCGCGGAAGCCATAGAGCCTTGGATCATATCTCCCCCCGAAAGGTGCAGGAGCCATCACGCACTGAAAATGCTCCTCCAGCCACATATGGATCAGAATGGGACTGCCAGTAGGGAAAAGTTCGTCGCCATCAGAAAAAGCATCAAGACCAGCCAGAGTTTCTGCCAGGATTACCGGGACGATATTAGCTCGGCGATCACGTGCCTGTAGGGCAAGATCCACGACCCGCACATCAATAAATCCCTGATGGCCCACCAACAGGTATCTCCCCACCAGACACAAGAAAAGAGCCGTCAGCCGGTGCCTCAGATAGTCTACGTCGTCCTCTATGAACTCTGTGAATGATCGAAGAAGAACGGTCAAATCAAAGTTCACCCCGTTATAGAAGCCCGGGGTGGCGTCTCTAGTAGTGCGGAATAGCTCCCTAATTGCCATGTAGGGACGCCTCCGAGGCGAAGGCACGGCAATATTACGAGTGGCAGCAACTCCCAGCATGGCACAAAATTCTTCAAAGGCTGGGCACATTTCATTCATCCCAAAATTGAAGAGATGATCTTGACGAGACCAGAACCTGGACGCTCCTCTCAACATGTCCCAGTTGATCACGATATTTCTCCAGGAAAGAAGGCACCTGAAGCCAAAAATGTGATCGAACCAGTCACGCTCGTCGGCTCGGAGGGCAAGAATCCATAGGTCGAGGGCATTTTCATAAATTTCTAATTCTAGAGGTGTATGGTACGGGGCAGCCATCAGAGCAGAAACAAAAGACTTTCTCTGTCAAAAGAATAAGCAACTGAGAAAGAGAAGCTGAGAAGAAATGAAGAAGGCTGAAAGGAAAGCGGATGTGAAGAATTCAGGTTCGCTGAGTCTTCTTTTATAGCAGAAAATAAAAAAATCGACAAACTGGACAAACAGTGGCAAACAGTGGTAAACAGTGGTCAAGAAAATCTCCCAGGAATGCCATTTTGGGCGCCACCCTCATGAAGTTTGGGCATGGTGCCCAAATCCCTTATGTGCCACGCCTAAATTGCTCCTTTACTGTCTCTGAAATTCTGGTTTCTGTCCAAATCACCAATTGAAACCTCGTCTGATCACGGGAAGGCCTAGCAGCTATTAAAAAGAAAGGCTACATGGCTACAATTATGCTTCCTCGCACAGGAAGAGGCGGCTGCCTCTTCCTCTACCCGCAGATCGCCAGAAAAGCCCCCTCAAAACAGAAGGTGTATTCTTTTCAAATTTATTTCTAAAATGCAGCGTGCCATTACCATTAGGAGTCGATATAGCTTTATTTTTGCATGTATTTTGAGTGTGCATTTCATTTTATCATGTCATTTAAAATTATATTGCATTTTATAACTCATGTTTGTACAAATACTAATTACTAATTACAAATTAAAGAAAAAAAAAGAAGAAGAAAAGCTGACATGTGCAGGAAAAGAAGCTAATAGTCAAATGATACTCTGCCTCTGCTCAAGCCACCTCCCCTGACTCGGGGGCCCAACGTGCCATCGCCGCCATCATCATCACTACGAGAGCACGACTCGATCCCACGCGATCGTCCGCTCATCATCATCACATACGACGCGTGCCGCATAGCGTCATTGTCATCCAAGAAAAGTCATCCATCCATAGCTAAGTTTGCTAATGCCGACGAAGCCCCGCAAGAGTCTCTTGTATGTGGACACTTTGACCTGAAAATAAAAACATCAGTCAAATAAAAAAAAAGAGAGAGAGAGCATCAGTCAAATAAAAAAAAAGAGAGAGAGCATCAGTCAAAAAAAAAAAAGAGTGTGCATCTGTCAACCAGAAAAAAAGGGGAGTGATGAATATACCGTGCGGGCCTGATCAGGGACGCGGTACTCCTCAGGAATCTCCACATCTGGAAGAACCTCCCTTATGAGCCTACCATCTCGCCGGTATGGGAAGGATGAAAAGGCATCGTCAGGCATGGAAAACTCGAGCCGTGCATCCAGAACAGAATGAGAAGACTCAGCCCAAGCACCATCAACAGATGCACACCTCCCAATCACATGAGGAGGAGGAGGAGGATGGAGCATTGTCCTCAAGAAGTCTTCATAGGCTATCACTGGGAAATCGCTGGCAGGCATCTGATATTTGGTCAAATACTGGAGCCGGTTTGGTATGAAGTGTGGCTCAATCACATGCGGAGGAGGTGGAGGAGGTGCCACCGGGGCTATCGAGAACGGAACATGCTGAAGGTTGACCCGTTCACCCATGTACAAGGAATCGCACATGATTGATACCATCAAAATCCGGCAACAAATCAACAGCAGGGTAACCTCGATCGGCCCTACCAGATTCCGCCAAGGGAACAAAGTCACCGAACCTGAGGTCGAGCTTGCCACTCTGTTCTGCAGCCCCAGTGACTCAACATAATGGCCTCTGGCGTCCGTTTCTTTCCGATTCGCATTTACAAATTTGACCAGATACGGTGGGCCAAGGACATCGCTGCGCAGTGGGCCCGGTACAAAGTCAAAGACAGAGTAAGCCCACACCTAAAAAAAAAAGAGGAGGTAAAGTCAGCAAAATAATAAAAAATATATATATATATATTGACGAAAGAAAAAGAAAAAAAAAAGAGTACCTCCCAGGCAAGAGCAAAGCCAGTCATCACCTTTGAGTCATTCCGACTCAATTTATCCATGCAAAAGTAAAGCTCAGCCAAACCCGCCTGCCCCCAGTCATAATCGATCACATGCTCCAGATCTCGGAGGCAGCCCAGCAAAGAGACCCTCAAAGAAGTAGAAGCATTGGCAAAAAGAGACGTGCCTAAGAAAAAGAATAAAAATGTCCGGGCAAGACGAGTCACAGCAACGCTATCTGCGGCGTCAACCTGCCCAGCATTTTCTAGAAGCCACTTCTTCACGCTGGGAATGGTCACCTCATCAGCCGTCTTGTACTCGGGCACGAACCCCAAAAGGTCCTCCACCTCGTCATGACGCTCGCGGAGAGTATAATCTGGGTCCAGATTCTGCCCAATACTGGTAGAAATACCAGTAATAGCCGCAAAGTCGCAGGGAGTCATGGTGATCTCTCCCCAGCTAAGGTGGAAAGTGTGGGTGGTATCCCACCAGAAATTCCGCAGCACATCGAAGATGACTCTGTAACTGCGGAAGGGAGTAAAGGCCCGCAGGAAGACTCCCAAGCCCGTATCATCTACCAAAGTCTGAGCTGCCAGAGGCATCGAATGGAATATATCAGAAACTCTGGCACAAGTGGCCCTGGCCTTGTCCAAAACCCCGCGCTCCTTAAAAAAAAAAGGGGAGGAAAATAAAGGTAAGTCTCTCACAAACCCTTTCTTCTTACATATTTAATACATTAAATTTTTCAAAAAAAAACAAACAAAAAATATATATATATATATATATATATATATATATATATATATATATATATATATATATATATATATATATATATATTTGTACATTAAAAATTTGTCTTCACACATAAAAATACACATTATCATTTTTAAGTGTCATAATAATATATACAAATATACTTTGCATAAATGTACATGTCAACATGTTAGAAAAAAAAAAGAGAGATAAAATATATACTTTGCATTTAAATATGCATGCCACATTTCCTTTATCTTCACATTCGTGTTAAAAAATAAATTAACCATGCAATAAAAAAAAAAGCATCTCATGTATATTCAGCATCATATTGGCATCAAATAAAGTAGTCCATGCATCCATAATTTGCATTTATCATTTAATAAGCTGTATTAGGAATGCGCAAAAAAGAAATTTAAAATGCCATATGCCATGGAAAAATAATATCTACTTGGCATTTCTTATATCCCTACAGCATTAGCATGCATAAAAAATAAATTCTGGTGCATGAAATATATCTGTTTTGTCTTGTATATATCCGAAAATATGTCGAAAAATGTGTCCAGAAAAATTTGCATTTCATTCCGAAAATTCCGCATTGTGAATATATGCCACGTAAAAATATTTTCAGGACTAAAATATGCATCCTATATCCTTATTTGCATTAACATTGTAAATCATGCATAGTAGAGTCAAATAGTAACTACTAGTTCAATTTGTGCATCTCAAAAATAAATTGTCCAGATTTCATGCATTATTACCAAAATTGCACCATTTTAGTCCATAAATCGCATGTATAAATATCATAAGATGCATACATATATTCCAAAAGTCCAGAACAGCACAGAAAATGAGCAGGTCCGAAAAATTAACCAAATGGGTGGAAGAAAGTTATATTTACATTGGGATTAGGCAGATTCAAGATATGTTTGTACCAATCTCGCACCAGATTGCCCCAGTCATGTTTCGAATAATAATAGCCGACATGGTTTCGAACCAAAGGAGGAAGTTCTTTCTTTTCCTCGCCAGATTCCGGGTCCATTGGTGCTTTTCCTTTCCTAGATCTAGAGGAAGAAGTCATCTGCGCAGAAAAACAAAAATTTTGGCGAAAGAAAATTGAGAAAGGGAGAAAGAATGAAAAAAAAAAGAAAAAAAACTTACCTCGTCGGCTATGGAAGGAGCTGAAGCAGGAGAAGAGAGAAACAGAAATGAAGGCTTCTGCCTTCATTCCCGTAAGTGAAAGAGACAAAAGGAGGAAAAGTGAGAATTTTCACTTTTCCCCCTCCAAACAGTTCAGCATCAGCACTTAAGTCCTCCAAATTTCAAAGCTGCAAAGTGGTCCCTAAGACTTAACAGAAAGTTAACAAAAGCAATTTTGTTAACCACATTCGACGACCTTTCACCCAAAAAGCAAGAAAAGCTCGTATCCCAGCAAGTCAGCTGCCAGACAAGCAGAAAAATCAGAAAACTCAGCGGCAAAGGTAAGTCCCTTTCCCTTTTGAAAAAAAAAATCAATCAAAGAAAGAAACAAAAAAAAAGAGAGTTAGAAAAAAATAAATTCATAAAAAAAAAAGAGAAAAAACAATCAAAGAAAAGAAAAGAAAATGCAAAAAAGAAAAGAACAAGAACAAAATCCCCAGCAGGGCCGAACTACGTTTGGTCTGATTCCTTTTATTAAGGGATAAGTAGGCAGCCTACTTTAGTAGGTCCGACCATCAGAGCATTCAATTTGCATATCGCTAAAAACCGTGATAACTCGCTATAACCGACTAAAAATGTCTAGGATATGGAGGTTTGATAAATTCGCATTATAATCGCTACCATTGCATATTTCTCCCTCGTTTTGAAATGAAACGAAATTGGAGAGTCTATTCTTATCAACGATGTTCGCCTACTCAGTAAGCTGCGGGTTACCCGTAGACTCCATCGTTGAGGGGCTCTGTGGAGACCCCAATTTCGTACCCCTGGTATGTGACATGACATGAAATATCAAGACCTGTTAAAACATTAACAAATGTCAAGTTACAGGGTCAAAAGTGCAAAAGGACAAAGCAGGATGCGCAAAAGGACAAATTGCAGGGACTAAAGTGTTCAAAATGACCAAGGTTTGAAAATTGGGCACAACTACCATAGGAAATGGGCATGGCGCCCAAACATGGAGGGGGTGGCGCCCAAATTGCTTCCCCAGCCACTGTTCATCACAAATTTGCCGTAAAATGCAACCTTTCCAACGCGAGGTACAACCGTTTGCAGCACGAAGAAGGAAATGGGCGTGGCCACCCACCAAATTGGGCATGGCGCCCAAATTCCTATAGGATGGCGCCCAATTCTACTCCTCAGTGCACTGTTCATCAAAGATTTGCCGTAAAATGCAACTTATTCAGCGCAAGGTGCAACCGGTTGATGCGCTTGAGAAAAATTCAAATGCCCGCGATGTCCCTATTTTGTCCTATAAATAACAGTGCCCGGCTCCTCATTTCACACAGAATTCCTTCGTAAAGCTTCTCCGCGTTAACGTTACGCTGGAGAATTAGAGAGCGGTGTGAGATAGTGAGAGATCACCTCCAAAGCCTCGAAATCCTGCCAAACCTCCTCCAAATACAAATCCAACCGAAAGAAGTGTACCTTAGCCCCCCAGCTAGGTATCCACCCTTTTTCCCCGGTCCAAAAATCGTGGAAAGAGCAGTTGCTCTGCCCGATTTAAAAGGCCGAAACAGCCAGAGATAAGCCGTTACTCTGCCCAAATTCAGCCTACTTCCAGTCAAACAAACCACCAAAAACAAACAATTACCCTGCCCCGATCCCGAGGCCGAAAAGTAACTTTCAGAGTAGTCACGCTGCCCAAATTCACACAACACACAACACACAACACACAACACACAACTTCAACAAAAAAAAAAGACTCTCTCTCTCCGAGGGACAGAGCGAGCACACCCTAGGCTGTCTGTAAGTTTTTATTTTAAAGTCTTGTCATTTTTTTGTAATAATATTATTTCTAGTCCGGCCCAATGTAGCCATATAAGTAGTTGTGCTGCCCGGATTTAATTAGGAAATAGTACTAAATGTAGCCGTTATTATGGCAAAATGTTTTTAGATAAATTTGTAATTATTTACTTCATTTATTCATTAAAGTCTTTATTTGTAATAGTATTATTTCCAGTCCGGTTCAATATCAATATGTAAGCAGTTATGCTGCCTGGATTTTGTTAGGAAATAATACTAAATGTAGCCGTTACTATGGCTGAATATTTTCAAGTATATTGTTTGTAAAAGAGTCTGTTGCAAGTCCGTAAATAATATAGATATAATGGATGTATTTGTAGGCAGTTAATGCTTTATTTATCTGTTTAATAAATATAACAAAAAACATACTTTAGCCAAAAACAGTTTTGAGACCGAAAGGGCGAGTTGGGTGCCTAGCACCTTCCCAACTCGTAACTTAGCCTCCGAACCCGTTTTCTTCATCTCTGGTTTTCTTTTTCTGGTTTTGATTTATTTTTGCCTTAAAATAAAGATGGCGACTCTAAAAACATTTTGGATCCAGTGGGGCCTCGCAACATCTTTCTTTGCACTTTCACGTTCTCCCCTAAAAAAGGGAGAATGAGAATGGAAAGGTGATGTATTCCTATGTCCTGGTATCCCCTAAAAAAGGGATAACTTGACATAGAAAACCCAAAACACCCATAGTGATCCGAAATAGGCCATAAGGCTATTTTCATAAAATCCATAGTGGGGGCGCTGCAATATCTTTCTTTGCACTTTCACGTTCTCCCCTAAACAAGGGAGGATGGGAATGGAAAGGTGATGTTTTTCTATATCCTGGTATCCCCTAAAAAAGGGATAACTTGACATAGAAAATCCAAAGCTCTCATATTGGAACAAAATCCACTAAAGGCAACCGAGGCGCATTCCAACGCGCTATTCCGACAGCACTCCTCTCGCACTTTTGATTTCGTCCTCCCCTAGACAAGGGAGGCTGGAACGGGAGCAGTGGATGTCACCGCATCCGCACGGACGCGCACTCCTATCCAAGGGCGCGCGGGGCGCGGGAGCACCCATCCCGGGAACCCACAGTGATTCATCATCAACTCGTGTAGAATTATTAGTGATTCGATTCATCATTCCTGAGAAGATTGACAAATCCATGGATACTTGGCGATGAGCGGTGCTCAAAGATCGAAAAAAAAAAGACTCAACTAGCTAGATAGAAAAGAAAAGTAAAAAAAATTACTTGACTCGAATATATACAAACACCTTTAGAAACCCTGATTTGAGGACTTGGTTGGACTTTTCAAAGAATGGAAACCAAAATGACTAGCGAGCATACTCTGTAAGGATGAGCTGCAAACATGGAATGGGTAATTACAACAGCAACGGGACACCCCTGGATTTGATAGCCCCAGTCTTGAATTTCTGCTTATGATCCTTGTGTTGCCTGGTTCATCGAAAAGGTGCAGGCCGACCAATTTGTAGAGACGTGAAGAAGGAGGCTTAATCAGACAACCTTCCAGACGTCGTTCTTTGTTGCTGGGAAATTTTCCCGTTTCTCAAATCAGATGATGTCTAACTTTCAGTCTTTACTTCCATTCCTTGCTCTTCTTTCTTTCATGTCTCCCTATCAGACTTTTTTTCTTTTTTTGAAGTGGTAAACCTCGACATTTCGAAGTAGGACTCACTGAAATTGTTCTTGAAATCGAGAGTAAACGATGCACTAATCGACCAGAGACGCATTTATGAGAGGCTAAGAGGAAAGAGGAATTTGGAGATAGTGGTTGAGGATGATGGTGAGGGGATTCGTCTTGTCTTTTCATGTTTTGAAAAATCAAAAAGCAAACAAACAGAAAATACCCTATGTTTTGGTCGGACAAGCGCAACTTGTTTTGATAGTAAGGAGTGTCCTAAAAAGATATACATGAGATATGCTTAAAATTTGATAACCTCGATTCATTTTATTAAGGTAATACATATCTTTAATTCCCGATTTTCAATCTTGATTTATATAATCATTTAATTTGGGAAATTTTGATGAATATTATATAGTTGGATTTTTTGTTGAATTTTGATTTTGGGACTTGTCAAGGAAATATCAAGACTCTAGATCGGCCTAAAATTATTGTCTTAAATCTTGATTAAGGTGAGGTCTTCCTTTAACTTCTATGAATTCTTTTTCTTTTCTTTTTTGGGAGAAATTCATGCTGGCCCACTTTATAAAATATTTAACCACAAAAGTCCTCTATCTTTTTATTTAACTGCTAAAGAACATTTTCGGGGCAACAAAATGAATATTATCATTAATGAAAGGAAACACACTTTGTATCGATGCTGAAAAAATCATATTAAGCATCGAATGTACTTTGGTCCACTTTCTCGAGGTGTGTGCATCATCCCTATTTCCCTAAAACGGTTCTCATTTCTCACTCTTCACTTTAACGAAGAGGAAGGCTTATAGTGGCAAATGCATCTGAGGGTTATTTTGTTAGAAACTTAACCCTTGCAACAGACTATTCTCCATTATCAGCTGCAAGCCATTTATCGGTTGATCTGTCTTATCTCTAGAAGGTATCACCAAGAATGAAGCCTACAACGTGAGAAGGAAGAAGATGAAAGATATCCTTTTAACCATTTCCTCTCTTATTGTAACGTCTCAAACTCGGTATCGACACCACAGTCCCACAATTTGGCCACGCCACTAACAATCATAACTTAAATCATAAATGTTCTCAATCTCATAATAAATAAACCTAAAGCATCTTTGAGTAAAGTCAAAATAAACACAAAGTAATTCAATACAAAATCAATATGATACTTAACATGAGTCAATAATTTAGTCAAAGTACTATCAAATGATTCAATAAGAAAGGACTAGATCTAAAATTCTCAGAACCGCTCTACCCGAGTCGAAATCCTCTAATAAATATTACTCATTACCTGAGAAAGAAGTGTATGAAAGGGTGAGCGAACAAACTCAGTAAGATCATATACAACCCCTCTGGTTACTAAGGAGGAGTTGGCCAGAAACAGATCGGGGATGAATCAAATGTTCAAAATCCATTGTTCAAAATCGATAAGCGAAGCAGTTTTCAAATGCCAAACAGAAGATCGGAAATCCAAAGAAAGATAAGTATTCAACGATTGACTCAAGTAGCCCATTGTCATCAACCGTCTCATACCAATTGAAGATAACAGACTATTCACAATATATACTCAGGATTTCAAGTGAAAGATAATAATGCAACAATTAGTAGACTCGAGTAACCAATTGTCATCAACTGTCTCATACCAGCTGATGACAACAGATTACTCACAGAATTTCATGATCACATAAGCAATTCATAAATCTTAATTCATAGTTCATAGATTGACTTCACAGATCATAATTCATAGATCATTGCTATATCCGGATAATCATACCACTAGCTAGGTGGCATTTGAATGATTCGACTGTTCGATAATCATATTCACTAATCAAGTGGTATTCGATAAATTCAATCATTCAACTCTGTAACCGGCTTAGTGATCATGATAGAATTTCAAATAATCAATTGTTATTACAAAACTATACATCGCAAAAATTATACTTCTCATATCAAAGGCATCTCACATGAAATTCAATAATTATGTGAGATTAATAAACAGATAATCAAATTATGAGTTCAAAAGAAGTGTAAGTGACGGAGTTCGAATTCAATCATCGACCTGAAGTCGGCGTACGTTTCAAAAGAATATTAATATCAAGGAATTTAATAGAAACCTAACGAATGGTACTTAAAAGATCGAAAACCTAAAAAAACGTATAATCTCTTACGTCGAAATGCTTAGCAACAATAATCCTCAACACGTACAATCGTTTCAAGCCCGTTCGTCTGCGACTAACCTTTAACGTAACAAAATACCAATTAATAAATTTATGTAGACATACCTATAATAATTTATGTCTATCTATTTGAATAATAAAAATCAAACACATACTCACACATGGTCAAACACACACGCATAAAGATATTCTCTATTTATTTGTATGTATATATATATATATATATATATATATATATATATATATATATATATATACTATATATACACACATACACACATCTATATATATCCTTTGCATATCTATATAGAAGTCATCATTACTCTTCCCCCAAAGTATAATGATATATTAAAAATATGTACTCACAAATCACACCCCCACCGAATCCACATGCAATCCAAATACACGCACAATAGACATATCTTAGAAGTAGGCACTTTTTTTTTTCCCTAAGGTGGGCATGGAGAGGGATTGAACCTGAGACCTCACACTTTGTGAAGCCCCATGTCTACCACTGGACCACCCCCTTAGGGGCAAGTAGGCACTTTCTAACTACTATCTAGGATTAGATGAATATGTATATTGTCCTACAATATCGTCAATCAACGTGAGAAGAAGGGTTGATTTTTGTTACCTTGTTGTTGTTGCCGATAATCCTCCTCTCTCTCTCTCTCTCTCTCTCGGCGGCAGCTAAATTTTTTGCAACTTTTCTTTTCTCTCGCTCTCAGTTTACTCCCTCTCAACTCTATTTATATTAATAAAATGCTACTAGGTTTCTAACCCTAATTAGAGTTTGACCGGCCTGAATTTTTATTAAAGTTAAAACTTATAAAAAATTTGTTTTTAATTTAAGTCAACAATGGACCAAGTCCAACCCAATTTAATAGGTTATTAAATAGGTTCCACATAATTAATTTAACTAAAATGATAATAATAGTATGTCTGAGATAGATATAATATTTATTATTATAAATTAATATTTTTAAATAAATTATCGGGGTATTACACTTATCCACCATACTGTCCACATATAGGAAAGACATTCCATGCACACATCGATAGTCACCAAGTCAAAATTTGACATTTGATGCATGTATCTTTAGTCCCTTAGGTCGAAATTTCAGATGGATGCATCCCGATTGAAATTCGAAGCTAGAGAGAGGGAGATCGGAAAAAGAAGCAAAGGAGTAGATTTGGTCCATTGCCTTGGAGCAAATAGACTATGAGATGAAGGACTTTTTTATTACACGGACGCAGTGGCGGATCCTGGCTTTGTGGAGGGGTGTACATGGACAGCGCTAGATTTAAAAAAAAAAAAAAAAAGGGAGTAAGTTTTTTATTCTTGACAATTGGACCCCTCATAATATTTCTTTTGGACCCCTCCCAATATCTTCCCAAAACTAAATACAGTAACTAATTTACTAAACCTAACTACTATCGTCACTTCTCACTCCCTCTCCCAAACCGAGACTCCCTCTCATTAATAATTACAGTAATAATCTCATTCTCCCAAGTCCATTTCCCAAATCCCACTTGACTAATTTTTAATTACTATTTTTTCTATTTTTTTATAGTTTAATTTCATTTAGTTATTTTCAATCTTTCTCAGTATATTCACAAATGACACTCTATTTATCTGAAATTAAGGTATTTGAATTTGTAGATTTTTAGGTTAAAATGTATAATTGTTGATTTGATTAATTGGTTGTTAATTTTGTATAGGAAAACAAGTTTTGGTGCCTTTGGAACTTTGGTTGAGCTTATATTGATCGGAGAATTTAGAGCAATTTAAAGGTAAAATTTGATTGTTATAATTATTTGTTATTTTGTTAGGTTCTTAAGATTTTTTTTTAGCTTATATATGAAATTAGGAGATTTTGTGTTTAAGAAAATCAGTTTAACTATTTGGTAGTCATCTCATTTAACTATTTAATAGCTTAAGAATATTTTAATTTAATAAATTACCATTAATTTAAAGTTTTTCTTCTCTTCAACAGGGTTTTTGGTTTTGACTTTTGAAGAAAT
The DNA here is from genome assembly GCA_013146195.2 of Codonopsis lanceolata. NCBI lineage: Eukaryota > Viridiplantae > Streptophyta > Magnoliopsida > Asterales > Campanulaceae > Codonopsis > Codonopsis lanceolata. The sequence continues at coordinate 87,248,831 of CM028377.1, read as the reverse complement.
ATGGAGGATTTTTTTAAACAAAAATTGTCAAATATTGGAATTGATGTAGGCTCTGTAGGGGGTGCAGCGGGTGCTTCTAGTGTTATGTAATAGTTAAAATTTTAGACACCCATTAACATTATTCCTGAATCCGTCACTGATAAAGAAATAATCTAATTAACTTGTAGTTGTATTCTGTATTTTCCACCTATCTCTTTATTTAGGAAGCTACTTTATGTTTGTTCATCGGCTGACCAAGTATAGTTTTGTATCATATTCACACATCATTACTCGTGTACCTACTAGAGTAGGTCAAATTCTTTTTTATTTGTTTTCCTTTCTCATTCATTTAGGCAGTGAATTGGGTTTGTGGGAAATGCCTATGGAATTTTGGAGAAGGAATGACATAAGTAGAAGGGGCATTTTAGTAAGAAATTAACGAAAAATAGACTTATACGGTTGGAAAAAAAAATAACAATAAAGATGCTATTAAAAACTTATGAAAGAGACCGACACAATTTTTTCTTTTTTGTTTGCCCATAGAAGTAAATCCAATCTATATTTTCTTAATTAGGTTTTTAATTGGTGTTACTAATTAATTAGGATAATTTCACTAATAATTCCTGTATTGAATAGAATTAATTATTTTAATTTCATAAAATAACCAAAATCGGCAAAGGGCATTTTTTTTGTACATTTTTTTTAAAAAATGTATTTCATAACTGCTGTATTAAGCATCATGTTTTTTTTCATTGACACCAAAATAACTTCATTTAGGTAAAAAATAATAATAATAATAGGGACACGTAACCCCATAGGAATAGACGTCAGTCTCCCTCAGCCGGTAAGACTTAAGAAACCATTACTTGTTCCCCCAGCACAAATGAAGCTTTTTGCCTGCTTAAGATAACTAGCAAATACTAGTACATAAGAGAAAACATCCCGCCTGAACAGCTGAACTGAGAACAGAATACAAGAAGTAACAGCAGCTCCCAACAAAGACTTCAAACAAGATACCTGAGCTTCTGTCGGATCCAAAAATTTGTCAAAGCTGACTCTTATCATTCTTCATCAAACTTGACAAAACAAATAGCAAAAATCCTCTTATACGAGCAGGGTAACAAACAGAAGCCAATTCTCAATGACAAAAGACTCTAAGCAAATACTGTTAGCAAGAAAATCCATCATCCCCTGATTGAACGTCCTGAACTCTCTAGGAGTTAGGGAAAAGACTCAAAAATCTCATCACGAGACTATTTATCAGGAGTATTCTGGAAATCTTTAGTGTTTAATGAAATTCAAAATTATAAATGGAATCACATTCAGCGTCTTGCTATACCTGGTATACCGACTTTTTCCTGATATAGCTTGACAATTTCAGGAGCATCCTCATTGAAAACCTCTATAAATTCTTTAAGAAACTTATTTTCTGTAAGGGACAGCAAACTCATCAATCCCATTCGCCTTTTCTTCTGGTACAATCCTTTCTCCATCAAGAGTTGATAAACCAAACACCTGGGAACAATCACTTTATCAAAACTCCTATGGAGAAGTGTCGGCCTATCAGCAATATCAGAAGCTTCCATTCCCATAGTGTTAACAAGAAAATCCATTATTCTATCGATTTTATCCTCAGGTGCCGTCATAAAATTAGGGCATTTCTTAAAAGCCAACAGAAACTCTTCTCTAGACCAACCCCATTTCTTAAAAAGCTCCACTTTCTTTTCCCAATTGGGGCATTTTTTGATTGACCTCAGGGCATGAATTACCCACATAATACTCATACTAGAAGGGTCAAATCCTATTTCTTGTACTTCTTCCAAAATCCTTCTAAAGTTAACACCAGTAGGCACGGAATTCTGTCTCAGTAGATTCTTCGATTTGGGTTCAGGCACGCCTATTTCTAGCAAAATTTGAATATTATCTACACCAGGGTCTTCAAGCAAAATCATGGGACACCACTTAATCAAATTAATAGTCTTATCGTGCGACTGAATCAAATCCCTAAGACGATTAAACGACGGAACGAGTGACTTCTTCAAACTTCTTTTCAATAGCAGTGGCGATGCATCAATTAGACTAATAATTTCAGTTCTTGAAAGGCCAATTGAGCTCAAGAATTCAACTTTGGGCAAAAGGGTTTTTTCGGGATGGAAAGAGAGGATAGGTGGAACCTGTCTAATGATTCTTGAAATCTGGGTTTGGGTGAAACCAAGGTTCTTAAGAAATGCTAGCACAGCATCTGGTTTCTTTGTGCTTTCAAAGTTTATATGCTTAGCAAGTTTCATAGCTCTTTCTGGAGATAACCCACATGAATAAATGAGGTAAGAGACCTTCATGGACTGTTTTTTTGAAGAATCGGAAATGGGGTTTGGAGTTTTTGAACAGATTATCTTGATTTGTAGAGAAGTTTTATAATGGGGTGAAATTTTACTAGAAACGAGATTAAACATTGGAGAAATTGGCAATGATGGGAATGGACTCACCTGGTTAGGAATAGTAAGAAGATGCATCTTTTGAATTTGAAGTTGGATGCGGAGAAACCCTCTCACTAGAGGAACCCTAGTAGGAAATCAACAAGAACGAAATGACTGAGCAAAAGAACACCAAATTTCCCAAAAGCGCTATTTAAGGGTTTTTTCAATGAAAATAAATTTATTTATCTATTTGTAGGTTCCCTTTAAATAAAACCCCCAGATCCGGAAGGCAAAGAATCCATTATTCACAAAAGAATTTATCTTAGAAAATTATGTTTATAATTTTCAGGCCAAAATATGAAAATCACCCCAAAGTAACCACTCAATCCCATAATGCCCCCTAATGTTAAAATTTTTCCAACTTCATACCCAACCTTACCATTTGTCTCAGTTAGGACCCTCCCGTCAATAACCGTTAGAAATGCTAACGGATGAGGGGTCATTTTGGTCATTTGATTCGGGGGGCAAAGTGGGATTTGGTTATAGTTCATTATTTAATTGATATTTATGATATTTTAAGTGAAAAATGGTTTTAAGACTTTTAATTAAATCAGTACAATATTTTAAGACTTTTAATGGAGACCAAAAACGTGTACCAAAAACCAAAAATGGTTTTAAGACTTTTAATTAAATCAGTACTATATTAGTATATTTTAAGACTTTTAATGGAGACCAAATGCTTATATTAAATACACATCTTAAACTGATATTTATGATATTTACACCATCTCTCCATCTCTCTCTTTCATTCGGACCAAACCCACACACAGGTAAACTACAATCAATCACAGCACACTTCATCAATTTCAAAGTCACCCCGTCCTCGTCGTCTCCGGCCATTTTGACCGCGAAGACCCAAATTTTGGCGTTGGAAATCGAGTACATGGCGAAAACGTTAATTGATCCGATGAGCTTGATGGAAACACCGTGATTAATTCTAAAAACTAGCCCTAACTTGTTGTTTTCGAAGGTGAGATCGGTTTGATTGCACAAAACGCGAGCTAAGGAGAAGGATTGAGTGGTGGAGTTGAGGATCCAGAAGCGGAGGAGGACGGAGGCGCCACCGAGGACAGGGGAGGAGACGAGGAAGAGGACGCGATGGGTAGAATTGGGTGATCCGATAAGCTTGATGGAAACACCGTGATTAATTCTAAAAACTAGCCCTAACTTGTTGTTTTCGAAGGTGAGATCGGTTTGATTGCACAAAACGCGAGCTAAGGAGAAGGATTGAGTGGTGGAGTTGAGGATCCAGAAGCGGAGGAGGATGGAGGCGCCACCGAGGACAGGGGAGGAGACGAGGAAGAGGACGCGATGGGTAGAATTGGGACTTTGGTTGTGGAGGCGGAGAAAGGTGGCGGCGGAGGACGGAGGTGAAATTATGGTATGAGGTGGAGATGGGGAGGAGGAGGAGGAGAGAGAAAGGGGGCGAGGGAAGGGTAGAGAGAGAAGGAGGAGTCGGAGTGCATGAGAGCTAGAGAGAGAGAGAGGTGGGGTCGAAGAGAATGGAGGTGGTGGTTGGGGAAGAAAGCGGAAGAGATTGGCGGTGGTGGTGGGGGAGGTTAAGCTGCCGGGCTTGAACAACAACCATTAGAACAGGGCAGGGGACATAACGAAAAGGTCGACAACTTACACCAGGACCAGATTATTCGCCGGTCAATATCAAATCCCACTTTGCCCCCCCGAATCAAATGACCAAAATGACCCCTCATCCGTTAGCATTTTTAACGGTCATTGACGGGAGGGTCCTAACTGAGACAAATGGTAAGGTTGAGTATGAAGTTGGGAAAATTTTAACATTAGGGGGCATTATGGGATTGGGTGGTTACTTTGGGGTGATTTTCATATTTTGGCCTAATTTTCATAAACTTTCATTTTTACCTCTATTTGTGTTATAATTATACCAGTACTCTTGTTCATGCCGATGACACAGCGCCAGTTTGAAAATTTATCAATAAATATAACAGATATTGTGGAAATGAACTACTAAAAATATTATTTTTTAAAAAATTGATTTTCAAACGAGGCCTTTTTGCCCGAAACGGAGGGATTAATTAATAATTTGTATACGAAATTACGAGCCGGACACAAATTAAATTGATTAAGTTAATTATGATAACATTTAAAAAGAACAAAAAAAAACCAAATATACGAAATTACGGGTCGGAAAAAAATTAAATTGATTAAGTTAATTACAATAACAATTAAAAAGAAAAAAAATACAAATACAAATTTTCGCAACCATAAAACTGTAAAATTGTAAAACCGTAAAATATTAATTGTAAAACTGTAATATTTCAGTAAAAGAGTAACTAGTTTTTGCAAATGTAAAATAATAACTGTAAACCGTCTTCTAAACCGTAATATCTCAATAATTTCATTAGTAATAAAATAGGGATAGAAAAAAACGTGATAAAAATGGTTGAGATTGTGAGATTAAACGTGATAGAGAGACATTCTTTATATTTCATATATATCAATATTACATTGAAATGAATGCCCGCACATAATTTTTTGTTTAAAAATTTGACATTCGTCAAAAACTTTAACTTATACTTCCTAATTTAAACATGTGCTACCATTAATTAAGAATATTTCCAACCTATTTATAAAATTTTAGGAGAGATTATTAAAATTACTTGGATAAAATTGTAATCTTTTTAAAAACTACAATGAAAATTCTTTTAAAAAAATAGAGAGACATTATTTATAAATTGGTGTTGCAAAATAGTTTTTTATTCAATAGCCTTAGAATCTTGGTAAAACAGTAAAATGATTAATTTGTATACGAAATTGCGGGCCGGAAAATATGGGCCGAACAAAAATTAAATTGATTAAGTTAATTAGGATAACAATTAAAAAGAAAAAAAATTCAAATTACAAAACTTACGATTTTTTTAAAAAAAATTAAAATTTGAATATGAAATTACGGGTCGGAAAAAAATTAAATTGATTAAGTTAATTACGATAACAATTAAAAAGAAAAAAATACAAATACAAATTTTCGCAATCATAAAACTGTAACTTCAACCGGTGAAAGAGCTAAAAGATATAACGTAATTTCAACCGGTGTCGCACATGTACATTCGAATCCTCAATAAACCAAGACTAAAAAGAAAATTGACAACTGAAATCGAATTTCGCTAACTCCTAGTTGCTGCCTAATTAGTAATATCCTTCATAATATTTTCCAGTAAAATGGTAATAATTTTTTTTTACTGGGAATATTCGGCCAATTTTTGTGCATTGAGAAACCTCCGTTGCTTTTCAATAAATGCCTCTACCTTGAGCCGAAACTCCTCGTTACATAACCTGTCCACCGTCTCAAATGACGTCAATGCCATTCGTCCCTGGTTCGCCGAGTTGACGACAATTCGACAATTCGACGAAACCAACCCCATAGCATGGACCTATCTTCTCTCCCATCTCCAAATTTTCTCTCTCTTGCTCCGCCCAAGCATACCAGCGGTCTTCGTCTTCGGCGAATCCCCGCCCTCCCTCTCTGAATCCGGCCTTTTTCTCCGGCACCAGCCAAACATCTCCATTTCGACTTCATCCCCGATTTCCCCCAAACCTGAATATACCTACTCCATCTCTCTTTCTCTCTCACGTACTGAACCCAGCAGCAAACCCATCAAAGCCGCCATCTTCTCCATCACCCCAAATTGAGAAAACGCATTACCCCAAGACTCGTTTCTCTCAAGAAATCGAGCAAACTCATGAAGAATAGGTTCAAGCATTACAACTATGAAATTAGGGCTTGATTCGCCAGGACAGAGGAGAGAGGTTTGCCGGGACAAAGGAAAGAGGGAGGAGGGCGTCGGGTGCGTTTGGAAATGGAGATGGAGAACAGGAAGCCGGAACAGAAGATGAAGGGATGAAGTGATTCGCCGAAACAGGAAGCTTGGAGACTCAATGCATGTTAGGCTCTCTTTTATTTAGAAGAAAAGAGAAGAAGAGAGAGGCTGAGGAAGTTAAGATTGATGGAGAAAAAGAAGATGAATAGAAATAGGAGTAGGAATAGGAATAGGAAAACAAAAAACGTCCAAAAAAACGGTTGAGGAAGAGTGATATGTAAAATCAAATTTTGGCCATTGATTATGTTTGCTAAAAACAAATCCTGACCGGTAAATAGTTTTTGATAACTGACTGAGCTATTTTATATAATAGATTGGCTCTATTTAAGTCTTTTTGTTATGAGTAGGTCTCATGTAAGAGGGTGTTACAGATCTTAATATGTAAAATTGACATATCCATGTTAAATGGCCAATATTAAGAAATCTTAAAGCAACTCCTCCTCTTTTAAAAATTACAGCGTCACCCCTCACGCTTATAAATAAATAGTATCAATTTTTAGTATAAAAAGTGTCACTTATTAGCATAAAATGTGTCACTTTTGAACATATAAATATCACTTTACATCTTTAATATAAAGTATCAGTTTCTTCGTTTAAAATGACACTTTTTGACTTTATATGTGTTACTTTTGGCCTTAAATGAATCACTTTTTATTTGAAAAGTAATACTTTACATTATAATGGAAAATTGTCACTTTTGGCATCGAACGATGAAAGTTTCACTTTATAACTTTAAAATTATCACTTTTTAACAAAAAAATGTGTAATTTTTAAACCTACAAGTGTCACTTTGCATTATAAATAAAAATTGTCACCGTTGAGCTTACAAAGTCACTTTTTAAAATTAAATGTGTCACTTTTAACTCTAAAAGTGTTACTTTGTATTTTAATGAAAATTATTATATTTGTTTACTTATAAAGTGTCACTTTTACCCTTAAACGTGTCACGTTTACCCTTAAATGTGTCACTTTTGATTATAAAATGACATTTGCATTAAAAATGGAGTTAATTAAAGTTTTAAGTTGATTTAGGACTAAAATGCAAAGTCTGGGCACAAAGGGACTTTGACAGTAAAGTTTGGAAAGAAGGAGGGCATTGGTGCACCATTTGGAGAATGGAGGGCACCGGAGCAATTAACGAAATATTTCCTCTCACTTGCGCGTGACCAATGACTTTTCTAAAGGATCCGGATTCAGGTCAGTTGATCCGGCCCGAATCCTACATATTCATCACATTTTTCTCTTTCATTTTGATCAATTTTCTTAATGTGTAACATGCGGTCTTCTTTGATAGGTTGTCTATTTCAACAACCTCTTTGGGTTGTAATCATTATTTTTAGATTAATTGATTGATGATACTTACTATCAGTATATTTGAATGTTTAATGCTTCTTAATTAAGTTATATTAAGAAAAATAAAAAAAAATAAGCTAATAATGTTTTAATTCTAAGTTCCGCATATGCCCCGCCTACACCTCATTTAGGCACCCTAAGTGTTTGTCTAGTGTCTGACGTCCGCCTAACGATTTTTAGAACACTGTTTTTTTGTTGACTATTTTTACTTAATGGTAGAGAATTATACACTTGACAAACTACCTTAAGATTATCATAAATATTATATTATATCATTTATGAAATAGTATATATATATATATATATATATATATATATATATATATATATATATATATATATATATATATATATATATATATATATATATATATATATATATATATAAGCAGGGTAGTCTATATAGGGAGAAATCCCCTCAAAACTTTGTTTCTCAAAATAGAAACTCATATTAACAAGAAACAATTAATAAATTCTTTAATTAAATAATTCAAAAACTCCTTGGAACTTCAACCATGAATTATCTCAATTTGCACAGTTTTCCAATTCTCGATTGTGTCAAACGGATATGAATCAACACATTGTAAATGATGATTAATGAAAATAGATTAGTTCACAATCACCGTCTCCTTCTTCGTATATGATCAGCTACCTGTAAGAAAGATGAACCCATCAAATATTGTTCGACATTTATTTCACAATCTCATACCTCACCTAAATAGTGATTCTTCACAACATGAACCCATCAAATATTGAAATATTATACTAAAAAAATCAAGTAAATCAAGAAATCCCTAAAATTGGAGATGTAAAAAAATCATTGACAAATTAGAAGTACTATGGAATGAAAATCACTAGAGAAAAATATCTTTCAAAAATTCTAAATGATTAAAACAGTTCGGAGATTTATCTAAAAATAAATAACAAAAATCGATGTATAAAAAATATTAACAAATTCACAGTAGATCTAATGTCAAAAATATTTTTTTATACAAAAAATTAAACACAATGTTTTTATGTGATTTTATTAGATTTGAATACTCCTCAAAACATTCATCATTTTTTTACAGCAAACTTTATCATTCACAATTGCGTCCCTTATAACATTAAATAACCAAAACTCCTTGAAACACACACCATATTATTAAACCCCAATTTTTTTTCTAAAAAATTGACTTTATTTTCTCAGATCTTAAATATACAAGTCTCTAATTTTTAAATCAAAACAAATCAGTTTTTTTTTTTTTTATAGAAAGTAGTTGCCTCCAACATTATTTTTCCTTTATTTTTGAAATTTTGTTTTTCTTCTTTGTTTCGCTTGAGTATAAGTTAATTGAAAAAATGTATGGTCGTGCGTTTAACGTACGGGTGTAAAACTAGTTTATTTTAATAAAGTGGGAAGGCTTTTTGTCACCTTTTTTTTAAAATTGTTCAAACCATTCCTAATTATAATAGGTAATTATCACATAAGACATAAGAGTTGCGCTAATCCGACCCCAAATTCCTCCAAGTTGACCCCCATTCCAATTTTTTATGACAAAAATACCCTCACATCCAAAGACAATTATACCATTTAACCTTATAAGTATACCCCCATCTTATTTTTCTAAAACAAACAAACTCTAAGTAAACCCCCACCCCAAAACAAATATATATACACCTTCTTCCCAACTTCATTTTCTTCATCCCCTTCATTCTCTGTCTTCATCCCCTTCATTCTCATTCTCCATCCCCTTCATTCTCATTCTTCATCTTTTTCCCCACCATTCCTAAATACATTCTTCTTCAAACCCTTTTTCTTCATCAACTAAACATCTTTACTAACACAATATTTTGTTCTCCTTCATCTACCTCTTCTTTTGTTGTGAAAAAAATCGCCTTCCAAAAACCTTTAATTTAAAAAAAAAAAAAACTAGGGCTTCAACATTGGGTGTGAAGATATCAAGCATAGATGAAAAACAAGTCATTATGACTTTTGTGGTAAGTATTTAAAACGTTGTTTTGCTTAAATTTTTGTAAAAAAATAATTTCTTCTTAAAAAATAGGTCTTCGTCGTAAGCGGTTCGATACTGAAGCACAGAACATTTTTTAAATGTTTGGCGTCGAACAAACCGAACATTTCAAAACTGCTCGACAGGTGGCAACCGAACAATTTTGAAATGTTCGGTTGGTGGTCACCGAACATTTTTGAAATGTTCTTCTAATTCCAAACTGTTCGGATGTTCGTAACCGAACTATTTGGAAATGTTCGCCTGGGACCAAACGAACATTTTTTAATTGTTCGGATGATACTAACCGAACATTTTTGAAATGTTCTTATAGTTCCAAACTATTTGGAAGTCTCCAGCCGAACATTTTGAAAATGTTCAACCAATACCTGCTGAACATTTTGTAAATGTTCCACCACCTCTAACCGAACTGTTTTAAAAAAACTGTGTTTTTGATGGGTTATTGTATTTGATGACAGGATTCAAACACGTTTTCAACAAATCCTAGTGTTGATGGTCCTGCTAATAATGAGATTGTTGAAGTTGAAAATAATGCGATAGTTCCTATTCAAGATATTGTGGCTGATTAAACTGATGTATTCATGACGCATGAACTCTTTTCATCCCGCCAAATGTTGATTGATTGGGTACGTGCTAGGGGGAATGAGCACGAAATGGTAATAATAGTTAGGAGTTCGGACAGTGGTACGGGTAAGAAAAAGCCCCGGGTATTAATGACTTGTGAACGTGTTGGTCATTACAGTGGACGCAAGAAATCACAAGCAAATGATGAAAATCAAAGTGAAAAGAAAGATCAGAAACAAAATTGGATCAAAGAAGCTTGGTTGTCCATTTAGTTTGAGGGGCAGAGAAGTGTTAGTTGGAGAATGGTCATTGGTTGTGAAGTGCGGTGTCCACAATCATGAACTTGGAGCATACAAAGAAGGCCATTCATATGTCGGTCGATTATCAAAAGTTGAGGAGGAATATGTGGTTGATATGACACACGCCAATAGTAGACCAAATGCCATTTTGGCGCATTTGAAAGAAAAATTTCGATAAAATAGATCTACAATACACATTTGAAGAATAGAGTTATCGAGCGTGAAGGTCGATCACAAATGCAGCAACTTATGTTTATGTTAGAGAAGCATGGATATGTCTATCATCATCGGCGATGCGAGAAGACGAACACTGTGAAGGATTTGTTCTTCGCTCACCTAGGAAGTGTTGATTTATTGCGTGCCTTTTCGAAGTCATATTAATGGATTGCACGTACAAGACAAATAGGTACAAGTTACCTTTGTTGGAGATTGTTGGTGTGACGTCTACAAATATAACTTTTTTTTAATTGCGGCTGCTTATTTAGAGAATGAGAAAGCAGACAGCTATAAGTGAGTGTGCTCATGCTTGAAATCATTGATGGACCAATGGAGCATGTCTAATGTGATCGTTACTGATAGAGAAATAGCTTTAATGAAAGCAATTGAGATGACATTTCCTACCTCGAGACATTTCCTTTGTCGATGGCACATCAATAAGAATGTTCTGGCAAATTGTAGGAAAATCTTAACGACGAAAGAAAAGTGGGATTCGTTTAATATGTTTTGGAATTTGTTGGTAAAGTCTGATACTGAGTCGCAATATAATGACTATTTGGGAAGACTGCAGTTTGAGTTCAAAGATTATCCAAGTGCCATCAACTATGTGATGTATCAATGGATTGAGCCCTACAAAAAAAGATTTGTGTCATGTTTGACAAATACTGTCATGCATTATGACAATACCTCTACAAGCAAGTATTAATTGTTTTTGTTTATTTGTTACATACGTACTTCAAATTACTGAATATTGTTTGTACTTTCAGGGCGGAGAGTCAACATGCGTCATTGAAAAGGCAACTTGGATCGAGCCAAGGTAATTTGGAGACTTGTTGGCAACAAATTCACACTCTTATTGAGACTTCTCACATCGCAATCAAACACTCATTTGAGAAGAGCAGAAACGTAGTCATACACAAATTCAAATCATCTATATACATGGATCTGCGAGGCATGGTATCCAAACAAGCGTTGAATAAAATTTATGAAGTAGAATATGTGGTTGGCAAAGATACTATTGTAGATTCTTTGTTGTGTGGTTGTGTACCGAGAAAGACGTGTGGTTTGCCCTGTGCGCATGGGATTGTTGAGCTTGTGAAATTGGGTAGGCCAATTCCCCTTAACCAAGTTGATAGTTTTTGGAGAAAGTTGGATATGTTACCGGTTAAGGGCGAAGGTCATGGAATTCGGGGCGAAATGGATTGTGCATGGAAAAACACAGTTGAAGAAATTCATTCTATATACAACAATGCCTCAACCGACTCAGATAGGTTGGCACTGTTGAAGAGAGCAAGAGAGTTTGTGAAGCAATCAATTACATCATTGATTGAGCCTCAAGTTTTGGATGTTATTCGTGGTCGGCCTCAGAAAAAAAAGGCTAAAATTGACAAATCAACAAAACGTGATCCGAGTAGGTTTGAGTATATCGAATCGATGGAAGACAGTTACTCGTCGCGAGAACAAGTGACGTACAAGGTTGGCCCATTGACTGCTAGGTGAAAGATACCGGTAATTTTAATTTATGTGTTTTTGTTGTTTACTAGATTTTTACAATTACAAAAAAAAATGCTAAATTCATGCTTAATTCGTCTTCGTTCAATAGGTTTTGCGACAACAATTGAAACTCAACTCTGCGATTCGTTTCGTTGACCTACTCCCATCACAGTTTGCCAATTTTATTGCCGAGACAAAGGATGTTAAAGCAGATGGATATTGCGGACATCGCGCGGTTGCCGCCGCATTTGGGTTAACTCAAGATGGATGACCTGTAGTTCGACGAGACCTCCATCATGAGTTGACAACTAACTTAGAGTTATACAAATGTGTTTTCCTGGCAAGTGATCGTGTTGATAAGGTCTTGCAAACGCTGGATTACTACAAGGACAATGCGCCGCGAAAACATTGGTTTTATTTGCCGGAAATGGGTCATTTGGTTGCATCAACGTAAAACGTAGCTCTGGTATGTCTCGATACACGAATGTCCGTAACTTAACTCCCGTTGAGGTCTGCGGCCAAGACTTCCCCTAAAGTTATTTGTATCAGATTAATAAATGAAGACCATTATATCGAGGTACACACAACCCAAGTTACGTAAGTGTTTTTACAATCATACTATATAATTTGTTGATATGTATAGTTTATTTGCAGGTTTTATTGCGCGAGGGTTACCCATTACCGCCGGTGTCTATACATTGGGATTCGTTTCACGACCAGTGTGCATCAAGGTGGAAAGACTTGTTTCAGACTCAACTTGATTTGTACTTTCGAATGATTATAATCTTATTATTAATAATTAAATAAAAAGTATAAATTCTAAAAATTGATTTGTAAAGTCAATATGAGACTTATTTTGGACCAAATGGCTAGTCTGGTGCAAAGTTTAAAATCCAGTGGTGAGGTGAACTCTTCCCCTACAGTCCCCCAGGAAGCATCAACATCTCATGTGCCTCCAAACCCAAACCCCCAGCCAAACACTAACCCACCAGATACTGTCGATACCCCGAATCTCAATCCTCCACCAAGTCTCTACTACCCAAATATCAGCCCTTACCCGTCTTATCCTTCATATCCTTCCCTAAACACCAATATTCCTCAAAGCCCAAATGACCTCCCTTTTCCCATAACCAACCCACTCCAGAACAGCCCACATATAGACCTACAAAGTTATAACCCGCCAGGCCAAGTTACCACTTATTTACCTTATAATGATCCTGGCCGTCCAACCGAAACCATCAATAATCCACCAGCCCAGAATCCACCAGACCAAAATCCACCAACCCAAAATCCTTATCCTACACAAGTTCCACTAGCCCAAAATCCGTATCCAGCCCAAAATATTTATCCAGCCCAAAATCCTTACCAGATACTGCAGCCAGAAATTAACCCAGCCTTCCCTAATCCTGTCAGCATATTGTAGACACCCCAATTTCGTACTTCAGATATATGACATGACAAAAAATATCAAGAACTGTTAAAACATTAACAAATGTCAAGTTACATGGTCGAAATTGCAAAAGGACAAAGCAGGATGCACAAAAGGACAAATTGCAGGGGGTCGAAGTGTCAAAAAAAGAGGAAGTTTGAGGTTTGGGCACCACCTACCAAGGGTTTGGGTGTGGCGCCCAAACCCCTATAGGGTGGCACCCAAACCCCACTCTCCAAGCACTGTTCATCACTCCATTTGCCGTAAAATGCAATTCATCAAACGCAGTGTACAACTCCCTGATGCACGGAAGGAAATATCAAAATTCCAGCGATGTCCCAGCCTCCTCCTATAAATAGAGGCCTCCGGCTCCTTCATTCAGCGCTCAATTCATCCGTAAAATTTCTCTGCGTTCTCGTTACGCTGAAGAAATAAATACCGATAGATCAATTTCCAAAGCCTCGAAACCCTGCCAAACCTCCGCCAAAACACAAATCCAACCGGTAGAAGTGTACCTTAGCCCCCCAGCTAGGTATCCACCCCTTTTCCCCGGTCCAAAAATCGTGGATAGAGCTTGCTCGCCGATTTAAAAGGCCGAAATAGCCGAGTAAGCGTTACTGCGCCCAAATTCGGCCTTTTCTAGTCAAACAAACAACCGTAAATAAACAGTTACCTGCCCGATCCCGAGGCCGAAAAGTAACTTTCGAGGCGATTCTGTTGCCCAAATTCACACAACACACAACTTCAATCGCACTGACGCACTGAAAAAAGATTCTCTCTCCCCGAGGGACAGAGCGAGCACACCCCTACGCCGTTTGTAAGCTTTTATTGTTAAAGTCTTTTATTTCTATGTAATAGTATTATTTCGATCCGGCCCAATGTAAATATATAAGCTTGTCTTTGCCGGATTTTATTAGGAAATAGTACTAAATGTAGCCGTTATTATGGCAAAATATTTTTAGATGAGTTTGTATTTATTTACTTTATTTATTCAATAAAGTCTTTATTTGTGAATGTATTATTTCCGGTCCGGTTCAATATCAAAATATAAGCGCTTATCTTTGCCGGATTTTATTAGGAAATAATACTAAAAAGAGTCGTTATAATGGCCAAATATTTTTAAATGTGTCTGTAATTATTGGAAAGAGACAAGCGAGTCAGTAAATAATGTGGCCACGAATGTATCGTTTAATTTTCCCTTGTCAAAATAAGACCTTATTTATTTGCTAAGTAAATGTGACAATAAGCATACTTGACCAAAAACGTTCGAGATCGAAAGGGCGAGTTGGGTGCCTAGCACCTTCCCAACTCGTAACTTAGCCTCCGAACCCGCTTTTCTAAAAATCTCTGGTTTTCTTTTATGGTTTTCCTTTATTTTGCCTTAAAATAAAGGTGGCGACTCTAAAACATTTTGGATCCAGTGGGGCCTCGCAACATCTTTCTTTGCACTTTCACGTTCTCCCCTAAACAAGGGAGAATGAGAATGGAAAGGTGATGTATTCCTATGTCCTGGTATCCCCTAAACAAGGGATAACTTGACGTAGAAAACCCAAAGCACTCATAGTGATCCGAAATAGGCCATAAGGCTATTTTCATAAAATCCATAGTGGGGGCGTCGCAATATTCTTTCTTGCACTTCTCTATTTTCCCTGAAAGATAAAGGGGAGAATGGGAATGGAAGAGTAATGCATTCCCATATCCTGTTATCCACGAAATAAGGGATAACTTGATATGGAAAACCATAAGTTCCCATATTGGATACAAAATTCACTCAGGGCAACCGAGGCACATTCCAACGTGCTAATATAGACAGCACTCCTCTCGCACTTTGGATTTCGTCTTCCCCTAAACAAGGGAGGGTGGAACGAGAGCAGTGGTGTCCCGCATCCGCACGTACGCGCACCCCTATCCAAGGGCGCGCGGGGCGCGGGAGCACATTCCCGGAAACCTCACACATATACCAAAATCCAACTCCCCCAGCCACCAAAATGGAGTCTGGCATGGAAAATATGAAGGCCATGATGCTCAAACTTCTCAACAAAGGGGAATTTTCTACGCGGGCACTAGCATTACAACCTTCAGCAGTATTACCTTTCAAATTCAAAATGCCCGACATAGAAAAATTTGATGGGACTGGATGCCCTATATCCCACTTAAAATCTTATTCCACCGGCATGCAATCAAGGGGAGCTAGCTTTGAGGCTATGGCTGCCAATTTTCACCTCACCTTAATAGGGGCTGCCAAACAATGGCTAATGTGTCTGATAGCGGCACCATGAATACTTGGGACCAGATAGCTGAAGGGTTCCTTGAAAGGTATAAAGACAACACCGCCCTTGAAAATAAAAGAGACCTTGAGTCGTGCACCCAAAGGGAAAAAGAAACATGTGCTGAGTTTGCAGTCAGGTGGAAAAGAAAGTTGGCTCAGACCTTTGACAGACCCGATCCGGCCGAGTCATGCAGAATGTTCATCAAAAACCTCCAGCCCATTTACCTGGAACATATGCGGTATCTCCCCTATACCAATTTCAAAGAAATTGTGGAGATAGGAACCCATATTGATGAAGATATACGGACGGGGCAATTACAAGTCAATACGCCTCCTAGCTCTTTCCGTTACTCTAAAGGAAAGACCCGCGGCCGTCAATATGGTAGGAAATGCATCAGCCACTTTTCCTACCCAAAATTATGGCACTGTTCCATGGTCTTATGGAGCGGACAGGTCTGTCAACACAGTCGGAGGAAATAATGGCTCGAGCAATTTCAAATCGATCGAACAAGGTGAACCAGGCATTATGATGAACCGCAAGCCCCCCAATCGTGATCTGGGGCTAAGGCTGGCACAATGGCACAAGGAGTGCTAAAGCCTATGGAAAATTATAATCCACCGAACCCCCTGCCCAGGACTTGGAATCATGCCTAGTACTGTGAATACCACCGCTGTAGTGGTCACCTCACCGATAAATGTTATATGCTCAGAGATGTTATCCAGGATCTTATAGATGATAAGGTTATTGAAAAGCCTCCTCCCAGAACAAATATAGTCAATAACCCTCTACCTCAAATCAACATGATTGAGGTTGATGAAAATTTTTATGTACCCAAGTTCGAAACAAATAAACACCCATTACCATATATCCTTGTTCCTTTCTTTCCATCCCCATCCATAAAAGAGCCTAGTTGCAATATGCTCTCTTTGGACACTATCCTGGGTAGCCAAAGTACTTGCAATATTGAAAAAGCCACTTGGGTCGGTGGAGATATTAGCCACCTTATCCAATCTGGCCGAGCCTACCAACCAAACCTGGAAAGAGGTGATCACTCTGGCAAGAACCAAGCAACAGCTTCCTGGGTATGATGGGCAGAGGCACTGATTATGAGAAGCTCCCTGCTGAGTTTGAGTCTATTTCTAATAAGCCTCTGCAAAACTGGTATACTACGTTCGGCCCGCTTTTGACGCCCGCAGATCTGGTGGACCGCTTCTGATATATTATCCCTATTCCTTTCCCTAGCTTTACGGATTGGTCATCTACCGATCCGCTCCCTAAAGTTGAGGATCTCAAACCCCAGGTCCTCAATAATGTAATAAACCCTGTACGGTTTGCTTTTAATGATAATCTAATTGTCTTTGCTTATTCCTTAGTTGCACCTACATTAAAAAACATATTAAATAATAATAATTATGATAATGAGTCATTTAATGAAATGGACCCAAAAGATAAAAATTATTTTCTTGAGCTTGTAAAGTCAGTCGAGCACCAGGAACAACATCATTCATCAGCAGCAACTGAAGACTTGTCCATTATTAATTTGGGGCTGGATAATGAAATCAAAAAAATCAAAATCGGCAGCTACCTGCAAGGCTCTGAAAGGGTAGCACTCATTGATCTCCTCAAAGAGTTCGTGGACATATTTGTCTGGTCCTACGAAGATATGCCGGGGCTAGACCTAGCCATAGTCAAAACACCGAATCCCTATGCTCGACCAGTAAAGCAAAAGCTCTGCCGCATCAAGCCGGAATGGTCACTACAAGTTAAAAAAAAAGAAATCATGAAGCAGCTGGATGTCAATTTTATTCGGATAGTAAAATACCTGATCTGACTGTCCAATATAATGACCATTCCCAAGCCCAACGGGAAAGTCCGAATCTGCGTAGACTTCCGCGACCTCAACAAGGCGTCGCCCAAAAATGACTTCCCTCTACCCAATATTGATATTGTGGTAGACGCCGTTGCTGCTCATATAATCAGATCCTTCGTCGACGGCATGCTGGGCTACAGTCAAATCAAAATGGCAGCAGAGGACCAAGAAAAGACCTCATTCACCACCCCTTGGGGGACCTACTACTATCATGTCATACCGTTTGGGCTGAAAAATGCTGGGACTACTTATCAAAGGGCTGCCACCACTCTCTTCCATGACATGATCCATGAGAAAATGGAAATCTTCATGGATGGGACCGTATATTGTCAAAGAGATCCGGTCAGGAAGTGTCGTACTCCTCACAAACCAGGAAAGAGAATATCTTGTTCATCCCTTCAATCCTGACAAGCTCAAAAGGTATTATGCTTGAGCCACCCTATCTGGCAAGTGTTTTCCCCCCCAGCTTGCTAGGCTGAAAACCCGAAAGGGCGGCCTAGGCAAAAGTTAAAACAAATAAATAAATAAATAAATAAATATATATATATATATATATATATATATATATATAAAGGAGAAATAAGGGCTCGCTAGGCTAAAAACCTGAAAGGGCGGCCTAGGCAAAAGTTAGAGCAAAGAAAAATAATAATAAAAATGAGAAATAAGGGCTCGTTAGGCTGAAAACCCAAAAGGGCGGCTTAGGCAAAAGTGTAAAATAAAGATAAATAAAATAAATAAAATAAAAAGGAGAAATAAGGGCTCGCTAGGTTAAAAACCCGAAAGGGCAGCCTAGGCAAAAGTTAGAGCCAAAAGGGGAGGGAAAGCACTCTTTGAAACCTCGGCATCCTACATCCAGTCTTCAGTATGCAAGGGGCTTGACTGACAAAAGAAAAATAAGAAAAACCACGACAGGAAGCTCGCAATAAAACAGTAAAATATAAAATTTTCAGGTTCTAAGGTGCAACTTAGGAATAATTGCTAAAGAAATTTAGGTTATACATTAATTGCATGCACATATCTATTTATTGCCTATATCCCCCTTGTTTCCCCAGAAACTATCCCCTCTTTTGCAGCCTAAGCCCCAAGGTGGTCCATCAATGTCTGCGGCGTCCGCCCAGCCAGGCCCATATACTTCTTCTACAAGGCACAGAAAAGGCTCAGTCTCATCAGAATGAGAAACACCAGAAGTGTCCCCGTCCTATTCATTATCCGCACTGCCGTTGTCCTGAAACAGCCAGACGACTTGGGTTCTAACCATTCACTGCTGCCTTGTCTGATTGCGAAGAAAAATGCAGGGGGCTATGAGAATAATCTTATGCCAAGTGTAGCCCTGTAACAATTATATAGCCGAGAACAGGAGGAGGTGACTGCCTTTTCCTCTCCCCGCATATCACGAAAAAAAAAAAAAAGCCAGCTCGAGCCCGAAGGTATATTCCTTTAAAATCCATTTCTGAGATACAACGTGCCATTACCCATTAGATATCGGTATAGCTTTGCATTGTGAGTGTGTTTTGAGTCTGCATTTTTTTTATTTATTTTGCATCATATAAAATTATATTGCATTGTAAATATTTGTACAGTTTTAACCAAAAAAAAAAACAACAACAACAAAAACAAAAGAGAAAAAAAAAAGAGGATTATATGTGTTGTTTTGCATTTAAATAGACATTTTTGCATCCGAGGCATCATAAAAGTGCATTTTGCATTTTAAAAATATGTACTGCATTATCATATGCATGATAGAATAAAGAATGCCCATGCATCATGTTAGTAAGCATCCTATAATTTTTATGCATTGCATTTGTATCAAATAAAGTAATACATACATCTAGCATTTGCATTTATTGTCCAATAAGCTGCATTGTGGTACAATAAAAAAGAGAATAAAATGCCTCCATTCATAAAAATAAATATTCTCATGACATTTACTATGTCCTTACAGCATAAGCATGCATGAAAAATAAATTTTAGGGCATAAAACATATCTGTTTTGTCCCGTATTCATCTGAAAAATGTGTTCAGAAAAAAATAAATTGTATTCTGAAAAGTCCGTTTTGTGAACACATAGCATGCAAAAATATGTTTTAGCCTAGAACATGCATCATATAGCCCCAATTGCATTTATAGTATAAATCATGCAGAGTAGGGTCAAATAGTGACCACTAGTTCAATCATGCATCACAAAAATAAATTACATAAATTTCATGCATCATGACCTAATTGCATCATTTAGGCATAGATAGGACATGCATAAGCATTATTAATAAAGTCAGTAATGCTTCAAAAGTGCCAAACAGTGCCAAAATCTAGCAGATCTGAAGTATATCCAGGCAGATCTAAAAAAAGAGAGAGAAAAGAGGAATATGAAAAAAAGAGGAAAAAAAAAAAAAAAAACAAATAATAAGCATGCAAATAAAGAGAAATGGCGAGCATGCAGAATAAAGAAGAAAGAAAAGAAAAGAAAAAAGAAGAAAAAAAACCGGGAGAGGGGAAAATGCATGTACAAAAAAAAAAAATTTATAAGTGCATGCAACAAAAGAAATGCGGCGGCAGAAGATGAAACTTTCGGCTGAAGCTAGAAAATGGAGTGAAAAGAAAACAACAGCAAAGAAAAGATGATTTCAGCTGGAACCAAAAGATGCGACAGCAAGGAAAGGAAATTTCTAACCAAGGTTAGAAAGAGCAGCAAACAAACCTCGTATTCCACCTGTCTTTCGACTCCCCAAGATCGGCCTGTCTAAGGCGAAGGGCCTATACTCTTTCCGGGATCCACCAATCAAAATGGTCTAAGTCAAATATCATAAAAATTATTGGTCAGCCCATGTACATTTCTATATTCATATATATTTTTTACTTTCTTTTTTTTCCTTTCTTTTTTTTTTTGCAACAAGGATTGGTCAATAATTCAGAGATATAAAAACCGATTGGTTCATAAAGTGTCCTGAGAATCTATATGCAATTTAATGTTGGTTGATTCAGGGGGTAGGCTGGCCATAGTGTAGGGTAGCAGTTCATAATATTTCTACGTGCGTGCACGTGTGTGCGGCGTCTAAAAAGCAGTTAAGTCTTTTTTTTCCTTTTTCGGATATAGAGCAGTAAATAAAGCAGATATGGTCCGTCTTTCTGTTCTTTGTGGATTTTCTCAGCTGATTAGTTTGAGTCCTTGAAAGGACGGCACGAGCAAGCATACATTCATATCAAGAAATAGAAAGAAAAGTTAGGAATCTATCTATTCCTATTAATTACAAGTTGATCCTAATACCCAAAAATAAAATAACAGAATAAAATAATATTTACATTTTTTTGCGCGGAATAAATAAAGAAAGTAGAATAACAGCAAGATAAAACATAATAAAGCAATACTAAAATAAAGCCCCAGCCCCTTTTTTTTTTTGTTATCCTGCCCGGACTTCTATTTTGATTTTTTTTTTTAGTATTCGCAATGAAACTCGGAATGAAACTGCTGCAAGTTACACGATTATATGCGCAAATATATATACAGATATATAAAAATGCGATATTTAAACTGTTGAATAAATAAAATAAGCGTATTTAGCCAAAAAGAAAAGAACTTGTTTTTCTTTTTTTTTTTTTTTTTTGAAAATGAGTCTATCCATCCGTTTTTATTTTCTTTAAAATAAAAACAACGTCCCCAGCAGAGTCGCCACTGTGGGTGTCCCGGTTTTGCACGTCTTGTCTTCCCTTTAAAGGAAAAACAAAATCAAAACGTTTTAAGGCGCGTGCAATATGTCTAGCCTCATTGTGGACTCAAAATGTTAAAACAGAGTTGTCATCTTTATTTTAAAGAAAAACAAAGAAAAACCAAATGTAACCAGATTTGTAAAATGGTTCGGAGGCTAAATTACGAGGTATGAAGGTGTTAGGCACCCAACTCGCCATTTCGGTCTTAAAATAGTTTTTTGGCTAAAATATGCTTCTATTATATTTATTTAATAAATAAAATAAAACATTTAAATATACATATCTATATCTATATTATTACAAACCTGCAACAGTCTCCTTTCGGGTGTTACAAATACATTTATAAATATTTGACCATAATAATGACTCTTTTTAGTGCTATTTTTTATAAAAATTCAGGCAGCATAACTGCTTATTTTTATTACATGGGGTCGACCTAAATAGCACTTTTTAATAAATCAAACTTTAAATAGCCTACCTTTTGAAGTGTGAGGGCTTTATCTCGTACCAACTAGCTTCTTGTAGATTTTGAAGTCTTTTTGCTGCTGTTTTGCTGTTATGGAGATTCGGGTAAAGTAACTACTTCCGAAAGTTGCTTTCTGGCATCGGGAACTGGGCGGAGCAACTACTTATTTTTTGCTGTTATTTACTTGCTGACGACGAAAATTGGGTAGAGCAACTGCTTGTTTTTTGCGGATTTTGTGTCTGGATTCGGACAGGACAACTGCTCTTTTCGAGATTTTTGGATCGGTGGAATAGGACGGAATCCTAACAAGCCAACTAGGTTTCACTTTGGCCGGTTGGTTTTGAGTTTGAGGGAGATTTGACGGAGCTTTGGGGCTAGAGGAAGAAAACTCTCAAAATGCTCTCTCAGAACTCACTGCAGATGAATTTTAACTGCGTGATCGCGGTGTGTGAACTGTGTGCGATGTTTTTGCGGAGTAAATTTTCACAAGCCAGACCTCTTTATTTATAGGCTGAGATTGGGATTCCTTCGTTGTTGAGATTTATCTTTCTGTGTTTTATCAGCTTGTACCGCGCGCTGAGAGAATTGCACCAAAAGTAAAATGCTATAGTGCACAGAGAACTATTGGGCGCCACCCATAAAGGGTGCTGGCGCGGCGCCCAGAAGCATTATGGGTGGCGCCAAGGGCTTTTTTGATATTCTTTTTTGCACTTAGGCCCCTACATTTCACTGTTTACGCATCCTTCTTTTCCTTTTGCATTTTAAACCATGTGACTTGACATTCGTTAGTGTTTTAACAGGTCTTGATATTTCATATCCTATTACGTACCAGGGGTACGAAATTTGAGTGTCAACAACTCCACCAAAATAGAGAGGTGGAAATCAACAACCACAACAGTCACGCTGCCCAAAAATCGGAGTCAAAAGCAAAAAATTCAAGTAGTTACTCTGCCCAAATTTCAACAACAAACAAAAAGGATTTCTCTCCTTGAGAGGACAGAGCGAGCACACCCGAAATCCTGTCTAAGTAAAGTTGTCCCGAGTATAAACCCTCACGCTTCAAGAGGTACGTACACAAAGTTATTTTCATTTTTGCTTAAAATGATATTATTATAGTTATATAATAACATAAAATAAGTCATTACGCTGGTAGAATTTTTATTATAAATAGTTATAAAATAAGTCGTTATTATAGGCTAAATTTCATATGCTTTTATTGCAACTCTAAAATGTAGCTGTCACAAGTTTTATATATATATTTTTCTTGTCTTATCTTTTTATTTTTCCTATCGTGTATATATATATATATATATATATATATATATATACACACAAGATAGGAAAAATAAAAAGATCATATTTAGCTTAAAAACTCATTTTGAGACCGAAAGGATGAGTTAGATGTCTAACCCCTTCCTAACTCGTACATTAGCCTCCGAACCCTTACATTCTGCTATTTTTTGTTTTTCTCGGTTTAACCTTAAAATAGAGGTGACGACTTTATTAATACATTTTTAAGTTCACAATGAAGCCAAACATGTTTCACGTGCTTTAAAAGTTTTGAGACCACCCGTTTTTCGATAGCGAGAAAGGGTGTGAAACGGGGTTCTCACAGGTGGGTTGAGTTGGAATGGGTAATGGGTTGAAACGGGTCGAAACTCATTAGAACTCAAATGTCAAACGTGTTGAAATAGGTTGGGTCAGAAAAGGTCGGGTTGAAACGGGTAACGGGTTAAAGCGGGTCGACCCATCTCAACCCAACTTCCCCCGCGCCCCCCCCAAAACATAAATTTATAGCATAAAAAGCCATGAGTCGAAATGGGTAATGGGTTCGACCCGTTTTAACCCGACCCGTTAATATTATTGGTTCGAAACGGGTTATCCATTTTAACCAAAAATTATTAATGGGTTAATAGGTAATGGGTAATGAGTTGTAATTGTGAAGCTTACTTTATACTATTAATAGTACAGAATGTTGTTCAAAAAACATTATTTATAACTCTATTTATAACTCTTCTCATCTTATTTTGAGAGTTATTAGCAGGTAAGACTCCGTTTGTTTTACGGAAAATGACTTCTGGATAACGTTTTCCTCATTTTACGGTGTTTGGTAACCTTAGGAAAATGTAGTCAACGTAAAAGCTTTTCCGAGTCAACGGAAAATGAAGCCTTCTTTTTCGGAAAATGACTTACGGATTCATTTTCCGTAAGTCATATTCCAAAAGTTCGAGCACCCTTCCACCCCCCTTCCACGATTACACATATTTACATAAACGCACAATATTTCACTCAACAAATAAATTGTTTAGAAATATAAATAGAGTTTGTGTATACTTTTTATAAATTATAATTTTAATAAATAACCACTACGTCCTAAAATTAGTGTCAACTATATTATTTAGGGACGTCTCAGACATTGTTTTTTTTAAAACGTTTTTTTCATATAAATTATCAATTTTTTATTTGTATTTGTGAGATTGAAAAAATATAGAACTTATTGATTTGACACGACTAATGATAAATAAATGTTACTAATGAAAAATTACTTAAAAAGCTCAACACTATCTTATATTCAATATGTGCATTAACATTAGAATATATTTTTTATATTAATTCATATATTGTTTTCCATAGCATTTTCCATGTGTTTGCCAAACACTCGAAAATGTTTTCTGTCATATTATCAAAAGATTTATCAAACACTTGAAAACGAAATCATTTCATTTTGTAGAAATCATTTTCCAGAAATCATATTCTAGTAAATTATTTTCCGTGAAACAAACGGCCTAATTGTCTACTTCGGGTAATATTGTCATTGCATTTCAAGTTGGTTTGTTTATAACCAAACAATATAATAAAAATTTGTACCGGATTAGTAATCACATTCATGTATCTTATCAAACACTTTTAAGAATCATTTTTTTCATCAATTTCCATAAAATCTCATTACTAGTAATCCTGTTTACAGATTTAATTATATTTCCATGTATCAATCGTAATTTCAATTCCTGAAGTCAGCTAGAAAGTTCAACTTTCTAGAATTGCACAAATATTTCTAGAAAGTTCAATTATTGGTAGAGTCAAGAGTTGTTCTTGTTTCATGTTAATATATATATATATATATATATATATATATATATATATCTTTTCCTTATGTTTGAAAAAAATGTAGGAGATGCATGTATGTATGGTGAATTCATTGCATCTAAGAGCTATGGTTTGATAGAGTGAGTGCCAAGTAAAACTAAATAATAACTTCATTGATTCTTTGAAAACTGTCTTGTTTCTTTCTTCATTTTCAATTTCTTTCTTCTTAGAACCAAACAAAAATCCAAAGAAAACAAGTTTACTATGTCGATAGCTTATTTTCCCGGCCAGCTCTAAAGTCAAAGGAACGCTACCATGTGAATTGGGACCATTTCCACCTAGAGATACAACCTCTAATTTGATCATGCTGAAATTATATTCCCTTCATAAATCTCTAGAATTCGGACCTCGTCCAAAAGGCTTTAACGTATCAAGATTTCATAAAAGGGAGTTGTTACAAATCCGCCGTTGTTTAAAAATGTAATCATTTTGATTAAGTTACGTTTTTATATTCTGTGGTTATTTGATCTCTAAAATTTCAAATTTTGTCAAGGAATCTTTAACTTACGCCACACAATGAGGCTATACACCATTCATGTATCTTCATTAATTTCTCAATAATATTGTAATACCTCAATCCCACATCGGGTAGATGTGGGACTTGTGTTTGATTTATAATGTAGTCATGCGCTACTACTGGGTATAAATATCATCCATGAACTTTTGGATCGATTTGTGGTGGGCCTGAGAACTCAACCCGTGCTCAGTGGGTCAGTGTATCTGCTACGGGCTCTCGAGCACAGATGTTACAAATATTCTCAACACAAGTGGAAAATATTTAAAACTAAAACCAAATTCGATGCTCAATAGCTTGTCCTTAAATCTTCATTTCCTCATATTCTCAATAAAGGTGGAAAAGAGTGCTAATGTTACGCGTTTGTCAACATTACATTCACATGTATAATGATTTGGTCTACACTTCTCATGATTTCGTCCTTTGGTCGTGGATTGATTTTAGTGAGCTTTTGAATTGATTATAGATCTATATATACTAGATTTCGTGTTTATGTCTATAACACGGTATCAATATGAATGTGGTTAATGCATGAAGCGAGTATGAAACAAGTATGATGCGAAGAAATTAATATATGTTTTAGATTTTATAGGGATCGGATCAATTTACACTACATAAATAAAGGACGATATCCCAAAAATTAAAGAAATTGTTCAACTCATCTAAAAAGAGTATAATTAAGCATCCAAAAGCACTCTCTCTCTCTCTCAGACACAAACCCTACACCTGTTAATTAAAATAAATTAAAATATGAAAATCTCAGCAAACAAAAACCATAAAATAAATTGAATGAGATAAAGTGAACTAATAAAATACTACTTCGAAACCGAAATCACAAAGATTTCAAACCAATAAGGGAAATCAAGCAAAAAAAATTAAAAAGAAAGAAACAATAAACTAAATATTTGTAAACAATAAATTTAGGCCAGACAAAACAAACCAGGCTGGAAACAAATTAAATTGATTCTTTAATAAAAAAAAAATCTAGGCCGAACATTAAAAAAAAAATCTAGGCCGAACATAAAAAAAATTCCCCGTTAGATATAACCGCACGTTCGCAGAGAATAAACTCGATAATTATGATCGTAATATATCAGTAAAACAATAACTATAATATAGATATATAGTTGATGGGATAACAATGATTTGTTAATTGAATTTGGTGATAATATTCTTGATTAGGTTTATACTTAACATACTTTTAAACTTTTACACAAAACACGCGCACGCACACACACAAATTAAATAAAACACTCATTTATAGTGATCACGTAGGAGACACACCTCACATCTAATCGAAGTGAGTTTGTGGGCATTGTAGCTTGTTTGATTTAGCTTAAAATTTGTAGTTACTGACTTATGACTGATGTGCTGATGAATTTATGTTGTCTGATTTACCTGTTTTGATTTGTTGATGAGGATAATCTTTGAACATAATTGCAAATAAAAGTAATTTTGTAATATAGAAAGTTTTATTTTTGATGTATCTAAAAGATACACTGGGCTTAACTAATATGATATCTGGGCTTTAGATCTGTATGACCCAAACTGTCAAGAACGTTAAGATCAAACGTAAACTGGGCAGAGGTTTTCCCTGCAAAAGTACTCCGGAATGATAATCAGTTCATCAACAAGTGCATAGATAATTTGACAGAGTTTTGGTATATATATTTGTGAATGTACATTCCCTCATCTTCAAGAAGAGTTTATATAGGTTTGGCCATGAAGACTAAGGCGAGGGCCTTAACTGCCCAAGTCCTGAACGACCGTTATTAATATTCCCAAGCAGGTTAGCTCTGCTCATTGTGGTGTCCTCCTATTCGCAACACATTTGACCCCCATATGAGAATGGGGATAGTTCCTACTCGATGTGCCTGTAGGGAGAACCAAGAATAGATCCCTACTCACTAGTAAATCGTGCTCGTAGCGGAAGATAGGCACGTGCCCTGTCCGTGGTAAGGTGATCACATGTTGAGCACGTGATTGTTGCTCGGTTCATTTGGGTCGGGCAGTTCAATTTTAAAAGAAGGCTTTCGTGTTTTAAAAAAAATAGAAATCAACACAAGGACTATTCCTTACAACTTGTAGTCTTTAATGTGCTTCAAATGTTTTGTAAATAACTTACGACGTATCATTACATAAATCAAATCAAATACCTGTTCACCTATGAAAGTCAAACTTTTAAGAAAATAATACTATTAGTAGCTTATTAGTAATAAAATATCATTTTCATGTTTTAATTTCTGAAAGTAGACTGTTTAAATGATACATTTCAAAATGAAATAATTAACTTTTTACCGAAATGGAAGATAGTACTCCCTCCGTCCCTAATTTATTGTCCTGGTTGACCCGGCGCACCGTTTAAAAAAACCTATTTGACTGGATTATTAATATTGATATTTGTGTGAATTTCCACTTTTGCCCCCAATTAATGAAATAGAGTTGACAATACTTTATTCTCCAACCCCCAGAGATCTCTTGAGCCTTCTGCTTAGCGAGCTGGATCTCATCAACAGACGGCGGAACGTTGTTGTACTACAAGGGCTGCGAGTCCGGGGACTATGAAATGATAGGAGCGGAGAATCCCGTGGTGCGACGTCCACTGGTCGGCGGCGGTGATGTGGCTTGGTCTTCGTACTTTTGGCGCTGCGGAGTCCCCCCGCATCGCACCTCTTCAGCCATCAAGAGAGAGAGACGGAGAAGAGAGAGGGGCGAGTTGCAAAGATTGGGAAAACCCTAGAACGGAGAGAGAGGGGGGATTGGGGATGTAGGGGCTTGGGGACTTTATAATTTATATGTGGCTAGAGAGTGTGTGACCACATTAAACACTCCGGCCTCCTCCTCAAAACCCCCACCAATTCCTTCTCTGAAACCCCCACTTCCATCACTACCCACCTCACCCCATCACGCCTCCTCCCCCTCAAATTCAAATCCGTGTCAATCACCTGCTCCGCAACCATTTTCGAAGATCGCGCCTCCACAACCTCCCAACCCACAGACCAAGTCTTCAATTTTACCGCGAGCCCTGCCACCCTTCCCAAATCCGTCGTCCATAAAGCGGAATCTGAGCTCTACAACCACCGCGGCTCCGGCATGAGCGTCATGGAAATGTCCCACCGAGGTAAAGAATTCACTTCCATCATCCAAAAAGCCGAAGAGAGAAGAGAGAAGAGAGAGGAAGACGATTGTGTTGGATTGGGGAGAGAGAAGAGAGAGGAAGACGGTTTGGGGGGAAAGAGGAGATGACTGGTTACAGACTGTCAATTTGGGGGGGAGAGACAATTTAATTTCGTTTTCTTTAGGGTGGGTCCCACTAGGTAGAGCACATGATTTTAAAAGGGTAATATGGTAAAAAAATATTTTCATAAAAGGAAAGTTTCAAATTGGACAATTATTTTGAGACGGACGAAAAAAAAAAAGGAAGACGATAGTTTAGGAACAGAGAGTGTAATTTATAGTAAGTCATAATCTGGTTTCAAAAAGCCAAATCAAACATGAGTCAAAAGCCAAACTTTTCATCTCAACCTAAGATGGAATAGTTGGGATGTAATGGTTGGGATAAAAAGTGTCATAGGTAAGAGAACTCATCAAACATGTCATAGGCGAGGATAACGCTGATGAAAGCATACCACGATTAACTATTGTGTATTTCGTGACATCATTAACCTATTTCTTAAATGGTTATGAATCTGACTCGTTATTCATTTACCCTATATCAAGAAAGAAGACTTAGACTAGCCGAAATATAGAAACTTTATCAAATATTTTAATATTTTTTACTTAATTATTTATATAGTTTTTAAACCCAACTTGAGGGGGTTGTCATTGTACACTCAACTATATATATGTGCATATATAAATATACTTAATTGTATAAATCAGTCATGTTATCTGAGGGAAGAGGAGGGTGTCTAGTAGTGAAGGCAATGGAGGGTTTGTTTGAATGCCCTGCAAACTATGTTCCATTGTCACCTATAAGCTTCTTAGAGAGAGCAACATTTGTTTATGGTGGAAGTTTGTCTATCATTTATGGTGATACAAAATATACATGGAGAGAAACACATGATAGGTGTTATAAGCTCGCTTCTGGTCTATCCCAGTTAGAAATAAGTCATGGAGATGTTGTAAGTTTCTCCAATCTCCTTTTCATTCTTTTCGTTAGATCGACTCTCATTCTCCATTTCTAACATTTTGTGTTTTCATATAGGAGTATATATATATATATATACAGCAACTCTTCATACAGTTTCACACAAACACACACACACACACAACTAGGTTGTTTGATTCAAAAATCGAGACGTATGATTTTACGAATATTTTTTGTAAGATAAATTTTCTTGATATGAATTATCTCGTTTAAGAAAGTTGAATTCTGTTCTAGTCTTCGAGAGGAGAGTACTTATTCATGTTAATGTCTTCACTTTCATGATTTCATGATTTGAGAAGCATTAGAAAACATGTGGAAAAAGTCAACGGCGTACAAAAGTCTTCCCATGCAATGGTCAAATTTATCATCATTTGATGATGAAATGCAACTATGACTTGGTATTTGTTTTCACTTTCCATGTACTAGACTATCTTTTAATTAGACACTAGTATAAGTGTTAGCACAAAGACATGGCGTCGCTATATGATCAATTTAATAAATAATTATGATAAATAAAACTTATAATTAATGGAGTAATTCATATTATATACTTTCTTCGTTTCTAAATAATTGTCCTAGTTAACCCGGCGCACAGTTTAAGAAAAAATAATTGACTTGATTATTTATATTGGTTTAATGTGTAGTTTCCTTTAAATCTCATGTGTATGTGGCCCATAGTTAAAGTAGAGTAAAAAAATAAGAATAAAGTGGTAAAAATGATGTTCTAAAAAGATAAGTTTTAAATTAGAAAATTATTTAAGGACGGACGAAAAAGGAAAGGAGGACGATAATTTATGGACGGAGGGAGTACAATATATATATATATATATATATATATATATATATATATATATATATATATATATATATATATATATATATATTATATATTGCATATAGTATACTAGTATATGTGCATGTATCATAGGTATGATGTCGGTATAATATCAGTTTAATGAATGTTTGGGAGAAACAAAACTCATAAGTGATAGAGTAATTTAAACAAAATACATAACTAAAGGTTTTATACATAATTATAGAGGGGTAAATTGAACATAACTGCTTAACTAGTTTTAAAACGATGGTTTGTGCTGATGTGAAAATAGGGCTCATATATTAAAGTACGTAAATGAATAAAAAGAAAATTTATTTTAGAGAAATTATATTTTCTCTAAACCATCCCAATAACTACTTTTGGTGGATATGTACTATTTTCTCTTTTTCAGCATATGCATTTTATTTTTCTAATAAAATATATTCATGCATATATGTTTTCTTTCTCTAGTGGACATATTAGTTTCAATATTATAGGGTTTTCTTTTTGATGTCTAATCTTTTTTGAATTTTTTTGCGTAATTTTTTTCTTACGCAAACACTCGAAAACTCATCGATTTGGAATGAGAAGATTAAAAAAACTCGTTTAATATGTATCTTTTATTTTGGCAATTAACGTTTTTCGCCAGTGTTTATACTCTATTCATTTCGAGAAATAGTCTATTATTTCATTTTGAGATGTTTCACTTGAGTAGTCTATTTTTAAAAATTAAAACATAAAAATTTTATTTTATTAGTAATGGACTATTAAAATATCATTTTTTTAACATTTGACTTTCAAACCGAATCTCAGTGAAACGAAATATTAAATGTCTTGAGGTTTGTGCCATGCATTAGCACTACAATTTCTAACTATTACGACATCCAGAGTTATAAATCTATCAAAAGCTTTATTCCCTTTGTCACGTTATGCTGCATCATTAGCTTATAATTGTTTTATTTATAAACTTATTTTTCATTATATATAAATTCATAAAAACTTTATAATATAGACATATAACTAAATATTTTACTCCCTCCGTCCCTAATTTATTGTCCTGGTTGATCCGGCGCAAAGTTTAAGAAAACCTATTTGACTGGATTATTAATATAGTTTAAAGGCCCATAATTAAAGTAGGGTGAAAAAATAAGGATAAATTGGTAAAAATGATGTTCTAAAAAGATAATTTTCAAAGTGGACAATTATTTTGAGACGGACGAAAAAAGAAAGAAGGACGATAATTTAGGGACGGAGGGAGTATTATTTATCAATACACATTTAATCCTAAAATTATAAAATAAAGTTCGGTCAACAAGTATAAACCTTTTATGTTTTGAAATTATGAAATGACATCTCATGCACAATGTTTGAAGCTTTTATAAAAGTTACATAGTACAGTACTAGTATATAGGACAAACGACAAGAAGCATCATGTGGACAAGATGCTAATAACGTGGATCATGTTACCGATCATATGAGACAAAGAAATGTTGATAATGGATTTTTTTTTTCTATAAATGGTATGGGATTTTTTTGACCTTTATCGGAATCAGAATTTAAGAGAGGTAGATTAAGTTGAGCTTAAAGGTGCTATTAAGGTGACGCAAATTCCTAACTTACCAAAGATTATTAAAAAAAATCATTTGAAGCAGAAAATGTGTATTCTATAAAAATAATTGTTGGGAGAGTTTCTACCGTCACTTTGGTTTATCCGGCTCATGGGATTAGTTTTGACTGCTGGTAGAATGATTAAGGTCAAATAAGATTAAGTTCGAGTGTTTGATAATAGGTGGTCGGGACTAATAAAGACGAAGTTATCCTGGATAAAGTCATTATCCCTCACTATTAATACCAAGGGGGAGGGTGGTATTATTAACGCCCTCACTAAAAAAAAATTAGGATTAACATTTGTAATCTCAAAACTACCCCCGATATACAAGTGGAGATTAATAGCGAGGGCACTAATAGTACTAGGATTAATAGTACTACGATTAATAATCCTGCTTATCCTTATCATCTTTTAAGGCTGGGGTCAACTTTGAGAACCAAAAAATAATACTTTTTAAAAAAGTAATGCTAGAACCACTCAATAAACACTTAAATTTGTGCACCAAATACATCATAAAAATGTATGCATGCATACAGACTCTTTGTAGTTTCTGTTCGATGTATATCATTCACATCCTTGTTTGAACAGGTTGCAGCCATGGCACCAAACATTCCAGCACTATACGAGCTTCATTTCGCTGTTCCAATGGCCGGGGCAGTCCTATCTGCACTCAATACAAGGCTCGATGCACCTACGTTGGCAACAATACTTCAAGAATTGGAAGCAAAAGCTATTTTTGTTGACTATCAATCCACAGAAGTTGTCCTTAAATCCTTTGACATACTCACTCAAGCCAAAATCAATCCACCACGACTAGTGCTGATAACGGAACACGATCAATCAACATTGTTGACTGCAATAGAAGTCTCACAAGGAAGCCTGAATTATAATGAACTTCTTGCTATGGGAAAATCTGATTTCAAAATTGTTCGTCCTAGTGATGAACGGGATCCTATTTCCGTGAGCTACACTTCTGGCTCCACGGGGAGGCCTAAGGGTGTCATATATAGCCATAGAGCGGTATATCTTAATTCCTTAGCCGTAATTTTCAGGAGTGAGATGAGGAAAATGCCGGTTTTCCTGTGGACAGTTGATATGTTTCGTTGCAACGGGTGGTGCTTCGCTTGGGCAATGGCCGCACTAGGTGGCACCAACATTTGCATTAGAGAAGTTACGGCAAAAGTCATATTTGATTCTGTTGCATTTCATAAGGTAACACATTTATTTGGTGCACCCGCGATTTTAAACAAGATAGCTCATGATTCGCCATCTAGTAATCACCTCCCACTACGAAATAAGGTGGAAATCTTAGTTGCAGGAGTGTTGCCATCTCCTCACATTCTAAAAGAAGTTGAAATTTTGGGATTTAAAGTTAACCTTGGTTATGGAATGACGGAAGCCCTTGGACCTATGATGGTTAGACCTTTAAAACCCGAAATTGGTTCATCGAGCATGGATGACTGCTCCGAAGGGGTTCACAACATTTTAATGGAAGAAGTTGATGTGAAAAATCCCGAGAGTATGGCAAGCGTGCCGCCTGATGGGAAATGCATAGGGGAAGTGATGATTCGGGGCAACGTCCTAATGTCGGGGTACCTTAAGAACATGGAAAGGGCTAAAAGCGCGTTTAGAGGCGGCTGGTATAGGACTGGTGACCTTGGAGTTAGGCATCCTAATGGTTACATAGAAATGATGGATCGGGTTTTGGACCGAGTCGTTTGTGGGGGGGAGACTATAAGCACGATGGCGGTCGAAGCGGTGTTAGTAAGTCATCCTATGGTTGCTGAGGCTGCCGTCGTTGGAAGGCCGGATGAGGTTTTCGGCGAGATTCCTTGTGCTTTTGTGAAATTGAAAGAGGGTTGTTGTTTGAGGAGTGAAGAGATTATCAAGTTTTGCAAGGAAAAATTGCCATGCCACATGACCCTGAAGACGGTTGTTTTTGGTGACTTGCCAGTTAATTCAACCGGAAAGATACAAAAATTTCTTCTCAGGGAAAAGTCCAAAGTCATGGGAATGCAGCCCCATCAGAATGAAAATTGATTAACACAAATATTAAAAACGTAATAAAAGATTAGATGTATAATATGTTATGACGGTAATATACATTTTTTTTTCTCACTCATTAATTATGAATCTATTAGACTCTCTCTCTCTCTTTCTCATTAATTATTTAACTTCCTTATTTAATAGTATTAAATAAAAGGGTTTCTTAGGAAGAATTATAGAAAATTTATACATCAAAAGTCTTTATAAACATTAATTAAAACATCTCAAAATAAAAAATAAGAATAGTTGTACGAGACGAAAGGAGTAATCGAGTAATCTATTAAAATTGCGAGGTAGTTTACAAAATTTACAAACAAGTACAAGAAAAAATACAGATGTTGTGGCTAATCTATATATATATATATAAGCATGGTAGTCTATAGGGAAAAATCTCGCTAAAACTTTGTCTCCCAAAATAGAAACTTCAATTAACAAAAAACAATTAAAAAATTATTTTATTAAATAATTCAAAAACTCCTTGAAACTTTCACCATCAATTATCTCAATTTGCACAGCTTTTCAATTCTCGGTTGTATCAAACGGAAATAAATCAATACATTGTAAATAATGATTAATGAAAATGGATTAGTTCACAACCTGAACCTATCAAATATTGAAATATTATACTAAAAAAATCAAGTAAATCAAGAAATACCAAAAAATTGAGATGTATAAAAACCATTGATAAATTCGAAGTAGTATGGAATAAAAATCACCAGAAAAAATTATCTTTCGAGAATACTAAATGATTAAACCAGTTCGGAGATTTATCTAAAAGTAAATAACAAAAATCGATGTATAAAAAATATTAACAAATTCACAATAGATCTGAATGTCAAAAATATTTTTTATACGAAATAATTAAACAAAATGTTTTTATGTGATTTCATTATATCCGAATGAAAAATCATCGATAAAATATAATCAATATTTTTCCCTTAGAAAAAAGTTGGATATTAGAGAAAGAGAGATGGATCGAGCAAGATATGGAGTGAGAGGACGAAAACTTATTGTGGTGTGGACGGTGAATGTAAGAGAGATCATGAATAAGTGATATTTCTTGAGAGGGATGGAAAATAAGGGTGATTGCCAGTGGGGTTAATTTCTTATTTTCCTCTCATTCTTTCTTCTTTTTTTGTGTGTGTAGTTAACGGAGGATTATTGAACCACGATAACGTTTTGATTTTTTCATAATGTTATTATTTTTCGATGTAGTTCTTTATAATTAGCTTCTCTTCTTTTGTAATATATTATTTTAATTGTTTATTACTTTTCATATAATGCAATTACTATATGACCATATATTTACCATATTTTAATTTATAACAATGCTAGGTTTACAACTATTTTTAAAATTATTGCTACAATTAAGATTTAGTGAAGGAAAAAGTTGTATTTATTTTCTAAAAAAATGACTTTATTTTCTCATATCTTAAATATATATGTCTCTAATTTTTAAATCAAAACAAAATAGTTTTTTTTTTTATCGAAAGTAGTTGCCTCTAATATTTTTTTTTCTTTTTTCTTTTTTGAAATTTTGTTTTTCTTCTTTGTTTCACTTGAGTATTAATTAATTGAAAAAATTGTATGGTCATGCGTTTACTGCACGGGTGTAAAACTAGTTTTGAACTAGTTTTACACTTATCCATTAAACACACAAACATATATCTTTTTAAATTAAATTTTATTCAACCAAATAAAGAAAAAATTAAATTAAAAGAACGAATTACAACTATTTAAATAGAAATATATAATTGTATCAGTAATATGATAGATTTTGAATTCATTATACACAACATTTGTTCTATTTTTTGTTGGCTTTCCCCCTTTATCTCATATCAAAATCTTTAGACTCGAACGATTTGTTAGTCTAAAAATTATGATCTGCTTTGAACCATACTTTAGGAAGTGTCACACGTCTGACAATGATTGACCTTAACTTTTATTAATCGTCATTGAATATTATACTACCAATAATTAACGTTAACTTTTGTTTCACCTACATTCTCGGGTTGAAATTATAAGTAATTGTTTGTTTTTTTTTCCCAGTTTCTAATATTTTAATAAACACACTTTTATAGTGACTATTTTGTTTTTATATAAAAGTAAAAATATAAGATTTTTAGAATACATGTTGACAGAAGTCGGTTGTTTAAGTTCATCATTTTTTATCTTCTATAAGACCACAGATTGTTAACGTATAAAATATTACAAAAATTTTCGATCTCGATTTATTAACATGTAAAATAGACAATAAAATTAAATTATTGATAGTGTTGAAATATTTTGTTATATTAAATTTGGATCTGATGGTAATAGAAAAATATCTGTTTATTTATATTTCTTTATATTTTTATAGATTTGTCAATACTTTGGTTTTACTTTTTGTTCATTTCATTAGATAGTTTCAAATATGACAATAAGTTATCTCTACAAATGTGATGAAGATTTAGGTTCGTTAAGTAGTATTTCGATATGGATTATATTTTTGTGATCAAATATTGTTTTTTCATTTCGTTTTTACTGATGGAGACAATAACATTTTTGGGATAAAGATTTTGCCTCCAAAATTGTTTATATTCAAGATTTTAGATTCTACAATGTGATATCCAAGTTTTTTACTGATTAGTTGGTTAAAAAAATTAAAATAAAATATTAGTTGATTTTTAAAAATACAAAATGATTAAATTTGAGGGATTGAGCATAAAAATCCGAACAAATAGCAATATTTTTATAAAACATCTAGTTCGAATTTGCTAAAACTTGGTTCGTTGGTTAACGTTCAATGTTTTTTTGTTTATCTACATGCTCGGGTTTTCTTTCTTTTGAAAATCTAAATAATGGTTTGTTATTTTTTATGTTTATAATATTTTAATAAACACACTTTTGTAGGGATTATCTTGCTTTTACATCAAATTAAAAGTATAAGATTTTTAGAATACATGTTAATCGAAGCAGGTTGTTTAACTTCGTCATCTTTTATCTTCTATAAGACCATAAATTTTTAACGTATAAAATATTATAAAAAAATTAAATCTTGATTTATTAACATGTAAAATTGACAATAAAATTAAGATTTTGATGGTGTTGCAATATTTATTAACCATGTTTTTTTTCAAATCATTATAAGCTTGTTCTTATTCCAAAACATTATTTAGTTTTTATATTCCAAGGTGATATTTGATTTTCATATTCCAATGCATTATTCAATTGATTAGGACATATATAACAATGAAGGTATAATTAAATTTATGTTTTCAATATATGATCCACCACTCTTATTACATATAAATAACTTTCTATTTTAAGAAATAAATTTTGACAAAAGTTTATTATTTTCATACCACGTAGACTATATATAACCACTCTTATTACATATAAATAACTTTCTATTTTAAGAAATAAATAGTTTATTTTCAAATATTAAGATTTACAAGACGGTTTACAGTTATTATTTTACATTTGCGAAAATTAGTTACTCTTTTACTCAGATATTACAATTTTACAGTTAATATTTTATGGTTTTACAGTTTTACAGTTTTATAGTTGCGAAAATTTGTATTTGTATTTTTATTTTTAATTTTTATCGTAATTAATTTAATCAATTTAATTTTTTTTCGACCCGTAATTTCGTATACAAATTTAATTTTTTTTAAAAAATCGTAAGTTTTGTAATTTGAAATATTTGTTTTTTTTTCTTTTTAACTGTTATCCGACCCGTTTTTTCTGACCCGCAATTTCATATACAAATTATTAATTAATCCCTCTGTTCCGGACAAAGAGGCCCAGTTTGAAAATCATTTTTTTAAAAAAATATATTTTTAGTAGTTTATTTCCACAGTATCTGCTTCATTTATTGATAAATTCTCAAACTGGCGCCGTGTCATCGACACGAACAAGAGTACTAGTTTTTTATAAAACGAATCTTCCTAACTCAGCCATCTGTATTAGTAAGACAAAGTAATTCTATCTTACAAATTTAAATTCATAAAGATAATCTTAATCTTTTTTGCCGGTCAAACTTTTCTCCTAACCTAAAAGCTATAAATTCTTCCGTGTTTAAATATATGGTGAACATGAAAAAGAGGTTTGGATATTGTCTTCTTGCTTTCGAGGGGAATATTTTTGAAAACCACCAAGTCACACTAACACATCATAGTGGGGGGTACGTAGGCAGTAGGCTACAAAAATGGCATTGATCTGCACAACATATTTCAGTATTCATTTTCTCCCAAACATTTGGAAAATGGTAATGGACCACTTAGACTACCCCCAAATGGTGACCTCCATTGTGGGTTAGAGAATAAAACAAACCAATTTAAAAAAAAAAAAAAAAGGAGAAAGTCATGGTAAAGAAGCAACCTAGGTTGGCCAGTCAACCCAAGGTTGGGTCACCAAAATTATACTCATTTTGTACACATGTCACCCTTTCATTGGGTGACATGTGTTTATATAAATATATATATATATTTAAAACTAGTATATTTTTTATAATTATATAAAATAATAAAATAAAATAATTATCAAAATTTATAATTTTTTTATCTATAAATAGAACCTAATATTGATACAATTTTACCAACAACCTACAACTCTCTTTTTCTCTACATATTCTTCACTTCTATTTTCATTTTGTTGTCAAGTAAATTATAAATTTATAATTGCATGGGTAATTATTTTTAATAAGTGTACGGGTAATTTTAGAAATATTATTACTAATACATTATTTAAAAAAATAAAATGATAAGTATTTTAGGTGAGTTGGAATAAAGAAAAATAAATATTTTATTAAAATGTTGGGTTGGGTTGGGTCACTAATGAGAGTATAAATTATATAAGGTTGAGAGTTGTGTATATAAAAATAAGAGAAATTAATATTTTATTTGAGGATTGGGTTGGGTTGGGTCATCATTGTGGATAGTCTTAAGCAAAATGCTTTTTTCACAATATTACGTGCCTTCCAATAAGTTGTGGTTTTGTACTATTCTTTTCATTTTCTATATATTCTTCTTTAAGGTTACATTTAAAGATGGTATAATACTAGGTGGATCCATGAAGGCTAGCACTGAGCTAAATGTTGATTTCATCCTATAATTTTTTATGTTCCTGTATCAGTACTGAATTTCGCTGACTCAACTAAATAAAAACTACGATGTTACATCCTAAAAACCACCTCGAGTTATGAACCAACTCACAACAAATTCAGTTCAAAGTAACTCAAATTAAAACACGTAGTTCACAACAAAATAAACAAATAAATAATATTTCCTCAAAATATCAATATTTGATATAAACTATTTTTATTATAATTTCTGATAAAGCCCAAATAGAATACATAAATATTTTTATATGAAAACCAAGCGCTCCGATAAACCTCGAGGACACAACAGCTATCCAAATTTCGATCAAATCTCAACTACACAACCAGAAACTGTAGAGGGTGAGCTTGTAAGCCCAGCAAGAAAAGGGGTACACAACACCACAGAATAGAACAAAACATATGATTCAAATGCCAAAGTCCATGAATATAAAAATATGGACCAAAGATTATTAACCAAAAGAACGGTACCAAATATTACCAAATAACAACTAATCATAAGTGACAACAATTCAGTATGCTAATCAGATTAGGCCAGGTGAGATTATTCATAACAAAGGTACTCAATAAGCTGAGTCTCAATAACAGTATCCAGATAGATTATTCATGGTCGTTCCACTCATCAGTATTACTAAATCATTCCAGATAATCAATTACTTGACAGATAATTTAAAAATATTTTTTTCTCAATAAAGCACACTGATTATTAACATGGAATTGTTCAAAAGTCAAACCAATATCAAAGGTTTACCGATAACAATAAACATGTTTTAATAATGAATAATACAAATCAAACAGAAATATTATAGGGCTAATCACGTGATTAAATTGACATAGAATCAATACTGCATAGTCTCTCTAATCTCAAAATATAATAATATCTCCCGATAACAACACATCAAAAACCTTCTATAATAAACCCCAAGTCAAACCTATGTATAATACGGTGTCGGAATAATTGATCTTGGCCCGGGCCGGCCTTGGGGGGTGGCAAGAGGGGCTACTGTCATGGGCCCCAAATGTTTGGATACTATCTTATATTTAGTATATATATTATAGTGTTAAAAAGGTTAACAATTAATTGGTATTACCTAGTGGTTAAGATGTATTTGATATATGGTAGATGTCATAGGTTTGAACCTATGTTCTCAATACTTTAAATGATTTTATTTTAATAAAGGACCTTTTTTTTTTTTTCATGGGCCTCTCGAAACTCAAGACCGATCCTGATCTTACCCTCATCTTGGCTTAAAATGAAGAAGACGAAGTCGCACGGTTTCTCTCTCTGTAAGGCTGAAGAATGGATTAGTGAAGGAGATAAAATACTCCGTCACTCACTCGGTCTGACCGAAATATAAGAAAAGGGAACCAATGGAAACCAAATTAGTGGAGTCTAAGTCTCCAGCGCAACGCCTAGATGACTCACCAAAAGCATGACGGTCGGTTTGGTTTGATAAGGTTATGCTAATACCCAAAAGAAAGATGTTACTATTTTAATACACTAAAAAATTAAACTTACACACATGCAACGTCAACATAAAGAATTTAAACTAAAACACTTTTGAAAGTTATATAGTATAGGCTCCGTTTGTTTCACGAAAAATAACTTTTAAAAAATATTTTTCTCATTTTTTGGTGTTTGGTAACCTTAGGAAAATATAGTCAACGTAAAATGTTTTCCGAGTCAATGGAAAATAAATGCTTCTTTTCCAGAAAATGACTTACAGATTCATTTTCCGTAAGTTATTTTCCAAATATTCAGGCACACTCCGCCCCCTTTCACAATTGCACATATTTACTTACATACACAATAATTCACTCAATAAAAAAAATTGTTTAGAAATATAAATAAAGTTTGTGTACATTATTTATAAATTATAATTTTAATAAATACTCACTACGTTCTAAAATCAGTATCAACTATATTATTTAGGGACATCCTAAACATTGTCAATTTTCTATTTTAAAACATTTTTTTACATCAATAATCAAATTATTTATTTATAATTGTGAGATTAAAAAAGATGAACCTATTGATTTAACACCACTAATGACAAATTGAGGGCTACTAAAAAAATTACTTAAAGTTCAACACTATCTTATATTCAATATGTGCATTAATATTAAAACATATTTTTCGTATTTATTCATATATTATTTTCCGTAACATTTTTTTCGTGTATTTGCCAAACACCCGCAAATGTTTTCTGACATATTTTCAAAAGATTTACCAAACACCTGAAAATGAAATCTTTTCATTTTCCAGAAATCATTTTCTGAAAATGATTTTCCGTGAAACAAACGGAGCCACAATATTTAAAACTTTCATATCTTAATAATTTATAGAATCATACTATTTCTATTTAATAAAATTAAAAATCAATTAAATCGGTATCAAACACATTTATTTATAAAAATCAAAATAGATAAAATATCAGGGTTTTATAGATGATATTACGCGCTAGAACTTATAGTATTATTACAAGGTTTAGTGTTATTGTCTTTAGATCAAATCTATTTAGCTCTTACACCATTAGATCAAATATGTACGTTTCTAAGTAATAACATAAACATTTTATATCATCACTAACTTAATTATATAACGACTCTAACAACAAAGCTCATAATAATATTACAAACTTTAACTCATAATATAATTTGACATTAAAAAATATTGTATATGATGAGAGTCGAACATTGAACGTTCCATTAAATAAATTGCTTTACAAAAAATTAGTGGCGGTCAACTCAAAGAATCAACCTATTTAGTTATTTTTGTTGTACAAGTTTGAGCGTGCGAGTTTTAAGAATGTACTTCTCCAAATGTTTGTACTTCACCCGGAATATTGAAGGCAAATATTTTAATTATTGATCAAATTGATTACAAATTCAAATTATAACTTTTCTATTGAGTTGAAAAGAATATTTATTCCGTTCTCAGTAAAAGATTAATTATTATTTTGATATATCTATATTATAAAAGAGATCAAAGGTTAATTGTCGGCCTAAATCGAATTGTGTCAAAAACAACTGACAGTCTAAATTGATTCGTAAATATGTGAGTTACATATAAACTCATCAATTATGAGTTTTGTTTGAATTACTCCACTCTACAACCAATAAGTATATAATAATCTCTCAGTTATGATTTTTTTTTTGAATTATTCTCTCCACAACCAATTATATTTATAGTTACATGTAGAGGTGACAATTTTTGCCCGCGCCCATTTGCCCGCCCAGACCGCCCAGTAAATAATGGGTATGGGCACACCCAAAATGTTAAGTGGGCACAAATGGGCATGCCCACTTGGGCACATTGATTATGATGGGCTAAATGGGTGCCCACTTGGGCACCCATGCTAAAACTCATTAACTTTCTCTTCTAATTTTGTTTTATCAATTACATACATAATTATAAAATACTTAAGATTAATAATGACATTTAACATAATTAATATATTTATATTGTACACTCATTTTTCTAACCACACACACACACACACACACATATATATAGTACACCCGCCCAATAAATAATTGGTATGGGCACACCTAAAATTTTAAATGGGCACAAATGGGCATGCCCACTTGGGCACATTAATTATGATGGGCTAAATGTGCGCACCCATACTAAAACTCATTTACTTTCTCTTTTAATTTTGTTTTATCAATTACATACATAATTATAAAATACTTAAGATTAATAATAACATTTAACATAATTAATATATTTATATTATACACCCACTCTTCCAACACACACACACACACACACACACACACACATATATATATATATATATATATATATATATATATATATATATATATATAGTACACTCTCAGATTGTTCAATTTTTATAATTCTGTAAATATCCGTCTCTGTTACACTATAAATGAATTCATAGCAGTTTTGTGAGCAGTGTGCAACATACGACATTCTTATTTGCTCGAACCTTCTCATATAGATTTGTACATGTAGCTTTAGTTAGCTTGTTTAGTTTTTTGTCAAGTTTCCACTCGTGTGTTTGTCTATTGGGTTTCAGCGAAATTAAAAATTTAACCACAAAATAGAAGATTGAATTGAGCATTACAACAACAAAAATACATTTTTACATACTAATACATAAAACTATTAGTAAAAATTAAAATGCAATTTTGAAGAAAAGTTATTTTCTTCACAAACTATTACTTCCCGTTCTTAGTTCATTTGTCACATTTTATTAGATCCCTATCATTTTCCTTTTATTAGTGTCATATGTGTTCAAGAGAAGAGAACATAGAACTCTAATACTAACTACTCCATCTGTTCCACCTAAACGTCCACGTTTGAAAAGTTTAATTAATAAGAAGATATATTAATATCATTAGAGTTAGTCTTAATTACAAAAATATACTTTAGCACAAGCAATATGTCGGCTTTTTCCAATTATTGTGGTTGTAATCACACACACACACACACACACACACACATATATATATATATATATATATATATATATATATATATATATATATATATATATATATATATGGTTAGTTGTAACTTTTGATAATTTTTTGTAAAAAAAAATTATTTTTTTGTAATTTGTATATTTATTTGATAAGTACATGTTAATGAGTAAATGGGCGCCCATGGGCGCCCATGCCCATTTAGTGCCCGCCCATATATACACATACCATTAAATGGACACTTACTTGCCCGTCCATTTGAGCCCGCCGCCCATTTATGCCCGCCCACGCCCGCCCATATCCGCCCATTTGCCACCTCTAGTTACATGAATGCTTTCATCTAACACATTTTTAACCACATCCTTCTGTTTGAGTTGACGAGGTGATTATCTATAATTTATCCCGAGCATCCATTGAGTTGTTTTAATGAGATATTTGTTTGTAAGTTTTGTAATTAATTTTTTTAATTTTATTATTAATATTTAGTTTGTAGTTTCTTAATTAATTGTTATCATAATCAACTGAATCTCAATTTAATTTTTAGCCGACCTAGATTTATTTTAAAAAAAACATTTCTTCGTAAGTTTTGTAATTTTAAATATTTGTATTTTAATTTCTTTTTTTTAAAATGTGTGCTAAGTTTTCCTTATAGTCTGAAATATTTGTGATTTCAAAATAGTCTTTTGTTAGTTCACTATGTCTCATTCAATTTATTTAATATTTTTTGTTTGTTGTGGTTTTCATTTTTAAATTTATTTCAATTAACAGGTGTTATGTTGGTGTGTGTAAGAGAGAATGTTTTTAAATGCTTAATTATACTCTTTTTGGATTAGTTACAAAATTTTACAACGAATA
Organism: Codonopsis lanceolata; assembly: GCA_013146195.2. NCBI lineage: Eukaryota > Viridiplantae > Streptophyta > Magnoliopsida > Asterales > Campanulaceae > Codonopsis > Codonopsis lanceolata. Next base: position 87,204,164 of record CM028377.1, on the reverse strand, counting down.
AAATGTTTTATTTCTTTAATTTTTGGGAAGCCGATTTTTTATAGTATATATTGATCCGACCCCTATAAAATTTCAAACATATACTAATTTATTTGTATCATGCGCGCTTCATACATTGATCACAATTTTTTTTATAGTTATTTTTGTTGTACAAGTTTGAGTGTGCGAGTTTTAAGAATGTACTTCTCCAAATGTTTGTACTTCACCGGAATATTAAAGGCAAATATTTTAATTATCGATCAAATTGATTACAAATTCAAATTGTAACTTTTCTATTTAGTTGAAAAGAATATTTATTCTGTTCTCGGTAAAAAAATTAATTATTCTATTTTGATATATCTATATTATAAAAGAGAATAGGGTCTAATTGGTGGTCCTGATCGAATTGTGCTAAACACAACTGACGATCCAGATTAATTCGTAAGTATGTGAGTTATAAATGAATCCATCAGTTATAAGTTATGTTTGAATTATCTCTTTACAATTATATAGAACTGAATTATCTCATCAATTATGGGCTTGTTTGGTAGTCGGACATGGATAAGCAGTATTATTAATTCTAGTACTATTAGTACCCTTGCTATTAATCATCACTTGTATATCGGGGGTAGTTTTGAGATTACAAATGTTAATCCTAATTTTTTTTAGTAAAGGCGCTAATAATACCACCCTCCCCCTTGGTATTAATAGTGATGGGATAATGACTTTATTTGGATAACTCGTGCTATTAGTCCCGACCACCTATTACGTACCAAACATCAGGCAACTTGGTTTATTAATCCTATCTGGCCTTAATCCTAACTACCAAACGACACCTATGAGTTTTGTTTATCCCGATTATTTATTGAACTGATATCATAGACTCACACCGATATCATGTCTATGACACAAATACATATATATTTTTTAATTAAAGAATCAATTTTCAAAAATTACTAATAGATGATTAAATAATTTATTCCCATGGTCCGAAGATAAGTAGTCGCTATGAATTTTATGAAAAGTATTAGACTTTAAGTTTATCTCTTCAATTTATTAATGGTGATGTCAACACTCTATGAAGTACGCAATTAGTACCCATAATCACCATTCACTAAAGAATGTCTTTCAAAATTCAAATTTTGAGTGGGCTCCATGGCCCCTCAGGGCCTCAGCTTATAAGGTGGGTCCAACCTTACGTGTAATAGCCGTTGAAGGTGCTCAATGCATGAAGAAATTGCTTGGAAAAGACAAGTTCGTAATGTGAGAAATTGCTTGGAAAAGACAACTACTTCTTTAGTCTTTAAATTGTCGTCCAAATTAATTTGACGATTAAGAAAAATAATCAATTTAATTATTTATATTGATTTAATATATAGTTTTTTAAAACTTTATTTGTATGTAGCCTATAATTAAAGTAAAATAAAAAAATAAGGGTAAAGTGATAAAAGTAATATTTTAAAGAGGTAAGTTTCAAACTGAACAATTATTTTAAAACGGACAAAAAATGAAAAGAGGACGATAATTTAGGAACGATGAGAGTATAAATTATGAAAAATTGTTTGAAAAAGATTGGTGTATATTGTGACCATACGTTAACTATTTATTGTGACCTTACGTTATCTGTTATTAAATGTTATTTGTTGCTAAACGCGTTCTTTTGGTCTTTGTATATGTATTTCAAATTAAAGAATTTGATACTTTCGTTATCACCGTAGACTATGAATTAACATTTTTCAAGATTTATTCAAGTGTGTTTTGAATCATGAATACATGAACAATCAACCTCATAATCAATTATGGAAAGAAGACTAAGACCAGCAGAAATAGAACGTTCTTGAAAATTATGACATTGTTCGTTGGTGGAATTTTCTTTAATAAACGGCAGTTTGGGCCCTTTGGTGGCTTTGTCATTATACACTATATATATATATATATATATATATATATATATATATATATATATATATATATATATAACTTAGGTAGCTAGTTATCTTCGAGAAGAAGATGGAGACTAACTAAACATTGAAATTTGAAATCAATATAGGATCTACTCAATGGTGGCAAGTTGGCAACCCACATATTTGACTCTCACGAAAGCTTTTTTAGAGAGAGTAACGTTGAGTTGGCCGAAGATGAGGGATGCGGTTTACTTGTTTTTTTTTTTTTTTGGTCCATCGCCCAAAACGCGTTGAAAATGAAATAAATTCATTCCGGTTTTGATATATAGTTGTTGTGCACAACGGAAACAAATAAAAAATAATCACAAAGCAATAGTAAAATCAATTGAAAGAGAAGTGAGAGGTTGATATCAAAGGACTTTTGAGTGATCAATCTTTACATGTTCTAGAGTTACAATTATATATAAAAATACAATATCAAATCTTAAACCGACTTAATAAAACAAACAGGAAAAAATCAGTTGTCGGATCGACGCGGTGGCGTTAGCCCATTCATGCACAAAGATGCGACCTCCTTGTCCCGACACGGTCGTTTCGCTCCAATCCACGCGACCTCTTCAACTCCAGAACCTCCTCCAAATTGAGACGTGATTGCTTCTCCAAGCCATGCAATCGCATCACTGTGCCAGACACGATCTGTATGGGTAAAATAGGCATGGCCTATTTTGGTTTTGTTTTTCCTTTCTTGGTCCTTAAGTTTAGGCATTTTTTGAAACAAACTATTCTTAAGATTTTTGGTTTTCTTGGTTCTAAAATTTAGGTGTATTTTTGGAAACAAATTATTCATTATATTTTGGTTTTCTTGGTCCTAAAGTTTGGGCGTAATTATGGAAACAAAATCTTTGCAAAAATCCTTCCTAAACTGTGTCTCAAGAGTCCATGTTCAATTGGTAATAGAATCTAGTAATTATAGTGGTTTATTTAATTATTAATTCTAATTCTTTTCCATATTGATGTTTGTTTCCTTCTTTATGTGTAGGTTTCCTATGTGGTATAAATAAGGGTCTTGGGCAGAGGAAGAAGACGTGCAGATATAGAGAATTCAGAACATAGCAGAGCAGCAAAATCAAATAAAAAAACAGATAATTCAGGATTCCAACTTTGCAGAATTTGAATGTAACTCCGAATGTTATAACATTCGGAACTACGTTGGTGTGTTGGAGTTGTTTGACTTCCTAGCTGTTCTAGGAAGCTGATTTTTTCTTCCCACGTTTTCTTTACATGTTTTCTGTGGGTTTTTGCTCTCCAAGACTTGTTGTCTTGTGAGAGTATTTGTTTTGGTGATTTTACATTCTTTTTGTAAAACAAATCATATTATTTAGTGAAATATTTTTGATCATGAGACTAGATCTACAAGTATAGGCTTATAGATTGTTTAGTAATAGTTTGTGCTCAATTCGTGCTTTGTTTTTTAAGTCTTTCGCTGTTTTAATTTTTCTGACCAATGTATCTTCCATTGTAGCTACAGTAACGAGCTACATTGGAAACTGCATTGGCAGTTTGGAGAATCCTAGCTACTATTCTTCTTACAATTGGTATCAGAGCCTCCTCTTGACGTCACTACGAGAAGATTCTGGTTGTAGCCATGATGGATTCCCAATATGAAAATTTTGTTCGTCCTCCTACATTAACGAATACGAATTACTCAAATTAGAATGTTGAGGAATTTGATTTTGATGAAGAGTCAATAACTCTATTAACAACCAAGTTTAAAAATATTTTGAAAGCCAAAGAAAAAAATAGATCTCCATCTTCAAACTCTAAAATTGCTTTCAAACATGAGTATTTTAAGTTTGTTCCCAAAGAAGACTCCTTCCAAACCTCTGAAAAATCTTTTACCAACCCTTTTGCTAAACACTCTACATCAAATGATAAAAATATTGATTCTATTCGATGTAGGGCTTGTCAAGGGTTTGGTCATTTTGTCAATCAATGTGTTAATACTTTGCGTAAATAAGGTTTTCTAGTTTTTGGTAATCTTGAGACAAGTGCACAAGTTTCAGATTCTGCAGTGTTGGATATTCAGACACTGTTCCAGCTCCAGAAGTTACAGAATCTGCAAGTTCTGAAAATTCAGTGAATGAGACTCAGGATGTAGTTCCGAATGTAGTTCAGGATGCAGTTGTATCAGAAGCTACATTGGTCAGAAACCTGCCAGATACAGAAACAAATCCTGAACAACCTGAAACTCAGCCCAGTCTGACTAATCGCAGCCAAGACATTCCCAGCCGTATTCAGAAAGTACATCCCTCCTCATAAATCATAGGTAATGTACATGATGGAATGTCAACAAGGAGGAAAGGTAAGGTTAACTATAGGAAATTAGCTTGCTTATCCTCTCTTGAATGTGAAGATTTTCATGCATCATACTATGTGTCTACTATTGAACCAAAGAATGTGAATAAAGCCTTAAAAGATGACTGTTGGATCAATGCTATGCGACAAGAGCTTGATCAATTTTCAGAAAATAATGTGGGTTCTTGGTTTAGTAAAAATCAGAACTATGTTAAGACAACTTTTCTGAACCAAATGATTAAAGATTATGGACTACAAAGTGATGTGTTAACCTTGTATTGTGACAACACCAGTGCAATCAGTATAACAAAAAATCCAGTTCAACACTCTAGAACAAAACACATTGATATAAGACATCACTTTATTAAAGATATGGTTGAACAAAAGATTATTTGCATGGAACATGTTGGGATAAAAAATCGATTGGCTAATATATTTACTAAGAGTTATTTTTTAAGAGATTTTCCAATCTAAGGAAACCTCTTGGTATGTGTGCCATATGATTTTACACTCAGTTAATTATAAGAAAAGAAAAAAAAATAGACATAATTGCATTTTGTATTTATCATTGACTCACATGTTTGTGTCTTTTGTTGTTGCATGGGAATTGCGTTCAAAAACAATTGTGATTTTTTTATTATGATTCTCTCTCTCTCCCAGTTCTTGAGAAATTATTGAAGTCCACAAAGGAAAAAGCTACCTTAAAGTACAAGGGTTGTAGTATTTTATCTTGGTGCTATGGAACTTAGGTTCTCATATGTTGATCTTGAGAAAATTGGATACCCTTGAAAGAAAAAGTGTGAAAGCTACCTAACGGAAAAGAGCTACCTATGAACAAGGTTTGTGACAATTTTCTTTTGGGACTATGAATCCTTGGATTTCATGGGTGGATCAAAAGCAAAATGACTTCCCTTGGTAAATAGTGTGAAAGGTTCCAAGTGGCATATTTTTATAGCTTGAAATAAAGTAGAGCTATATTCCTAGGGAAATAAAGTACCTATCGATTTTTGTTATGAAAAATTTATGATATTGGGAGAGAAATCTGGTTGAGAAAACAAAAGATGAAAAAATTGCACAAAATTTTATTATTGATGAATGCACATCCCAATGCAGCTGCATCAGGAACTACATCGCTTTGATCTGGTCTTTATCACTTATGTGTGATTGCATTTTTTTTGCCTAGATTTTAGTAATCATGTTTTAGGCATTAAATTTTAGAACATGCATTGTTGGTAAGGATATTAGTTTGGTGAAATTTTATCCTAAAAAAACTGTGCAAATCAATTTCCAAAAATTTCCATGTTGAGAAATATTTAGTGGATGTCTAATTTTTGGATGAAACTAAGAGGTATTGAATCTCGATATGAGGTGCTCAGTTATTGCTAGGAGTATGATCTAGTCATGGTGAACACTTAATTGTGTTTTTTCAAAATCTTGGATTTTTTAGAATTCCTAATAGATTGTTTCTCCCTCTTCCTTTTCCGGTTAAATAGGGGGAGAGAGAGATCAAGTGTTTCTGGTGATGGTGATGAATCTCATAAACTGTTTCATGTTTGTTTTGTAGGCATGTGATTGCATCATTGATATATTCTGATTTGTGCTTAGTAAATGATTTATGATTTTATACCTTGCACAAATTCAGGGGGAGATGAGATTTTCTAACCAATGCATGCTAGAAGGTTTGATTGGTGTTGAATAAACACTTGTCATTTGATTTGACCAAAAAGGCTCAACAAAAGGAGATATTGTAAGGGTAAAATAGACATGACCTATTTTGATTTTGTTTCTCCATTTTTGGTCCTTAAGTTTAGGCATTTTTGGAAACAAAATATTCCTAAGATTTTTGGTTTTCTTGGTCCTAAAGTTTATGTGTATTTTTTGAAACAAAATATTCATTATATTTTGGTTTTCTTGGTCCTAAAGTTTGGGCGTAATTATGAAAACAAAATCTTTACAAAAATCCTTCCTAAACCGTGTCTCAAGAGTCCATGTTCAATTGGTAATAGAATCTAGTAATTATGGGGGTTTATTTAATTACTAATTCTAATCTTTTTCCATATTGGAGTTTGTTTCTTTCTTTATGTGTAGGTTTCCCTTGTGGTATAAATAAGGGTCTTGGGCAGAGGAAGAAGACGTGTAGATAGAGAGAATTAAGAACATAGCAGAGTAGCAAAATCAGATCAAAAAACAGATAATTCAGAATTCCAGCTTTGCAGAATTTGAATTTAGCTCCGAATGTTATAACATTCGGAACTACTATAGAATGCTGGAGTTGTTTGTCTTCCTAGCTGTTCTAGGAAGCTGATTTTTTCTTCTCACGTTTTCTTTACTTGTTTTTTGTGGGTTTTTGCTCTCCAAGAATTGTTGTCTTACGAGAGTATTTGTTTTGGTGATTTCACATTCTTTTTGTAAAACAAATCTGTTGATTCTCATTATATCTAGATTTATATCTGCTCATACATTACATTAGTTTTATACATTAGTGGCTAATTGGGTCGCGTATCAATTAGCGTGGCAACTGTGTATAGAACTTTGTCAAAGAATAGTTTGTTTTATAGGCTTCACAGGTTCATCGGAAGACCTCAGTTGTGCTTCACCGGAAGACCTGCAAACAACAACCAGCGGTAGACCTTGTCTGCACATGGTCAAGCATGACGTGTCCAGTCAAACAAGTCTTAGTGGATTAATTAAATTTATTCTTATCAGTTTGAATTTAAATTAAGACATTCCATGGCTTCTCAGACATGCCTAAAACAGCTTTCCGAAAAGCAGGAAGACTTTCGCGATGCGAACAAAGCAGTGAGCACGTCACCTACGATGTACCAACTCTTGCAGATCTAACATCCGGATTGCCCTACTACCAGTCTCTGCAAACATCTCAGCACCCATTCCCTGCTCTATATCAGTGAAGACGAAATCATCAAGACAGCCCCATGCATTTAATGCATTCAACCTAATAGAGCTGTTACACTTCGTCTTCCCCAACGGATCTCCAGAATGCTTCAGCTATAAATACCTCCATTAAAGACTGAAGATACACACTTGACAAAATGCTCTGAAAATCTTCATCAACTAAAAGTATTTATACTCAGTGCATTCAAGAGATCTTAAACTGATCAAGAAGTCCTCGGCAACAATAAGAAGACCTGCATCAACACTTATCTTTTAACTTCTTGTTGTTTTCCTTCATAACTATTCTTCTGCAATAATTAAATATCTTGTTTACCCATATATTTAATTCCTAAACCCCCAAACACAAGTCAATATTTTTGTACATGATCCATTGGGTATATTCCTTGTAATAGAACTAGTGGAAAACATAGTGCACTTTTAAATCCAAGGTTGACTGCCTTGGTGGTGGACGTAGCACTCTTTATAGTGTGAACCATCCCAAATACTTGTGTTCTTCCTTTACTGCTTGTTTACTCTTGAACTGTTTATCATTTCCTTTACCTATATCCTCAACTGCAGACTTGAGTAGTCACTCAAGTCTACCGGTAGTCCTTAATTGGCAAACTTGAACCTGTTTCCTTGCAAAACTTCCGCTACTTCAATCTTCCAAATAGATTGCAAATGCTTGTCAAAGGAACTTACTTAAAAAGTTTTTAAGTGTCTAATTATAAGCTATTCACCCCCCCTCCTTCTAGCTTATTATTGTGCCTTTTGGGACTAACAAAATCATATTATTTAGTTAAATATTTTTTGCCATGAGGCTAGATCTACAAGCATAGGCTTGTAGATTGTTTGGTCAGTTTCAAACCGAACAATTATTTTAAAACGGACAAAAAATGAAAAGAGGACGATAATTTAGGAACGAAGGGAGTATGTATTATGAAAAATTGTTTGAAAAAGATTGGTGTATATTGTGACCTTACGTTAACTATTTATTGTGACCTTACGTTATCTGTTATTAAATGCTATTTGTTGCTAAACGCGTTCTTTTTGTCTTTGTATTTGTATTTCAAATTAAAGAATTTGATACTTTCGTTATCACCGTAGACTATGAATTAACATTTTTCCAGATTTATCCAAGTGTGTTTTGAATCATGAATACATGAACAATCAACCCCATAATCTATTATGGAAAGAAGACTAAGACCAACAGAAATAGAACGTTCTTGAAAATTATGACATTGTTCGTTGGTGGAATTTTCTTTATTAAATGCAGCTGCATCAACAACTACATCGCTTTGATCTGGTTTTTATCACTTATGTGTGATTGCATTTTTTATTTTTTTGCCTAGATTTTAGTAATCATGTTTTAGGCGTTAAATTTTAGGACATGCATTGTTGATAAGGATATCAGCTTGGTGAAATTTTGTCCTAAAAAAATTGTGCAAATCAATTTCCAAAAATTTCCACGTTGAGAAATATTTAGTGGATGTCTAATTTTTGGATGAAACTAAGAGGTATTGAATCTCGATATGAGGTGCTCAGTTATTGCTAGGAGTGTGATCTAGTCATGGTGAACACTTAATTGTGTTTTTCAAAATCTTTGATTTTTTAGAATTCCTAATAGATTGTTTCTCCCTCTTTCTTTTCCGGTCAAATAGGGGGAGAGAGAGATCAAGTGTTTCTGGTGATGGTGATGAATCTCATAAACTGTTTCTTGTTTGTTTTGTATGCATGTGATTGCATCATTGGTATATTCTGATTTGTGATTAGTAAATGATTTATGATTTTATACCTTGCACAAATTCAGGGGGAGATGAGATTTTCTAACCAATGCAGGTTAGACGGTTTGATTGGTGTTGAATAAACACTTGCCATTTGATTTGACCAAAAAGGCTCAACAAAAGGGGAGATTGTAAGGCTAAAATAGACATGACCTATTTTGGTGTTGTTTCTCCTTTCTTGGTCCTTAAGTTTAGGCATTTTTTGAAACAAAATATTCCTAAGATTTTTGGTTTTCTTGGTCCTAAAGTTTATGTGTATTTTTTGAAACAAAATATTCATTATACTTTGGTTTTCTTGGTCCTAAAGTTTGGGCGTAATTATGAAAACAAAATCTTTACAAAAATCCTTCCTAAACCGTGTCTCAAGAGTCCATGTTCAATTGATAATAGAATCTAGTAATTATGGTGGTTTATTTAATTACTAATTCTAATCTTTTTTCCATATTGGAGTTTGTTTTCTTCTTTATGTGTAGGTTTCCCTTGTGGTATAAATAAGGGTCTTGGGCAGAGGAAGAAGATGTACAGATAGAGAGAATTAAGAACATAGCAGAGTAGCAAAATCAGATAAAAAAAACAGATAATTCAGAATTCCAGCTTTGCAGAATTTGAATGTAGCTCTGAATGTTATAACATTCGGAACTACTTTAGAATGCTGGAGTTGTTTGTCTTCCTAGCTGTTCTAGGAAGTTGATTTTTTCTTCTCACGTTTTCTTTACCTGTTTTTTTGTGGGTTTTTTCTCTCCAAGACTTGTTGTCTTACGAGAGTATTTGTTTTGGTGATTTCACATTCTTTTTGTAAAACAAATCTGTTGATTCTCATTATATCTAGATTTATATATGCTCATATATTACATTAGTTTTATACACTTGTGGCTAATTTGACTACGTATCAATTAGCGTGGCAACTGTGTATAGAACTTTGCCAAAGAATAGTTTGTTTTATAGGCTTCACAGGTTCAGCGGAAGACCTCAGTTGTGCTTCACCGGAAGACCTGCAAATAGCAACCAGCGGCAAACCTTGTCTGCACATGGTCAAGCATGACGTGTCCATTCAAACAAGTCTTAGTGGATTAATTAAATTTATTCTTATCAGTTTGAATTTAAATTTAGACATTCCCTGGCTTCTCATACACGCCTAAAACAGCTTTCCGAAAAAGATGGAAGACTTTCGCAGTCTGAACAGTGACAGAGCAGGTGAAGAGACTGTCACCTACAGTCTGTACCAACTCTTGCAGATCTAACATCTGGATTGCCCTACTACCAGTCTCTGCAAACATCTCCGCACCCATTCCTTGCTCTATATCAGTGAAGACGAAATCATCAAGACAGCCCCATGCATTTAATGCATTCAAACTAATAGAGCTGCTACACTTCGTCTTCCCCAACGGATCTCCAGAATGCTCCAGCTATAAATACCTCCATTAAAGACTGAAGATACACACTTGACGAAATGTTCTAAAAATCTTCATCAACTAAAAGTCTTTATACTCAGTGCATTCAAGAGATCTTAAACTGATAAAGAAGTCCTCGACAACAATAAGAAGACCTGCATCAACACTTATCTTTTAACTTCTTGTTGTTTTCCTTCATAACTATTCTTCTGCAATAATTAAATATCTTGTTTACCCAGATATTTAATTCCTAAACCCCCAAACACAAGTCAATATTTTTGTACACGATCTATTGGGTATATTCCTTGTAATAGAACTAGTGGAAAACATAGTGCACTTTTAAATCCAAGGTTGACTGCCTTGGTGGTGGACGTAGCACTCTTTATAGTGTGAACCATCCCAAATACTTGTGTTCTTCGTTTACTGCTTGTTTACTCTTGAACTGTTTATCATTTCCTTTACCTATATCCTCAACTGCAGACTTGAGTAGTCACTCAAGTCTACCGGTAGTCCTTAATCGGCAGACTTGAGCATGTTTCCTTGCAAAACTTCCGCTACTTCAATCTTCCAAATAGATTGCAAGTGCTTGTCAAAGGAACTTACTTAAAAAGTTTTTAAGTGTCTAATTATAAGCTATTCAACCCCCCCCCCTCTTCTAGCTTATTATTGTGCCTTTTGGGACTAACAAAATCATATTATTTAGTTAAATATTTTTTGCCATGAGGCTAGATCTACAAGCATATGCTTGTAGATTGTTTGGTCAGTTTCAAACTGAACAATTATTTTAAAACGGACAAAAAATGAAAAGAGGACGCTAATTTAGGAACGAAAGGAGTATGTATTATGAAAAATTGTTTGAAAAAGATTGGTGTATATTGTGACCTTACGTTAACTATTTATTGTGACCTTACGTTAAGTATTTATTGTGACCTCATGTTATCTGTTATTAAATGCTATTTGTTGCTAAACGCGTTCTTTTTGTCTTTGTATTTGTATTTCAAATTAAATAATTTGATACTTTCGTTATCACCGTAGACTATGAATTAACATTTTTCAAGATTTATCCAAGTGTGTTTTGAATCATGAATACATGAACAATCAACCCCATAATCTATTATGGAAAGAAGACTAAGACCAACAGAAATAGAACGTTCTTGAAAATTATGACATTGTTCGTTGGTGGAATTTTCTTTAATAAACGGCAGTTTGGGCCCTTTGGTGGCTTTGTCATTATACACTATATATATATATATATATATATATATATATATATATATATATATATATATATATATATATATATATAACTTAGGTAGCTAGTTATCTTCGAGAAGAAGATGGAGACTAACTAAACATTGAAATTTGAAAGCAATGGAGGGTCTACTCAATGGTGGCAAGTTGGCAACCCACATATCTGACTCTCACGAAAGCTTTTTTAGAGAGAGTAACGTTGAGTTGGCCGAAGATGAGAGATGCGGTTTACTTGTTTTTTTTTTGGTCCATCACCCAAAACGCGTTGAAAATGAAATAAATTCATTCCGGTTTTGATATATAGTTGTTGTGCACAACGGAAACAAATAAAAAATAATCACAAAGCAATAGTAAAATCAATTGAAAGAGAAGTGAGAGGTTGATATCAAAGGACTTTTGAGTGATCAATCTTTACATGTTCTAGGGTTACAATTACATATAAAAATACAATATCAAACCTTAAGCCGACTTAATAAAACAAACAAGAAAAAATCAGTTGTCGCATCGACGCGGTTGCGTTAGCCCATTCATGCACAAAAATGCGACCTCCTTGTCCCGACACGGTCGTTTCGCTCCAATCCACGCGACCTCTTCAACTCCAGAACCTCCTCCAAATTGAGACTTGATTGCTTCTCCAAGCCATGCAATCGCATCACTGTGCCAGACGCGATCTGTATGGGTAAAATAGGCATGGCCTATTTTGGTTTTGTTTTTCCTTTCTTGGTCCTTAAGTTTAGGCATTTTTTGAAACAAAATATTCTTAAGATTTTTGGTTTTCTTGGTTCTAAAGTTTATGTGTATTTTTGGAAACAAAATATTCATTATATTTTGGTTTTCTTGGTCCTAAAGTTTGGGCGTAATTATGGAAATAAAATCTTTGCAAAAATCCTTCATAAACCGTGTCTCAAGAGTCCATGTTCAATTGATAATAGAATCTAGTAATTATAGTGGTTTATTTAATTATTAATTCTAATTCTTTTCCATATTGATGTTTGTTTCCTTCTTTATGTCTAGGTTTCCTTTGTGGTATAAATAAGGGTCTTGGGCAGAGGAAGAAGACGTGCAGATATAGAGAATTCAGAACATAGCAGAGCAGCAAAATCAGATCGAGAAACAGATAATTCAGGATTCCAGCTTTGCAGAATTTGAATGTAACTCCGAATGTTATAACATTCGGAACTACGTTGGAGTGTTGGAGTTGTTTGTCTTCCTAGCTGTTCTAGGAAGCTGATTTTTTCTTCCCACGTTTTCTTTACATGTTTTTCTGTGGGTTTTTGCTCTCCAAGACTTGTTGTCTTGTGAGAGTATTTGTTTTGGTGATTTCACATTCTTTTTGTAAAACAAATCATATTATTTAGTGAAATTTTTTTTATCATGAGACTAGATTTACAAGTATAGGCTTATAGATTGTTTAGTAATAGTTTGTGCTCAATTCGTGCTTTGTTTTTTAAGTCTTTCGTTGTTCTGATTTTTCTGACCAATGTATCTTCCATTGTAGCTACAGTAACGAGCTACATTGGAAACTGCATTGGCAGTTTGGAGAATCCTAGCTACTATTCTTCTTACAATTGGTATCAGAGCCTCCTCTTGACGTCACTACGAGAAGATTCTGATTGTAGCCATGATGGATTCCCAATATGAAAATTTTGTTCGTCCTCCTACATTAACGAATACGAATTACTCAAATTAGAATGTTGAGGAATTTGATTTTGATGAAGAGTCAAAAACTCTATTAACAACCAAATTTAAAAATATTTTGAAAGCCAAAGAAAAAAATAGATCTCCATCTTCAAACTCTAAAATTGCTTTCAAACATGAGTATTTTAAGTTTGTTCCCAAAGAAGACTCCTTCCAAACCTCTGAAAAATCTTTTACCAACCCTTTTGCTAAACATTCTACATAAAGTGATAAAAATATTGATTCTATTCTATGTAGGGCTTGTCAAGGGTTTGGTCATTTTGTCAATCAATGTGTTAATACTTTGCGTAAATAAGGTTTGCTAGTTTTTGGTGATCTTGAGACAAGTGCACAAGTTTCAGATTCTGCAGTGTTGGATATTCGACAACTCCGAAGTTCTGAGAATCGCAAGTTCTGAAAATTCAGTGAATGAGACTCAGGATGCAGTTCAGGATGTAGTTCCGAATGTAGTTCAGGATGCAGCTGCATCAGAAGCTACATTGGTCGAAACCCCGGATACGTAAACAAATCACGAACAAAAACTCAGACCGATCGCAGCCAAGACATTCCCAGCCGTATTCAGAAAGTACATCCCTCCTCACAAATCATAGGTAACGTACATGATGGAATGTCAACGAGGAGGAAAGGTAAGGTTAACTATAGGAAATTAGCTTGCTTATCCTCTCTTGAATGTGAAGATTTTCATGCATCATGCTATGTGTCTACTATTGAACCAAAGAATGTGAATAAAGCCTTAAAAGATGAATGTTGGATCAATGCTATGCGACAAGAGCTCAATCAATTTTCAGAAAATAATGTGGGTTCTTGGTTTAGTAAAAATCAGAACTATGTTAAGACAACTTTTCTGAACCAAATGATTAAAGATTATGGACTACACAGTGATGTGTTAACCTTGTATTGTGACAACACCAGTGCAATTAGTATAACAAAAAATCCAGTTCAACACTCTAGAACAAAACACATTGATATAAGACACCACTTTATTAAAGATATGGTTGAACAAGAGATTATTTGCACGGAACATGTTGGGACAAAAAATCGATTGACTGATATATATACTAAGAGTCTTATTTTTAAGAGATTTTCCAATCTAAGGAAACCTCTTGGTATGTGTGCCATATGATTTTACACTCAGTTAATTATAAGAAAAGAAAAAAATATATATACATAATTGCATTTTGTATTTATCATTGACTCACATGTTTGTGCCTTTTGTTGTTGCATGAGAATTGCGTTCAAAATCAATTGTGATTTTTTTATTATGATTCTCTCTCTCTCTCCCAGTTCATGAGAAATTTTTGAAGTCCAGAAAGGAAAAAGCTACCTTAAAGTACAAGGGTTGTAGTATTTTATCTTGGTGCTATGGAACTTAGGTTCTCATATGTTGATCTTGAGAAAATTGGATACCCTTGAAAGAAAAAGTGTGAAAGCTACCTAACGGAAAAGAGCTACCTATGAACAAGGTTTGTGACAATTTTCTTTTGGGACTATGAATCCTTGGATTTCATGGGTGGATCAAAAGCAAAATGACTTCCCTTGATAAATAGTGTGAAAGGTTCCAAGTGGCATATTTTTATAGCTTGAAATAAAGTAGAGCTATATTCCTAGGGAAATAAAGTACCTATCGATTTTTGTTATGAAAAATATATGATATTGGGAGAGAAATCTGGTTGAGAAAACAAAAGATGAAAAAGTTGCACAAAATTTTATTATTGATGAATGCACATCCCAATGCAACTGCATCAGGAACTACATCGCTTTGATCTGGTCTTTATCACTAATGTGTGATTGCATTTTTTATTTTTTTTGCCTAGATTTTAGTAATCATGTTTTAGGCATTAAATTTTAGGACATGCATTGTTGATAAGGATATCAGCTTGGTGAAATTTTGTCCTAAAAAAACTGTGCAAATCAATTTCCAAAAATTTTCATGTTGAGAAATATTTAGTGGATGTCTAATTTTTGGATGAAACTAAGAGGTATTGAATCTCGATATGAGGTGCTCAGTTATTGCTAGGAGTGTGATCTAGTCATGGTGAACACTTAATTGTGTTTTTCAAAATCTTGGATTTTTTAGAATTCCTAATAGATTGTTTCTCCCTCTTCCTTTTCCGGTCAAATAGGGGGAGAGAGAGATATCAAGTGTTTCTGGTGATGGTGATGAATCTCATAAACTGTTTCATGTTTGTTTTGTATGCATGTGATTGCATCATTGGTATATTCTGATTTGTGCTTAGTAAATGATTTATGATTTTATACCTTGCACAAATTCAGGGGGAGATGAGATTTTCTAACCAATGCAGGTTAGACGGTTTGATTAGTGTTGAATAAACATTTGCCATTTGATTTGACCAAAAAGGCTCAACAAAAGGGGAGATTGTAAGGGTAAAATAGACATGACCTATTTTGGTTTTGTTTCTCCTTTCTTGGTCCTTAAGTTTAGGCATTTTTTGAAACAAAATATTCCTAAGATTTTTGGTTTTCTTGGTCCTAAAGTTTATGTGTATTTTTTGAAACAAAATATTCATTATATTTTGGTTTTCTTGGTCCTAAAGTTTGGGCGTAATTATGAAAACAAAATCTTTACAAAAATCCTTCCTAAACCGTGTCACAAGAGTCCATGTTCAATTGATAATAGAATCTAGTAATTATGGTGGTTTATTTAATTACTAATTCTAATCTTTTTTCCATATTGGAGTTTGTTTCCTACTTTATGTGTAGGTTTCCCTTGTGGTATAAATAAGGGTCTTGGGCAGAGGAAGAAGACGTGCAGATAGAGAGAATTCAGAACATAGCAGAGTAGCAAAATCAGATAAAAAAACAGATAATTCAGAATTGCAGCTTTGCAGAATTTGAATGTAGCTCCGAATGTTATAACATTCGGAACTACTTTAGAATGTTGGAGTTGTTTGTCTTCCTAGCTGTTCTAGGAAGTTGATTTTTTCTTCTCACGTTTTCTTTACCTGTTTTTTTGTGGGTTTTTTTCTCTCCAAGACTTGTTTTCTTACGAGAGTATTTGTTTTGATGATTTCACATTCTTTTTGTAAAACAAATCTGTTGATTCTCATTATATCTAGATTTATATATGCTCATACATTACATTAGTTTTATGCATTAGTGGCTAATTGGGCTGTGTATCAATTAGCGTGACAACTGTGTATAGAACTTTGCCAAAGAATAGTTTGTTTTATGGGCTTCACAGGTTCAGCGGAAGACCTCAGTTGTGCTTCACCGGAAGACCTGCAAACAGCAACCAGCGGCAGACCTTGTCTGCACATGGTCAAGCATGATGTGTCCAGTCAAACAAGTCTTAGTGGATTAATTAAATTTATTCTTATCAGTTTGAATTTAAATTAAGACATTCCATGGCTTCTCAGACACGCCTAAAACAGCTTTCCGAAAAGGAGGAAGACTTTCGCAGTCTGAACATTGACGGAGCAGGTGAACAGACTGTCACCTACAGTGTGTACCAACTCTTGCAGATCTGACATCCGGATTGCCCTACTATCAGTCTCTGTAAACATCTCTGCACTCATTCCCTGCTCTATATCAGTGAAGAAGAAATCATCAAGACAGCCCCATGCATTTAATGCATTCAACCTAATAGAGCTGTTACACTTCGTCTTCCCCAACGGATCTCCAGAATGCTTCAGCTATAAATACCTCCATTAAAGACTGATGATACACACTTGACGAAATGCTCTAAAAATCTTCATCAACTAAAAGTCTTTATACTCTGTGCATTCAAGAGATCTTAAACTGATCAAGAAGTCCTCGACAACAACAAGAAGACCTGCATCAACACTTATCTTTTAACTTCTTGTTGTTTTCCTTCATAACTATTCTTCTACACGAATTAAATATCTTGTTTACCCAGATATTTAATTCCTAAACCCCCAAACACAAGTCAATATTTTTGTACACGATCCATTGGGTATATTCCTTGTAATAGAACTAGTGGAAAACATAGTGCACTTTTAAATCCAAGGTTATGGCTTGCCTTGGTGGTGGGACGTAGCACTCTTTATAGTGTGAACCATCCCAAATACTTGTGTTCTTCCTTTACTGCTTGTTTACTCTTGAACTGTTTATCATTTCCTTTACCTATATCCTCAACTGCAGACTTGAGTAGTCAGTCAAGTCTACCGGTAGTCCTTAATCGGCAGACTTGAACCTTTTTCCTTGCAAGACTTCCGCTACTTCAATCTTCCAAATAGATTGCAAGTGTTTGTCAAAGGAACTTACTTAAAAAGTTTTTAAGTGTCAAATTAGCTATTCAACCCCCCCCCCTTTCTAGCTTATTATTGTGCCGTTTGGGACTAACAATTGGTATCAGAGCTTAACTCTTTGAAAACTAGTTTTTCCGAGATTAAACTCTTGAGAGACTCGATCCAATGGCACAAACACACTACATGTTGCCTACATCAAATGCGAACCATGTCCCAATATTGGACGAATGCTATTTCGATGTTTGGAAGGATAAGGTAATGCGTTTTATAAACTCCATTGACAACAGGTTATGGAAGTGCGTAATAGCAGGATAACATGTACCAATGAAGGCCAACCTTCTAGCCTCCATCGCTGGGAATCCTGCCGAAGTACCCAAAGAAGAATCAGAATGGACAGAGGACGACAGAAAACTAGTAGAGCTAGATAGCAAAGCAATCAACATCATAACTAGCACTCTAGACACAAGCACGTACCAACAAGTGATCCGATTTACCACTGCAAAAGAGATGTGGGAAGCTCTTGTGGAATACTTGGAAGGAGACAAAGACACAAGAGATAACAGAAAATATACATTCATCCAACAGTTTGACTCGTTCAAGAAAGATCCCAAGGAAACTCTGAGACAAGCTTACGATCGCTTTAGTGAGGTAATTAATAGTTGCTTTTCTCTTGGTAAAACCTATGACAAAAAGGAAATGAACATGAGATTTCTAGGCTCTCTAGGTAGCTTGTGGCATGTTAAGACCACTGCCATGAAAGAATCCAAAAACTTAAACGAAATGACTCTCCGTAGTTTTTACGCAAGTTTGAAGGTTTATGAGCTCGAAGTAAATCAAGCTCTAGAGCAGGACAAACAGTTCAGAACTGTGTTCTTGCCAGCCATGGTTCAAGAAGAAACCACTGTTATAAACAAACCTTTCACTTCCTCCAGTGAAAATGATTTTCTTTCAAACGAACAATTTACTATGTTTGTAAAACGTTTTCAAAAGTTTACAAAATATGGAAGGAAGGACACACACCAGCAGTCCTTTAGAAAGACTGGTGAAAGCTCATCTAAAGAAGAGATTGTGTGTTACAATTGTAGAAAATCTGGTCACTTCGCCTCCAAATGTCCAAAGCCAAAATTTGAAGCATACCGAAGGCCTACTTATAAAAAATTTCAAAAGCAAAGGGTATCTTTGGTGAAGACATAGAAGATAAACAAGTTGCTACATGGTTTGAGGCGATCGATTCGATTCGAGAAGAGGGCGATTGTGAGCAAGCTAACATATGCTTAATAGCTCATGATTCGAGGTCCCACCTATGACTCGAACATGAAGTCAAGTCTCACCTAGTCCCTTGGACAAAAGTGAGATCAAGCTGAGAACTTCAAGGGAAGAACTTCTTAAAGATAATCAAGATATGCTTGAAGAGTTCAATTCCTTTAGAGTAGCCATATGTAAAACTCGCCAAGAAGCGTGAGAAGCTTCTTGTCGCCGAGAAATCTCGATGGCATTGAGATTCAAACTCTCAATAGTTGTCAACAAGAGAGTATCAAGCTTAAAGGAGAAAACAAATTCCTTTGTGACAAAATCGAATGTCTCATCGAAAGCACATCAAAGGACTTGACCGAGAAAATTGCCTTGCAAAAGACAATTGACTCTTGGAAGCACTCCAAGGATACCTTTGAAGAAATCCTTTCAAGCCAAAAAGTCATGTAAAGATAAATCGGCATAGGATATTCGATGAGCCCGATGACATACTCATCGTCATAGAGAAAGGTGAATCCTCCAAGATCGCTTATGATATCTCCTCTCTAAACAGACGTTCGGAAACAAGGGGAAACAAGGTCTTGGTTATACAAGTGTACCTTATGTTTACCCAAGGCTCGAAAAGGAAAGCCAAGATTGCGCTTCTAATGAGAAACTTGAGAAAGTAACGGTAGAGAAACTAAAGTCTACGAGCAACAACTACTGCCAAGGCTAAGTCTGTTGGCGCGTAGACCTACAAAATCTCTAGGTGGCTGTCAAGTTTGTCATGAATGCAGAGCCCTGTACTTGTTGAAAGTAAACTTAAAGGTATTCTAGGATCCTCCTAAAGAATTATCAACAGACCCGCCATTGTGAGGCTAAGTCTGCATAACATACCTAGGAAGATCCAAAAGAAACTAAGTAAGTCAGCGAGTCAACAAGCCACGAACCATGATGGCTATTTGTTAAGATCAAGAATAATCACAATCACTCTTCGACTAAGGCCACCTACAGTTCTCTATGGAACTTCCATTTATGTCATTCTTGCAATTGCCCAGGCCATCGGCCCTGAATGTCTACTAAGGTTCACTCCAAAATCAGAGAGACCTAGTTCTCTCAAGGTTAGCAGTATGGGTTCCAAAAGTTGCTAATCCTTAGGACCCAAAAGAAAATAAAGGGACCTTGTTTCTTTAAATCTTATTTTCGGTATGCTTCATGGCTATAGATTCGGAAGATAGGACATCACGGTACCTCGATGTTGGCTGCTCAAGACACATGACGGTGAGAAAAAGTCTACTCTCGAGATATAGTTGAAGCCAAAGGTCCCACGTTATTTTAAGAGACAATGCAAGAGGGAAAACAATTGGGTATGGCTCAATCACTAGAGGAAGTCTCTCCATCAACAAAGTTTCTCTAGAGCGGCTTAAAGCATAATCTACCGAGCATATCCCAGTGCGACAAAGGACTAATCTGCCAATTCAACTCCAACCAATGTCTTATCAAAGATCGTGAATCTGTTCTCTTACCGACCGAGCAATAGACAAGAAAGCGTCTATGTCGTGGACTTAAATCTTGGGAGATTCTCGACCTTTGCCTAGCTGCTAACAACGTTCGTGACAACAAATTGGCTATGGCACAAGCGTCTCGATCACCTCAACTTCAAGCACCTTTCCAAGCTCTCAAAGATGGGCTTGTCGAAGGTCTACCTACGATGTCCACGACCATGAAGTTGTAAAGCTTGCCAATTAGGAAAACTTTCCAAGTCTTCCTTCAAAAGAAAGTACGTCATGTGAACAAAGCAGACCTCTTCAACTTACATATGGATCTCTTTGGACCAATCGCTACCAAGATCTCAGACAAGTACACACTTGTAGTAGTTGACTCACTACTCAGGTTCACCGGATCGAAACATTGACTTCAAAAAAGATGAGACATACATCTTCTTTTCGGTAAGACTTCAAACCCAAAAGCTTGAAGATATTAGTGACATAAGATCGGACAATGGCACCGAATTCAAGAACAATGGTGTAGAAAGATATTGTGATGACCACGGATCGGCCACAACTTCTCTCGCTGCCGTAACCTCAACAAAATGGTGTAGCCGAACGAAGAACATAACACTCGATTGAAGCAAAGAAGAACTAAGCAAAACTTCCAAAGTATTTAAGCGTAGTCAACTCTGCATGTTTTACCCAAAATAGATCCCCTGTAAACAAGTTTCATAACAAAACTCCATATGAAATATGGAGAGGAAGAGCCCCAAACATAGGATTTTTTAAAATCTTGCTATAAATGTTTTATTCTTTATAATGGAAAATAATATAGAGGAAAATTTGATGCAAAATCTTAAGGAATTTTTCTGGTTATTCCAAACATTCAAAGCATTTCACATCTTCAATAAAAACTTCTTTCAAAATTTTAGAATCATGCATGTTACTTTTGATGAATATGACTTGTTAGAGCCTAGAAAGGCTCCGAATGTTACTAATAATTCTGATAATGATGAGACAGGTACAAATACATCATCTACTTCTACTCCACTTCGAGAACTCGCACAGACCCTTCCGCTCAGTAACCCTTCACCGATGCATTTCAACTCGCCGGTGCACCCGACTCTTCGCTGACCTTAACCTATCTCTTCGTTTTACCCCAAACACCTTTGGTGATCACTCACCCTTCTTGTTCACCGTAAATGAAGGTTTCAAAGATCCTATCTCTTCTCGAACCCGATTTTTGTGAATCACCTTTCAACCTACCTGCACTTAAGGGAAGAACCCACCGTAAGTGATCTTCCTCCAACTATTATTGAAACAAGAGATCATCATATTTCTCAAATCATTGGTGATCTCAACTCGTGAGTTCGCATTTAGGAATAGAGTTCGAAATGAGACTATGTTTGCATTGCATTCAGATCCGAAATCGAGCCAAAGAAGATTGATGAAGCTATCGAAGATCATTAATGGATTGAAGCTATGCAAGAAAAAATGAACCGCTTTGAAAGATGCAAAGTGTGGAGCTTAGTTCAAAGACCGACTGACCATCCAGCTTATCGGCACCAAATGGGTATACAGAACAAGAGAGAGAAGATGGGAACGCCACCGTAAACAAGGCTAGATTGGTTGCTCAAGGCTACCGACAGAAGAAGGAATTGACTTCGATGAAACATTTGCTCATTCCTCGTTGCTAGATTAGAAGCATCGTGACTCTTTCTAGCCTACGCATCGCTCATGGACTTCAAAGTTTATCGATGGATATGAAGAGTGCCTTCTGAATGGTGATCTTCAAGAAACGTATACGTTGAACAACCTCCGTGTTTTGTCATTCAAGACAATAGGATCATGTCTACCGACTCAAGAAAGCACTCTATGTGCCTAAAAACAAGCTCCAGAGCTTGGTATGAAAATCTATCAAAATTTTAATTGAACAAGGATTCGTGAGAGGAAGAATAGACACAACTCGCTCATCCTCAAGCACAAAGGTCATTCTCTTTCGTACAAATATATGTGGACGACATCATCTTTGGATCTACTAACCAAAGCCTCGCTAAGAGATTCGAGAAGCCGATGCAAAGAAAATTCGAAATGAGTATGATGGGAGAACTCACTATTTTCTAGATCTAGCAGATTCAACAGATTCTACCGAATCTTCATCACCAAACCAAATATGCAAAGGAACTCATCAAGAAATTTGGTCTTGATTCAAAAAAGGATTTGAGACTCCAATGTCTACCGCTTGCCATCTTGATAAAGATGAGAAGGGAAAAGCAAGAGAACTTCACTAAGCACCGAGGAATCATAGGTTCACTTCTTTACCTTACCGCCAAAAGACATGATATTATGTTTGTCGCTTGTGTTTGTGCAAGATTTCAGTATCCAAAGGAATCACATTTACTTACTGCCAAACGATCATCGATATGTTTCAACGACTA
>CM028377.1:87137292-87181423 GCA_013146195.2 Codonopsis lanceolata | reverse complement strand
GTTAGGGCATAAAAAATATAATAATAAAAAAAATAAAAAATATAATAAAAGCTCGCTATGTTGTAAACCCGAAAAGGCGGCTGACAAAAAATTAGACCTGAAAAAAAATTTGAAAAGAAAAAAAAAAATAATAATAATAAAAAGAGGGAGAGGAGACATTATTTGAAGCCCTCGGCATACTACCTCCGGTTTCGGCTGACACATCGGACTCGATTGACAAAAGAAAAAACCACGACAAAAGCGGCTCATATTAAAACACTAAAATATAAGTTTTCACGAGGTCTAAGGTGCAACTTAGGAATACTTATTAAGATGTCTATATTATACATTATTTGCATTTGTACATAAATATATATTGCCTATACCCCACTTTGTTTTCGAAACAATCTTTTTCTTGCGACCCAGCCCGGCGGTCCATCAATACTGCGGCGTCCACCGGCAAGGGCCCACGTATACTCCCTGCGGCGCGAGAAGAAGCTCTGAACTTCATCGGCATGAGAGCCACCAGATGTGTCTCCCTCTTCGTCATCGGCATCTCCGTTCTCTTGGGTTCTTGGTACCACTCGGAAGCAGCTTCATCATTTACGAGACCGGCACCCCATACGGGGAGGGGAGGAGGAACATCTACCTCTTGTTCCCGGGGTTGTCATGCTGCTTGCCAAACTTCGGCCACGGAAGCTTCATGCCGGTTCTCAGCGGTACCCCAACGAGGGAGGGCGAGGCATTTCTTGTTCCCATGGGTTATCTTTGTTGACCAACGTCACTCTCTGCGGGATGTATTCTTTGGGACCCGCGGACATCGATCCGAGGGCCATCAGAGTATTAAGGCCGTGAACAGGTCGAAGTGCGCCTCAGAGGCAGGGGAACAACCAATCTGAACTATCAATGTCTCCGCTACTTCCGGCGAGGCGAACATCCCTCCGATGGTTATAGGATGGCCCGACAAATGTCTCAAATCATGTCGGATGGCGAGGCGGCCCCTCGGCGGCAACCATAACCCATGCTAGATACCCGAGATAGAAGCATGTAATCGAGAATATGGGTATGCTACCTCAGGTCTTTCGGCATCTACGAGCCCACATGCTGCGGATAGTGGGACAGACGATCGTTGGTAAGATCCCTTCCCGTATATATAGGGCGGGAGGTATGCGGGATCACTTGCTCCCTTCAAGCTGCCATGAATCCGGTCGGTGATAAAGAAGTCAGATAAAGGCCCAACATAACCACATTTGTACTCGTCGGAATGGCGAAGGAAGCAGGATCTCGATGTGAGCGACCCGGACTATATCCATTGAGCCCGGCGATAAAAGTGATTGGTCGATCAATATCGAATAATTAGTGCAGGGGAAAATGCGCGCATTCCATAAAGAGGGATCATAAGAAGCTCAGAATGGCACGGAGCACGGACCCAAAGAAAATGCTCTTCCACATGTGAATCGAGAATAGGCGCGGTGAGAACAATTCATTCCCAGACAAAAGCGATCGGGCGTAAGAGTCTCTGCCAAAATCACGGAGCGATGTTCGTGGCGATCCGAGGCGTAATGCTAGGTCGATGACCCGTTCATCTACTAATCCGGGTAGACCAACTATCAAATATCTCCCTACTAGGCGGAGAAAAAGCGGTAATCTCGCGTTGATAGTCCACGTCATCTTCAATATATTACGTGAAGGCCCGAGAAAGAACCATCAAATTAAAGAGTCCCCATTGAAAAATCCTGGAGTAGCCGGCGGGTAGAATTGAAGAGCTCCCAGAATAGCCATGTGCGGACGCTTTGTGGGCTGGTGCAATGATCGGCAGTAGGTGCCACTCCAAGCATAGCCTGAGAACTCCTCGAGCGTGGGACACATCTCGTTCATGCCAAAATTAAACAAGTGATCCTCGGGAGACCGAGAACTGGCGCCTCAACATGTCCCAATTAATTATGACATTCGCCGGGGAAAGAAGGCACCTAAACCGAAAAGATGTTCGAACCAATCCCTTTCGTCGGATCGCAAAGAAAGAATCCAGAAATCCAGGGCGTTTTCATAAGCCTCAATCTCCAGAGCCGTAGGAATACGGGCAGCCATTTATAAGAGATGCGAGAAATTTTATTATGGCTGAATGAGGCTATGGCAAGCAAGACAGGGGCTGGTGAATTTAGAAGAAAAGAATGAAGCTGAATTAATGAAGAAGCAGAGCTTCGTTTCCGCGAAATTTATCTGCAAATCAAGAAGGCGGACAATTCGATTGCCAGTGTCCAAATAGTGAAGAAAACAGTGGCTGCATAGGAAAAACATGGTGCCACCAAGAAGTCTCTTGGTGTCGCACCATGGCCTCCAATGGCAGCACCAGAAATGTTCACTGTGTTGTGAAAAGTGCACGGTATCTGGTTCGGTGATCAGAGCATGCTTTGTTCTGCGTCGATTGTGGAAGAAAAACCTATGAAAGAGCGGCTACAACCACGGACTCAACGGCCACAGGCGCCAGAAAGAATAAAGGGATTCGACCATTTTTCCGTTCAGATATCACACAGAAAAGCCGCTCTAATTTAAAGGTGTATTCTTAAAATCCCTATTCTCAAAGTCTGATGCCATTACAATTTAGATGTCTGGTATAGTTTTATTTTCTGCATGAATTTATTTTTGCATGTGTAACATACTGCATCATATACATTATATTGCATTATATCATAATGTTTGTACATATTTATTTTACAAAAATAAAGAATATAAAAAAGAAAAAAAAGAAAGAGATACTAATGTTCGCAGGAATCCAAAGCTATTGTGCTCGGGACGACTTGCTTCTGGGAAAACCACCACCTCGACCACAGGACCCGCGAATCCTCGACCTACTGCCGCGCGGCTTGACCCATCACCATCATCGTCGTCATCATCATCATCGTCGTCATCTCGGCGTGCAGGGCCTTTGCTCACCTACAAGAAAATTCATCGACCAATTTACGATATAACTTGCGTCTTTGAAGAAGCCAGCGGCGGTTTCTTATAAGTAGACACGTTCACCTGAAAAAAATATATATATAAAAAATATTAGTCAAAAAAAATGTGTAAAAAAAATAATAAAAAAATGATGATATAATAAAAAAAACAATAATAATAAAGAAAAAGAGACAATAAAGGTGGATGTGTCTAGAGAGCGAGCAGGCTGCTCTAGGACGCGACGCTCCTCCGGAATCTCGACATCGGGAAGAACTTGCTCTACTAATCCACCGCCCCACTCATCTTTGGAAAGTAGAAAATATCATCGAGCTCAGTGAACATCGGGTTCTCGTCGAGAAGTGAAGTAAACGACCAGGCTTGGCGAGAAGCATCGAGAATGTCGCTGGGCACAACGGAGGAGCGAGGAGGAGGGGATGCGGCTCTAATCTCGGGAAATCCTCGTAGGACATCCGGATAATCATTGCGGGAGCGCAGGTATTTCCCAAATATTGAGACCGGTCGAGGCGATCGCTCGGGTCTATCACCCAAGAAGGAGGTTGAGGAGGCACCACTGGAGCCATTAGAAAAGACTGGTGCTGACGATTCACCCTCTCGCCCATATACAAACAATCCACCATGATGGAGACCATCAATATCCGGCAGCGGCTGAACATCAGAGTAGTATGATAATGTCCCTCCAGGCCCTCCCAGGGAAGAAAGTGCTTGAACTGGACTCGAACCAACAATCCGCTCCGGCACTCTCTCCTAGTATTACAACCACCGTCATCGCTTGGATCGACCCTATTCTTTGTCAACATATTGGGAGATCACGGAGGTGGTAGACCAGCCGAATGAGGCGACCGTAATCTGAAAAATGAAAAGGCCCAGACCTGCACAAAAACAAAAAGAAAAAAAATAATGCAAAAAAAAAAAAAAGAAAGATACATAAAAAAAATGAATATATGATGAAAAAGCAGGAAAAGGCATGTACCTCCCACGCCGAGGCAAACCCATTCAGGGTCGGTGAATCATTTCGGCTGGCCCTATCCATGGAAGCATAAAGTTCAGCCAAACCAGCCTGTCCCCCATCATACGAAGGGATCCGATCAAAATCTGCTAGACAAGCGGGGCGGAGGCTCTCGGGGTGGCAGAGGAGTTGGCAAAGAGCGATGTGCCAAGAAAGAAGAAAAGAAACGCTCGTGCCACTCGAGTAACAGCAGCTTCATCATCAGCTGGTACCAGCCCGGCATTATTAAGAAGCCATTGCCGAACGCTGTTGATATATATCTCGTCCGATTATTTAAAACGAGGCTCGAAGCCCAGGAGATCCACAATCTCCTCCCTACGATGTCGGAGAGTAAAATCAAGAGCCAGGGTTTCCCCTATGCTGGTAGGGATTCCCATAATCGCAGCGAAATCGCTAGGGGCCATAGTCGCCTCCCCCCAGCTAAAATGGAAAGTGTGAGTGGTATCCCACCAGAAGTCCCGAAGCACGTCAAAGATGGGAAGAAAGTTGGTGAAGTGGGTAAAAGAATGCAAGAAGGTGCTAAAACCCGAACCCTCTACCAACGACTGTGCAGCTTCGGGTAACATATCAAAAATCTCAGCCACATCGATATATGATACCCGCACTCTTTCAAATTTCCTACGAACCTGAAAAAAAAAAAAAAACAAGGTAAGTTCTCTACCCTTATTTCCTTCTTTGTACAGTCTTTTAAATAAATAATGAACATATTGCGTGTTTTGTACTTCATAATTTTTAACAAAAATTCTAAAAAAAATAAAAAAATAAAAAAATTCCCGTTCATAACAAAAAGAAAATAAATAATTCTTTAAATTGTTACATACCATTTTCATACATGTACATGAATTTACTTAAAAGATAAACATCATTCTTTTACATAAAAAAAAGAAAAAAAACAATTTTTATATGTAATTTATTTTGCATGTAAATAATTAATTTTGCATCTTAGATATCATGAAATGCATAATAGAACTGCATTCGCCATGTGTATAATAAAATGTGAAAACATTCATGTATCATCTTATAAGTGTTCTACATTGCATCTGTATCAAGTAGAATAATTCATGCATTCAGTATGTACATTTCATTTGTCCAATAAGCTGTCATAGGGATACGATAAAAAGAAGATAAAATACCACCAATCATCGAAATAAATATCTTTGTGGCATTTACTATATCCCTGCAGCAGTTGCATGTTTGAAAAATGAATCTAAGGGCATGAAAAATATCTGTTTTGTCCAGTTTTTATCTGAAACTATGCCCGAAAAGCGTTTCGGAAAAATTAAATTTATACTCCGAATATTCCGTTTCGCGATTCTATTGCATGCAAAAATGTGATTTAATGTAAAACATGCATCATATAGCCCAATTTGCATTCAGAATATAAATCATACATAGTAGGGTCAAATAGTGACCACTAGTTTAAATCATGCATCGCAAAAATAAATCATATAAATTTCATACATTATCACTTAATTACATCATTTAGGCATAAATAGGACATGCATGTGCATCACTAATAAAGCCAAGAGTGCTCCAAAAGTTCCAAACAGTGCAGAAATTTAGCAGATTTGAAAAATAGCCAGGAAAATTTCTAGAAAAAGAGAAATCTTACAGTGGTCAGAGGAAGGTTGGACACGTGGGTGTCCCGATCTCGTAAAATATTGCCCCAGTCATTCGTGGAATACGGATAATTGAGCCTATTCCGAACCAAGCTAGGAGGTTCTCTCCTCCTCCCACCAGATTCCGGGTGCATCGGTGCCTTCCCCTTCCTGGATCGCGAAGAAGATGCCATCTGCTAAGTAAAACACTGAAATTGGCGGAAGAAAATCGAGAAAATGAGCAAAAATGGAGAAAAAAAAAAAAGGAAGGTAGCAGCAACAATGGTGTCGAAGGAAAAGAAATGAAAGAAGAAAAGAAGAGAAAGAAGAAGCAGTGGCCTCTTCCCTTCTTTCCCGTCCATATAAGGGAGAAATAGGGAATTTTCCCTTTTCCCCATCCAAAGTTTGAAGTTGCAGCACTTTGGTCCTCGAGTTTCAAGGTTCTCAAAATGGTCCCTGAGCCTAACGGAAAGTTAACAAAGTTAATCTTGTTAACCAAAATTGGCAACCATTCACCAAAGGGCAAAGGAAATAACATCCCCAGCAGATCAAAAAAAAAAAAAGGGGAAAGAAAAATCAAAGAAAAAAAAAAGAAGAAAATGAACAAGACCAAAATCCCCAGCAGAGGTGAACTACGTTTGGTCTGATTCCTTGAATAAGGATACGTAGGCAGCCTATTCCGGTAGGTCCGACCATCACAACAAATTAAAAAAAAAGAGAATAAATTCCCCAGCAAGAATGACAAAATGTCAGAATCAGTCAAATCCGCGGCAGCCACCTGGGCACAAAAAGGTAAGTCAGGTACAGTATTCCTACCCTGACTTTAGAATAATTTCCTTTTTAGGAAAGTTTGTAAAAAAAAAAGAGGAATATTTCAAAAACACAAAAAAAGAGGAATATTTCAAAAACACAAAAAAAGAGGAATATTTGAAAAAAAAACACAGAGAGAGAGAGAAAAAAAGGAAGGAAAACGAATGTTTTCCACTTCACAATTTTCGAAAATACTTGAAGAATGATCAATTTGCCGTGCTCGGCGACGGATCTTTATCGGTCGAATGCAGTTTTCTGGATAT
Organism: Codonopsis lanceolata; assembly: GCA_013146195.2. Lineage (NCBI taxonomy): Eukaryota > Viridiplantae > Streptophyta > Magnoliopsida > Asterales > Campanulaceae > Codonopsis > Codonopsis lanceolata. The sequence goes on along the minus strand of CM028377.1, from coordinate 87,174,809 downwards.
TTGAAAATTTTCGGGTTATGTTTGGAAATAAGGCAGCGACCAGCCAGACATAACTTAGAAAATTCTTCTTAACACGTTTCAACGACAAGGTATTGACCGGTTGAAATGTGGTGGCAGAAAAACATTCAAATCTTCATACCGTATTTGACAACGGTTTCGGACCGGAAGAATACGGCTTTTTCGAAAACACAAAAATGTTTTTCCGTTGTGTTCTCGATCGGGCTTGACCCGAAGAACATGACATCCTCACTTGGTTGTAGTTTAGGTTTTGGCCTGAACTACGTTTGGTCTGATTTCCTTTAATGGGGAATACGTAGGCAGCCTACATTAGTAGGTCCGACCATCAGAGCACATTAAATTAATATCTGCTTAAAACTGCGATAATTTTTTTTATAATCGACTAAAAATGTCTAGGTTATAGAGTTTGGATAGCATGTTAACTGTGCATTATAACTGCTACCAATTGCATTATCCCGTTCTTAAATGAACGAAATTGGAGAGTCTCTTGTTTATCAACGATGTTCGTCTACTCAGTAAGTCTTAAGGTTACCTGTAGACTCCATCGTTGAGGGGCTCTGTAGACACCCCAATTTCGTACCCCTGGTATGTGACTGACATAAAATATCAAGAACTGTTAAAAACTTAACAAATGTCAAGTTACAGGAGTCAAAAATGCAAAAGGAAAAGGATGCGCAAGATGAAGCAGGGGGTAAAGTGCAAAAATTTGAAAGTGGAAAGCCTGCATGGTGCTGCACCAAGGACCCATGGTGCCACACCAAGCATGCCTTGGCCGCACCATGCACATTACTGTGCGCCTCTCTCACAATGAAATTGTACAACTCCTAAAGCGCAAGGTACAAGCTGCTGATGCACGGAGAAGAAACTCACAAATGCCGGCCGTGTCCTCATCTCCCAGTATAAATAGAGACCCCCGGCCTCTCATTTTCGCTGCTCAGTTTATGCGATAGAAAAATCGCAGCGAAGCTCTGCTTCTGCGATATACTAATAGGATTAGTACGAGAGGTGCGAGATAGGTGAGTGGAAGCCCCTAGAATCTCCAAACCCCGTCCAAACTCTGCCAAAATCAAAATCCATAGGTTATAAGTGATCCCTAGCCTAGTTTTTAGGTATCCACCTCACTTCCCCAGTCCAAAAATCCCAAAGTAAGCCGTTACTTTGCCCGAGTAACGAGCTGAAAAGTCAAAAATTAAGTCTAGGTTTCGCCCAACCAAAAAGGCCAAAACCTACCCAAATAAGCTGTCACTCTGCCCGAATTGATAAGCCCAAACCCTCATAAATAAAGCAGTCATTCTGCCCAACTCAAAACAACAACCACACAAACAACAAAAGACTCCCTCCCCGAAGGACGAGGCGAGACACCGCCGCTCTAAAAGGTAAAACCTTTAAGAGCATCGTTATTTTTATTTATTTATATTTTCTGTCTTTTATTTATTTTTAAAAGTTGTTATTAAAATCCGGCACAATGTAGCCCATATAAGCCGTTGTGCTGCCCGGATTAGAATAGGAAATATTATGTAAAAGAGCCGTTATAATGGCCAAATATTCTTAAATATGTTTGTAATTATTGGAAGGAGGCAATTGCGAGTCCAGTAAATAATGTGGCCACGAATGTATTTGTTTAAATTTCCTGTCATTTTAATACCTTATTTATTTGCTAAATAAATGTGACAATAAGCATACTTCACCAAAAACCATTTTCGAGACGAAAGGCGAGTTGGGTGCCTAGCACCTTCCCAACTCGTAACTTAGCCTCCGAACCCGTTTTCTTTTTCTCTGGTTTATTTTTCTTTTCTTTGGTTTTGATTTATTTGCCTTAAAATAAAGATGGCGACTCTAAAACTTTCAGATTCAGTGGGGCCTCGCAACATTCCCTCTTTGCACTTTCTCGTTCTCCCCTAAAAAAGGGAGATATGGGAATGGAGGGGTGATGCATTCCCATATCCTGGTATCCCCTAAACAAGGGATAACTTGATGCGGGAAACCCAAAGCTCCCATAGTAATCTGAATGAGCCATAAGGCTATTTTCAATAAATCCATAGTGGGGGCGTCGCAATATCCTTTTTTGCACTTTTCCGTTTTCCCCTAAAAAATGGAAAATGGGAATGAAAGGGTAATGCATTCCCATATCCTGGTATCCCCTAAACAAGGGATAACTTGATGCGGGAAACCATCAGTTCCCATATTGGATACAAAATCCACTCAAGGCAACCGAGGCACATTCCAACGTGCTAATATAGACAGCACTCCTCTCGCACTTTTGATTTCGTCTTCCCCTAAACAAGGGAGGGTGGAACGAGAGCAGTGGTGTCCCGCATCCGCACGTACGAGCACCCCTATCCAAGGGCGCGCGAGGCGCGGGAGCACATCCCGGGAACCTCACACCCTGCACTTTCAAAGTTTGTTGCCGAAATTTTTATGTTTCCCACGTGATGTGATCTTAGGGCCAAGGATTGGCACTCTACAAATAGAGGAGCTCAAGTGTCATGTTTGGGAAGCTAGAGAACTTTTTGGTAGCAGCAAAAGGCTTGGAATCCAAACAATTCTAAAGAAATCAGCAAAAGCCTATATAAGACTTGTCTAAAACATTGTAAGGGGAGGGGATCTTGGATCAGTTATGCAAAGTGCATATTTGTTTGAGTGTTCATACACTTGTTTCACACCTGAGTTTGTGAGTTTATCCGGTTTTTTGGACTAGAAACCAAATCTTGAACTTATCAATCTTCGTAAGTCGGGGGATTGTGGCGTTCCGTGTTCGTGGGTCGCAGGCAATCGCGTCGACGGTTCTCATTCGCACCCCAAGGTTCCTAGTCAATTGCGACTAGTGGGTCAAGGGAGACTCTTACCATCCTTTCTCTTATTTTGTTATTTTCGTTTTATCGTTATTCTCGTTACTTTCATTGTTCACTGTTCTAATTCCGCGTTCTTTGTTTATCATTGAGAGTCACGTTAATCTTCGAATCGATCTTTGCTCGAATCCGAACCCGGATTCACATCACCATACCTTGTAGTTTAATCCTTTGTCAGCTCCGTTAGCCATCCATTAGCATCAATTATCTTGGGATACTTGACGGATCTTAACGGACTTTGACGAAATGCTAAATGATACATTTAAAGCCAAACGTGACACATTGAAAACTAAAAAGTAACACATTTTAATATTAAAAGTGGCACTATAAAGGGAAATTTATTATAATTCTCATTAAAATACAAAGTAACACTCTTAATATTAAAAAGTAACACTCTTAATACTAAAAAGTGACGCACTGACACATTTAATACTAAAAAGTGTCACTTAAAAACTAACTGTGACTGTCAAAAGTGACATATTTAATACTAAAACGCAACACTTTCAATGCTAAAGAGTGACACTTTTAAGATCAATAATGACGATTTTTAGTTATAAGACAAACTGACACGTGTAGGGTCAAAAGTAACACATTTAATGGTAAAAAAATGACACTTTTAATGTTATAAAGTAACATTTTAATGCAAAACGTAATGGTTTTTATTTATAAAAAAATGAGATACTTTTCAAAGTGAAAGTAACACATTTAAGACTAAAAGTGACACATTTAAACCCAAATGGTAACACTTTTTTAGGGAAAAATTATAATTTTTATAAAAAATGTAAAGAGACATTTCTAAGGCCAAAAGTGACACATTTTATACTACAAAGTGACATTGTTAATTAATAGTAAAAAGTGACACTTTTTTTTTTTTTTTTTTTAAAGAGGATCAATAGTGGTTCCCCACTTACCCCCTTAAATATTCCCAGAGGCGCCTACTAGGGAGGGATAAACATCCCTCTAACCCCTGGGGGGGTTCGAACTCAGGACCTCCATGTGGTGTCCCAGCGCTCTGGGGTGGCGCTGTAATTTTCAAAAACTAAGGGGTTGCATTGAGATTTCTGAATTTTGTCCCATTTAACCTGGATAGACCCGTCTTACGGATAAGGATCCGTAAGACCGTCTTACAGGAGACCACATCTTATATGATACAGGGTCATTTGGTAGCCGGATAAATAGGCAGATAACATCATTCTATCAGTATCCGATGTTTGGTAGAGTTTTGTGTGTCGGATAAAATTATCCATATACTCAGATAACCCCTTATCCAGGAATAAATAATAGCTCACCACCCCGATTATTATTTAATCTCTGATTAGATAAAAAAGAGACTACTTTTATTGTTTCCATATTGCCGTCCCTTTTCACGCTCAAATGCTAAACAAGATCCCAACAAACTTTAATTCAATCCCCCCATGGAACATTGTTTTGTGTGCCCTATTTTATCATGATAGTAGTGTTTTTTTAGATGACGAAGATTTTTTTTATCAAAAGTCATCTCTTTAAACAATACAATTTGAATGGTTAAACATTGCTTACGGATAATTTTAATGAAATGACATATCGCATTCGCTATACCCTATACTCTGCTTGATGGTGTTGATTTTTTATCTAACACACACACACACACACACACACACACACACACACATATATATATATATATATATATATATATATACACACATACACACACACACACACACACACAACAATACAATACTGGAAGCTTAAACGCATTCGATATTTTTTTTCTTATGTTTAGTTTTTTCTTAAATAATGAAATAATAATCATAATTGTATAAAAAATCAAATTGACCAAAAAAATCAAACTTAACAATAATTTTAGGACCCCGGGAGTATATGTGTAAGATAAAAGAAAATTTAAATTAATTGAAGATAACACACAGATGATAACAAATTAAACTCTATTATCTATGAAATTCAGAATTTGTTGATTGTACGTAAATAAATACAAATTCTTGACTATGAACACGCAACATCCTAGAGAGAGAGAATTGGTCTATGAAAGCCGTTCGAGAGAAAAGTAGCCTATCCAAAGTCTCTTCGAAGCTAATTAAGTACATTTCAAATTTAGAACTTTTGTGTGATCTTTTTATTTATTTATAACATATAAATTTCCAAAAAATAAAAATTAGAACTAGTATTTTTAGAGATAAAAGATATTTATATTTCAATTATGAATGCAAATTATAATTGCGTGATACCAAATTTTCAATTTTTAAGTTTAGAACGGAACGGGAGTTGCATGTGTATTGAAAATACAATGAGTAGGATAAATCGAAGCATATATTATCATAATTCAATATAAGAGTATTTTCAAAAAAAAAAATCTAATTATGAACTTAGTAAATTAGTATTGATTACCAAATACCAGATAATATAGCTAACGAGATAAATTAGTCTTATGTATGATCTACCATACATCTGATAACTCTATAAGCGAGATAAAATAATATATGGCGGATAAAATAATCTACATTTTTATTATTAATTTATCTTATCAAACTTTTCTACCTACCAAATGAAAGATGTAAATCTTATCACCATTATCATTATTGAAAAGAAAATAATATTTCATCTAAAAGTAAAGTTTTTATTCTAACTTTTGGAGTTTTTAGTTACAAAATTATTTTTGAGACTTTTTGGACATAATATTTTTTTAGTAGGAGTTTATATATTTTTCCCTAAATTCTTAACTATATGATACTGATGAATACGTGTACGGATAGCACCCATGTTGGCTACGGGTTCAAATGTGTGGTAAGTAAATGTCAAAATGATAAATGAGCTGACCATAAATAGGTCGGACCATAACCATCAACATAAAGTTATTAAATTAACTAATATAACATAATATCTACTACTATCCACGTGGCAGCCAGTAACTTGCAACAAACATTTTTCAATTACCTTTCATTTAAGAAAAAATAAATTAACTATTACCAAAATAAAATTTACTACTCAAGTTTCACTTTTATGTTTATTCATTCAAAAAAATGAACTATTAAAAGTGTTGAAAATTGATTCATTCAATATTATGAGTTTTAAATTATTTATATTTTTTTAAAATATGGAAAAATAAAAATGCAATATTAAAAAATTGACATAATTTTTTGCAGAAAAAAGTATCAAGAAAATTGTTTAAATACTATAATTTTAAATAAAACCTTCATGCGGTCGTGTCTTTCAATTGACTCCATATAGCAGTGAAAATCATAAAGAATATACACAACAGTACAAAGCCCAAAGTGTAGCATACATATATGGAACATTTTCAATCTTCATATAGTTATGTATTTATCTATTTATTTATTCTTTTGGGTGAAAATAAATGATAGATAAGATAAACGTGATAATTAAACTGATAATGATATGAAAAATATCAAATCTTCTATTTGGATGATTACACCGCCACCTTTTCACTTGAATTCACCCACACCGATTGGATTCACCTATACCCATTCCTAGGGGTATAAGTGGTTCGTGATTCACCCACACCCATTCGGCCATTCCCATTCCCAATCCCACACATCCCGATTACACCGCCACCTCTTCCGGCCGGTGTTCACTTGCCTCCTTGGATGCACCCTCACGGACCTTGGGTACCTCCACCACTTCCTGTTCGCAAGCTTCCACCTTGGTGGAACCATACTTTAAACACCCACAAGCCCAACATTAACTAGATATTATTCATCAAATCATGCTTAGATTTGGATTTTACATATAGGATTGCTTAGAATAATTGTTAGGCTATAGAAGTGAATTAGTCCCTTTATTATTTTGATTCGAGATAAGGTTATTACTACGAAATAAAAAATATTTGGAATTGGTTTCTAATTCTGCTATGTATTTAGTGATGTTTGTGCGTATGGTATGAATAATTTTCGTTTGATATTTAAGAAGTCAAACAACAGTAATTACATGAGTATTGCCACAAAATTTACATTTTGCATGAATATTAAACAACTAAGCGTGATATTGGAAATTAGTGTTTTGCTCGGAAAAACTAAAAAGAATCAAGTACTTCAATTGGCATTATCAGAAACAATGCGAAATAAATTTAAACTCCGACACATACACATATCATGTCAAACGAGGAGTACCTTTTCACTTGTTGGTTTTAGTGATGTTGATTAGGTTGGTAGTGTTGATGATATGAGGAGTACCTCAAGTGGATGTTTTTATTTGGGAAACAACTTGATTTCATGGTTTAGTAAAAAACAAAATTGTGTTGCCCTATCAACAGCTGAATCTGAGTATATAGTCGTTGGTAGTGGGTGTACACAACTCTTATGGATAAATCAAATGATTAAGGATTATGGTTTACACAGCAATGTATTAACCATGTATTGTGACAACACCAGTGCCATAAGTATAGCAAAAAATCATGTTCAACACTCTAGAACTAAGCACATTGACATAAGACACCATTTTATTAGAGACTTGGTTGAACAAGGTATTGTTTGCATTGAACATGTTAGAACTGAAAATCAATTGGCTGATATTTTCACTAAGAGTCTAGATTTTGAGAGATTTATAAATCTTAGGAAATCTCTCGGTATGTGTGTCATGTGACCCCTCACTTCTTTATATATATATATATATATATATATATATATATATATATATATATATATAAATTCTAGGCATCTTGCATTATGTTTTTAGGGGGGCACACTAGTTTCATTCTTTATGTTTCAGTACCTTTGTTTGCTGACTTGGATATGCATTCAAAATTTGTTGTGATTTTCTTGTTCTGATTCTCCTCACCTTCCCCCTAAAGGTTTATTGAAATTGAAAAATCTTAAGTCCACAAAAGAAAGAGCTACCTTTTGAAATTTTTGGGATGCTGCAATTTGTCAAAGTACTATGGAGCTTAGGCTCTCATGGGTTGATCTTGAGAAAATTGACTCCCTTGAATTGAAAAAGTGTGAAAGCTACCTAACGGAAAAGAGCTACCTATGAACAAGGTTGTGGCACATTTCTTTTGGGACTATGAATCCTCGGATTACATGGGTTGATCAATAAGTAAAGTTGCTACCATTGGTAAATAGTGTAAAAAGTTCCTAGTGGCATGTGTTGAATATACTTGAAATAAAGTAAAGCTACTCTCCTAGGGAAATAAAGTACCTATGGTTTTTATGGGAGTTATGAGTTGATTTGGTGAACAAAAGATGAGAAATTGTACATAAAATCACAACTTTGGCGAATGTATCTTCCAATGCAGCTACATTGGGAACTACATTCAGATGATCTAGACATATCACATGTATGTGACTGCATTGTTTTCTTGTTTTCAGCATGTGTTAGGCATATTTTATAGGTCATAATTTGTGTTGATCATATCAGCCCCTTGTTGTTTTAGTTTCTATATCAGAATAGTGCAATCTCTATACTAATGTTTTCCTTGTTGCAATTTATGTGGTTGTCTAATCTGTGTGATGTTCACGAGGCCTTGAACCTAATTATGATTACTGTTTGACAGTTTGGTGGTGTACCAATCTTGGTTAGTTAAGTGTTGTGTTTATTCAAAATCCTTGCTTAATTTGGAAAATTCAAATTTTAAAATATGAACTTGGTTGTTACTTCCTCATCTTTAATCCTCCACCTATTTCTCATGACAATAAATAGATTTTTTTATCTCTCCAATGTGATTGGTTAATATTTGATTTATCATCTAAATTTGAATTTTGGTTAGTTGTTTAGCCTTCTTCTATTCCATGTCATTAAGATACTAACGGCTAATTAACATTAAGTGGAGCTATTAGTGTTAATTTTCAGGAAAGAGGAACTCACCACTCACAGAAGCTTGCTCATCCTTCACAATCCGGAAAAGTGTACCTTGGAGATTACCTTCATCGAAATCATCCTTCAATCATCGTCTGTTCTTGATTTTCTTCTCAACTATTCCATGGATTCTACTTCTTCTTCCACATCCAAGAACCCCAAACAAAATCCATCAACAGATGTAGCTTCCAATGAAGCTACATCGTCCCCAGCATCCTCACCTGAAAATCCCCAAACAGCCTTGGCTATTGCACAACCTTTACCTGAACCCTTAACCGTCATTCTTCCTGGAGAGAAAGGGAACTTTATTGATGCAGACAATCCCATCGATTTGTCAGGGTTTCCCTAAATTGGGAACCCTAGTTCTCGTAGATCAAAGAGGCTTAGAGGAATTCCTTCCAATTATGAAAATCCAAGTATGGAGGAAGTTATTTCTGCAAAGAAGCACAAAGTTGTTCCTGGAGTCTTTGAAGAATCTGTGGCCGTTGACAGTGACTCAGATGATGACGACTTTGTACCTGAAACAGGGTCAATCCCAGTTGCTCAAGAAACGGTTTCCAAACCTGCTTCCCCAGTTGTTGTTCCAGTCGAAGAAGAAGGGGGAGATGATGATTATCCAATCCCTTCGCCTCGAGTCGTATTTCAAACGGATTCTTTGACTCAAGCCAAAGCATCCTCTGACATTGAGGCTGGTTCTACTTCAGCGTCCAACGCTGACATTAATTTCTTTGATGAAGATCGGACTTTGGCAGATTACCTGGTTCAACTGAAGTCTGTTCCTGCTTCACAACCACCTGCAGAAGATTTGGCCCAACAATCCAGTTCATCTGAATTTGATGATAGTTCAGATAAAAATTTTGACAGCAAAGAAGCAACTCCTGTTGCTAGCGAAGAAAGTTGGGAAGTTCCAATGCGTTTCACCAGGAGTCGTACATCTTCAGTGAATGTAGCTACCAATGTAGCTATATCCAGAGTTTCGAAGGCTCCTGCTTCTTTGGTTGCTTCTGTTGGTAAATCTTTCTCTTCTAAATTTATTTCCAAAGCTGCATCTGTGAGATATAACACATCTAGGAAAATCGTGGATGAAAGGGTTATATCTTCAGTTGAATTATCTGAACAGAATTTGTCACAATTCTTCTCTGATAGAGGTCTTTTAGGGACACTCTCTTCTGCCTCCCCTTATTTCAGAGATCTAATAAGTGAATTCTATGCTAATTTAGAAGAACTTATTTCCTCAGTTTCTGATCCTAGGTTTGATAAGGTTTTTGTGTGTGGTTCCCTCATCAATAATTTGTTCAAAACTCCTGAGATTGGTCCTTTTGCTATGACATCTGATCTTAACATGTCTGCCCTTGAACTAACTGGAGGAACCCTGCATAAGTGGCCTGGAAAGGGCTCTTCTATTAGCACATCCCAGTTATCCTCCCTTTATGCTCTCATGAACAAAATCTGCTGTGCTAACTGGGCACCCACCACCAACACAAATACCTTAACTGAAGAACATGCTAGAGTTTTATATCAGATAGGAACACATAAGCCCTTTGACTTTGGAGATGTTGCATTTAAGAAAATCACCTCTCTAGCTGAGTCTGAGGGTGACAATAGATCCCTGATTTTTCCCCCTTTGATATACAAAATCTTAGTGTCTCAAGGTTATTCACTTGTGGCAGGAACTAGGCTTACTCCTCTTCTTGATCCTCTACACATTTCTGCAAAACTTCTGAGAGGAGATAGGGTTGTGAATCTGCCCCTAGTTTATCCTTATGTTCATGTTTCTTCAGTTCCTCCTGCTTCTGTTCCTGGTCCATCTCAATCACAACCATCTATTCATCCTTCTGTCAATGTTATTTCTAATGTAGTTGCATCAGATATCTCTTCTTCATGCATCTCACATCATCCTTCTGCTCCCATATCCATTGCTTTTATTTCTGATCAGTTGAAAATGGTAAATTCTCAACTGGATATTCTGGCATCTCAAGCATCCCTCCTTCAATCCTTGGCTGCACAATATACTTCTTGGTTGGCCATGCATTCTGGCTAAATAGGGGGTGGTGTAAGTGTTCCAATTGCTCACGTGGTTCTTGATACAAGTCGGTCTTTGTCCCCGATGTTCCCGACTCTTCGTACGAACTTCTTTGCTCCCGAATACATTCTTTGGGAAAGAATCTGAAACTGTTGAAGAACAATGCTGAAGATTGTTGTTCTTGTGGTTGAATTGAAAATTGAGTGGTTGTATTTCTTAAACAATGTTTCATGATTGGTCTGTAATAACTTCTTAAACTGATTTCTGTTTGATGTGGATCTGTATCACTTTAACTGTTTTAAGGTTGGTTGGTTATGGTTCCTACAGCTTGGCTTCCATTATTCTTGTTTAGTGCATATGTTCAGGGGGTGATTTTTTGGATATGTTCTCTCTAACATTTGCAGGAATTGATAATGGAACACTTGTCATTGGATTTGACCAGAAATGATCAACAAAGGGGGTGATTGTAAGGATAAAATAGGCCATGCCTATTTTTACTTGTTTCCCCTTTCATGGTCAAAATTTCATATTTGTCAAGTTTGTGGTATTTTAGGATTTTACATCTTTAATAAGATTTTGTTGTGTTATATTTGGAACCAAAATCTTTAATTAGATTATGGTGCATCATTTTTGGAAACAAAATCTTATTATAAATCCTAGTCAATCCGTGAATCTTGTCTCCTTTGATATTTGGTAATAAATTCCATGGATTTGGTAAGTTGATGGTATTTCCTTGTTACTAATCTTTTTCCTTGTAGAAGATGGAGTGTTCCTTGTGCGTAGGTTATCACCTTGCTATATAAGGAGGTGCTGGGACACGGCGTTGTGTAGAGCTTGAGAGAGATAAAAAGAAAAGTCATAAGCTGTGAGCAGATTCATAAAAAGTTCAGAAGCAGTTTTTCCAAACCAGACGTGCAGCAGTTGTTTGTAGCTGTTGATGTTATAACATCGGCAGTAACATTGAAGTTCTGAAAATCTGTTTTATCTTCCTGTTTCAGTTTTAGGAAGTTGTTTTATTTCTTCCCACGTTTGGTCTACCTTGTTTTCTGTGGGGTTTTTGTTCTCCAAGACGTGTTGTCTTGTGAGAGTGTTTTTGTTAGTGATTTCACAATAGTTTTTGTAAAACGCTTAATCTTTTTAATGAAATCTTTGTGGCCTTGAGACTAGGTCTACAAGCATAGTCTTGTAGATTGTTTTGGTAATCTTTTGCATTCAGTTCATTGTCTGATTATAAGTCTTGTAACGCCCCATAACCTTGCATGTGCATTCTATGCTTGTATTTATGCTTTCTTGGTTGATTGCGATCTTGTTTACTTAATATATAAATGTCTTAGAATCATTCATAGATCATTCTAGAAGTCCATTACATGCTTAGAATCATATAAACTTGATTGTTGAATCGCCGGTTTAGTCGCGTTAAATTTGGCCTTAGCGATTCCTCTCGTTGCTCGTATTTGCTTCTATTTCGACGTACGAAGTGTTAGTTGAGTTCTTGGCTTTATATTCAGGTCTTATTCATGTTGAAACAAGTCTCTTTCATGTCCAAGATATCCTAGTTTGAATGGCGTTTGATTGTAGTTTGATACGTTGTTCATTCGTCGCGTGGTTCGCGCCTTGTTTAAGCTTGTTCGGGAGTTGTTCGGGTGTGTTTCCGAGTTGTTCGGGTGTGTTTCGTTTTGAGTAGGGTTAGACCTTAGAATGGTTGCCCAAAAGTTTGGGACCATTTAGATCAAGTTTAGATCAAATTTTAGACATTCTGGAGCCGAGGCGGCCGCATGGGATCTGGTGAGGCGCCCGCCTCAAATACAGGGAGCAATTGAGAAATGGACTGAACTTGGGAATGGTCCCAGAGGTTGAGGCGGCCGCATGGGCCTTGGTGAGGCGCCCGCCTCACTTGTTTTGTCGCTACGGGGCGATTTCCTCCTCGCTTCGGAATTTGACGATTTGTTCACTTCAAACCCCTACTTAAACCTATCCTAAACCTCCCTAACCCTTCCTACTTAAGTCCTAACATCCCTAACTAATTTTAATGATGGATTAAGAAGGCTTGTTGATCATCCAAACCTTATCCTAAGAATCTCAAAGGGACCACAAGTGGTTGACACATGTCCCACTCAAGAATTAGACCAATATAAGCCCCAATTCGATTTTTGACCCTCATTCTCACCCTCTCTCTTCCAAAAACGAATTTCATCTCTCTCAAGGTTCTTCCATGGCTTCTTGAGCTAAACCCTTCATCTTCAACCATCCATTCATCCATTGCCCAAGAGCCTTTCATTAAAGTTGAAGAGCTCATCAAGGGAGCATTTCCATCCGAATAGTTTCTTCTATTTCTTCCGTTGGTGTATAACTAGTAAGTTACTCTTCTTCATTTTAGTTCCCATTGACCCTAAGGAAACAAAGTTTATGATGTGTGAGGTCAATGGGGACACATAATTGCTTCCTACAATTTTGAATGCATAATTTTGTTAGGAGCATGTCTAGGTTGATTTCTTGCCTTTGAATGTTGAAATTACTCTTTCATCATGTTAATTGAGGACTTGAACATGTTAGAAATAATGTAGTATGTTGTTGACGAAAGTGATATTATTTGGGAATGCCCTAAATTATGCCTATGTGGTGTTTGTGAAAATGGTTATGTGATGTATCCTCAATATTGGACCACATGAAGGACATGAATTATATTGAATTGTGTAGGTGAATTTATACCCTTGTGAACCTAGAAGTGACTTAGGTTGGGTTGTGAAGCATATAGCTTCATTTTCCCCAAAATTGGGAATTTAGTGAAAAGACTCAACGGAGTTGACTCTAGGGAAGAATTGAACACGTTAAGCTCTAATTTCAATCCCTACGGTTTGAACGCGTTTGATTTGGTTTACTCAAGTATGAGTTTGATTTAATTGACTTTAACAAGTTGTTATGAAAGGTTGGTAATTGTGCAATCTATTGCCTTGATATGTTTATGGTAGAGATTAACCCTACTTGGTTGGTCGAATTCGCTCTTGTCGGTCGGTCCTTATTAGTTTAAGTCAAGTAAATATCTACTTGTGCATTGCATTGAGTCCACCGGCATTAAATGGTTTGTTTATCAAGTCGGGGTGGGACGATGCATCGCCTTCACAATTATGGGATTCGTGTTTGCTATGGATCGCCGCACAGGACTTCACACCCCTCCCTTGTGGGCCGCAGTGGGGATGTAGCCCCTTTGCCGTATCAGTTAAGTGCCGCATTGGCTTGCTATTGAGATCGAGTACGACTCGACGATAGTCGATGAATTCACATAACATCGATGGCACGAACCAAAGAATGTCTTGCGAGAGCTACTGGCGGCCGTGACTATTATATCCTACTTGTATGATTTACTTTACGCACTTATGTGAACAATGTGCTAAGTGCCATATGATGATAATGTGCTAAGTGTTAAATGATGATAAATGCCATGCTATAACATGAACATGCATATTTTGGTAACTTACTAAGTCTTTCGACTTACCCTATCTGTTTGCTTTGTTTTCCTTAGATCAAAGCCGGGAGGCGTTCCACGCTAGATTCACGTATTCTTGCTTGGCGTTGTGAGCGAGGTTGCTCTTTTGGACTTTAATTGATTAATCTTTTATTTTGGAAAGGACGTTGGGAAGCAAGTCATGTAGACTTGGCTTGGGGTTTTGTATGTTGTAGTAACTTAAATATTTGGTACTTGTAATCTTTTGGTATGCCGACTTATATGTCGAGCTTGTTTATATGTGTGTATGGTTCATCACAGTTTCTTCCGCTAAAGCTTGTTTTAAGTGTTATTATTGTTGTTGTCTCCGGCATGTTGTGGCCGTTGAGGTTTTATAAGCATGTGTTAATTGTAGGAGTAGTTGTTGGGTTCGGTACGCCGATGACTTGTTTAAATCGGTTGTTTTCAGGCCAAGTGTAGCCGAGTTGTTAATCGTCGAAATGTTGCGCCACGTGAATTTTAAAATCCTACTTGTGCATGCTTATGTGTTTAAACTTGATTATTTGGACGGCGCGACTCGGGATCTCGTATTGGGGTCCGGGTCGGGCTGTCACAAGTCTTCCGTTGTTTTGTTCATCTTTGACCATTGTGATTCCCATTGTAGCTACATCCACAGATACATTGGAAATTGCATTGATTTCTCTTTAGAATCCTAGCTATTGTGTTCTTTCAGTAAGTAAATGTCAAAATAATAAATGAGCTGACCATAAATAGGTCGGACCATAACCATCAACATAAAATTATGAAATTAACTAATATAACATAATATCTACTACTATCCACGTGGCAGCCAGTAACTTGCAACAAACATTTTTCAATTACCTTTCATTTAAGAAAAAATAAATTAACTATTACCAAAATAAAATTTACTACTCAAGTTTCACTTTTATGTTTATTCATTAAAAAAAAATGAACTATTAAAAGTGTTGAAAATTGACTCATTCAATACTATGAGTTTTAAATTATTTATATTTTTTTTAAATATGGAAAAATAAAAATGCAATATTAAAAAATTGACATAATTTTTGGCAGAAAAAAGTATCAAGAAAATTGTTTAAATACTATAATTTTAAATGAAACCTTCATGCGGTCGTGTCTTTCAATTGACTCCATATAGCAGTGAAAATCATAAAGAATATACACAACAGTACAAAGCCCAAAGTGTAGCATACATATATGGAACATTTTCAATCTTCATATAGTTATGTATTTATCTATTTATTTATTCTTTTGGGTGAAAATAAATGATAGATAAGATAAACGTGATAATTAAACTGATAATGATATGGGAAATATCAAATATTCTATTTGGATGATTACACCGCCACCTTTTCACTTGAATTCACCCACACCCATTGGATTCACCTATACCCATTCCTAGGGGTGTAAGTGGTTCGTGATTCACCCAAACCCATTCGGCCATTCCCATTCCCAAGCCCACACATCCCGATTACACCGCCACCTCTTCCGGCCGGTGTTCACTTGCCTCCTTGGATGCACCCTCACGGGCCTTGGGTATTTCCACCACTTCCTGCTCGCAAGCTTCCACCTTGGTGGAACCATACTTTAAACACCCACAAGCCCAACATTAACTATATAGTATTCATCAAATCATGCTTAGATTTGGATTTCACGTATAGGATTGCTTAGAATAATTGTTAGGCTATAGAAGTGAATTAGTCCCTTCATTATTTTGATTCGAGATATGGTTATTACTACGAAATAAAAAATATTTGGAATTGGTTTCTAATTCTGCTATGTATTTGTAATGTTTGTGCGTATGGTATGAATAATTTTTGTTTGATATTTAAGAAGTCAAACAACAATAATTACATGAGTATTGCCACAAAATTTACATTTTGCATGAATATTAAACAACTAAGCGTGATATTGGAAATTAGTGTTTTGCTGGGAAAAACTATAAAGAATCAAGTACTTTATCGTGAGTTCTTCAATTGGCATTATCAGAAATAGGGGTGATAAAATGAGTGTTATGGATAAATGGGTGTTAAGCTATTATTCATGGTTATTCATGGATAATAGCCTAACATCTATTTATCCATAACACCTAGTTTGTCACCCTTAATAAAAAACAATGCGAAATAAAATTAAACTCCGACACATACACATACCATGTCAAACGAGTAGCACTAGAAAGCAATATAAACTCCAATAACTCAAAACTAAAATGGCACCCACAATAGTATGGTAACCATGAAAACTTGAACATAAGGAAAAAATCATAAGTGTCCTTCCATGGATGATGCTTGGAAACCTTTCGGCTAACTACACAAGTGATTAGTCATAAGTTGACGCAGCGAAATAAGCTCTTACCACGAGAAACCCTTTAAAATAAGGTTGAAATAAGTCAAATCTTAATCAACCTAGAATCTACTAGGAAAAGATAACTGGAATCCATCAGATAAAAGAGAAAACTCTAATTTTATTAAAATATCAACTAAATTCGGAATTACAATGAAGCCTATTTTTATAGGACTAGTAATGCTTGGAAAACAAGTTAAACTCTCCTAAAAAGTAGCATGACCTATATAGTAACCTAAGAAGACTTATATTCATCACTTATATACCTAAATCTACTTCTAAACATAAAAATACTACCCTATTAAAATTAAATACGAAAATTATAATAAAATAAAAATAATCAAACTTAAAATTAAAACAAATCCAATCTTGTCCTACATCGGTCACCCACTCTTGAAAAGAACTCATCCTCGAGTTCATACCCGAAACTTGAAATTGTCCATGCCAAACAAAGAGATATTTTGAGTAGTATAACTTTTCACGCAACCTTGAATCTTTGAAATCCTTGAACAAATATGAAATTGAAAATGACTCAAAAACTCGAAAGAAACTATGAGAACTAAACAGAAACTCGTTTGGCATAACGCATGGTCGTGTGCACATCTTAGTAATCATGGACAGTCTCATCAGGGCCGGTTTTGAATTTTTGGGGGCCCAGGGCGAAAAGAAAAGAAAAGGCCCCCAAAATATATAAAAATATAATTTTTAGGCGAATAATTTTTTTTGACTTTTTATTGTTTATAGTTTTGAAAATGTACAACACCTATAAATGTATAAGAAAAATAAGCATTAAAATTTTATTGAAAACTATTATTTTGCATCGATTTAAACAATTTATGACAAAAATGATATACCCCATCAATCTTTTTCTTTTTGACTTCGGATAGATATTTTCTTAATAACATGTTTGTACTAAAAATTCAAGTTAAAAAAAAAAAGACACAATCACTAATAAAGTTAAGAACTAAATAAACATAAACAATAAAAATGAGTCAAATAACAACAACAAAAAAACTTGATTTTTGCTTGAAATGTAATAATTAAGCTATGAGAGATGGATGGGTAGGAAATTAGCTTGACAAAAAGAAGACCTAAACGAAATAAAATAAAAGATTGATTGAGATTTGAACTCGTGACCTATGTATTCACACTACCCATCAATTTCCATTGAGCCAAGAAGACAATTATGCATTTAAGTTACGTGGAATATAATATATTTTTAAAATCTGGCCTACACTTCTTTAAAATTAGGCCCTCTAAAATTTTGGGCCCCCTGCAAAGGCCGTGTTACTGCTCGGGGCCGGACACGAGTCTCATATCATCCGCATTTAATAAATTTGCAATTCCAAAATCTCCTATATCCCCAAAATTATGTTTCTCATAACTATCTCGCTCGAAAAATAATTGTTCAACGTCATCATGCATGTTTCCATACGCAAGCTCAAGCAAATTTAAATCTTCCAAATCCAGGTCGCCTGTGAAAAAGGGGAGATCAGCCTTGATTTTCGGATAATGATCCACTTTGCTCCTACAAAGCGGTACCTCTTCCCATCCGAATCGGAATCTTCCCGCCATGGCCGGCGGATCACGAGGAGGTTTACCTCGCGTCCTACAGTTACGCACGAGCCCCGCCTGCCTAGGGTTTTTACCACCAAGCTGCGGGTTGCGCACTCCTTGACAATAGCTTGATTTGAAACAACCAAATTGTCTATTGTAGTTTGCGATCGTTCAAGGAGAGCCACCTAGATGCAGACATTGGTGTCGTTGTTGTTGCCAACGTTAGCCGCCATCTTCACAAGATTTAACTCCACTCTGATACCAACTGACGCAGCGGAATAACAACAAGGGCTCTTACCACGAGAAACCCTTCAAAATAAGGTTGAAACATGTCAAACATTAACCAACCTAGAATCCACTAGGAAGAGATAACTGGAATCCACCAGATAAAAGAGAAAACTCTAATTTTATTAAAATATCAACTAAATTCGGAATTACAATGAAGCCTATTTTTATAAGACTAGTAATGCTTGGAAAATAAGTTAAAATCTCCTAAAAAGTAGCCTAACCTATATAGTAACCTAATAAGACTTATATTCATCACTTATATACCTAAATCTACTTCTAAACATAAAAATACTACCCTATTAAAATTAAATACGAAAATTACAATAAAATAAAAATACTCAAACTTAAAATTAAAACTAATCCAATCTTGTCCAACATCATAAGTGTACCCAAGGTAAGGTACGCCGGCATGTCTACCTATTTGGGCTTGAAAAACACCGATAGCTTCTAGCTTTTCATAAGCTTGGCCATAAAATCTACTAATAATCCATCCCATCTTTTACCGGTACCGAGAAGTTCCATGCAATTTATTCATCTTGGTCGAGAAACTAAAAGGTTGCAGTTGAATTCAAGACGCTAACACATACTCCTCTTTCCCGAAAAAATAGTTTTACTTTAATATTTTTATAATCAACTTGATCAAATTAAAAAAACTATTTCATTACATTGTAAATGTTTATTAGGTTGTTTATATATGATAGGAGAAATTGCTAGCCAATACATTTTCTCAAGTTTTTAACCGAGCCCCTAAGGGGTTGGTCCAGTATTAGAGATGTGACTTTACAAAGTGTGATGTCTTAGGTTCGATCTCTTTCCACGCCTACTTAGAAGAAGAAAAAAAGTTTTTAACCGTTACAATTCACCTTTTTTTCAACCGATAAAAGGTACTTTCAAAATATTGTTCCTAAAATGTCCAGATCGCCTCCTTTCACAACTCTGATAACATTTCTTCCACAGCTCCAATGTATTCTTCCTAAATTGTTCGAAAATCACAATTGTTGCAGCAACGAAACGATTTTTTCGATTCATTAAGTACGATACAAATGGACCTGGGCTATATTTGAGGATTTTTCAAAAAGGATGAAGTCAGAGGAGGAAGAAGAAGGCGAAACAAATGATGTTGAAACCAATTTGCATCACAATGCATCGAATTTCAATCACGATGCATCGATTTAGATTTGCGATGCATCAATTTTGAGTCCCAATGCATAGTTATGCAATGAGAGATTCTGATGCATGATTTGTGCCTCGCGATGCAAATAAGCATTCATCAAAATTATCCATCGTAATTGAATTTCATGCATTTCTCTTTCTTTTTCTCCATCGTCGGGGCTCCACAAAAATCTTCAAAGAACCCCGATGAAGACATTTGTACAATATTTGAGACATCAGATTCGGCCCACCCGCCTTCTTTTAAAATTAACCTACCCGAGCTGCTGCACGTAATCTTCGACCCATTTCGGCACTCCCAACCTAGGCATCTCAGCACTTCAGAACTCAACCCATCTCGGCGTTTTCCTCCGGTCACGGCGTCGAGACATCTTCTCGAGAATTGGTTGATGGCCCCACTGATATTTCGCTGAGAGACAATTGTTATGAGAGGTTTAGGGACTTCTGAAACAGAAAAGATTCCCGATCAAAGAAGTTGGACAGGTCAAAACCGCAACAGAATATTCGATTTGCGTCGACGTAAAAGATAGGATTTTCGGTTAACGAAGGGTTACATGTAGTGTAGCCACGGTTGAAAATGGGAATGAGCAACTAAAACTAGCAACGTGTGTCGGATTTAGACCCGTCATGAGAAGGAGAAGGGGGGAGCTCACTGGGCCGAGTTGGATCTGGGCGAAGAGATCGGGGTTGAGAGAGAGAGATGCATCGAAGATCTTGCCAAGATATATGGGTTGTGATGGGGGTCGGGGCGAACTGGGTGAAGATGTCGGCTATGGAGAAGACAAAGCTTGAAGGATGACGTTGGCAATGGAGATTCGTCGGAGAAGGAGGAGTTAGAAAGTGAAGAACGAGATGATCAGAGCTAAAGTGGATATTTGCCTATGGCCAGATATGTCGATGATCCGAGCGGAAAGAATGAGGTCTTTCATATAAAGAATTTCGGTGAGAGCTAGAGAGAGAGAGAGAGAGAGAAAAAGGTAGGGTCGAAGAGAAGGGAGGTGGTGGTTGAGGAAGAGAGAGGAAGAGATTGGTGGGGTTTGACTGAGAAGATGACATTTTTTTTGTTTTTAAATTTTTGTCTTTATATTTTCAAGGAGATGGACAAAAATACCCATCATATATAAAATCTCCCAGTTAGTCGACATTAACACCTCTGTTACGAAATTGGATGAGATGTTAATGGCATAGACCAAAACCAACCAACTTACTTATTACATTGGTCAATTTGAGAGTTATGAAATGTGGTTGGTCAAATCGGATAGCTGGCAATAGCATGATGGTCAAAAAATTAATTTTCCCTAAATAGTTGGTTATGCTTTGGAAGCACAAATGTGACTTGAACAATTATCATGAGATGCTTAATAAATGATCTGATTAAATACATTAAATCTAATCTACCTACCTATAAAAGTCTAGGTTGTCTCTTAGAAATTAATGTATGGACAAACCTACCCCTTAACTTAATACATCATTCATCATTAATTAAGGCCAAAAGAGTAAATTTGTCATAGGTTAATTAATTTCTTGAATAATTAAATAATAGTTTGATTCTTTAACTTGTACCTATTTTAAAGTTAGCTACTACATTTTTTTTAATTCTATTCATTTCGTCTTGTAATTTGATTTTCTTATTAGTTTCCCCAACCTACTATGATCGTTACAAATGTCGCCAAATATTTTCTAATCTAATCTAACTGTCTATAAAATTCTAGGTTGTCTCTTAGAACTTAATGTATGAACAAACCTACCCCTTAACTTAATACTTCATCCATCATTAATTAAGGCCAAAAGAGTAAATTTGTTATAGGCAAATTAATTTCATGAATAATTAAATAATAGTTTGATCTCTTTACTTGTACCTATTTTAAAGTTAGGTCCTACATTTTTTAATTATATTCATTTCGTCTTGTATTTTGATTTTCTTATCAGTTCCCCCACCTACCATGATCGTTACAAATGTCGCCCAATATTTTCTAAAATGACAAAAATACACGTACTCAGTCGAGACACTAAAACTTTATTTGAAACTAAAAAATAATATGATTTTACTTTATTAAATATGTTCGGGAAAGACATTAGTAGATTTATATGAAAAATTGTATCTATAATAATAGAATTGTCGGTGAGTATCGAGATATTAAGCAAATTTGTAACATGTTTAGTTATTACCCATGAATAAAATACAAGAAATGAGTTAAGAAAATGTGTAATTGTAATACCCCAATCCCACATCGGGTAGATGTGAGACTTGTGTTTAATTTATAAGGTAGCCATGCGCTACTACTGGGCACCAACATTATCCATGGAATTTTGGGTCGACTTGTGGTGGGCCTGATGACCTAAGGTATTGTGTGTTCAGTGGGCCAGTGTGTGGGCTACACGTAACGGACTGGACTCTCGTGCTCGGGTTGTTACAGAATGGTATTAGAGCGGGTCCCGGCCGAAAATGTGGAAACAAAGTGCTATGCGGGCCAAAGTGCTACACCGCAGAAGGTGGGAGCCACCTCTTGATCCCCGTATGAGCCTCCTGCATTGTCCGGGGTACGATTCGGCCTTGACGAGGACGTCAAGGATTTGAGTGGGGAGATTGTAATACCCCAATCCCACATCGGGTAGATGTGGAACTTGTGTTTGATTTATAAGGTAGCCATGCGCTACTACTGGGCACCAACACCATCCATGGACTTTTAGTCGGCTTGTGGTGGGCCGATGACCCAAGGTGTTGCGGCTCGGTGGGCCGGTGTGTGGGCTACGTAGCAGGCCGGACTTTGGGTGTTCGGTCGTTACATCATAATGTCAAGAAGATGAAGAAAAAATGAAGAACTATTTGATGAATTTGTGCGTTTTGTTAAGGACAATACACATAAATTTACCATGCCGGACAATAATTATTGGAAAAAAATAGTCATAAATATAATAAATCACTTGTCATTAATTAAGGCTAAAAGAGTAAATTTGTCATAAGGTAATTAATTCCATGAATAATTAAATAATAATTTGATCCCTTGACTTGTACTTATTTTAAAGTTAGGTCCTACATTTTTTTTAATTTTATTCATTTTGTCTTATATTTTGATTTTCTTTCAGTTTCCCCTCCTACCATTATCGTTACAAATGTCGCACAATATTTTCTAAAAGGACAAAAATACCCTTACTCAGTCGAGACAGTAAAACTTTATTCGAAACTAAAAAATAATATGATTTTACTTTCTTAAATATGTTCGGAAAGACATTATTAGATTTATATGAAAAATTGTATCTATAATAATATAATTGTCGGTGAGTATTGAGATATTAAGTAAATTTGTAGCATGTTTAGTTATTACCCATTAATAAAATAAGAGAAATGAGTTAAGAAAATGTGTCATAATGTCAAGAAGATGGAAAAAAATGAAGAACCATTTGATGAATTTATGCGTTTTGTTAAGGACAATACATATAAAATTACCATGCCAAATAATAATGATTCGAAAAAATAGACACAAATATAATAAATCACTTGTCATTAGTTAAGGCCAAAAGAGTAAATTTATCATAAGCTAATTAATTCCATTAATAATTAAATAGTAGTTTGATCCCTTGACTTGTACTAATTTTAAAGTTAGGTCATACATTTTTTAAATTATATTCATTTCGTCTTATATTTTGATTTTCTTATCAGTTTCCCCTCTTACCATTATCGTTACAATTATCATCCAATATTTTCTAAAATGACCCTTATTCAATAAAGATAGTAAAATTTTATTCGAAACTAAAAAATAATATGGTTTTACTTTTTAAATATGTTCGGAAAGACATTATTAGATTTATATGAAAATTTGTATGTTTAATAATAGAATTGTCAGTGAATATCGAGATATTAAGCAAATTTGTATCATGTTTAGTTATTACCCATGAATAAAATAAGAGAAATTGGTTAAGAAAATGTGTCATAATGTCAAGAAGATGAAAAAAAAAAGAGAACCATTTGATGAATCTGTGAGTTTGGTTAAGGACAATACACGTAAATTTACCATGTCAAACAATAATTATTGAAAAATAGTCATAAATATAATAAATCACTCACCATTAATTAAAACCAAAAGAGTAAATTTGTCATTGGCTAATTAATTTCATGAATAATTAAATAATAATTTGATCCATTGACTTGTACCTATTTTAAAGTTAGGTCATACATTTTTTAATTCTATTCATTTCGTCTTGTATTTTGATTTTCTTATCAGTTTTCCCCTCCTACAATTATCGTTACAAATGTCGCCCAATATTTTCTAAAATGACAAAAATACACTTACTCAGTCGAGACAACAAACTTTATTCGAAACTAAAAAATAATATGGTTTTACGTTCTTAAATATGTTCGAGAAAGACATTATTAGATTTATATGAAAAATTGTATCTATAATAATAGAATTGTTGGTGAGTATCGAGATATTAAACAAATTTTTAACATGTTTAGTTATTTCCCACGAATAAAATAAGAGAAATGAGTTAAGAAAATGTGTTATAATGTCAAGAAGGTGAAAAAAAATGAAGAATCATTTGATGAATATGTGCTTTTGTTAGGAAAAAAACTAAAATCTACAGTTTACTTCTTTGAATTTTCGACTACTACAAGAAGACTTAAAACTATCATACTAGTCTCAAACTTATAAATATTACAAACAAAACCAATTGTAGTAATCACAAATAATTGGGTTCAAATATTTTAATCATCTCCATAAGCTGCTCCAAACGTCAAATCTCTTTTGCTCTTAACTTGCTTGCTCCTCTTCATAGGACCTGGGGTAGTTACATATGAGAATCTCTTTATTCCCTCTCCTGACTATCGACTTTCTTTTCTTCTACCGCAACTCTCCTTTTATTGGAAGATACTGTCACCAACCGACATCCTTTCAAGTTGTCTATCCTAAAATTAATTAGATTATCCCCTTGCTTAGTAATTTGACACCGAAAGTGGATAGGAACTAAGAAATGAGAGACGTTCTAAGAAAAAAGTCCGACTAATCGGAGCTAAAAAGATTCTATATTTCCATTTGAACAAGGCGAGGTGAATGCATTTCTTGGTGGTGGTGATAGTAGTATTGACAACTGTAGGGATGGTGGTGTTAGGGGCGGTGGTGGTGGCAATTGTAGGGATGGTAGTGGTAGTTTAGATGAAATACAGTATTGTGAGATTTCCAAATCATTATATTTTCAAATATCCACATGGGTTTTGGTTTCAATTTGAATATTTGAAAATTCAAAAATTGAATTTAAGTTTGTAAAAAATGAAATTCAAAGTTGTGTGGTGATGTGTCTATAAATGATGAGTTTTGCAAATAAGTTATTTTGAAGGAAGGAGTAAAGAATTAAAAAAGGAATCAAATTAAATAAAAAATTAACTTTTGGGGGGGAAAAATGGTTAATTTTGCCACTGTACTTTGATTAATTGTTACATTTTACCATTGTATTATGTTTGGAGCGAAATTGTTATTATACTTTTAAAGATATATGCAATTTTGTCACTATTCCTAACTATCATCCAATTTTAACGGTGACTTAACGGAAGCTAAAAATATTTTATTATTTCCGTTTTAACAAAGCAAGGTGAACGCGTCTTTTGGTGGTGGTAACTGGTGGTGGCAGTGGCGGCGATTTCGGGGATGCTGGTGGTGGTGGTTAGGAGTGGTGTTTGGGTGATTGTAAGCATGACAGTGGTGGTTTAGGTGGAATATGACATTGTTAGATTTCCAAATCATCAATTTTTCAAATCTTCATATGAGTTTGAGTTTCAATCTTCAATTTTGAAAATTCAAAAAAATTAATTTGGATTTGTAAATAGTGAAATTTAAGGTTATGGTGGTAGTAGGTTTGTAAATGACGAGTTTTGCATATAGGTTAGTTTGAACGAAGGAGTAAAGAATTAAACAAAAAATCAAATCAAATCAAAAATTGATTTTTGCATGGGTTAATGGTGTTATTTGAGGTGGTAATGGTGATGGGTTTATGAATGACGAGGTTGATGGAAAAAAAACAAATTATAAAAAAATATTAAATTAATTCTAAATTTTATTTTTGAGAGTAATGCAATTTTTTAATTTTTAATTTAAATATTAGAAAAATTATAATAACAACGTTGCTAGCCTTACAACTAATTTTATAACATTCCTTACAATTAAGCCTTAAAAAGAACAAAAATGTCTTTGTCCAAAACAACTTTGCAGTTCTTCAAAACTTATTTGTAAGGATATCATTTTCCTTATAATTATGCCAAATTGCAATTCCCCCCAAAAGTATCCACCAAATCACATAGTAGGGGTGGCAATTCGTGTTATCGTGTTATGTTCGTGCCTCATTATCGTGTTTTCATATTATCTATATTATTTGATCATAAATATAACAATAAATATTAATTTGAATATATTAATAATTTCGTGCCTTTCGTGTCGTGTTTCGTGTCGTGTTTCGTGTTGTGTCGTGTCGTGCTGGGCTTATCGTGTCATTTGTCTCTGTAATCGTGTTTTATAATCGTGTCGTGCTGGTTCGTGTTATCGTGTCGTACCATACATTGCCACCCCTATCACCCCAACCCTAATATTTGCCCCATAATAGTATCTGACGTTTTTATTTTCATATTTTTCACCCTAACCGCAACCGTTAGAAAAATCACGTTAATTTGACATTTCCTTGTGGGTGTTAACTCGAGGAAAATATTAGGAATTTGGTATAAACTTTGGGGGTGCTAAATGTATTTTAGCCTAATAAAAATTAAGAAATAAAATATAATTTTCTAATATATATATATATATATAAATGCGTGTAAAGTTAAAATGTTAAAAAAATGGAGTGCTGGTCCACCATTCCTTTTTTTCTTGCTGAAAGAAAATTTAGAGAAAAGACCCACCATGTTTTATGATCTTCAGTCCTCCCCAAAGCAAAAATTAACCCAGAACCCGATCTGGGTTGTGACGACCCGGCCCGGGCCCGAGATGGGACCGAGGGTCGGACCGCCCAAATAAGGAGGGAAACAAGAAGGCAATTAAACATGCAAGGACCTAATTCACAAAAACGACGTGGACTTGACATTGGAGTCGCACGCCCGGCACCAAGCGGCGGATATTTTAAAACTTTTAAACGATAAACAAGTTAACAGTTATCCAAGTCTTCGGCGACACTACAAGCCGGAACCCAAGCTAACAGTTCAAAGACAAGAATTACTAAAGAGCTAAAGGCATGCTCAGCGGAAGACTAATACGTGGAGGGAAAATAACAAGTTAACCAACGCTCGGCTTACACAATGCCGGCACAACAAGGGTTACAAGAACTACAAGTAATATACTACTAGCAGCTAAGATTTACAATCAAGTTATACACAAATACCCAGGCACAGTCTAGTTGACTGGCTTAACCCGTCGTCCTTACAAAATTATAAACAAGAGGAAGAGGCCAACAAAAACCACCTCTTCAAGAATCAACGGCGAATCAAAAGGTCACGAGGCACGAACACAGCTAGTCAACGAACAGGACCTGTCTTGCTAGGATCTAAAGCAGTAAAGGGGAAAGGGTAAGTCATAAAGACTCGTAAGCTATTAATCATGCATGTCATGGCAAGATGCAACATTCAAGCAAGATATCATCACAAGCATAGAATCATATATCCAGGATGCACGTTGTTTTCACATAAGTGCGCGTAAATAAATCACATAGAATAAGGATATGTGAAGAGCCGGGCCGCTACGTAGTTCCTGCATACAAGCGTTATCTGGAATGTGCGGGTATCGAATGTGTGTAGTACATCGATCTTCCGGGGAGATGCCCGGGATAGTCACCAGTGATGCTCTTAATGATTACAGCATGGGATCTACTTCCCCACTGTGGCCACAGTGGAGGCGTGTGTGCACATAGACGGGATGCCAGCTGGACTCATGCAATGCCAAGTAATATGTACTTAACAAAATTCTCAAGTAGAGAACGAGGTCGACAAGAGCGATCTCGTTCAAGACAAGTAAATTATTCTCATCAATCAACAAGTAGGGTTGAGTTCGACAAGAGCGAACTCACATGTCAATCATTCATTCCATAATATGACAGTCGAGATCAAGCAGGGCAATCATTTCAAGTTCAAAGTCTAGAATTATTATTCTTAGGGAAACGCGCTTCGAACGTCGTAGGGATAAATCTGTGAGCCGGTATTGTTCAATAGCTCGCTAATCTTGACTCCGTTGAGTCGTCTCTAATAGTTCCTCTAATAGAGTTAGGACGCTAAATGCATCACAAACCCTCTTCTAAGTTCTCGCATATGATCGGCTAGGTCATTAATCCGTTTAACAACCGTAGCTAAGAATTGTCGATAATTCGAGTTCAAGGGACCTTAGAATTATTCTTTCAATGTTATTAAAACGCAAGGGTCCAAGAACGTTATTTATTCGTTGGGGATCATGGAACACAATTTGTTCTAGGTCTAGGGTCCGATTCAATAAGATAATCAAGACAAGGCATGTGAAACCCTAGAATTCCAAGTTCCCAAGAGTTATCAAAATCTACTAGTTCAAGAACATTAATTGCTCCTAAGGAAGCATAGAGCATACTTAATTCTAGGTATAGGTCTCAATCAACAAGATGGACATATAACCAAAATCTCAAAAGACTCATTCAATCTAGATCATGGCATGGACATGGGAAAGCATGGGGATCAATAGACAAGGGGAAACATGGCAAGTCTAATCATGCAACCTAAGGGGAAATCAATAGCTTACCTCCACCAAGGAGAAGGAAAGTTGAAGCACAAAATAATCGGATGGAATCGATCTCCTCGTCGGTAGCTTCACACCGGTGGTCTCGGCTCGGCAAACGGAAGTCGGGAGCTCAATCTAGGGACATAACACACACTAATCTCACCTAATCTCTACACACACAAGCATGGCAGGAGAGAGAGAGAAGAAATCTGATTAATGAGAGTTTAAGGCAAAGTCAACAAAGGAGGCCTTTATATGTTGCATGGATTGGGTGGAATTACACATGTCAAGAGGAGAGGGCTTGAGATTAGGACTAACCTAGCTTGATTAGGGTTTAATAGGTTGGATTAGGGCTAATTAAGAAGGGGGTTTAAGTGGCTAATGACATCACAAAAGATTAAAGGCTGAAAAATCCCGTAAAGCTGAACAGAGGGTGAGGCGGGCGCCTCACCCTAGGCCATGCGGCCGCCTCATATGCAGAGAAGGGTGCCATTTTTCATTTGCTCTCAGAACTTGATGCGCGCGCCTCGTTTGAGCCATGCGGCCGCCTGAACTTCTGGAGCACCAAAACTAGACCTAAACAAGTCCTAAATGGTCCCAAGCTCATGGGCAACCATTCTAGGGTCTAACACAACTCAAAACATGTCCGAAACACACCCGAACGTCACCCGGAACAAGGTAGGACAAGGTTCGAGTCAAGCGACGATTGGTTGACGAATCAAACCCGGATCAAAGGTCAATAAAACTAGGGTAACTTGGGCATCAAAAAGGATTGTTTAATCATGGTTATGACTTGAATACAAGTCCGGGAACTCAAGGAACAATTCGCACGTCGAAATACGCGCAAAACGGGAGAAGGGTGAAATCGCTAAGGCCAAAACAAGGCAAGAAGGTTTCTAAACTTCCCAACAAGCTTACTATGATCAAGGTGAGCGTTCTAGGTCATCTATGGACGACAATAGAACCCTAACAAGTCTCGGTCGAGTGCAAATCAAGCTAAGGCAACACTCAAGGCATAACGGGAAGGTATGCTAAGCATAGAAGGAAATCAAGCGACAAGGAATGAAATAACGATAATGCGAGTCAGGCATGGACAAACAGAGATATCTAATCATGTTAAGGCTTTAAACAAACAAGTTATCAAGGTATAAAACAAGTAATGCAAGTAATGGGTTTGGGGTCTCACATCCTCCCCCACTTAAAGGAATTTAGTCCCTAAATTCTTACCAGAGTCATCGAATAGGAAAGGGTATTTTTCTCGCATATCAAGCTCGGTCTCCCACGTGGCTTCTTCGATATCGTGATTCTTCCACAAGACCTTCACCAAGGGAATTTTCTTTGTCCTCAGCACTTGCTCTTTCGTGTCCAGAATCCTCACCGGCTTCTCATCATAAGACAGGTCAGGCTCAAAAGTAATCTCTTCGTAGGTAAGGACATGCGACTCATCCTTCAAGTATTTGCGTAGCATCGAAACATGGAAGACGTCATGAACATCCGATATGGAAGGCGGCAATGCTAACCGATACGCCACAGCTCCAATCCTTTCTAGGATCTCGAATGGTCCAATGAATCGAGGCGAAAGTTTACCCTTCTTTCCAAATCGCTTAGTACCGCGTCGGGGCGATACTTTCAAGAACACATAGTCACCCACCTGAAATTCTAGGTCACGTCTCCGGTTATCCGCGTAGCTCTTCTGTCTACTCTGGGCTGTAAGCAATCTATCTCTAATAAGCTTCACGCTCTCAGCCGACTGTTGCACCATTTCCGAACCCCAAAGTTTAGCTTCACCAACCTCATCCCAGCAAATCGGTGAACGACACTTGCGCCCATATAAAGCCTCGTATGGCGCCATCTCAATACTGGACTGGTAACTATTATTGTATGCGAATTCGGCTAACGGTAAGGGAATCCCAACTACCCTTGAAGTCCATGGCACAAGCACGTAACAAATCCTCCGACTGAATCAATCTCTCCGACCGACCATCGATCGCGGGTGGAAAGCCGTACTAAAGTTTAACTGCACCCAAAGCTTCTGCAAAGAATGCCGAATCGGAAGTGAACCTGGGGTCTCTATCCGAAACAATGCTAACTGGAATGCCGTGCAATCTCACGATGTCCTGGACATACAACGCTGCCAACTGACTCAAACTATAAGTCATCGCAACAGGGATAAAATGTGAAGATTTGGTCAACCTGTCCACAACAACCCAAACTGCATCGAAACCTCGGCGAGTACGTGGCAATCCCGTCACGAAATCCATGGTGATATGCTCCCACTTCCACTCCGGTATCTCAAGTGGCTGAAGCAAACCGGCAGGTCTCTGGTGTTCGCCCTTAACCTGCTGACACGTCAAGCATCTAGACACATAGTCTGCTATTTCTCTCTTCATCCCATTCCACCAGAACTGTCTCTTCAAGTCCCTATACATTTTAGTACTCCCTGGATGTATAGTATACTTGGCCTTGTGAGCCTTGTGGCCTTGTGGGCCCGGGCCCGAGATGGGACCGAGGGTCGGACCGCCCAAATAAGGAGGGAAACAAGAAGGCAATTAAACATGCAAGGACCTAATTCACAAAAACGACGTGACGCAACATTGGAGTCGCAGCACGCCTCGGCACCAAACGGCCGGATATTTTTAAAACTTTTAAACCTGATAAACAGTTAAACAGTTATCCAAGTCTTCGGCGACACTACAAGCCGGAACCCAAGCTAACAGTTCAAAGACAAGAATTACTAAAGAGCTAAAGGCATGCTCAGCGGAAGACTAATACGTGGAGGGAAAATAACAAGTTAACCAACGCTCGGCTTACACAATGCCGGCACAACAAGGGTTACAAGAACTACAAGTAATATACTACTAGCAGTTAAGATTTACAATCAAGTTATACACAAATACCCAGGCACAGTCTAGTTGACTGGCTTAACCCGTCGTCCTTACAAAATTATAAACAAGAGGAAGAGGCCAACAAAAACCACCTCTTCAAGAATCAACGGCGAATCAAAAGGTCACGAGGCACGAACACAGCTAGTCAACGAACAGGACCTGTCTTGCTAGGATCTAAAGCAGTAAAGGGGAAAGGGTAAGTCATAAAGACTCGTAAGCTATTAATCATGCATGTCATGGCAAGATGCAACATTCAAGCAAGATATCATCACAAGCATAGAATCATATATCCAGGATGCACGTTGTTTTCACATAAGTGCGCGTAAATAAATCACATAGAATAAGGATATGTGAAGAGCCGGGCCGCTACGTAGTTCCTGCATACAAGCGTTATCTGGAATGTGCGGGTATCGAATGTGTGTAGTACATCGATCTTCCGGGGAGATGCCCGGGATAGTCGCCAGTGATGCTCTTAATGATTACAGCATGGGATCTACTTCCCCACTGTGGCCACAGTGGAGGCGTGTGTGCACATAGACGGGATGCCAGCTGGACTCATGCAATGCCAAGTAATATGTACTTAACAAAATTCTCAAGTAGAGAACGAGGTCGACAAGAGCGATCTCGTTCAAGACAAGTAAATTATTCTCATCAATCAACAAGTAGGGTTGAGTTCGACAAGAGCGAACTCACATGTCAATCATTCATTCCATAATATGACAGTCGAGATCAAACAGGGCAATCATTTCAAGTTCAAAGTCTAGAATTATTATTCTTAGGGAAACGCGCTTCGAACGTCGTAGGGATAAATCTGTGAGCCGGTATTGTTCAATAGCTCGCTAATCTTGACTCCGTTGAGTCGTCTCTAATAGTTCCTCTAATAGAGTTAGGACGCTAAATGCATCACAAACCCTCTTCTAAGTTCTCGCATATGATCGGCTAGGTCATTAATCCGTTTAACAACCGTAGCTAAGAATTGTCGATAATTCGAGTTCAAGGGACCTTAGAATTATTCTTTCAATGTTATTAAAACGCAAGGGTCCAAGAACGTTATTTATTCGTTGGGGATCATGGAACACAATTTGTTCTAGGTCTAGGGTCCGATTCAATAAGATAATCAAGACAAGGCATGTGAAACCCTAGAATTCCAAGTTCCCAAGAGTTATCAAAATCTACTAGTTCAAGAACATTAATTGCTCCTAAGGAAGCATAGAGCATACTTAATTCTAGGTATAGGTCTCAATCAACAAGATGGACATATAACCAAAATCTCAAAAGACTCATTCAATCTAGATCATGGCATGGACATGGGAAAGCATGGGGATCAATAGACAAGGGGAAACATGGCAAGTCTAATCATGCAACCTAAGGGGAAATCAATAGCTTACCTCCACCAAGGAGAAGGAAAGTTGAAGCACAAAATAATCGGATGGAATCGATCTCCTCGTCGGTAGCTTCACACCGGTGGTCTCGGCTCGGCAAACGGAAGTCGGGAGCTCAATCTAGGGACATAACACACACTAATCTCACCTAATCTCTACACACACAAGCATGGCAGGAGAGAGAGAGAAGAAATCTGATTAATGAGAGTTTAAGGCAAAGTCAACAAAGGAGGCCTTTATATGTTGCATGGATTGGGTGGAATTACACATGTCAAGAGGAGAGGGCTTGAGATTAGGACTAACCTAGCTTGATTAGGGTTTAATAGGTTGGATTAGGGCTAATTAAGAAGGGGGTTTAAGTGGCTAATGACATCACAAAAGATTAAAGGCTGAAAAATCCCGTAAAAGCTGAGACAGAGGGTGAGGCGGGCGCTCACCCCATAGCGGCCGCCTCATATGCAGAAGGGTGCCATTTTTCATTTGCTCGAACTCGAGCTTGATCGTTTGAGCCGCGGCCGCCTGCGGCCGAACTTCGAGCACCAAAACTAGACCTAAACAAGTCCTAAATGGTCCCAAGCTCATGGGCAACCATTCTAGGGTCTAACACAACTCAAAACATGTCCGAAACACACCCGAACGTCACCCGGAACAAGGTAGGACAAGGTTCGAGTCAAGCGACGATTGGTTGACGAATCAAACCCGGATCAAAGGTCAATAAAACTAGGGTAACTTGGGCATGAAAAAGGATTGTTTAATCATGGTTATGACTTGAATACAAGTCCGGGAACTCAAGGAACAATTCGCACGTCGAAATACGCGCAAAACGGGAGAAAGGGTGAAATCGCTAAGGCCAAAACAAGGCAAGAAGGTTTCTAAACTTCCCAACAAGCTTACTATGGTCAAGGTGAGCGTTCTAGGTCATCTATGGACGGCAATAAAACCCTAACAAGTCTCGGTCGAGGGCAAATCAAGCTAAGGCAACACTCAAGGCATAACGGAAGGTATGCTAAGCATAGAAGGAAATCAAGCGACAAGGAATGAAATAACGATAATGCGAGTCGCATGGACAAACAGAGATATCTAATCATGTTAAGGCTTTAAACAAACAAGTTATCAAGGTATAAAACAAGTAATGCAAGTAATGGGTTTGGGGTCTCACATCCTCCCCCACTTAAAGGAATTTAGTCCCTAAATTCTTACCAGAGTCATCGAATAGAAAGGGTATTTTTCTCTCATATCAAGCTCGGCCTCCCACGTGGCTTCTCGATATCGTGATTCTTCCACAAGACCTTCACCAAGGGAATTTCTTTGTCCTCAAAGACTTGCTCTTTTCGTGTCCGTAACTCACCGGCTTCTCATCATAAGACAGTCGCTCAAAAGTGATCTCTTCGTAGTAAGGACATGCGACTCATCCTTCAAGTATTTGCGTAGCATCGAAACATGGAAGACGCCATGAACATCCGATATGGAAGGCGGCAATGCTAACCGATACGCCTACGCTCCAATCCTTTCTAGGATCTCGAATGGTCCAATGAATCGAGGCGAAAGTTTACCCTTCTTTCCAAATCGCTTAGTACCGCTGCCGGGCGATACTTTCAAGAACACATAGTCACCCAACCGAAATTCTAGGTCACGCCTCCTGTTATCCGCGTAGCTCTTCCGCCTACTCACTGGCCGTAAGCAATCTACCTCTAATAAGCTTCACGCCTCACCGATCAAGTTAACCATTTCCGAACCCCAAAGTTTAGCTTCACCAACCTCATCCCAAAGAAATCGGTGAACGACACTTGCGCCCATATAAAGCCTCGTATGGCGCCATCTCAATATCGGACTGGTAACTATTATTGTATGCGATTCGCTAACGGTAAGTGGGAATCCCAACTACCCTTGAAGTCCATGGCACAAGCACGCAACAAATCCTCCAAGCACTGAATCAATCTCTCCGATCGACCATCGATCAAGGGTGGAAAGCCGTATTAAAGTTTAACTGCACTCCAAAGCTTCCTCGCAAAGAATGCCGAACTGAAGTGAACCTCGGGTCTCTATCCAAACAATGCTAATCGAATGCCGTGCCGCAATCTCACGATGTCCTGGACATAACGCCGCCAACCGACTCAAACTATAAGTCATCGCAATGGGATAAATGTGAAGATTTGGTCAACCTGGCCCACAACAACCCAAACCGCATCGAAACTTCTGCGAGTACGTGGCAATCCCGCCACGAATCCATGGTGATATGCTCCCACTTCCACTCCAGTATCTCAAGTGGTCAAGAACCGGCAAACCTGTGTCTCTCGGTGTTCGCCTAACTCCGCCGACACGCCAAGCATCTAGACACATAGTCCGCTATTTCTCTCTTCATCCCATTCCACCGTAATCGTCTCTTCAAGTCCCTATACATTTTAGTACTCCCTGGATGTATAGTATACTTGGCCTTGTGAGCCTCATGGCCTTGTGGCCCTGGGCCGAGATGGGACCGGGGCCTGACCGCCCAAATAAGGAGGGAAACAAGAAGGCAATTAAACATGCAAGGACCTAATTCACAAAAACGACGGACGCAACATCGAGTCGAAGACGCCTCGGACCAAACTCGGATATTTTTAAAACTTTTAAACGATAAACAGCTAAACAGCTTATCCAAGTCTTCGGCGACACTACAAGCCGAACCCAAGCTAACAGCTTCAAAGACAAGAATTACTAAAGAGCTAAAGGCATGCTCACGGAAGACTAATACGTGGAGGGAAAATAACAAGTTAACTAACGCCGGCTTACACAATGCCCAGACAACAAGGGTTACAAGAACTACAAGTAATATACTACTAGCAGCCTAAGATTTACAATCAAGTTATACACAAATACCAGTACGCTCTAGTTGGACTGGCTTAACCCGCAGTCCTTACAAAATTATAAACAAGAGGAAGAGGCCAACAAAACCACCTCTTCAAGAATCAACTACGAATCAAAAGGTCACGAGGCACGAACACGCCTAGTCAACGAACGTGGACTGTCTTGCTAGGATCTAAAGCAAGTAGGGGAAAGGGTAAGTCATAAAGACTCGTAGCTATTATCATGCATGTCATGGCAAGATGCAACATTCAAGCAAGATATCATCACAAGCATAGAATCATATATCCGTGATGCACGTTGTTTTCACATAAGGCGCTGTAAATAAATCACATAGAATAAGGATATGTGAAGAGCCAGCCGCCACGTAGTTCCTCGCATACAAGCGTTATCCGAATGCGCGTATCGAATGTGTGTAGTACATCGATCTTCCCGGGAGATGCCCGGATAGTCGCCAAGGATGCTCTTAATGATTACAAAGATCTACTTCACCGTGGCCACAGTGAGGCGTGTGTGCACATAGAGCTGGGATGCCACCGGACTCATGCAATGCCAAGTAATATGTATAACAAAATTTCTAGTAACGAGGTCGACAAGAGCGATCTCGCTCAAGACAAGTAAATTATTCTCATCAATCAAAGTAGTGGTTGAGTTCGACAAGAGCGAACTCATGTCAATCATTCATTCCATAATATGACAATGGAGATCAAACAGGCAATCATTTCAAGTTCAAAGTCTAGAATTATTATTCTGGGGAAACGCTGTCGAACGTCAGTAGGATAAATCGGAGCCAGTATTGTTCAATAGCTCGCTAATCTTGACTCCGCTGAGTCGCCTCTAATAGTTCCTCTAATAGAGTTAGGACGCTAAATGCATCACAAACCCTCTTCTAAGTTCTCGCATATGATCGGCTAGGTCATTAATCCGCTTAACAACCGTAGCTAATTGTCGATAATCTCGAGTTCAAGGGACCTTAGAATTATTCTTTCAATGTTATTAAAACGCAAGGGTCCAAGAACATTATTTATTCGTTGGGGATCATGGAACACAATTTGTTCTAGGTCTAGGGTCCGATTCAATAAGATAATCAAGACAAGGCATGTGAAACCCTTAGAATTCCAAGTTCCCAAGAGTTATCAAAATCTACTAGAACATTAATTGCTCCTAAGGAAGCATAGATATACTTAATTCTAGGTATAGGTCTCAATCAACAAGATGGACATATAACCAAAATCTCAAAAGACTCATTCAATCTAGATCATGGCATGGACACGGGAAAGCATGGGGATCAAGCATTACAAAAACATGGCAAGTCTAATCTGCAACCTAAGTGGAAATCAATAGCTTACCTCCACCAAGGAGAAGGAAAGTTGAAGCACAAAATAATCTGATGGAATCGATCTCCTCTGCTCTGTAGCTTCACACCTATGGGTCTCTAAGCAAACTAAGCCCAGGAGCTCAATCTAGGGACATAACACACACTATCTCACCTAATCTCTACACACAAGCGCCGGCAGAGAGAGAGAAGAAATCGATTAATGAGAGTTTAAGGCAAAGTCAACAAAGGAGGCCTTATATGTTGCATGGATTGGGTGGAATTACACATGTCAAGAGGAGAGGGCTTGAGATTAGGACTAACCTACTTGATTAGTGGTTTATAGGTTGGATTAGGGCTAATTAAGGGGGTTAAGTGGCTAATGACATCACAAAAGATTAAAGGCTGAAAAATCCCGAGATGCAGGTGAGGCTGGCGCTCACCCCAGCGGCCGCCTCATATGCAGAGTAGGGTGCCATTTTTTCATTTGCTCTAACTTGACGCTGCCCGCTTGAGCCACGCGGCCGCCTCGAACTTCCTGAGCACCAAAACTAGACCTAAACAAGTCCTAAATGGTCCCAAGCTCATGGGCAACCATTCTAGGGTCTAACACAACTCAAAACATGTCCGAAACACACCGAACGCACCCGAACAAGGTAGGACAAGGTTCGAGTCGTTTACGATTGGTCAATTAATCAAACCCTGATCAAAGGTCAATAAAAACTAGGTAACTTGGGCATCAAAAAAGGATTGTTTAATCATGGTTATGACTTGAATACAAGTCCTGGGAACTCAAGGAACAATTCGCACGTCGAAATACGCGCAAAACGGGAGTAA
>CM028377.1:87035493-87137192 GCA_013146195.2 Codonopsis lanceolata | reverse complement strand
GGACCATTCTTCTACGAGAAGTAGAAAGACAATTTCTCATTTGTTAATTCCTCGAACTGAGTGGTTTAAGATCTCTAATTTATAATATAATCATAAATTTAATTCATTCGCTAGTGAATTAATGGTAAATGAGGAAAAGATGCAATTGAAGAGGTTAACGAATATTACCTAGCTTCAATTATGAATTTTCTATGGAGGATTAATCTATAAGTAATGATTTCATCGATAGACTGCTCCTTTTCGTAGAGTAAGATATTCTATATTTATAAGAGTGCAATTCCGAATTTATAGTAGAGTAATATCGGAGTTAATAAATTAAAGCATTTAATTATTCATTCGATTTATTTGAGCTTATAATTACAGGTCCATGGTCCCTGATTCGCCTTCCCTATTTAAACATATTAGAATTAATATTTATATTCCTAAAGGCATATGGAAAATTGTTTTCCTGTTAATATATAAATATCAATTGATTCCGAGAATATCAGGTAACATACAATTTTAATTGTATTGAGAATTGAATAAATATGAGATATTTTGGATATTTATATAATTATTAATTATTAACTATATTGGATAATTATTAAGAAGTATAAAATTATTTGGATAGTTGGGATTGAGTTTGATATTGATAAGGCTACCATTATTGATTCCACAACTCACTTGAGGAAGGAAACAAAAAAAAACGGAAGGAAAAAGAGTCCCTCATTTTGCCTTGGGCACATCATGACAGTGAATAGGGAAGAGTTTTGGTGCATAGGATAGTGTTCACCAAAAACACTATTCATTAAGGACTCTCACCTATAAAGAGAAAAAAAAGGGTTTGCTGCCAAGGGTGTAGTTTTTTTTTAAAATTTTATTTCCTCGGTTTTCATCAGAAGGTGACTAACAGTGAGTAAAATAAGATTTTGTGGTTCAGTTTGCTAGCCTTGTTTATTACTCGTTCAAAATAAGTTAGGAACTGAATAATATTATTTGAGTGCCCACTGATCGATGTCTTATTTTAAATTTATTTTCCTTACAAGTGGACAAGACTATTGTAGAACAGCTTGGGAAGCAAGGGTCGAACCACAGAGATTTGGATTTGATTATAGTAAATTTAACTAATCTATTAAAATAAAACAATTAATAACTAATAGGTTTTTTTTATAAATTAAATTAACTAGAAAGCAATAAAATAATCTAACTAACAAAACATATAAAGATGAGATAAATCAAAGATTTGTAAATTGACTAGGTGTAACGCCCCGTATTCTTGCATGTGCATTGTATGCTTGTCTTCATACTTTCTTGATTGATTGTGAGCATGTTTACTTAGTATAGATATGTCTTAGAAACATTCATAAGTCATTCATGAAGCCCATAACATGTTTAGAATCATATAAGCTTGTTTGTTGAATCGCCGGTTTGATTGCTTTGATTTTGGCCTTAGCGATTCCTCTCGTTGCTCGTATTGCCTCTATTTCGTCGCACGAAGTGTTCGTTGAGTTCTTGGCCTTATATTCATGTCTTAATCATGTTGAAACAAATTCATGAAGCCCATAACATGTTTAGAATCATATAAGCTTGTTTGTTGAATCGCCGGTTTGATTGCTTTGATTTTGGCCTTAGCGATTCCTCTCGTTGCTCGTATTGCCTCTATTTCGTCGCACGAAGTGTTCATTGAGTTCTTGGCCTTATATTCAGGTCTTAATCATGTTGAAACAAACCACTTTCATGTCCAAGTTATCCTAGTTTGATTAGTGTTTGATTGGAGTTTGATTCGTTAACCATTCGTCGCGTGATTCGAGCCTTGTTCTATCTTGTTCTGGGTGTTGTTCGGGTGCGTTTACGACTTGTTTTGAGTTGGGTTAGACCTTATAATGGTTGCCCATAAGTTTGGGACCATTTAGGACAAGTTTAGACCAAGTTTTGGAGGTTCAGAGGCCCAGGCGCCCGCCTGGCATCTTGTGAGGCGCCCGCCTCAAGTGCTGGGAGAAATTACAAAATGAGCTGAATTTGGAGACAGCCTCAGAGGTTGAGGCGCCCGCCTGGGGAAGGCTGAGGCGCCCGCCTCAACATCAGTACACTTACGGGATTTTTTTCCCCTGTTTTGATATTGAACGACTTGTTCACCTAAACCCCCTATCTAAACCTATCTTAAACCTCCCTAACCCTCCTCACTTGTATCCTAACATATCTAACTTGTTTTTAGGGTTGATTAAGAGTGCATTAGTGAGTCATTAAGCCACAAATCAGATTAGAAAGGAGACCACATTGGCTTGACACATGTCCCACTCAAATTTTAGACCAATATAAGCCTTGCAATCAGATTTTGACCTTCATTTCTCACCTCCACTCTCAACAAACGAATTTCCTTTCTCTCAAGCTTCTTCCATGGCTTCTTGAAGCTAATCCCTTGGTCTTCCCTCATCCACTCTCCATTTGCCCAAGACTCCTTCATCAAAGGTGTAGAGCTCAAAGAGTAGAGCATTTCCATCCGAACGATTTTCTCATTTGCTTTCTTTGGTGTAGAACAAGTAAGTTACTTCCTTTCTTCTTCTTCTTTTTATTTCTCATTGACCCTAAGGAAACAAAGCCTATGGTGATTGAGGTCAATGAGGACACTTTTATGCTTCCTATGCTATCTTCTTATATTTTGAAATTATGAGCTTGTTAGGAGCATGTATAGGTTGATTTCTTGCCTATGAAAGTTTATAAAACTCTTGCATCTTGTTTATTTATGGTTTTGAACATGTTAGAAATATGTATTGTATTAATTTGTTGATGGAAGTATTGTTAAGTGAGAATGGCCTAAATTGAGCTTACATGATATGTTGTATGTTGTATGTGTTCTATCTTCAATATTGGACTCTATGATGAACATGGATCACATTATTATGCCTTGGTAAAATTATGACCTTGAAGAACTTAGTAATGAACTAGGTTGAGTTATGAAGCACATAGCTTCAACTACCCTAAATTTGGGAATTTTAGTAAAGACTCAACGGAGTCGACTTAGGGAAGATTTGAACATGTTAAACCCTAATTTCAATCCCTACGGTTCTGACACCGTTTGGTCAAGTTTACTCAATTTTAAGTTGAGTTTATTTATGTGCATTTGAACCCGTTATGATTATTTTGGTTATGAGCAATTAATTGCCTTGACTTGATTTATTGTAGAGATTTATACCCTACTTGGTCGGTTGAGTTCGCTCTTGTCGAATTCGATCATTATTTGGTCTTAACGAGTAAACATCTACTTGTGCATTGCATTAAGTCCAGTGGCACTATTTGGTTTCAGAGATGTATGTCGCCAAGTGGAGGCTGCACTGGACCTCACACACCCTCCATTGAGGTCGCAATGGGAAGTAGCCCCTGCCGTAACAATACGTAAGGCCACCGTCGCTATTAGTGGGCGGAGTTCGGTATATCGATGCAAAGTCACGAACGTAGTCACGATATTGGGTTAACAAACTATTTTGCAGAGCTACGTAAGCGGTCGTGCCTATATCATATCCTACTTGTATGATTTATTTCCTTGCACTTACGTGAATAATGTGCTAAGTTATATGATGAACGTGAACTATAATTGTGATAAATGCCATGTTATAACATGATCATGCATTTTAGTAACTTACTAAGTCTTTCGACTTACCCTATTTGTTTGTTTTGTTTCCTTAGATCCGAGGCGGGGAGATGGTCCGAGATAGACTCGCTTTTATTCACGCTTATCGCTCTAGGAGCAAGGTTGCTCTTTTGGACTTTGTTGATTAGACTTTTATTTTGAAAGGACGTTGGGAAGCAAGTCATGTAGACTTGGCTTGGGGTTTTTGTTGTTGTAAGCAACTTAATGATTTGACAGCTATGATTTGTATGCCGACTTGTAAGTCGAGCCTGCTTATATGTTGTTGGTTCGCTATGCTTTCTTCCGCTAAAGCTCGCTTTAATTATTATTGTTGTTGTTGTCTCCGCATATTGTGGCCGTTGAGGTTTTATAAGCATGTGTTAATATTGTAGGAGTAGTTGTTGGGTTCTACCGTAACGTGCCGAAGACTTGTTTATTTTTGTTGTTTTTCCGGCCAAGTGTAGCCGAGTGTTATTCAGATATGTTGCGGCCACATGAATTTTATAATCCTACTTATATGTTTTGTGCATCTTGTCTATTTGGACGGCACGACTTGGGATCTCATTTGGGTCCGGAAGTCAACACTAGGAATTAGATTCACTTGTATCTAATCTATTGTTTATTTAAATAAATTATCATTCAATACCTTGGGTTCGTTCACAAAAGATAGATATAGACTGTTGAACAATTGGTTCAGCCTCCATCCCCGCAAAATCCATCCATTCTATATCCTAAGCACAAGAACATATAATCTATCTGTCACCTAGATTTTGATCTATCTGTCACCTAGATCATGTATGAACCCCGGGTCCTAACTTATCACTCTCGCATCGATAGGTCCAATTTATTGTGATGGTGAGCCAACAGTTTATACGAACATATAACATTGGTCATGCAGTTATCCGCACCTCTAGGCCTTTATTATTTGCGATTACATTCATTTGTTCAAAACGAAATAATAGAGGGATTGATAAACACCACAATCAACAAGAATTAAATGAATAAGAATTAATATAAAACAATAGATTCGATACAAGTTACCTCCAATTCCTAGATTATGGAGTTAATTCTTCATAATTGAAAGTACAAAACCTTGAACCATTCTTGAATAATCTTTCTTCATAGACAAAGAAAAATAATACAGAACTTCTCTCCTCTTTTTTTCCTAACTAATGGGATCTATTTATACCTAATTAATCCTACAACAAGGAGGAAAATGAAATACAATATAATTAAAACACTAAAAGGAATTAAACTAGGACTTCACGTTTCCCAAGGCAATTATAACACAAAGTGGGCGGCTGAATTTTTGTGCTGGAAATCTGATTTTCAGCTTTTGGTCTTCAAGTTTCCAGCTTTTGCACTTTGGTCCCTGAAGTTCTTAAATTCAGCATAAAATGCCTATATTTTGGACAATTGTTCCAAAAGTTCATGAAACTATAAAACAACACTAAAACACATATTAGACAACAAAAACCTCAAGAAATAGCATAATTTAAGTCGGAATAATACCCAATAACTGCGTATAAAATACAGTCATCAAATACCCCCAAACTTAAACTTTTGCTCGTCCTCGAGTAAAACAAAACATATAAATACAAAACTAAACTAAATTAAAAATTAAACTAAACTAAATTAAAGCAAATAAAATATTTTTTTCTTTCACAAGTCAAAAGCTTCGGCATGGTACCACATAATGCCTCAAAGAATGATAAATAACAACACATAGCCACAAGTCTAGGCTTTCACTCAATCATCATCAATATCACTTGTACATCTCCATGTGTGTGTGTGAACCATTAATTGACTATCTCCAAACTTAGAAAGTTTTATCAAGCTAAGCACAACATTCATTCCCAAAATATTTCAATAAAAACATGTGCATCACAAAACATATACATACCATCAATACCCGGTTAACTACACGAAGAAAGATCGTGCTAGAATTCAAGTGCTTATACATCCATCCCATGCACTAACTATGTATAAAATACAATGCTCTCAAGTCCCAATTACTTATAATAGCTGAGATTATGCAAATACGGTGAGCTATATGAAGATGTGTATATAATTCAAAACATGGGTCAAATCAACAATGCTTCCAAACCATGTCAACTAACACAAACAAATGTGGCAACTAGATCAATAGGACTTTATTAAGCTTGTAATGTAAGGCCAAGGTGAGGGGTAACAATAAAAGGGATAAGAAATTACAAAGTGAGAGAGTAAGAATATTTCCCTTTTTCCCATACAAAGCACTCACTTTCCTTCAACAACCCCCAAACTTGAACTTTTGGGTTGAAGAAAGTATCAAATCATCATAAAGATTTTCTTCCCAATGATCCTTTTTTTTTTCTTTCTTTCTTTTTCTTTTTTTTTCTATTCTTTTTTCTTTCTTTTTTTTTATTCATTCTATTTTTTTCTTTTGAAGGGCATGTGCAATTTTGATTTTCGCACCCTTTTCATTCTTTTTTTTTTCTTCATATATATATATATATATTATTATTATTTTTCAATACAAGAACTCATTGGGGCTATTTTTGGATTACATCAACCAACATGTAGACAACATTCCCCACCCAATCCTACTCTCTCAAAGGGTAGGCAAAAGTGTATAGGCTTAAAGGTTAAGTTAATGTGGATAATAGAAACGATGTCGAATGGGGGTCGATGTGTGCTTAGCACACGCCATTCTTTTTAATAAAGCTCAAATGGGACACTAGGGATTAATATAAAATAGGGATGGTGAGATAAAAAGGCTCAAACGTTCTAAAGATGGCCTAAATCATATCCTAATCGCCACAATGCTCATACTTTTCTGCTTTCAAATTCAACAAAGTTTCAAATCATTCCCTAACTCGAAGTTTTAAAAACGAGCTCCACAAGTATTTCACATAAGCATTCGCTAGAAAAGCGATATGGCAAATCAAGACTTAAATGCACTCACGGTTCGAAAGTGTGCTTGAGATATATTAGCAAAAGAAGTCTAACAAATCTAACTTAGCATGCAATCAACCCTAAGTCGCAAATATAATGCAACAATCGTGTAATGACAGATGTTTAAAATGTTTGTGACCACAAATGTGGCGACCCGGCCCGGGCCCGAGATGGGACCGAGGGTCGGACCGCCCAAATAAGGAGGGAAACAAGTAGGCAATGAAACATGCAAGGACCTAATTCACAAAAACGACGTGACGCAACATTGAGTCGCAGACGCCTCGGCACCAAACGGCCGGATATTTTAAAACTTTAAACCCGAGCAAAGCAAACA
This sequence comes from Codonopsis lanceolata, assembly GCA_013146195.2. Lineage (NCBI taxonomy): Eukaryota > Viridiplantae > Streptophyta > Magnoliopsida > Asterales > Campanulaceae > Codonopsis > Codonopsis lanceolata. The sequence continues at coordinate 87,130,314 of CM028377.1, read as the reverse complement.
AATATAACCAAGTCTTCGGCGACACTACATGCCTGAACCCAAGCTAACGGTTCAAGGACTAGAATTACTAAAGAGCTAAAAAGCATGCTCGCGAAGACTAAAACATGGAGGGATAATAACAAGTTAACCAACGCTCGGCTTACACAATGCCTTAGCACCAAAAAGTGTTACAAGTACTACAAGTATAAACTACTAGCGCTAAGGATTTACAATCAAGTTATACACAAATACCTGTACGCCTAGTTGGACAAGCTTAACCCGTCGTCCTTACAAAAAGAGAACCAAGAATAAGAGGCCATCAAAAACCACCTCTTCAAGAATCAACGGTCACCAAAAAGGGGCACAAGTCGCGAACACGTTTCAACGAAAGGACTCGCCTTGCTAGGATCTAAAGCAGTAAAGGGGAAAGGGTAAGTCATAAAGACTCGTAAGCTATTAATCATGCATGTCATGGCAAGATGCAACATTCAAAGCAAGATATCATCACAAGCATAGAATCATATATCCAGGATGCACGTTGTTTTCACATAAGTGCGCGTAAATAAATCACATAGAATAAGGATATGTGAAGAGCCGGGCCGCTACGTAGTTCCTGCATACAAGCGTTATCGGGAATGTGCGGGTATCGAATGTGTGTAGTACATCGATCTTCCGAGGAGATGCCCGGGATAGTCACCAGTGATGCTCTTAATGATTACAGCATGGGATCTACTTCCCCACTGTGGCCACAGTGGAGGCGTGTGTGCACATAGACGGGATGCCAGCTGGACTCATGCAATGCCAAGTAATATGTACTTAACAAAATTTCAGTATAGAACGAGATCGACAAGAGCGATCTCGCTCAAGACAAGTAAATTATTCTCATCAATCAACAGTAGAGTTGAGTTCGACAAGAGCGAACTCACATGTCAATCGGCCATTCATAATATGACAATAAGATCAAGGCAATCATTTCAAGCTCAAAGTCTAGAATTATTATTCTTAGGGAAACGCGCTTCGAACGTCGTAGGGATAAATCTGTGAGCCGGTATTGTTCAATAGCTCGCTAATCTTGACTCCGTTGAGTCGTCTCTAATAGTTCCTCTAATAGAGTTAGGACGCTAAATGCATCACAAACCCTCTTCTAAGTTCTCGCATATGATCGGCTAGGTCATTAATCCGTTTAACAACCGTAGCTAAGAATTGTCGATAATTCGAGTTCAAGGGACCTTAGAATTATTCTTTCAATGTTATTAAAACGCAAGGGTCCAAGAACGTTATTTATTCGTAGGGGATCATGGAACACAATTTGTTCTAGGTCTAGGGTTCAATTCAATAAGATAATCAAGACAAGGCATGTGAAACCCTAGAATTCCAAGTTCCCAAGAGTTATCAAAATCTATTAGTTCAAGAACATTAATTGCTCCTAAGGAAGCATAGAGCATACTTAATTCTAGGTATAGGTCTCAATCAACAAGATGGACATATAATCAAAATCTCAAAAGGATCCATTCAATCTAGATCATGGCATGGACATGGAAAAGCATGGGGGATCAATAGATAAGGGGAAACATGGCAAGTCTAATCATGCAACCTAAGGGGAAATCAATAGCTTACTTCCACCAAGGAGAAGGAAAGTTGAAGCACAAAATAATCGGATGGAATCGATCTCCTCGTCGGTAGCTTCACACCGGTGGTCTCGGCTCGGCAAACGGAAGTCGGGAGCTCAATCTAAGGACATAACACACACTAATCTCACCACATCTCCACACACACAACCATGGCAGGAGAGAGGAGAAGAAAATCTGTTAATGAGAGTTTAGGCAAAGTCAACAAGAGAGAGACTTAAATATCTTGCATGGTTTTAGTGGAATTCCAAGTGTCAAGAGGAGAGAGCTTGAGATTAGGATTAATCTAGCTTGATTAGGGTTAAATAGGTTGGATTAGGGTCAATAAGCAAGGGGGTTTAAGTGGCTAATGACACCACAAAAGATTAAAAGCTGAAAAATCCCGTAGAGCAGGACAGGAAGTGAGGCGGGCGCCTCATGAGGGGCCATGCGGCCGCCTCAACTACTGGGAGGTTTGCCTTTTTTTCATTTGCTCTCAGAACTTGATGCGCGCGCCTCGCTTGAGCCATGCGGCCGCCTGAACTTCTGGAGCACCAAAACTAGACCTAAACAAGTCCTAAATGGTCCCAAGCTCATGGGCAACCATTCTAGGGTCTAACACAACTCAAAACATGTCCGAAACACACCCGAACGTCACCCGGAACAAGGTAGGACAAGGCTCGAGTCAAGCGACGATTGGTTGACGAATCAAACCCGGATCAAAGGTCAATAAAACTAGGGTAACTTGGGCATGGAATAGGATTGTTTAATCATGGTTATGACTTGAATACAAGTCCGGGAACTCAAGGAACAATTCGCACGTCGAAATACGCGCAAAACGGGAGAAGGGTGAAATCGCTAAGGCCAAAACAAGGCAAGAAGGTTTCTAAACTTCCCAACAAGCTTACTATGATCAAGGTGAGCGTTCTAGGTCATCTATGGACGGCAATAAAACCCTAACAAGTCTCGGTCGAGTGCAAATCAAGCTAAGGCAACACGCGAGGCATAACGGGAAGGTATGCTAAGCATAGAAGGGAATCAAGCGACAAGGAATGAAATAACGGTAATACGAGTCAGGCATGGACTAAATTAGATATCTAATCAAGTTAAGGCTTTAAACAAACAAGTTATCAAGGCATAAAACAAGTAATGCAAGTAATGGGTTTGGGGTCTCACATCCTCACTTAAAGGAATTTAGTCCCTAAATTCTTACCGAGTCATCGAATAGAAAGGGTATTTTTCTCTCATATCAAGCTCGGTCTCCCACGTGGCTTCTTCGATATCGTGATTCTTCCACAAGACCTTCACCAAGGGAATTTTCTTTGTCCTCAGCACTTGCTCTTTCGTGTCCAGAGAATCCTCACCGGCTCATCATAAGACAGTCGCTCAAAAGTAATCTCTTCGTAGGTAAGGACATGCGACTCATCCTTCAAGTATTTGCGTAGCATCGAAACATGGAAGACGTCATGAACATCCGATATGGAAGGCGGCAATGCTAACCGATACGCCACAGCTCCAATCCTTTCTAGGATCTCGAATGGCCCAATGAATCGAGGTGAAAGTTTACCCTTCTTTCAAATCGCTTAGTACGCGCGTCGAGGCGATACTTTCAAGAACACATAGTCACTCAACCGAAATTCTAGGTGGTCGCCTCCGGTTGTCCGCGTGAGCTCTTCTGTCTACTCGGGCTGTAAGCAATCTATCTCTAATAAGCTTCACGCTCTCACCGACTGTTGCACCATTCTCGAACCCCAAAGTTTAGCTTCACCAACCTCATCCCAGCAAATCGGAACGACACTTGCGCCCATAAAGCCTCATATGGCGCCATCTCAATACTCGGATCGGTAACTATTATTGTATGCGACTGCACTTTGAAGTGGAATCCCAACTACCTCAGTAACAAATCCTCCATCTGAATCAATCTCTCCGATCCACCATGTGGTGGAAAGCGTCATTAAAGTTTAACTGCATCCAAAGCTTCCGCAAAGAATGCCGTGAACGGAAGTGAACCCCGGGGTCTCTATCCGAAACAATGCTAACGGAATGCCGTAATCTCTCGATGATGTTCCATACAATGCCAACCGACTCAAACTATAAGTCATCGCAATGTGATAAAATGTGAAGATTTGGTCAACCTCCGTCCACAACAACCCAAACGCATCGAAACTCGGCGAGTACGTGGCAATCCGCGTCACGAAATCCATGGTGATATGCTCCCACTTCCACTCCGGTATCTCAAGTGGTCAAGCAAACCGGGTAAAGCCTCGCCTTAACTCCCGCTGACACGTCAAGCATCTAGACACATAGTCGCTATTTCTCTCTTCATCCCATTCCACCGTAATCCGTCTCTTCAAGTCCCTATACATTTTAGTACTCCCCGATGTATAGTATACTTGGCCTTGTGAGCCTCATCAAGAACCATGCTTAACCCCACTCTAGAAGGCACACAAACCCTACCACGAAAAGTCAAATCCCATCGGTGTTCAAAGCAAACTCCGGTCTCTTACCATCACCTGCCATCAATAATCTTCCCAAACTCGAATCGAAACTTGAGCCTTCTTAATCAAAAAACAACGCAGAAGCAAGTAGCACGCACGTAGCAAAGATAACCCTATGCTCACTCGCCATCGACTCCATTCTGACGCCTCGAGCATCTTCCACTCCTTCATCATCAAACAAGACATAAACGCCTTTCCTACTCAAGGCATCCGCAACGACATTAGCTTTCCCTGATGATATGAAATAGTGCCATGATCCTTCGCTTCCATCCATCGCCCGACGCATATTCAACTCCTTGAGAAAAGAGATACTTCAAACTCTTATGATCGGTGAATATCTCAAACTTAGCCCCGTAAAGATAGTGCTTCCACTTGTGGAGCGCAAAGATGATAAGCCGCGCAAGGTCATGCCGGGTAATTCTGCTCATAAGGTGATAGCTTCCTCGAAGCATATGTTTATAACTCTCCCATCTCGCATAAGCACGCACCCCAAGCCTTCTAACGAGGCGTCGCCGTAAATCACAAAGTTCTCACAACCACCGGCAATGCCAAAATAGAGCCGAGTCAACCTCCTTTTCAACTCCTCGAAAACTAGCCTCGCACTTATCACTCCATATAAAAGTAGACTTCTTTCTCGAGTCAAGTTAGTCACCTGAGTAGCGATCTTCGAAAACCCCTCAATGAACCTACGGTAATAACCCGCCAGCCCAAGAAACTACGGACCTCGGCCACCGTACTAGCGGCTTCCACTTGGTAACGCCTCTACCTTGGATGGATCCACCGCGATACCATCACTAGACACCACGTGTCCTAGAAAGAAACCCCGGCCTGCCGTGAAAGCACACTTACCGAATTTCGCCAAAGTCCGCTCCCGCAAGATAGAAAGAACTTCTCTCAAGTGATTCGCATGCTTCCTCTCGTGACTTGGAGTACACAAGGATGTCATCAATAAAACCACTACAAAGCAATCGAGATATTCGTGGAAAACCCTATTCATCGTCCATGAAAATCGGCAGCGCTGTTGGTCAACCCAAATGGCATCACAACAAACTCATAGTGACCATAACGCCGCGGCGAAGGCCGCCGGGACATCCTCCGCTCTAACCTCAACCGGTGATAGCCGCCTCAAGTCAAACTTGGAATAGACAATCGAACCTCGAAGTTGATCAAAAAGATCACAATGTGGCAAGGGATACCTATTTTTGATAGTAACCTGTTCAACTGCCGATAGTCTATACAAAGCCGAGACTACCATCCTTCTTTCACAAACAACACCGGTGCACCCCAAGGAGATACACTCGTTTAATGAACTCCCTATCTAGCCCCGCAATGATCCTTCATCCTCGCAACTCGGCTGAGCCATACGGTAAGGTGCCCTAGAAATAGGCGGTCCCCGGCAATAGTCAATACGTAACTCTAGTTCTCGGCCGGGAGGCAAGGCATACTCTAAGAAAAGACATCGGGAACTCATTAACTACCGGATATCCTCTAGCTTAGCGTAAGACATGCTAGTATCAAGAACACAAGCTAAATACCCCGCACACCGCCGCTGAGCAAGAGTTGTCTAGCCCGCAGCGTAAATAATATGAACCCCACTCATAGCATGATCACCCGAAACACAAATTCCTAATACCGGCATGGCAAAGTTACCTTCTTACGACGGCAAATAACTAAAGCATGATGCATACACAAGCCAATCCATACCAAGAATCACATCAAAGTCTCTAATAGGTAATACTACCAAATCAAGATGCAAGACTCGATCATGAACAAGCACATCACGCCTCTATAGACCTCGACGCCAACATGTAATCACCCAACTGTAGACACCCAAGCACATAAGGTAATCAAGCAAGACATATAAATGTTCTAGGAAATGCGATGCAACATAAGAATGGGTAGAACCAGATCTATAAGGACTCGAGCATGATGACCAAGACCAAAGAGTACCTCCGATCACGTAAGTAGACTCGGGAACACCTCGCCGATCAAGCACACGAGCTCGCGCTTTAGACGCCCATCGCTATCCCTCTTGGATCCGCATCGCCGAATCGACTTTCGAGATCGCTTCTAGACTTAGGACGCCTTGAGCCGATGATTTGGATCTCCACAACTAAGACACGTGCCAAGTCTGTCCGACACTTCTCGCTAGAGTGCCCAATCTTATTACAATAAGAACAAACCAATGGTCCTCCGCCTCGAGTCTGCCTCCTGGGAGCAGGAGCACTACTACCGCGACTCTCGGCGCCTATCCTCGATCGATGCCTGCTTCCGACCACCACCGCGACGGTTGCCCCTGTAGCCGATCGATTTTAAGATCGACTCTACCTGCCGTCAAGGAAGATCGCGCTGAGAAGATCGCATGTGATGCTTTCGCTCTGCTCCTCAATATCACGCCGATCTCACGCACGCTACCGCACTGCACCGCTAACTCAGGATAACAATCAAGCTTCCTCGTATTCTGTCTTCAACCCCTTCACGAACCTCCGGGTCCTCATCTTCATCTTGCACCAGTACAATAACGGACAACTCGTTGAATTTAGAAGAGTACTCGAGCTATAGACATGGAACCTTGCTCCAATTTCGGAATTTTTCTCCCTTCGGCCGCCTAATCACAGAGGCACATAAGTAGCCCTAAACTGCCTCAAATGTAGGCCACACTCGCGCCACCCGATTCAACTCCCAACTAGCAAGTAAAACTTCCCACCAATGATTGGCGGCCTCTAAGCTTATAAGCGCCTAAGACCACTTTCTTCCTCCGTGCAATCCAGTTGCGAATATTTTCTTCACATCTTCAAGCCATAGCTCTCGGCCATACTAGCATCCGCCTCAAAAGATGGAGGCTTCATTTTCAAGAATCTCTAACACAAGCATTATTCCGAGCCCTAGCACTGGGTGGTATATTCGCACGCGGTGGCGACACTCTCCCTCCCTCCGGGGTGGTGGTGGAGGAGGTACATTCGACTCGGCCAAGCCGGGCCATCTCGGTCATAATATCTCGCCATACGACGGCATACAACCATCTCGAGATTCATGCCCTGGATCTTGGTGGAGGTGGAGGTGGCAACTCCACTCTCAGTTCCTCAGAACTCTCCCGGGTCGGCCTCTACCTCGGCCTACACGGCTCCTCTAGGGTTCACCATCAAGCACCTATAAGAATTCACTCGACGTTAGAACATCACACCAAGAAACAACCCACCTAGGCCATGGAACCTATCCCGGCCGAGGCTAACCTATAACAAGCTCGATATTAACTGTGGACGACCCTCCGGCCCGAGATGGGACCGAGGGTCGGACCGCCCAAATAAGGAAGGAAACAAGTAGGCAATTAAACATGCAAGGACATAATTCAAAAAACGACGTGACGCACTGAGTCGTAAAGACGCCCGACCAAACGGCCGGATATTTTTAAAAACTTTTAAACCCGAGCAACAAGCAAACGCTTATCCAAGCTTGGCGACACTACAAGCCTAACCCAAGCTAACAGCTTCAAAGACAAGAATTACTAAAGAGTTAAAGGCATGCTCACGGAAGACTAATACGTGGAGGGAAAATAACAGCACCAACGCCGGCTTACACAATGCCAAGACAACAAGGGTTACAAGTACTACAAGTATATACTACTAGCGCTAAGATTTACAATCAAGTTATACAAATACCAAGTACGCCTAGTTGGATCTGGCTTAACCCGTCGCCGTCTCCTACAAAATTATAAACAAGAATAAGAGGCCAACAAAAACCACCTCTTCAAGAATCAACGGTCACCAAAAAAGGCACAAGGCGCTAACACGCCTAATCAACGAGGGACCTCGTCTTGCTAGGATCTAAAGCAAGAAAGGGGAAAGGGTAAGTCATAAAGACTCGTAAGCTATTAATCATGCATGTCATGGCAAGATGCAACATTCAAGCAAGATATCATCACAAGCATAGAATCATATATCCGGATGCACGTTGTTTTCACATAAGTGCGCCGTAAAATAAATCACATAGAATAAGGATATGTGAAGAGCCGGGCCGCTACGTAGTTCCTGCATACAAGCGTTATCTGGAATGTGCGGGTATCGAATGTGTGTAGTACATCGATCTTCCGGGAGATGCCGGGATAGTCGCAGCCGATGCTCTTAATGATTACAAGATGGGATTCATCTACTTCCCCACCGTGGGCCACAGTGGAGGCGTGTGTGCACATAGACGGATGCCACCGACTCATGCAATGCCAAGTAATATGTACTTAACAAAATTCTCAAGTAGAGAACGAGGTCGACAAGAGCGATCTCGCTCAAGACAAGTAAATTATTCTCATCAATCAACAAGTAGGGTTGAGTTCGACAAGAGCGAACTCACATGTCAATCATTCATTCCATAATATGACAAATGAGATCAAACAGGCAATCATTTCAAGTTCAAAGTCTAGAATTATTATTCTTAGGAAACGCCGCTCAACGTCCGTAGGGATAAATCAGGAGCCGGTATTGTTCAATAGCTCGCTAATCTTGACTCGTTGAGTCGTCTCTAATAGTTCCTCTAATAGAGTTAGGGACGCTAAATGCATCACAAACCCTCTTCTAAGTTCTCGTGATATGATCGGCTAGGTCATTAATCCGCTTAACAACCGTAGCTAAGAATTGTCGATAATTCGAGTTCAAGGGACCTTAGAATTATTCTTTCAATGTTATTAAAACACAAGGGTCCAAGAACGTTATTTATTCGTAGGGGATCATGGAACACAATTTGTTCTAGGTCTAGGGTCCGATTCAATAAGATATTCAAGACAAGGCATGTGAAACCCTAGAAGTCCAAGTTCCCAAGAGTTATCAAAATCTACTAGTTCAAGAACATTAATTGCTCCTAAGGAAGCATGAGCATACTTAATTCTAGGTATAGGTCTCAATCAACAAGATGGACATATAACCAAAATCTCAAAAGACTCATTCAATCTAGATCATGGCATGGACATGGGAAAGCATGGGATCAATAGACAAGGGGAAACATGGCAAGTCTAATCATGCAACCTAAGGAAATCAATAGCTTACCTCCACCAAGGAGAAGGAAAGTTGAAGCACAAAATAATCGGATGGAATCGATCTCCTCGCTCCGGTAGCTTCACACCGGTGGTCTCGGGCCGGCAAACGGAAGTCGGAGCTCAATCTAGGGACATAACACACACTAATCTCACCTAATCTCTACACACACAAGCATGGCAGGAGAGAGAGAGAAGAAATCTGATTAATGAGAGTTTAAGGCAAAGTCAACAAAGGAGGCCTTTATATGTTGCATGGATTGGGTGGAATTACACATGTCAAGAGGAGAGGCTTGAGATTAGGACTAACCTAGCTTGATTAGGTTTAATAGGTTGATTAGGCTAATTAAGAAGGGGGTTTAAGTGGCTAATGACATCACAAAAGATTAAAGGCTGAAAAATCCCGCAGCCGAAGCCGGAAAGCAGAGGGTGAGGCGGCGCCACCCTACCGCCGCCGCCTCATATGCAGAAGGGTGCCATTTTTTCATTTGCTCTCGTAACTTGATGCGCGCGCCTCGCTTGAGCCATGCCGCCTCGAACTGAGCACCAAAACTAGACTCTAAACAAGTCCTAAATGGTCCCAAGCTCATGGGCAACCATTCTAGGTCTAACACAACTCAAAACATGTCCGAAACACACCCGAACGTCACCCGAACAAGGTAGGACAAGGTTCGAGTCAAGCGACGATTGGTTGGTCACGAATCAAACCCTGGATCAAAGGTCAATAAAACTAGGGTAACTTGGGCATGAAAAAGGATTGTTTAATCATGGTTATGACTTGAATACTAGTCCGGGAACTCAAGGAACAATTCGCACGTCGAAATACGCGCAAAACGGGAGAAGGGTGAAATCGCTAAGGCCAAAACAAGGCAAGAAGGTTTCTAAACTTCCCAACAAGCTTACTATGATCAAGGTGAGCTGCTTCTAGGTCATCTATGGACGACAATAGAACCCTAACAAGTCTCGGCCGAGTGCAATCATCAAGCTAAGGCAACACTCAAGGCATAACGGGAAGGTATGCTAAGCATAGAAGGAAATCAAGCGACAAGGAATGAAATAACGATAATGCGAGTCAGGCATGGACAAACAGAGATATCTAATCATGTTAAGGCTTTAAACAAACAAGTTATCAAGGTATAAAACAAGTAATGCAAGTAATGGGTTTGGGGTCTCACAATGAGTACCAAGGGTCTTAAAACAATGATAAAAAGGTCTCTCAAGGTCTTGGATAAGTCTAAAGATCAAAGCCCGAGCAAGAACAAGCCAAACTAGAGCATGCAAGGCAATAGGCGTTCGATACGGCAAGTATGGCTCGATCAAGGAATGCAATCAAGTCAAACATGTTAGGGATACTACTAGCATGTTAAATACACCTTCTAATCATGATAAACAAGTATAAAGGACAAGTTATGCAAGTAAGTTTCTGGTTCTCACGAGGCAAGCACACAATGCTCATGCAAGAATTACGGGTGTTACACTCTCCTCCTTAAGGAATTTAGTCCCTAAATTCTTACCAAGTCCATCAAACAAATGTGGATGCTTTCGCGCATCTCCGCCTCCGCTTTCCCAAGTCGCTTCCTCGATCTTGTGATTCCTCCAGAGGACTTTAACTAAGGGAATTCTCTTGTTTCGTAGCACTTGCTCTTTGGTATCCAAAATCTTCACGGGTTTTTCAACATAGGACATATCCGGCTCAAATGTTATCTCCTCATATTCAAGTACATGGGATTCATCCCTCATATACTTTCGCAACATAGAAACATGGAGGACATTATGAATCTCCGAAAGTGAAGGTGGTAATGCAACTCGATAAGCGAAAGACCCAACTTTCTCAAGAATCTCAAATGGGCCAATGTACCTGTAAGCTTCCCTTTCTTGCCGAATCTCTTCGCACTTCTTGGTGACACCTTCAAGAATACGTAGTCTCCCACTTGGAACTCAAGATCCCGTCTACGATTATCCGCGTAACTCTTTGTCGACTTTGAGTGGTGCGCAATCTATCTCTAATCGACTTCACGCCTCAACCGATCAAGCACTAACTCAAACCCCAAAGTTTCGCCTCACCAACTTCGGCTCCCAAAAATTGGTGATCTACACTTACGCCCATACAATGCTTCATATGGCGCCATCTTGATACTCGATCGATAGTCGTTATTATAGGCAAATTCGGCTAAAGGTAAGTGAGAATCCCAGCTTCCTTTAAAATCCACGGCACAAGCTCGAAGCATGTCCTCCAAAATCTGAATCAACCGCTCGGACTGACCATCTGTTTGTGGATGAAAAGTTGTACTGAATTTCAAATATGTTCCCAAAGCCTCCTGCAATGACCTCCAAAATCTAGATGTAAACCTTGGGTCTCTATCGGACACAATACTCATAGGTACACCATGAAGTCTCACGATCTCCTGAATGTATAAGGCTGCCAACTGAGTCAACGAATAAGTGATCGCAATCAGGATAAAGTGTGCAGACTTAGTCAATCGGTCAACTATAACCCAAACCCGCATTAAATCCTCTCGCCCCCGCTGTAACCCCGCTGTCACAAAATCCATAGTAATAAACTCCCATTTCCATTCAGGAATCTCAAGTGGTTGTAGAAATCCCGCAGGCCTTTGATGTTCAGCCTTAACCTGTTGACAAGTCAAACACTTCGATACATACTCTGCAATTTCCCTCTTCATGCCATTCCACCAAAATTGTCGTTTCAAATCCAAATACATCTTCGTGCTCCCTTGGTGAATAATATACCTCGTTTTATGAGCCTCATCAAGAACTTGCCTTTTCAATTCGTTATTAGCAGGAACACAAATTCTTCCTCGAAATGTCAAAGTACCCTCGCTATTAATCGCAAAATCAGGTGATACATTCTCAGCCAACCCATCAATAATTTTCTTCAACTCCGAATCATTCCCTTGTGCTTCTTTAATTTTCCCAAATAAAACTGGCGTAGCACGAACATTTGCGAAAATCACACCACTATCATAAATGCTAGGACCCCAATCTCGCAAATCTTCCAACATCTTCCATTCTCTAACCATCATACAAGACATGTGAACTTTCCTACTCAAAGCATCCGCTACTACATTTGCCTTCCCCGGATGATACAAGATAGTACAATCATGATCTTTTAATTTCTCCATCCACCTTCTTTGCCTCATGTTCAACTCCTTTTGAGAAAACAAATACTTCAAACTTTTGTGGTCGGTGAAAACCTCAAACTTAGCCCCATACAAGTAGTGCTTCCATTTATGCAACGCAAAAATAATCGCAGCCAACTCCAAATCGTGCGTTGGATAATTCTGCTCATGAGTAGACAACTTCCTCGATGCATAGGCGATAACTCTACCATTTTGCATCAACACACAGCCCAAACCTTCCTTAGAAGCGTCGCTATAAATCACAAAATTATCTCCTCCACTAGGCAAGGATAAAATAGGTGCCGACGTCAACCGCTTCTTAAGCTCTGGGAAACTAGCCTCACATTTCTCGCTCCAAACAAATGGTGTATTCTTTTGTGTCAATCTAGTCATAGGAGTCACAATTCGAGAAAATCCCTCAATAAATCTCCGGTAATAACCCGCTAGACCCAAGAAACTCCGAACCTCAGTAACTGAACTAGGCCTCTTCCAATTCATCACCGCTTCAACCTTAGAAGGATCAACGGCTATCTCGGCGCTAGAAACGATATGCCCCAAAAATGATACTTCTTCAAGCCAAAAAGCACATTTGCTAAACTTCGCATAAAGTTGTTTCTCCCGAAGAATAGACAAGACAATCCTCAAGTGTTTCTCATGCTCCTCCCGAGATTTCGAATACACTAGGATATCATCAATAAAGACTACCACGAAACAATCAAGCTATGAAAGACACGGTTCATCAAATCCATAAACACCGCTGGTGCATTTGTTAACCCAAACGGCATCACTACAAATTCGAAGTGCCCATATCTAGTGCAAAAAGCCGTCTTTGGAATGTCTTCCTCTCTAACCTTCAATTGATAGTAACCCCATCTCAAATCAAGCTTAGAATACACAATCGACCCTTGCAATTGGTCGAAGAGGTCATCAATGTGGGGTAGTGGGTATTTATTCTTAATGGTCACCTTATTCAATTCCCGATAATCTATGCATAACCGCAAACTTCCATCTTTCTTCCTCACAAATAAGACTAGTGCTCCCCAAGGCGACACACTCGGTTTAATAAAGCCAATCTCCAAGAGTTCTTGCAACTGAATTTTCAACTCTTTAAGCTCCGCGAGCGCCATCCTATATGGTGCCTTTGAAATTGGTGAAGTCCCCGGAATAAGCTCAATACAAAATTCTATCTCTCTATCGGGTGGCATAGCATGGTCGGTAGAAGAATACATCGGGAAACTCACATACTACCGGAACCTCTTCAAATTTTGGTGAAGACTTCTTCTTATCAACAACGGATGCAAGATAGCCCGTACACCCTTGTGACAATAACTTTCTAGCCCTTAGAGCAGAAACGAAATGCAAACCACTCGATGCATGGTCACCCACAAATGTAAACTCAGGCACACCTGGCATAGAAAAAGTAACCCGCTTTTTATGGCAGTCAACTAAAGCATGATAAGCACATAACCAGTCCATACCGAGAATCACATCAAAATCATGTATAGGTAGAACTACCAAGTCCGCATGCAAAGTGTGGTCACCCACCAATACATCACAAGATTTAAACACTTCAGATGCGAGCATAAATTCCCCGAGCGGGGTAGACACTTCAAGCAAATATGGCAAAGGTTGAGGCAGCACACATAGATTCTCAACAAAGTGCGAAGTAACATAAGAATGTGAAGACCCTGGATCTATGAGAACTCGAGCCTTATGATCAAATATAGAAAGAGTACCTCCTATCACTGCCGTAGACCCCTGAACCTCGCGTTGATCCAGCGCAAACACACGGCCTTGCACTTTAGGTCTACCATCCCCATCTCTCTTAGCCCCTGCATCGCCGACTACCGTGATTAGCCTTAAGCTTCGGACAATCTTTCTTCATGTGAGTCCCGTCACCACAATAGTAACACTTCCTAGTTTTTCCCCAACACCTATCAACTGTGTGTCCAGGCTTCTGACAGAACGAACAAATCATAGTCTCGTTACGTGATCCTTGCTGCCCCTGAGTAGAAGAAGTGTTATTGCCCTGCTTCCCAGACTGTGGCTTACCTTGGCCTCCACCTCTCCTATCACGGTTGCCTTGGTATCCTCTCCTGCTACCTGAATTATTCCCTTGATTATTGTTCTTAGTAGACTGTCGTGCATTACTTGAATTATTCTTGCTTCGGTGCTCCTCAATATCCGGCTCCACCTCATAAGCTCGATCAACTGCATTCCGATAATCAGTGAGCTTAAGTGTTAAAATCTGCTTCCTAAATTCAGTCCTCAACCCCTTAACAAACTTATGCGTCCTCCGTGCTTCAGTAGGAATCAAATACGTACAATAACGGCTTAACTCGGTGAACTTCGCGGAATACTCCGCTACGGTCATGCTACCCTGCTCAAGATTATAGAATTATTTCTCCCTTTGGTTGCGAACCACATCCGGCACATACTCATTTTTAAACACCTTTTGAAAATTAGCCCAAGTAATTGGAACTTGTTGCATCTCCCAACTTTCCTTCAACACATTCCACCAATGCTCGGCGGCTCCCTTAAACTTGAATGTCGCCAACATGACTTTCTCTTCATCGTTACACCCTAACATAGATAGTAGCTTGATCATCTCTTCCATCCATAACTCAGCCTCCCTAGGTTTCGGCTCCCCAAGAAATGCACTAGGTTTCAACTTAAGGAATTTCTCTAAAAGAGTGGTGTCATTCCTCGGTCTCGGTGGTGGTACAACTTCCTCCTGTCGAGGTGGTGGTGGTGGTGCTCCCTCAGCTTGACC
Source organism: Codonopsis lanceolata (assembly GCA_013146195.2). Lineage (NCBI taxonomy): Eukaryota > Viridiplantae > Streptophyta > Magnoliopsida > Asterales > Campanulaceae > Codonopsis > Codonopsis lanceolata. The sequence continues at coordinate 87,115,300 of CM028377.1, read as the reverse complement.
TCCCTGGCCTGCCCCTGCCAGAAAAGCCATCAATCTACGGTATAACTCTGCCGTATCCGGACCCACCGGATTCTGTGGCGGCGGTACCTCAGCCTCAGGTTCGGCCGGACCTCTCCTGGGCCTACCTCTACCACGGCCACTGCCATCCCTAGGATTCTCCATCGAACCCCTACAAGAATTCACTCGACGTTAGAATCAACACACAAATAACCAACCCACCTAGGCCATGGAACCTATCCTGGCCGACAGCTAACCTATAGCTCTGATACCAAGTGTGACAGCCCGACCCGGACCCCAATACGAGATCCCAAGTCGTGCCGTCCAAGTAAATCAAGATACAAGCATGCGCAAGTAGGATTATAAAATTCACGTGGCGCAACATCGCATACGAATAACAACTCGGCTACACTTGGCCGGAAAATAACTTAAAATAAACAAGTCATCGGCGACGTTACAGCCGGAACCCAACAACTACTCCTACAATTATAACACATGCATTTAATATAAGCTCAACGGCCACAACATGCCGGAGACAACACAACTATAATATCATAAAAGAGTGTTAAGCGGAAGAAACTGTAGTCAACCATTACTATATAAACAAGCTCGACACATAAGTCGGCATACAAAAGATTATAAGTATCAAGTAGTTAAGTTATACTACAACAACGAAATCCCAAGACAAGTCTAAGTGACTTGCTTCCCAACGTCCTTGCCAAAATAGAAGACTAGCTACAAAACCCAAAAGAACAACCTTCTAGCTCGCAAGCAACCAAACACGGGTATGGCGAATCTAGCGCGAACCGTCTCCTTGGCTCGGATCTAAGGAAAACAAAACAAACAAATAAGGTAAGTCATAAAGACTTAGTAAGTTACCAAAAATGCATGTTCATGTCATAGCATGGCATTTGTCACAATTATGGTCCATGATCATCACATAGCACTTAGCACATTATTCACGTAAGTGCGAAAAATAAATCATACAAGTAGGATATGATATAGTCACGGCCGCCAGTAGCTCTGCAATAAACTTTGTTACTGGTTCGTGCCATCGATGTTTTGTGAATTCATCGACTTATATCGAGAACCTACTCGATTTAACTAGCAAGCCAATGGCGCACGTATTGTTACGGCAAAGGGGCTACTTCCCCACTGCGGCCCAGAGTGGATGTGTGTGTGAGGTCCCAGGTACGGCGATCCATAACGATCACGAATCTCGCAATTAGTGAAGGCATTGTATCGTCCCACCCTGACGTAATAAACAAACCAAATAATGCCAGCTGGACTCAATATGATGCACAAGTAGATATTTACTCGTCATAAACCAAATAAGGATCGAATTCGACAAGAGCGAACTCATCCGACCAAGTAGGTTATTAATCTCTACATAAATCATGTCAAGGCAATTAATTGCTCAAAACCAATCATTCATAACAACTTGCAGCACACAATTAAGCTAAGCTCATATTTGAGTAAACCCAATCAAACGGTGTCCAAACTTCATAGGGATCGAAACTAGTGTTCAACATGTTCAAATCTTCCCTAGAGTCAACTCCGTTGAGTCTTTACAATAAATTCCCAATTTTGGAGAAATTGAAGCTATGTGCTTCTTAACCCAACCTAGGTAATTTCTAAGTTCAACTAGGTTATAAATTCACCAAGGCATTGCCATATATTTCACATTCATCATAGAGTCCAATTTTGAGGATAAATTACATAACAACATACCAACACATCATATAGGCTATAATTAGGGCATTCTCATATAGCACTTTCTTCAAGAAACACATATAATACATGTTTCCAACATGTTCACAATCTTAAATAAACAAGATGAAAGAGCATTACAACCTTTGAAAGACATGAAACCATCCTATACTTGCTTCTAACAAGCTCATACTTGGGTTTAATAATCCAACTAATCACTCACTAATCTGATTTGGGTTTAATAATCCAACTAATCACTCACTAATCCACTCTTAAAATATGTTAATAAGGTTAGTTTATAAGTAATGAGGGTTAGGGAGGTTTAGGTGGGGTTTAGAAAGAGTTTTGGATAGGGGTTTAGTAAGGGTGCGATCGTAATCGACCGTCGATGCAGAAAATCCCCGTTTTTCCGAAAATCATCTTTGTTCGGTTGTGGAGGCCGAACATCCTTCATAATGTTCGGTTCTTGTGGCCGAACAATGCCAAAATGTTCGGTTGGCATGGTGGAACGATTCCTCAGGCCATACGTTAGGTCAAACAGGTCCAAATTTGCACGTATAACGTGTATAAGGCGTAAACAACTCAAAGAAGCAATGGAATGAGTACCAAGGGTCTTAAAACAATGATAAAAAGGTCTCTCAAGGTCTTGGATAAGTCTAAAGATCAAAGCCCGAGCAAGGACAAGCCAAACTAGAGCATGCAAGGCAATAGGCGTTCAATACGGCAAGTATGGCTCGATCAAGGAATGCAATCAAGTCAAACATGTTAGGGATACTACTAGCATGTTAAATACACCTTCTAATCATGATAAACAAGTATAAAGGACAAGTTATGTAAGTAAGTTTCGGGTTCTCACGAGGCAAGCACACAATGCTCATGCAAGAATTCCGGGGTGTTACAGTGTACCTCCTGAAAAATAGAGAAATTATGAGATTTGCTTTGAGGGCATAATGTTTAGGAGAATACTTACTTACACCCACCTTGCCACTTTCTACTATTTTAGAATAAGAAATTGAGAGCCCATGCAAGAAGGCCTAAGGATCTGTCCCAGTGTACCACCTGAAACTAGAGAAATATGAGATTAGTTATGTGGGTTATAAATCTTTTCTACTGTTGTTATGTAATATAATTCAAGTTTGCCTATGTTTTCAATATTGTTATGCCTTTGTGTCAAATGTTCGGCCTTTTACTTTTCATGTACTATTTATTTCCTTATGCAATAATAATTGTAGAAATGAGTTTATGTTTTACATGGTATTTAAAGAAGAATGGCATCTCAAATGAAATCAAAAGGGAAAATGACAAGCACGTTACAAGGATTTCTGGTGGTGAAATCGGGGCTAAAGAAAATATCTTATTCTATATACTTTTAGGGCTTTGAAGTTTTGGGTTTAGCAACAAAGAGTTCGAAACCGTATTTCCTATAAAATGCTATAGGCAACAATGAATTTTGAAAGGGTTTAGGATTAGGGGTTTAGGGTTTTATTGTATTTTAAGTTTGAGTTAATATGATGAAGTGTATTCTTGTATTTACTTGCACTCCTGCATAAATATCAATTCTCTTCACACATTTATGCCATTCATTTCCTATTTGTTTTCATTATTATGACAGTAAATGCGGTTATCTTGCATAATGGACTTTAAATGATTCCTATATTAAAAACTACTAGAGAATTTATCCTTTTTCAACCAAAAGCCTCTCTTCATTTTTTTTATATTTATACAAAACACTTGTAATTTACCCAATCATGTCATGTGTACTATAACTTGATGTTTGTGTTTTTCCTTTTACTTTTCATGTACTATTTATTTCCTTATGAAATAATAATTGGAGAAATGAGTTTATTTTTTTCATGTTATTTAAAGAAGAATGGCATCTCAAATGAAATCAAAAGGGAAAATGACAAGCACGTCACAAGGTACAAGTGAGAAGGCCAATTGGGAGCTTGCACATTATGAACTTTTTGTTAGCCTTTGTGCTGAACAAGTTTTAGCTAGAAACAGACCTACTACTTGTTTGAGCAAAGAAGGATGGAAGAATGTAAGAAATGCTTTTAATGAAAAAACTAGAAAAAATTATGTCCAAAAACAATTTAAGAATCATTGGAATCATCTTAAGAAAGATTGGAGTTTGTGGCGCCTTTTACTTCATGGAGAAATTGGACTTGGTATTGATCACGCTTCGGGTACCGTAGATGCTTCTGATGAATGGTGGGAAATTAAACTTCAGGTATATATAATCAAGTATTTTATTGAAGTGGTATATTTTTTTAAACATATATTTGAATATGTTTGCTATAATTGCAGACAGTTCCTGAAGCAGTCAAGTTTAGGAATAACCCATTAACTCATCTTTCAAAACTGGAAATCATGTTTTTGGATAGCGTTGCTACCGGGGAATATGCATGGACCCCTAGTTCAGGTGTTTTTCCACCACACATGTGTGATACCGGTAGTGAGGATGAAGAGAGTGACGATGATGACAATACTCAACAACTTGACGATATCATGGGTGTCGGAGAGTGTGGAGCTAAGAAGACAAGAAAAGGAGGATCTGTAAGTGTATCACGTCCGTGTAAGAAAAAGGGAAAAAGAATTACTATCGCTGCCAAGTTGTCCAATACACTTGATAAAATTATGGACGCGGTGACTGCCGATAGTGTGTCAAGTGTTGGAGGTACAGGGTCCCGAAGTAGGATGGGCGCTTGTCTTGACATCATGAGGAAGATTCCAGGAGTTACTGTTGTTGATCCAATATACATGTTTGGGGCACATTTGTTTAAAAAAGCTTAAAATCGGGAGATGTTTATTGAACTACCTAGTGAGGCATGTCTTGCATGGTTGAAGGCTAAACAATTTGTTTTCAAACCATTGAGTTGAACACTCTTTTTTACATGTCTTCTTGATGTGGTCAGACTAGGATTATGATTTTCTTTATTTCTTGACGAACATTTTGTCGTTAATGTGTGTTTAGAACTCTAAATTTGTCGTTAATGTGTGTTTAGAACTTTAAATTTGTTGTTTATGTTTCTTATGATGGTATTGTTTTAATTCTCCTATCTCTTGTCAACATAGATGAATGATGATTTAATTAATATAGAATGATTGCTTTTTTGACATGATTTTTTGTTTGCAGTTGTAATGGAAAATAATCATGAAGATGGTGTGTCCAAGAACAAAGAACTTACTTCCAAAAACAAGTAAAATTTTACTTTGATGGGTGGGCTTATTTATGCTTATTTATTTCAAAAATATGCAACTAAATCACCGTATAACACATCACAAGTAGAAGGGTGGAAGTTTGTTATGTGTGTGCTTGAAACTGATACAAGTTGTCATAGGATGTTTCGTATGTCTAGAGCTGGATTTTTCAGCTTATGTACGTTGCTGGAAGAGGAATATGGGGTAGTTAACAGCAGAGAAGTTAGGGTTGAAGAGCAGGTGGCAATGTTTCTCCTAATAGTTGGTCACGGTATGAAAAATAAAGTGATTTCAGAGTTATTTAACAAATCTGGTCAAACAGTTAGCAAGTTTTTTCACTGTGTTCATTGTGCTACTACTAAGATGTCATTTGATTGGATAAAGCCTTCAGCTAGTATTGGAACACATCCTCATATCAGGAACAACAAAAAGTATTGGCCGCATTTTAAGGTATTTTAAACCTTTTGACACATCAATCTTAGTTATTACTATTCTTTATTGTTTCTTAACATATTTTTTGTTTACATGATTGTATCGGTGCCATAGATGGCACTCATGTACGTGTTACCATTCCTGTTGAAGAACAACCTCGATTTATAGGCAGAAAAGGGTATCCATCTCAAAATATACTTGCTATATGTGACTTTGACATGTGCTTCATCTATGTAAAGCCAGGATGGGAGGGAAGTGCTCACGACACACGTATTTTCCTACATACTATTCAAGATCCCTTATCAAAATTTCCTATGCATGTTCCACGTATGTTTTATATTATGAATATTTCAATAAAATTCATAACTTATCTTTCTTTTTTTTCCCTAAATTGTGTACATTATTTGTTTTGTAGCTCAATTTTACTTGGTTGATGCGGGGTATCCTAATAAAATTGGGTTTCTTGCACCTTATAAAGGAGCACAATTTCATTTACCTGAGTTTCAACATGGTCAGCAACCACGCAATGCACATGAGAAGTTCAATGTTGCTCATTCTTCATTGAGAAGTGTGATTGAGAAGACATTTGGAGTTTGGAAAGCCAGATGGAGAATTTTTGCAGACATGCCAGGTTATAGTTATGAGGATCAAATTTGTATGGTTTGTGCAACAATGGCGATTCATAATTTCCTTAAGAGAAGAAACATAGAGGATGATGAGTTTCAAGCTTATGATGCTGATCCTAACTTATTTCCAGAGGTTGAGGAAGATGACCCTAATGTGGTCAATCAAACACCTATCTCTTTTTTGGGTACGATAGATCCATAGATGGAGGCAATGAGAAATGCAATGTGTTATCAAATATTTAATAATAATATTTTCAATTAACATTTGGATATTACCACTTTGAACTTAAATGTATTTTTATTAAACACATATCACTAGTTATATATGTAATTTGGATATTATCAACTTTGAACTTATATATGTATGTAATTTATGTTTTTAATTTGCTTTGATTTACATTTGGATGTTACAACTTATTTGTAACTCTAAGAATTCTCTTTCAAATATAAATTTATTTATAAAAAAAATTAACATTATTTGTAACTCTAATTTAAAAATATTTGGAAATAAATTTGATAGTTATCACAACTTATTTTAACAAGGAAAATATTATATGATGATGTTATTTTAGTCTTTATAGTTTTATTCAGCATTTTTTCAACTTATTAATCAAACAGTCACACTTACTTATAACAGCTAATCAGCATTTTGAAAAAACTAAATCAAACAGCATCATTAATCAGCCCATCAGTCATAATTAAGTCATCAGTTATAAGTCATCAGTCATCAACACATATCAATGAGTTATTTTCTCTTTGGTCACTAATCGATGTTATCGGGTAAGTTTCTTTAAGATATCTTTTCGTGTCACCTCTCATTGCTAAGCAATAACGTCTCCTATTCTACATAAGTTCATGTACAAAAGAATCAATACGCCATGAAAAAAGATAAAATAAGGTGTTTAATGCTTCGACAACATCAACGGATCCGTGGCGCAATGGTAGCGCGTCTGACTCCAGATCAGAAGGTTGCGTGTTCGATTCACGTCGGGTTCAAAACCCTTTAGCCTTGTTCATCTTTTTTTTTTCCTTTTAAAGTTTTGGAGATTTTAATCTATTTTCTATTCTCTATTTTCAGGTCTAATCTAACGGACCACCTTATTCGATTGCAGAAACACATCAAACGACACACCTCAATCGTCTTCTAGCTTACAACCCTACTTCTCCAAATCAAATACTCACACACAACACTCTAACTGTGTGAACACTTCTCTGTAACACCTCCCAATGGCTTACATTTCCAAGCTCCGGCTAAACTCAGCTCACTCCCGACTCCTCCCTCAACAATTTGCCCGCCACTTCTCCTCCATCCTGAACCCCGACTCCACCACCCCTCTCTCCAGAAAAGAAAAATCATGCGTCGCCCTCTACCTTCTCAAATCCGAAAAAAAAAAACTCGGAACCTATCCTCTACATCTGCCGGGCCGCCTCTCTCACCCCTGATTCCCACCTCTACCGCATGGCCTTCACCCTCGCCATTTCCAAGCTCACTGAGTCTAACTACTTAGAGGGCATCTGTCTTTTCATCGAGGAGCTCAAGATCCGTCCCGACCTCCAAAATGAACGCTTCCTTTCCCACGTCATTGTCATTTACGGTCAAGCTGGGTTGTTCGACCATGCCATCCAGACGTTCGATAAAATGTCCCAACTCGGTATTCCCCAATCCGTTAAGTCTCTCAATGCTTTGATTTTTGCTTGTATTGTTGCGAAAAAGTACTGATCACGCCACAAAGATGGGGTGACTATGCTGGTGATCCACGTAATGGACCGGAGCTGACGTGTCTTGGGTAGATGTTCCCGTCGGTGTATGTGGGTACTTTCCGTACCAAAGTTGATAGGATATCTGGGCTTTGTGCTTGCTCTTGGCCGTTGGTTACCTGAAAGAAGACTACCGTTAGGGTGTCTTTGGGGTTTCTAGCTACCCCTCAAAGTGAGAGTCAAGAATCGTGGAGTTTTATGTATCCCTGAGCTAGGTGTTCCCTTAAGGCTTCCTGGGTGGGTGTTGGCAATGATCTTTTGTGTGTTTAATGTGTGAAAAAGCTCTTATAAGTCTTTGAATGCAAAGTAAATCATACCTTTTCTTAAAGGGAAAGGCTTCCTTTTATAGTAGTTTGGATTTGAGATCATGATTGGAATGGGGGTCCTTGATTGTGGGACTTGTCCACTTTTCGGCTTGCTGGCAGTTCATGAGTGGTTGATAGATAGCGTGTGATGTGTCAATTGTAGGCGGTTGATGAGCCGCTAAGCCAACGGCTTGCATGGCTTGCTCGTCTCTTAAGGAGATAACATCTGGAGGCTATGTACAGGCTATAAGTCAGGCATGTCGTTGTCATGGAAGGTTGGTCTGCCGAGCATGACTTCGATCTTCGTCGAGATGGGTGGTCGGGTTTGATCCTCGGAAGGGCGCTTGGTCGATCCGAGGAGGTTTTGCTCGGGCAGACGAGTCATCATCGCTCATGGTCGACCCTTTGCCTAGATGAGCTATTGAGAGATGGGCCCCACTCAACCCAGCTGAAAGCCACGTGTCAGCTCCACGTAGGAGGACCCAGGTCGGGTCCCTTCAATAGCCCCCGAGTTTCCAAGTGTGAGGATTTATCCCATGTTCGACCAATAGTACCCATGAAAATTCATCTTGTCCGACAGAGTCCTCGGACCTAGATGTCCTCCACATTCACCTTCATGTACCTCGGCCAACAGATCATTCACTGTCTCTAGTCATATGCATCGAAGGAGGGGCTTTATATTGGATCGTTTGTATAGCATGCCTCCTACAACTGAGTATCTGCATGCTCGATTCCTGACTATCTGTGCTTCGCTTTTTTCCTTCCGGCAGGGCGCCCTGCTCGATATAGTCCCTTATGTCATCGATCCAACACCTTGAAGCCTCTGTAACTACCATAATCTCTTCCTGGTCGATGGCTGGATTTTTGAGAAACATAAGTTCAACATCATAAGGCACCTCCTCAGCTTCCGAGGATGCAATTTTGGAGAGGTAATCGGCACGGGAATTACCCTCTCTAAGGATTTGCTCCAGCTCCGAGTATTTAAATCGTGTCAGCAATTTTTGAATCAATTGTTGATATTTGGCCAACACCGGGTGATTTGCTTCATACTCGCCCAGTACTTGTTTAACCACCAATTGCGAATCACTATAAATCACAATGTCCTCGACCCCTGAGCTCAGTGCGAGCTCGATTTCGGAGACCAAAGCTTCATACTCGGCCTGGTTGTTCGAAGTCTTGTATTGAAATGTTAAGGCCATATTCAGCTCTCCTGCTTCTGGGATGATTAATGAGAGACCTGCCCCGCTTCTTTCTGCCCCCGCAGATCCATCTACAAATAAGATCCAATATTGAAGGGGTCTGGTTCTCGTCTGCTCGTTTGTTACACTCGCTTTTGTAGTCACAGGGGTGACCTCTTCGCAGATTCGTTCTTGGTCGGCCCTCTCCTTTGTAAATGAAGTTTCAGCGATGAAGTCGACCAGGACCTGTGCTCGGATCGTTTTCCTGGGCTCATAGTTGATGTCATATCTTGAAAGTTCGACCAACCACTTCAACATTCTGCCTGCCATATCTGGTTTGTGCAGGATTTTTCGCAAAGGAAAATTGGTGTATACTATAATTGAATGTGCCTGGAAATAAGCTTTTAATTTCCGGGCAGCAATGACTAGGGCGAGGACCAATTTTTTGACCTCCAAGTATCTCCCTTCAACATCTGTCAGTGCATGAGAAACATAGTAAATTGGCTTTTGAATGTTCTCTTCCTCTCTTACTAAAACTACAGCAACTGCTGAGTCTGATGCTGTCAAATATACATATAACTTCTCTTCGGGTATTGGGATGCTAAGGAGTGGTGGTCGGCCAAGGTATTCTCTGAGCTCCTCAAAAGCTCGGGTATAGTCATTGTTCCATTCAAACTTCTTCCCTCCCTTCAATATTTTGAAGAATGGCAAGCTTCTCTCTGCTGATTTAGCAATGAAACGACTGAGGGCCGTGATCCGACCATTGAGCTGTTGGACGTACTTGACCGAGGATGGAACGTCCATAGTTCAAAGGAAATATCTTGATTGGCCTTTATCGGATTGGCTTCGATTCTTCTCTCATTAACCATGTAGCCGAGGAATTTCCATGATGTTAAATGCACACTTGGCCGGGTTGAGCTTCATTTTGTTCTTTCTCAGATTTGAGAAAGTTTCCCGCAAGCCATTGGCATGATCGGAGTGTTTGGTTTTGATAACCATGTCGTCAATGTAAGCTTCTACATTTCTGTCCAGCTGGTCACCGAACACCTTGTTCACCATTCTCTGGTGGGTAGCCCCCGCGTTCTTGAGACCAAACAACATCATTGTATAGCAATACAATCCTCCAGCCACTCGGAATGTTGTGTGTATCTGGTCGGCCAACCACATTTTGATTTGATGATAGCCCGAATAAGCATCCACAAAACTAAGGATTTTGTGCCCAGAGATGGAGTCCACAAGCTGATCGATCCTGGGTAGTGGGTACCAATCTTTTAGACAGGCTATGTTGAGGTCGGTGAAGTCCACACACATTCTCCATTTCCCGGTTACTTTCTTCACCATGACCACATTTGCAATCCAGGTTGCGTACAAGACTTCTTTTATAATTTTAGCTTTTAGCAATTTTGACACTTCCTCTTTAATGGCTATCTGTTTTTCCCATGAAAAATTTTGTGCCTTTTGCTGTATAGGAATGAAGTCTAGATCAATGCTTAACTGGTGCATAGCGACGTTCTCACTAATGCCCTCCATGTCCTCGATCCTCTAGGCGAACACATCCAAGCTTTCTTTTAATAGCTTGAATGATTGCCGCCGCTCTTCCTTACGAATCTCTTCCTACCATGACCTTCTCGCGGGAAGTCGAGGTTAATCACGATTTCATCGAAGGTCCTCATTTGGCTCGAATAGCCGGGTAGTGATCAACGCCCAAGCTTTCACAGTGATTACTTTTCGTGGTAGCCCAAATGGTCTTTTATTATGCTCGGTAATGGTTGAAGTGCCAATCATATGGCCCTCGCTTCCCTTTCTTTGAGGCGAGCTGGCGTTCCCAGCTTACTTTCTACCTTTTTTGAGCGAGTTGGCGTTCCCAACTCGTTTTAAGCGTACATTATCCTTGCTTCCTTCTTTTTCGAGCGAGCTGGCGTTCCCAGCTCGCCTTAATTGCTATGCTTGGGCATGCTCGGGGAGTGACGAAATCAGTTCTTCCGTTTCTCGGAGCCTCTTGGTCGTTCTGCTAATTTCGACCATTTCTCCCTCAGGCATGATGATTGTCATCTTCTCCTTCCGCGTCTTCTCCCTGTAGATATACTCCAGGGTACTCGCTGGATCATTCAAGACCATGCTTACCCCTCTTTCTGTATGGTATTTTATTCGTTGGTGAGCCATAGACACAACCATCTAGAACTTCGTTTGAGAAGGTGAGCCCAGTATGGCGTTGTATGGGGATGGTAGATCGAGTACCAAGAATTCGACCTCCTCCGTTCGAGGAGTCATGCTCTCTTCCCCCAATGTCACCATGAGGGTGATGGTTCCTTTTACCACCACCTTATGACCGATAAACCCTTCCAGCTGTACGCTGCTCGGCCTCAGATGGGCATCTCCCAACTCCATCCCCTTGAAGCAGGAATAATACAAAATATCCCTTCCAGCCCCCGTGTCAACTAGTACTCGCTTTACCTCACTATCATGGATTCTTACTCGGATAGTCAAAGGTTGTTGGCGAGCAGTTTTGCTAGTAGCTACCTCTCTTGGCCAAAAGGTAATTCCTCCTGCTTCATCGGGTAGTGGCATCATGTCGACTACATTTTTCAAATTGTAAATCATGTGCTTCAACTGAGTCCCACTTGGGGTGGCCTCCCTGATGGTGTCAATCACGTTTCTGGGGCCCCCATTATTTGTTCGGGGGTTCTGATTTCTCTCTGGCTCTCTCTGTCTTCCTCCTTGGTCGTTGTTTTTCTTCTCGAACCTTCGAAGCTCGCCCATGTCGATCAAATTTTGAATGGCTTTCTTCAAGTTGATACATTCTTCAGTCGTATAACCGATGTCTTTGTGGAAAGCACACCGTTTGTTGGGGTTGCGGGGATACCGAGTTTCTTTCAACGGCCACGACCTGTCTATTTTGTCCTGATCGAGCAGACGTTCATTATGTGCTCGCGGCTGGTCGTGAGTGGAGTCCAGTTGACTTCATCCCACATGTTCTTTCCTCGATTATCTTCCTCTCAGTGACCCGATCCTCGCCCCCCTTTATCTAAATTGTCATGAGCCCGATGCGTTCCATCGTGCTCTTTCTTTTTCCCCTCTTTCTTCTCATTCCCCTCCTTCTTTGCCTCCTCGATGTTGATCACCCGGATAGCATGGGCATACATCTTTCCGATAGAGGTTTGGTCTCGCGGCATCATTTCTTGTCTCATCAGCCCCTGTTGCAGGCCGAAAATGAAGCACATTTTGATCGACTCCTCGGAGATGTACGGTATTTGGTCGACCATGGCCATGAATCTGTCCATGTATGTCTGGTTCGACTCATTTATCTGTTGTTGTATCCCGCTTAGGTTGGTCTGTTTCTTCGACTGGAACCCGGCCGAGGAGAATTGGGTGACGAACATTTGTCTGAATTCATCCCAACTTTCCACTGAATCTAGTGGGAGACCGGTGTACCATTTCAATGCCTTCCCTTTGAGGGTCCCTGCAAATATCTTTCCCAATACGTCCTCATCATCAGGGGCCACTGCGTTCATTTTGACCTCGAAGTTGGCCATATGATCGACAACATTAGTGAGGCCCTGATATGGTTTAAATGTAGGGATTTTCTTATCGGGTAGTGGGGCCTTCCTCATCCTCTCCTGGAATGGGCCGTTTTTGGCTGGGGGTAGCATAATAGGTTTTCCCTTTTCCATGACCTCCAGCCTACCACGAAGGAATTTCACCTCTTGTTCTACGGCCGAGGATGGCTTATTGGTTGACTTTTGCACCTCGGTGGTCGCATTCCGACCACTCTTTAGGTGCCATGTCCCCGATTGTTGGGAGTGAGTGCAATGCCCGCACGTTTTGTTCCTCATTACCCCGACCCTCGACCTGGACTCTCCTTCCTCGCTCCTCTCCCGTGTTCGGCGAGGGCGATTGGATTCATTCGGGAAAGTTAACCGGCTATGGATGCTAGCTTTTGGCATCCGCTCGCTCATCCTATCCTCTAACTGGGATCTTGCACTAGGTCAAGGTACTTCCTTTTTCTTTTCTTTGCCCTTCGAGGTGACCTTTTGAAGGACTTGGGCTGGCCCCTCCCGAGGTATGGCATTAGTTGTTGCCTTTCATTTTTTTCTAAAGCGCGAACATTTTAAGCTCGGCCTCTTGAATTCCTGCGAGGTAAAGTTTCTGGCGTTCCTAGAACTTTACTTCTGCCAAGTATTCTTCCTGCTCAGTGGATTTATTCTTCTCTATCCGAGAATGTTCCACTTGAGCCTCTCATTCGCTAACATCAAAGATGGTGTTTGGTTGGCCAGTGACACCTTCCATGTTGCGAGCATCTTCCTGGATGCCCTTTCCTCCCAACGCTTTTGAAGTAGCGGTGGTGAGGTCCATGTCAGTCATTTCGCTGGTAGGTGAGGGAGGTGGTAAGTTCATTCCTAGATGGTTTTGTTTCGTGGGATTTGTTTGTCCATTTCTCTAGCGTAATGGCTTGGTAAAATATTTTCGATTCCCGACAACGAAACCACTTGATCACGCCACAAAGATGGGGTGACTATGCTGGTAGTCCATGTAATGGACCGGAGCTGACGTGTCTTGGGTTGATGTTCACGTCGGTGTATGTGGGTACTTGTCATACCAAAATTGATAGGATATCTGGGCTTTGTGCTTGCTCTTGGCCGTTGGTTACCTGAAAGAAGACTACCGTTAGGGTTCTGGGGGTTTCCCAACTACAGCCCTCCGGTGAGAAAGTCAGTAATTAGGGAGTTTTATGTATCCCGGAGCTAGGCGTTCCCTTAAGGTTCCGGTGGGTGTTTGGCGATAATCTTCTCTTGTATCTAATGTATGCAAAAGCTCTTATAAGTGTTTGAATGCAAAGTAAATCATACCTTTTCTTGAAGGGAAATGCTTCCTTTTATAGTAGTTTGGATTTGAGATCATGATTGGAATGGGGGTCTCTGATGGTGGGACTTGTCCCCTGGTCGGCTTGCTGGCAGTTCTTGAGTGGTTAACAGATAGCGTGTGATGTGCCGATTGTAGGCGGTTGATGAGCCACTAAGTTACAACGGCTTGCATGGCTTGCTCGCCTCTTATGAAGATGACATCTGGAGGCTATGTACATGCTATAGGTCAGGCATGTCGTTGTCATGGAAGGTTGGTCTGCCGAGCATGACTTTGATCCTCGGAATGATCCTCGACCATTATGGAGGATAATGGTCGGCCAGTTGATGGTCGTCGATCACGATCAGCTCATCAATGGTCGCCGGCTTGGGTGGGACCTGCCCAAGTCTAATTGGAATCCACGTGGTTGCTTCCACGTAGGAGGGCCCAGTTCAGGTCCCTTCAATAGCCCCCAAGTTTCCAAGTGCGAGGACACAGTTTCCTTAAAACAGATTCTCCCCTTCCCGTCTGTGCTTGGAAGCTCTAATGGACGTCTGTCTCCCATGATACAACGGATGCACCGGAGAAACCTTCAGCACTAAGGACTCCGGCGAACTGAATTTGTGCCTGACTCTATCACCAATAAGAAAACAGGAGGCCAAAGGAATACGCTCAACGATTTGCAGAATGCAGAGGAGAAATGGAGATTGTCCTTTAATTGTGTTTTTCCGTATCTTGTAATTGTAGAAATAATCTCCTTTTATAGGAGCAGACAAGAGAATGATTAAATAACCACGTGATGAAATAAATCCATCATCAATAGACAAATAATATCTCTCATTAAAGCTTGTAATAACAGCCCATAAAGTTTGTTATAAATGTTGGAGTTAAAAAAACAAATGAATAATTAACAAAACGTGGGTTGGTCTGACATTCGTGTCCGCGGGACGCGCTCGCACATGAGTACGGTATCCCGAAGGCTAAACTGGACCATGATTTGCACCCCCCCTGAGCATGCATGTGCGAAAGAGAACATCTATTCTATACAAGCTTACCCTTACAACATAAGGCACTTGTATATAAACCACTCTAGTTTTTGTTAATCTTCCAACGTGGGATAAACCCACTTCCAACAACCACACTTTAATTAATCATAACTTATTCATCCAAACACCAAATTGGACAAATAAATATATGATTTCGATGTTCTCACGGAGTAGAACATGATTCCACAATTACCCTTGTCATTATACAAACGACATGTGAAGAAATCCGTGCCACAAAATACACAATTTCATTCTTTAAACACAATTTTTGCCAACAATCCCCCACAAGAAGGAAATTTATGAATATGGTGATAAAGTCCAGCAGTCGAAACCTGCATAAGATAGGTAGGTGTTACCCTTTGAAGCTTCCCTCGAAAAAGCATATTTACTTTACTCGCTGATCAGTAGACATGATGTCTTTGAAATGTTATGCTGTTGGTGTAAACGATCATATACTTTACATAGGAATTTTCCTAACACAATTCAGTTCTCATAGCTATGTTCATTCATGGCCTTGAACATACGCCTGGTTCTATGAGAGGGTCTAAGAATTGAGCCTCACACAATTCTCTTCGAAGCGGCCCCACTTCTCTCTCACATAGGTGATTCTTACTTATGAATCATTAAAAGCCATATGTTTATCCTCTTACACACGAGTATCACTGTTACAAAGGATGACCCCCCACAATGAAGCTAAGAGTCTTTTTACAATTAGGTTGTCCTTTTGAACCAAGATCTTGGGATCTCTAATCAACAAGGTTGGGTTTCCATTGTATCAACTCATATCTAGAGGCTTAAGTCCCATTCCTTTGGAAGACTTATCAACTAACTTTATGTTTAACCCTTTGGTTAATGGATCCGCTAAATTATCCTTTGACTTCACATAGTCAATAGATATAGTTCTAGTTGAGAGTAGCTGTCTAATGGTATTATGTCTACGACGTATATGTCTAGACTTACCATTGTACATATTGCTCCGTGCTCTGCCAATTGCCGATTGACTATCGCAATGTATGCAGATTGCAGGCACAGGTTTTGTCCATCTTGGAATATCTTCTAAGAATTGGCATAGCCATTCATCCTCTTCACCACTTTTGTTTAGAGCTATAAACTCAGACTCCATCGTGGATCTAGCTATGACAGTCTGCTTAAAAGATTTCCATGATATGGCTGCACCTGCCAGTGTGAATAAAAATCCACTAGTAGACCTTAAGTCTTTAATATATAGATCTAATTAGCATCACAGTATCCTTCGATCACTGCTGGATCTCTTGTATAGTGCAGTCCATAATCACGAGTATATCTCAAGTACCTTAGTACTCTGACTATCGCTTTCCAGTGATCAGTCCCAGAATTACTCGTATATCTACTCAATTTACTCACTATAAAGGCAATGTCTGGACTTGTACAACTCATTACGTACATCAAACTTCTTATGATCCTCGAGTATTCTACCTGAGAGATAGTCTCACCTCTATTCTTTGATAGATGTAGACTAGTGTCAATAGGAGTTCTAGCTATTGTAATGTCATCCTTGCTAAGCTTCTCAAGAATTTTATCCACATAGTGTGACTGACTTAAAGTAAGTCCACTATAAATTCTATAAATTTTAACACCAAGGATTACATCAGGTAACCCCATATCTTTCATGTCAAATTTCGAGTTTAACATGTCTTTTGTGGATTTAATCATATTATCATTACTGCCAATGATAAGCATGTCATCTACGTAAAGACATAAAATGACATAGCCATTTTCAGTGTCCTTTACATATAAACTGTTGGTCCCAAAATAGGCTCAATCTAGGCTAGAAGGGGGGGGGTTGAATAGCCTAGTTGTGTTTTTATAAAAACTTTTTCAAACACTTTTTAATGATTTCTAAAAAGGATTTAACTAGAAGAGTTAATGCAGCGGAAACTGAAGAGGTTCTGAACTGACTAGAATTTTGCTTAAGTAGCACAGATTCAGAAGTGGTTAAGTAAGCAGTTAATAGAAATGTAGAAACAGATCAGACAGAACACAGAGTTTAGAAGTGGTTCGTACTGTGAATAGTACTACGTCCACTACCAAAGTGGTTAGCTTTGGATTTTAAAAGTGCACTTGTTTATCCACTAGGTTTATAAGAAAGATCTCTAATGGATCGTGTACAAAATGAGTTTTCAACCAAGTGTATAAAGGTGGGAGGAACAATCAAGGATTAATTGTTCTCACACGTGCTGAAGTAAAGAACAGTTTTTAAAGACAAACTAGATGAAGCTGAAACAAATTAAAGACTGGCAGATCTGCAGCTTCAGGAAGTTTGGTAAGGTGTTAGTTCTTGTCCTTTTGATCTCTTGAATGCTTGAATGTTGAAGATGAAGCTTGAAAGTATTAATGCGCAAGAGTTGTTTCTTCAGATCTTCAAGACTTGAATAAATACCAGAGAGATCTTTTGGACCGTTGGACTGAGGCAGAGAGATCTGTGTCCAACGTTCTATTGCATTGAATGCAATTCGGCGCTTTGGGGGATGTGTGCGGCACAGTCATCAGAGATGCAGTGTTTGCAGAGAAGACATTCCCAAATAGAGTAAGGTTTCAGTTTGCAGGCGTTGCAGCTGTGAAAGTCTTCTTAGCCAAAAAGGGTAATATCTTCAGACTTCATGTTTCAAGAGACAGACTGGACAGTTGTCAGTATGTAGAGTTGACTTCTTTAAAGTGAAATCCAATGAAGATATTTTGACTAGATATTTCAAAAATATCTAGATAAGACTATATGTGACATAATTCCATGATTTGGCTAGACTTGATTTTTCACTCTTTGAGCAGACTTCAAAGTCTGCTGTTCTTCCAAGGCTGCTGAAGAAGCTTGCTTATCCGCGCCTAAACTAACACTAAACAGTTCTAAACAACCTTGATTCTAAGACAGTTGCCACACTAATCGGTACGCAGACCTTTTAGCCACTGTACAATAGAATCAGAAGATGACTCAACCAAATCTAGAACCTATAAGAGTCAACATAAACATTTGTCACATTCATTGATCTTAAATCCACAACCCAACATGGCATTATCAAATTTCTCATGCCATTGTTTTGGTGCTTGTTTTAAGCAATACAAAGACTTAACCAACTTATACACTTTGTTTTCTTGTCTGGAGCAGAAAACCCTTCTGGTTGTTCCATGTAATTCTCTTCTTTTAAATTACCATTTAGAAAAGCAGTCTTTACATCCATTTGATGTACTTCAAGATTCCGCAATGCGACAATTGCAAGCACTATCCTTTTGATGTTATTCTCGTAACTGGAGAATATGTATCAAAGTAATCAAGACCTTCACGTTGCCTGCAACCTTTTATTATAAGTCTGGCCTTATACTTATCAATTGATCCATCTGCTTTCATCTTCTTTTTGAAAATCCACTTATAACCTAGTGGTTTACTTCCTGGAGGAAGATCCACTAATTCCAAAGTGTGATTTTGAAGGATGGAATCAATTTCACTCTTGATAGCCTCTTTCCATACACTACAAGAAAATGGGGTATTTGGGAAGGCAAAAAACCATGCCAAATACTGCCAAAACCGTCCCAAATAGTATTTGGCACAGTTTTGGGACGGTTTTGGCTCCTTCCTAAATACGAGGGTGCCAAATACATTTGTCTCGGCTCAAAACCGTCCCAAATACTATTTGGGACGGCAAAGGGGACGGTTTGATAGGTTGGTGCCAGTTAGCGTGCATTTGGGACGGTTTTTGTTAAACCGTGCCAAATAGTTTTTGGGACTGTTTTTCTGCCCTCCCAAATAGTAGATTTAGGCACGGTTTTTATTCCGTCCCAAATAGTTTTTTGGCACAGTCGGGTTGCCCTCCCAAATAGTAATTGGCACGGTTTTGGTTGCCTTCCCAAATAGTATTAGGGACGGTTCAGTTGCTCTCCCAAAAATTTTTGGCACGATTTTTTTGCCCTCCCAAATAGTATTTGGGACTGTTGTGTTTGGCCTCCCCGCGTAGTATTTGGCACGGTAGATGCCCTCCCAAATACCATTTGTGACCAATTATTTTTGTATGTGATATCGTTATAATATGCTAATTATCAAATGGAAAACAATTACATTTTATAGAAATGAATTGAAGTCATAACATAAACTAATTATATAGATATATTTCTAATTGGTACCCAATTAGTCAAAAACATAACCTGAAAACATTCAAAATTACATAAAAGTACAATTAAAAAAAAGATTGTATATAGATCAACTACCCTTCAAAAACTAAAGTTTCAATAAGTATCTTTCTTATACAAAAGTGTCTATTGAAATAGACAGATTAAGTCGTCCATCATTGAAATAACTAGCTCAAGTCGTCCATCGGTAAGTTAGTCCAAGCCTACAACAAAAATTATATAATTAGTATAAATAACGCCAAAAAAAGAAGAAAAAAAAAGAGGTACCTCAAGAGATCTACACTATAAATTAAGGGTTCTAGTGCATTCTATTTGTATGGAAGTTTACATAACATGCAACTTTAAGATTCTAAAAGAACTGAATTACACCATGTTAAAACAAAATAATACACATCCAATCATTGATCCAAGTACAAGCAATGAAAGTGCATGAAGATCACTAGTAAAATATTACACCAAATAGTTCTGTATACGAACACATATTGCAAAAAATAGTTCTGGAAAGAACTCATTGAGACTTGTTGGTGCAAAACCCCGTCATATTTTATCTTTGAACAATAACAAAATAACCATTTTAACACAATGCATTCTGCAACCTCAAATTTATTTAGAAGGAACTACTAAGTCTAGAATTGAGGTCATATGGAACAATCATACCATGAAGATTTTCTCTCCCCAACTCTCTGTTTCTATGTCGCTCCCTTTTTGCTCAAAATGCTCACGTATATAGGGAAGAGTTCTGGCTTGGCTCTATGTGGAGTCAAATAGAGCAGCCTTTAGTGGGCTCCAGAGTTATCCAAGTCAAAAGCCTCTTACTTTACAAGCAACTCCTATAGTTGTTAAGGCCTTTAAACTTCCTCTCTAAAGTTACCATACTACATGGAACTAATATTATCTTTTCCACACCTACAGCGATTCATCTGGTTCGAAAGATGCACCAGATCTTGCGTTGGAAAGAGGAAGACTTCTCATTTCTGAAGCGGGATTAATGATCTTTCTCAATTGAATAAGAGGAAAGCTTATACTCTACAATCATAGTGGCAGAACGGTAATATTGAAGACAAATTCATATACTTACTATGTCTGACTTGGAATATTTTAACCCATGTGTAAGAGTGGAGACGTATAAAGTCTGCGACATATCCCACTCGTTTTGCTTTGTCTATCAATGAAAAGAAATTAATTAGGGATAATTTTCACCAAACATCCAATCTAGAATGAATCCATCTTCACATGAGGATTCAGCTATCACTTGAAGAGGAAAAACCAACCTGCATCCAGTCTCTCTTCATGCTAGCTATAAGATGCAACGCAGTCTGTAGAACTTTCTTATTATCACCTTTAATCAGAGCTACAACCAAAAGCAAACCAATATCAGATTTATAAGTTATACATATGCAAAAATGCAGAATCACATGTATTTCAACAAGATGCAATTATTCATGATCTACACCACCAAGAGTTTAATTTTCTTATGTAGAGCCCAATGCAAACAACATTGTGATGAACATTTACGGGACTCTCAAATGATGTCTGGAGAAACAAGCAAACCATACAGGCAAAAGTAGATATAATCCTATAAAAAAATCACAAATATCAATCAACAAAAGGGATAGGAAAATAAGCATGAACTGGTATAGTGCACCAGTGTACACCATTGAAGATATTGCCACACATAAATACAACTATCGCTAAAAGAAACAACAAAAGATAAAGCTGCGAATGATTCTATTTAGCAGCCCAAAAAAATCATAAGAATATGACCATTCATCAATGGAACATTAAGAAGATAATATTCAAACTGTAGGTGGAAGTTTGTAATATAACGAGACAAAGACACTTGATGAAACTAGAATAGCGAATGTGTTCTTACTACTTGTAAACCGATGCATAAAAAGGCTAAGATCAATTGGTTTTTGAATAAATGGATGCTCTTCAAGACATAACAGTCTGCAAAGCTGGTAGATATACAGCCCCTAACTCGTACGTGGAAAACAAGCAAATCACAAATAATTAATAGCAATGGCAAAGAACAAAAGCTAAGCAAAGAGACTTGAGACACGTGAATACTTGAACTTTCTCTTTTACTTCTAGGTCTTTTAACTGATAACAGATGAGTATGTTGTTTCTTACATGCTTATACTCAGATAACTGGAAAAGTCAATTAGCAGAAATGATTTGTCCTTTTTAGTGTAAAACAAAAGGAAAACACATACATTAATTAGTACGCTCATGACCAATACAATGCCCAATTGATCATATGCACTTCAACAACCAAAAGACCAGAGAAAGGCACACATATTACTGATAATAGCACATCACTATCTAAACCAACCAAATGATTGGACACTGCAAACTACTCTCACCCTGTACAACCTCATCTTATTACGCAATAGAAGAATGAGCCACGCTCCGGAATCAAACTCAACTCAGCCTTAGTCACAATCACTTAGGATCGGCTACAAGAATCCTTCTCTCCCTTCCAATTCGATCCAATGCAAGGTGATCACACACACCACATTCATTCATAATCCTTCTCTGTTTTATTTGTTTATTGTCTGTGTTGCTCTTTATATGTGAAGTAGATTTACTTCATTTTTTGAGTGAGATTGAAATCTTTTTTGCAATATTGAAATCTTTCAACCTAATATTCTTTAAGAATTTTGAGCATCAGGCTGCAGCCGCAGATGATGATGATGATGATGTGGATCTCTTTGGTGAGGAGACCGAAGAGGAAAAAAAAGGTTGCTGAAGAACGTGCTGCAGTAGTAAAGGCGTCTGGAAAGAAGAAAGAATGTTTGTTTTCCTTGTCTTCTTAATTATTAGGATCTATTTGATAAAACATTTTGAACTCATTTTATCAGATTTAGTGCAGAATTTTTTTAGTGATGTTTCTAGAGCAGATTTGGTGCAAGTGTATATTTAAGGCAGCTTCTGCAAACTTCAATAACTATAACAATCAAGACAATCTTTACCATGTTCTTCAAAAATGTTACATTATTAAAAACAGTCTTTAGGCATTTACGTATAACAACAAAACAATGGTGCACACCCATCAAACGAGGGCACCCCAACAAAGCATTTACGTACAACAAAACAATGGTGCACACCCATCAAGCGAGGGCACCCCAACAAAGCATTTGCGTACAACAACAAAACAATGGTGCACACCCATCAAACGAGGGCACCCCAACAAGCATTTTAGTTATGTAGCTTACCTCTTCTCGAATATTAGCGTGTGAAGTCCTTCCGGTCCTGTGTGGGAACTCGAGTTGCTTACGATTTGCAGAATTACGTTCAACTTCAGCCTAAAATACAAATCATATTCACAACACATAAGCTTATACATTAGTAGTTTTTGATAACATATGAAGAATTTTTTATTATTTTTATTTTATTTTGAGAACATATAGTAGTTTTTATGTATCATATTTTTCTCAAAAATAAATATCAATCTCTGGATTATAAAAATATAGAGCAATCCAAAAAGAATAAAGAAAAGTTAAATTACAAGCTTTTAGTTTTTGATGCACCTACTAACTTGTTAAATATTTAATGATTTGACCTTTCAACCAACTGCAAGTTGAGAAGGTCAGGATGTAGCAATTGTGAAGGCTGAGCGACGAATTTAAATGTGTTGATGAGTAAGTAGGTAATTGATAACATGAGTATAAATAAGTGGATAATTAAGGGTTTAATCAGAATATGGGCATCCAAAAATAAACCACCAATGTGAGCCTTATTGGTAAAAACACAGTTGAATGAAAATAAAGACAGAGTAAAATATTTGTTGATTTGCCAGAATGGGCGAAACTTTCACTAGCAAACTTGTCGATATCACAATACAAAAGTAAAAAACAAATGAAAAACTATATATGAAGTAGATGTAAACTATTCATGTTCAAAACTAATCATCGAACTGTGTAGTGTACGATTAGGAACTATAGGATCTAAAAAAGAAACATAGATGAAAACAAAACACAGCAGTACTTTTGTGGATAGCAATCTGTCTAGTTGAATATCACAGAAGAAGATGGTCTCTGAATTCAAGTCCAATAGCCTTCTAAATGAATAACCTCTTTCTAAGCCTTTTACCATCTTTATTTGTTCCAAAAAATTGAACTTGAAAACGGTAATATCTAATCAAAGTTAGCCAGAGCGAAAGTACGTACGTAAATTAACTGAGTTGTGCGCAGATTATTAATTTGAACGGCAGCTTCAGTTTGCTTGAGCTTGTTCTTTTGGTAAACGATCCAAGCTCGAGCGCCAGGTAATCTGAGCTGACAAACTTGTGACTAGTATACGACTACATACCCATTTGGCATATGCTTATTACTCATTCTTCGTGTAAATGAATCAAAACTAAGCATAAATTAACCATGCAGTTACAGTATCAAAGCACTACTGAATATTGAGACCTAAAGATATGTGGATTAATATTTAATAGCATTGATACAAGAATAAGTCACTGAGGACTTTAACAAACAGGGGTATACACTTGGTACAGTTTCAATTAGTTCAGTTTCAATCCAATTATACAACAAAAAAAGGCAGGAAAGTTTTCCCCAAACAGTAGTTTTTTAGGAGAGTTTTTCTATGAGATTGGAAGAGGGGCACCATTCCATCCTTCAAGACACTCCAACAATGGATCGATGATCTCCCCCTTACACATTGCCGTAAATACCTTATCAAACTCTTCCCCTGGTTCTAGAATTACAGGTCAACCCAATTCTAGCAAAATTAGCCTGAGAAGACTTCCATGCAATTAATCATTCACTGGGAAATTTTGCAACTCCATCAATTCCACGACTACTTTCCAGTGTCTAGGTGTTTAAGCGGTCTTGGTGGGAAACTGGTTTATATAGTACATTGGTACTGATAGAGACAGACCCATTGATCAAAAAAGAAACTTAAATTATTGTCTACAAATTTGTAGACATTTGCTACCCAAAACACTAGGAATTTTGGGTTCAAGAAATGGAGACCGAACTTGTCTACAAATTAGAATTGGTTAAATATAGAAACTTCTAAATTCGGGACATCAATCCAGATCAGTAGCTTATGTATGCAGTGAAGTATTGAGGAAAAATATGGATTAATAGTTGGCATGCATGCTAGCTATCATCAAGCAGCGAGATCTCGCGAAGATGGAGAGCATGCAATTTGTGAAAATCAGCTGCTTGTTAAAAACTAGGTCACTCTAACTAATTAGCCCCATATACATGAATCTCAAGAGAGAAGGAGATAGATAGAAAGAAATAGACGAACCCTTAACTGATGTGTACGGAGGAGGAAGTTTGGGCAGCCCTTCGGAGTTTGAATGGAGATAAAGCGTCAGGTCCGGATGGTTTTTCAATGGCTTTTTTCAACACTGCTGGGAAGTTCTAAAGGACGACATGGTTTACAACTATGGGAACTTGGGCAGAGGGTTCATGGCTTCATATGCTCAACTGCACTGAAGAATACCAAACCAAACTAAACCATCAAACCAAGTTGACCACTCTTTAACATACCATCAATATGTAGTGACAGACCAAAGAATCAAACAGAGTACTATACACCTACTCAGTACTCACTGCCTCTTGCATGGAGGAGAATCTCACTATTATTCATTTTGCTTTTGTGCTAGATTCTTATTTTTGTTTTTAAAACCATTGTTCAGAATACAACAAATAATAGTAAGCTGTTCTGTATCAATTTGCTTTTCAATAGATAGGAAAAACAGAAAACAAAAGCAACACATGTTCCCTGTCAATCAATGGGCACCAGAAGTTTATGCTGATCTTCGAACTGTCTACAAAATATGTCTTCCGTTGTTAAGTCACGCAATGCCAAATTAGCAGAATACAAGTGCATTGCAATCTTTACTTTGTATTTATTTATTTTTGAAGTAGAAATACTTCCTCGGGAAATCCATTAGAAAAATAGGCTTCAGTTTAACAATACGCCAAAAGTTGAGGTCTAAGCATACCCATTTGCAGACAACCAAGAGGTAAAAATAACAAGGGAGGAAGCGACATAAACGAAAGGATGAAACAGATAAAGAATCAAACCAGAATCACAAAAGTACTTCGTCAAAGCCTACCTTCAAATTTTCTCGTTTGATGATTCTCCCACAAATAAGGCTTAACCTCTCCAATTCAACCTACAAAAGATGTGTCATGCGATGCTACTTATTACTGGGAGCATAGTAAATTTCAATAGAAAAACGAAGCAAAAAACATCCAGCAATCTTTAAACTATCATGATATTTAGCAAAGCATAAATGTGTGCACAATAAGCATCAATTCTGGTGCATATATTGAGGCCTAAAATGAATCATAAAGCAAGTAGAACCTTAACTTAGAGACTTTGGCCTAGCACATAACACTGAATATGCACAGTGGGGTCAAACACAATAATAGAGAGATTAGAGACACGGGCAGTCGACTTTAGCAAGTGCATTACGTGTTTTTGGACCACATGTAAAGATTCATTCCCTCACCAGCACATAATTACTTATTTCTTAAAGCTAGCTTCTTTCTTTTTATTTGTTATCATCTACAAAAATGAAACTCCAAGGGAAGGCAGAATTTGAGAAATTCTTGAAAAAAACTAGTATACAATTATGTTGCCACTTCAAGCAATTTTCAGTGAAATCTACCCAAATGTTCTCTCCAACAAAGTAGCTTGTTGTTTATTCTCATATTCCAACCAGCAACCTATCAGGAAATCACCTTTGCACTATACTGGCAGATTCATATTGCACGCTCGGGGGAGTGAAATTGCTAGTTGAGTGCTAGCTGGTAGTGAAAACGGAACACTTCCAGTAACTATGAAACATGTGCAGTCCATGCTAGTACTCATGAGTGACTTGAGTGAATTGCAGCAGTTACGCTTGGTGAAACTTGCCGCATTTCGGTGATGAACTTGAAGCACGGTGTGAAGTCGAAATCATCGGCCGTGCACGGGTGCTAATTTGCCCATTTACCGAAACAACCGCAAAAATTAACAACCGTCAAGACATGGAAAAGCCTTGAAAGCGCCCATGAGTTTTCTAGAGATGGGACAAATGTCGTGAGTTATGAGAGTCTTTTAAGGTCTATAAGTAGGTTTCAGATGTGACCCTCGAGGATTTATAGACTGATTAGGTTGTAAGAAAATTGGCAGTTTTGGAGGTACAACTACCAAAACTAACTCTCTTACAAGTTACAATGAGGTAAACCTTTTGTTGATCTGTATTGACTTGGAAAAAAGGGAGTTAAAGTTAGGTATAACTTTTGGAAATTGCTTGTGCAGGAATATCATTGAACAGTTAATGTTCATATGATGCAGCTATCACTAGCATTGTTTTGGTAGCTTGATAAATCACATAAAAACTTCCTTTCTAGAGATGAAGAGGGAACATATAAGATTTCATGTGCTTTCAGAATTTTGAAAAGTTCCATAGATTTAAGGTTTACGACAAATGAAGTACCATTATGACTTATGCACTCTAGTTTCTTTTAACTCAGTAGTTTGATATTGGTGATTTGGCTAGCATCAAGGGAAGAATCAATTAATAAATGCTCTTAGTCTTACTTATCAAAAATAAATAAATAAATGCTCTTAGTCTCCCATATTCAGGGTACCAGAAGAGTAGAAGTGTAGAAAGGTAGACCCAATTTCTGGCCTTTACCAACATTAGTGTTAAACTCCCTAGTATAGAACCCCTCAAATATTGGCCTTTACCTTGGCACATTGCTCTTGCCTCTTTACCAACATTAGTGTTAAACTCCCTAGTATAGAACCCCTCAAACTAATTCCTCCTAACTTTTTTTTACTTACAGAAACAAAATGAGGTAAGATAACCGTAGCTAAACACAAACTCGCACAAACAAATACGCCATGGGCTCTTGGAGAAAGTATAGCTAACATTAATTTTAGCAAGTTAGATACCCAAAAACTAACATATGACCCTAGAACTTAACTATAGGTACCTTTACCACCATAACTATCATAATTAATTTGGAAATTATTTAAGGGACATCTTTGTTATGTATGAGTATGTGTTTTAAAATTGGGTTGATTTGTTACCGCTTAAAGATATTCTTACTCTTTTTGGAATTAATTAATAAAACCTCTATTTGATTTAGCGTGGCGGGTTTATTTTTGTGATTTACTGAATCTTAATGTTTGTGAAATCGTAGTCTGATCCTTTATTAATTCTGGGATTTATTCTAACGAACAGAATTTATGAATTTATGAATATATATATTTTTGATACTCCATTTAATCTAAAGGGGTTATTGTAAATGGTATTTCAAAATAAAGCTCTTTTGGTAAAAGTAACCACTGAATGAATAGAGCTTTATACAACAGCGTGATTAAAGAAATTTGTACACACACAAATAGTGAAATAGTGAAAACTGTAAGCCAGATGAGAACTAGTGGGGATTTGTCTTATAAATAAGACTTACATTATAAGTACGTGTACATAATATCTTTAATCACGCCCTTGTATTTAAAGGGAAATTGTTTTGGATCTGACATTGGTTTGCTTGCACCTCTAGTTTATTATACAAATAAGTCTGACATTTATGTAAAATTAAAAAAAATCAAATGTAAAAAACTTTTTGTAACATATGAGTCAATTTCAAATGTTTTCTTGCAAGTTTAGCATTCTAAATATTAGTTGGCACTTTATTCCATATTTGACCCCCATAGAAAATAAATGTTCAATATTTTTGGAATGAAGAAATAGGAAAGTTGGTTGTAAAATGTACCTAATTGTGGTAATGTTATGAATTATGATGTAATTCTGGTCACAATTTAATGGATTGAGCTCTTAGTTAAAATCGAATTAGGAATGCATTGATAATATTTTGAAAACCATAGCTAATAGAGTGGGTCAATTTGTAGTTGTGCCTGTGCTGTTAATTTTCTTTCTTGTTCCTCCATTTCGTATGCATAACAAAACCAAAAACATAGAACTGTATGGAACCAACAATGTATGTAGTACTTTATAATCATAGAAAGTAATAGAACAAAAGAGAGAGTTACTCACCGAAGGGATTCTGTAACAGCCTTAGCAACAAGATCGAACGAAAACAGAGCCTCAGATTTAGAAATTAATCGCTTGTTAAAAACTAGGCACAATGCAAGCAAAGCAATGGGAGAATTGAGAATGAATACGAGAGGGAGAGAGAGATGATCTTACCAAAAGGGATTCCCAAGCAGTTGCCGGAGATTTAGCCGCGGGAACTGAAAGTTGTCGAAGAGACTGAAAGAAAGTAAGAGAGAGAGACGTATTGTGTAAAGGTTGAGGGAAGTGAAAGCATATTGTCCTAAAATTCTCAATAAGAGGAATTGGGGGGAAACCACCGCGGGAACTGAAAATGTATTGTGTAAAAGTTGTGGGGGAAATTTTTGGGGAATTTAGTGTATCAACCGTTCCAATCTCAAAACACTAGAAGTGTCCATACATGGTATTTGGGAAGGCAAGTGCACAAGTGTGCCAAATACTTGGTATTTGGGAAGGTAAGTGTACAAGTGTGCCAATTACTTGGTATTTGGCACTGTTACTTTTACCTTGCCAAATAACAGTATTTGGGACCGTTTTTTCACCCTCCCAAAAAAGGTGGGTCACAAATAGTGGTTTTTCTTGTAGTGATAGAGGTCCTTTAGAAGAGCTCACAGCTTCTTAATAGCTTTGAGGTTCACTTTCCAGCATGTAGGTTAGAAAATCCGGACCAAAGGATTTTTCTACCCTAGATCTTTTGATGTGTCTAAGTTCTACCTCTTCTACCTCATTCTCCTCATGCTCTTCTTCTATTGAATCATGTATTTGTATAGATGAGCTAGACACACTACTCAGTCTGCATGGAAATACATTCTCAAAGAACGATGCATTTCTTGATTCCGTTATTGTATTTTTGTGTATGTCTACAATTTTAGAGTCATGCACAAGAAACCGATAAGCACTGTTGTTATGTGCATAACCAATGAATATGCAATCAACAGTTTTTTGGTCATACTTTCACCTTTTTAGGTAAAGGAACAACAACCATTGCAAGACACCCCCACACTCGCAAGTATTTGTAGGATGGAATTCTTCCATGCCACATCTCGTAGGGGCTTTTGTCTAGCTTCTTACGGGGTACCTTATTTAAAAGGTAATTAGCTGACAGCACAACTTCTCCCCACATGTTTTGTGGTAATCCAGAACTTAACAACATGACATTCATCGTCTCTTTAAGAGTTCGATTTTTGTGTTCAGCAATGCCATTCTATTGAGGTGCATAAGGTGTTGTTGTCTCGTGGATGATACCATGCTCTGCACAGTATGCAACAAATGGTGATTCATACTCACTTCTACGATCACTTCTTAGCATCTTAACCTTTCTGTTGAGTTGGTTCTCAACCTCAGTTTTATAGAGAATAAACTTCTCTATGGCTTCATCATTACTTTTGAGAAGATACACATAGCAAAACCTAGTGCTATCATCAACAAAAGTAATGAGATACTTATTTCCACCACGTGATTGTGTTGATTTAAAATGACACACATCAGTGTGAATTAATCCAAGTGGTTCACTATTTCTTTAAATAGTATGAAATGATGTCCTTGTTAACTTTGCCTTTACACAAGTTTCACACTTGTGTTTGAAATCTATTTGGAATTTGGGTATGTAATTCATGTTAATTAACCTACGCAAGGTTCCATAATTAATATGTCATAGTCTACCATGCCACACATAGGAAGACTCAAGCAAATAAACAAAAGACTTATTCTTATTATTATTGCTTGTTGGTTTAACAACCATTACACTGAGCTTAAACAACCCATCAGTTACATAACCTTTTCCAACAAACATTCCACTCTTGGACAGAGTTACAACATCTGACTCAAATACAATACGGAAGCCATGCTTCACCAGCAGAGTTCTGGAGACTAAGTTCTTCCGGATATCTGGTACATAGAGTACATTGTTGAGAGTTAGTTCCTTCCCGGACGTCATCTTCAGCACCACTTTTGCCTTGACCTTTGACTTCAGACGTGGCAGAGTTTCCCATGAAAACCTTCTCGCCATTCTCAGCAGCTTCAAAGGTACTGAACATTTCTCTGTTGGAGCACACATGCCTGTTGGCACCAGTGTCGATCCACCATTGATTGGGGTTTGAACCCACCAAGTTCCCTTCAGTGATAGCCGCAGCAAGGTTCAGTTCTGACACATCTTGAGAGATGTCATCCACTATGTTTGCTTCACGGTCTCTACTTGGCTTTCTGCAAGCTGTAGCCTTGTGACCTGTGCCACCACAATTGTAGCACTTTCTAGAAAATCTCTTCTTAGAGATTCCTCCATTGGGTCCCAAACTGACCCTCTTCCTAGCAGCAGCCTTGCCTTTGCCTTTTGAGCTTTGGCCATGCTCTACCATATTGGCTTTAACAGCCACATGAATGAATGTCTTCTTGTCAGAACCCTTGTTGTCCTCTTCAATACGAAGTCTGACAACCAGTTGTTCCACATTCATCTCCTTTCGCTTGTGTTTCAGATAGCTCTTGAAATCTTTCCAAGCTGGAGGCAATTTCTCAATAATTGCAGCCACTTGGAAGGTTTCCCTCACAACCATCCCTTCAGCTTGAATTTCGTGAAAGATCACTTGCAATTCTTGCACTTGACTGTAGACAGTCTTGGAATCCACCATTTTATAATCCAGGAAGCGGCCAACAATAAACTTCTTGGCTCCAGCATCCTCGGATATATACTTGTGGTCCAACGATGTCCACAACTCCTTTGTCGTTGTCTTGTTACGGTAAACTTCATATAATGAGTCTGTCAACCCATTCAGTACGTAGTTTCTGCAAAGGAAATCAGAATGATTTCATGCTTCCACAGCAGTAATAGCTTGGACATCATTCTGATTCTCACCCACCATTGGAGGATCTTCTTTTAGACACCTCGCTAGGTTCATGGTGGTCAAGTAAAACAGCATCTTCTGCTGCCTACACTTGAAATTTAAGCCACTAGATTTCTCCGGTTTCTCGCTATGATGCACTGGCATAGTTGGATTGGCTACAATCTGAGTCACAACAGAGAACGTTGGGTTCAAGATCACGTTAGGTTCCTTTCCAGTAGCTTGGGTATTCAATTCAGTTGTCATATCTGAAATATGAACAAAGTCAGAATACATAATTTTGTATTTTGTAAAAGTTTGTTTTTCCCTTTAGAAGGGTCTACTGTTATCCAAGATAATAGTACAATTCTGTTTTAAGATTGTTAGAAAAGGTACAAGGAAAAACAATAATTAAAACAAATACATAATTTAAAACAGTTGAAAAGGTTACTGTTATGTATTCTACGTCTGCTGGTAAGTAGGCTAGTGAAAACTCTGCCGGCAGACTAAGCTTCGGAAGTCTTCTGCTAATAAGTTTTCTTAAGTCTGCAGGTAGACTTCAAGTTTGCTGGTGACTTCAAGTCTGCAGGTGGGTGAAGTCTGCTGGTCCGAGGCCTGTGTCGCACATAGTTTCCTTAAAACAGATTCGCCCCTTCCCGTTTGTGCTTGGAAGCTCTAATGGACGTCTGTCTCCCATGAAACAACGGAGACACCGGAGAAACCTTCAGCACTAAGGATTCCAGCAAACAGAATTTGTGCCTGATTCTATCACCAATAAGAAAACAGGAGGCCAAAGGAATACACTCAACCATTTGCAAAATGCAGAGGAGAAATGGAGTTACAAAAACAAAGGAATAATTAACAAAACGTGGGTCTTTGAACTTAGCTTTGTTTCTGGTGACATTTCCATCTTCATCTCTCTTGTTCCGAATACTCATTTCGTGCCTATGACTTGATGTCAAGTAGGTCTTTGAACTAAGCTCCACACTTTGCATCTTTCAAATTGGTTTAGCTTTTTTTGCATAGCTTCAATCCAGTAATGGTCTTTAATAGCTTCATCAATCTTCTTTGGCTCGATTTCAGACTCGAATGCGAAGGTAAACATAGTCTCATTTCGAACATTGTTTCTCGTACGAACTCTTGAGTTGAGATCACCGATAATATGAGAGATGGGGTGATCTCTTGTTTCAATAACAACTGGAGGAAGATCACTTCTGGTGAGTTCTTCCCTTTACGAGTCTAGAGAAGGTGATTCACCAAAATCAGGTTCGGAAGAGATAGATTCTTCGAAACCTTCATTTTCTGGTGAACAAGAAGGGTGAGTGATCTGCAAAAGTGTTTGGGGTAGAACAGAAGAGATGGGTTCAGGATCAAAAGAAAAACTGGAAGAGATACCAGCAGAGTTGAAGTTTGCCAGTACTGGATTTACAGAACTTGAAGAGTCTGCAGTTGGAGGAATCTGAGGTGAAGAAGAAGTAGTATCTTTATTTGTACCTGTCTCAACATCATCAGAATCATCAACAACATTTGGAGCCACTGTGGCTCTAATAAATCATATTCATCAAAACTAACATGCACAGATTATAAGATTTTCAAAGAAGTTTTGTTAAATATGCGAAATGCTTTTGAATGTTTGGAATAGCCCAGAAAAATTCTTTCGTCTGATTTTGAATCAAATTTACGTCTATATTCTCTTCCATTATATAGAATAAAACATTTACAGCCGAAGATTTTGAAAAATCCTATGTTTGGGGCTCTTCCTATCCATATTTCATATGGAGTTTTGTTATGAAATTTGTTTACCAAGGATCTATTCTGGATAAAACAAGCAGAATTAACAACTTCTACCCAGAAGTATTTCGGAAGTCTTGCTTCTGCCAGCATAGTTCTTGCTGCTTCAATGAGTGTTCTGTTCTTTCGTTCAGCTACACCTTTTTGTTGAGGAGTTCCAACAGCAGAGAAGTTGTGGTTGATCCCGTGGTCATCGCAGTATCTTTCAACACCGTTGTTCTTGAATTCAGTGTCGTTGTCTTATCTGATGTCACTTATGTCTTCAAGCTTTTGAGTTTGAAGTCTTCTAAAAAGAGCGGTGACCAGATCATATGTCTCATCTTTTGAAGTCATTGTTTCGAAACATGTGAATCTTGAGTAGTCATCAACTACTATAAGTGTATACTTGTCTCCGGAGATACTGACTGTAGTGATTGGTCCAAAGAGATCCATGTGCAGAAGTTGAAGAGGTCTGGAAGTTGACATTACTGGCTTGCTCTTGAAGGAAGACTTGGAGAGTTTTCCTAACTGGCAAGCTTTGCAACTTCTGTTGTGGTTGACAGACACTGTAGGTAGACCTTTGACAAGCCCATCTTTGGAGAGCTTGGAGAGGTACTTGAAGTTGTGGTGACTGCGATGCTTGTGCAAGAGCCAAATGTTGTCACGAACGTTGTTTGCAACTAGGCAAAGGTTGGAGGATCTCCCTAGAAGGTTTAAGTCCACAACATAGATGTTTCCTTGTCTACTACCGGTCAGTAACGTTGAGCAGGATTCACGATCTTTGATGAGACATTGGTTGGAGGAGAATTGGCAGATGAGTCCTTTGTCGCAGTGAGGAGATATGATCAAGATTATGCTTTAAGCCATTCACTAGAGAAACTTTGTTGATGGAGAGACTTCCTCTAGTGATTGAGCCATACCCAATTGTCTTCCTCTTGCATTGTCGCCGAAAATCATTGTAGGACCTTTAGCTTCAACTATATCTGAGAGTAGACTTCTGTTTCCTATCATGTGCCTTGAACTGCCACTATCGAGGTGCCAGATATCTTTATCTTCTGAATATATAGCCATGAAGCAGACCTGAAAAAGTCAAAGGAACAAGGTCCCCTTTATTTTCTTTTGGGTCCTGAGGATTAGCAACCTTTTGGGACCCATACCGCTTAACCTTGAGAGAACTAGGTCTCTCGATTTTGGTGTGAACCTTAGCAGTATTCTGGGGTACCGATGGCCTAAACAATTGCAAGAATGACATAGATGAAAGTTCCATGGAGGATCGTGAATAGCTTTAGTCAGTAGAGTGCTTGTGACTTTCCTTATTCCCAACAAGAGTCTTGGGTTCAACTAGCTTGTTGACAAGAGACTTAATTGGTTTCTCGCTTGAACCTTCCTTGATTTGTTACCGTAGACTTAGCCTTGGGTGTGTTGTTAATCTGCTTTAGAGGATTCTAGAGAATTCCTTTAAGTTTATTGTCAATTAACTTGGGTGCCTTAGCCATTTCATAGACAAACTTGACAGTAAAAGTGAGATTTCATAGGTCTATTGCCGCCAGACTTTGCTTTAGCGTGAGTGTTGGTAGACTTTGATTTCTCTACCTGCTCCTTTCTCAAGCTTCTCATTAGAGACAGCCTTTGGCTTTCCTTTGTAAGCCTTGGGGTAAACATATGGTACACTTGTATAGCCA
This sequence comes from Codonopsis lanceolata, assembly GCA_013146195.2. NCBI lineage: Eukaryota > Viridiplantae > Streptophyta > Magnoliopsida > Asterales > Campanulaceae > Codonopsis > Codonopsis lanceolata. Next base: position 87,080,745 of record CM028377.1, on the reverse strand, counting down.
AGTCCATGTTTACCTTTGTTATCGAAGATCCGTTTGGTGAAGGAAGTATCATCGAGTCTCGAGGATTCACCTTTCTCGCTGACGTAAGAGCATGCAATACTGGCTCATCATTATAGCCTAAGCCCCGATTTATCTCCACTTGGCTTTTGGCTAGAGAGGATTCCTTCGAAGGTTTCTTGGAGTCGTTCCATGAGTCAATTGTCTTTTGCAAGGTAATTTTCTCAAGGTCCAGTCCTTTGATGTGCTCGCTAGGCAATCAACTTTATCACAAAGAAATTTGTTCTCCTTTTATCTTGATACTCTCCTGTTGACAGCTATTGAGAGTTTGAATCTCAGCTGCCAGCAGAGATTTCTCAGCAGCAAGCTTTTCAAAGTTCTTAGCAAGTTTTACATAGGTTATTCTAAAAGAGTTGAACTCCTCAAGCATTTCTTGATTATCCTTGAGCAGTTCTTCCTTACTGAAGTTTTCACAGTTGATCTCATCTTTTACAAAGGGACTAGGTGAGATTTCGACTTCATGTTCAGAGTCATAGGTGGGACTTGATTCATTAGCTATTAAGCATATGTTAGCTTGCTCACAATCATCCTCATCCTCTTCTGAATTTGTCTCAAACCATGTAGCAACATATCTCTCTTCAATGTCTTCTGCTAGCATACCTTTTTGAAATTTTTTATAGGGAAGTTTTCTGTATGCTTCATATTTTGGCTTCGGACATTTAGAAGCGAAGTGACCAAGTTTTCTGCAGTTATAACACACAAGCTCATTATTAGATGGGCTATCAGCAGATTTTCTAAAAGGCTGCTGGTGTGTGTCCTTCCTTCCATATTTTGCAAACTTTTTAAAACGATTAACAAACATTGCAAATTGTTCATCTGAAAGAAAATCGTTTTCACTGGAGGAAGTAGAAGGTTTGTTTTCAACTGGAGTTTCTTCTTGTACAATGGCTGGAAAGGACAAGGTTTTGAACTGCTTGTCTTGATCTAGAGCTTGATTAACTTCAAGCTCATAAACCTTTAAACTTACATAGAGACTACGAAGGGTCATTTCATTCAAGTTCTTAGATTCCTTCATGGCGGTAGTCTTAACGTGCCATAAACTACGTAGAGAGCCTAAAAATCTCATGTTTATTTCTTTCGTGTCATAAATTTTACCTAGAGAATTGCAACTATTTATTACCTCGTTGAACCGATCGTATGCTTGTCTCAATGTCTCCTTGGGATCCTTCTTGAAATAATCGAATTGTTGGATGTAGGTGTACTTCATGTTGTCTCTTGTATCTTGGTCTCCTTCCAAGTATTCGACAAGAGCTTCCCACATTTCTTTTGCAGTGGTGCACCGGATCACTTGTTGGTAAGTACTGGTGTCTAGTGAGCTTGTTATGATGTTGATGGCTTTACTGTCCAGTTCCACTAGCTTTCTTTCGTCATCGATCCATTCTGATTCTTCTTTTTATACTTCAGCAGGATTTCCAGCAATGCTTGCTAGAAGATTTACCTTCATTGGTACATGTCGTCCTGCGAGTACGCACTTCTATAAGCTGTTGTCAATGGAGTTCATAAAATGCATTATCTTATCGTTCCAAACATCGAAATGGCTTTCGTCCAATATTGGGACGTGGTTCGCATTTGATGTGAGTAGCATGTAGTGTGTTTGTGCCATTGGATCGTGTCTCTCAAGAGTTTAATCTTGGAAAAACAAGTTTTCGAAGAGTTGAGCTCTGATACCAATTGTTAGTCCCAAATGGCACAATAATAAGCTAGAAGGGGGGATTGAATAGCTTATTTTAACACTAAATTTTTTTTAAGTAAATCCTAGAACAAGCACTTGCAATCTATTAAGAAGATTGAAGTAACGGAAGTCTTGTTAAGGAAGACAGTTCAAGTCTGCCGGTGAAGTACTACCGATAGACTTAACTGAATACTTAAGTCTGCTGCCGAGGGAATAAGTTGAAGGAAAGAATGACAGGTTAAAGCAGTAATCAAGAGAGAGAGAATAACACGAGTATTTTGAGATGGTTCGCACTATAATGAGTGCTACGTCCACCACCAAGGCAGTCAACCTTGGATTTAAATGTGCACTATTCATTTCACTAGTTCTATTGCAGAAATGTCCAATGGATCGTGTATAAAATATTTGACTTGTGTTTGAGTTTTGGGAATTTGAATATCTGGGAAACAGAGTATCCAAATGTGTAGAAGAATAGTAAAGAGTTACAACAATAAGAAACAAATGATTAACAGTTGATGCAGATCTTATTGTTGTTGTTGAGGACTTCTTTGATCAGTTAATGATCTCTTTGAATGCACTGAATGTATAAGACTAGATGTTGTTGGAGAGATTCAGAGTCTTGTTTTTTCTTCAGTCTTAAATGACAGTATTTATAGCTTGGGTATTCTTGAAATCGTTGTGAAGACGAAGTGAGTAATAGTTATATTAGATTGAATGCATTAAATGCCTGGAGCTGTCTGTGGACTTCTTCTTCAACCGATCTTTGGCGAGGAATGGTGAAGAGTTGTTGCAAAGAATTCAGCGGTGAGCAATCGAGTTGCGGACACTGCAATAGTTGGTACGATGTATGTGTCACTGCTTCACCGCTCTGTCACTTTTCAGGAGGCAAAAGTCTTCATGCTTTTCGGAAAAGCTGGAGGGACGTGTCTGAGATGTCAGGCGCTGATTGATGATGGATTCAATTCAAATTCAAACTTTATACGAGCTAAATTAATTAATCCACCAAAGCTTTGATAAATTAAGAGTTGGACACGTCATGCTTTCCTAATGCAGACAAGGTCTGCCGCTGGATGATGTTTGAAGTCTTCCGGTGAAGCCTTCAGTCGATGTCTTCTGTTGAACCTGTGAAGTCTAAAAAACTATTCTAAGGCAAAGTTCTATACACAGTTGTCACGGTAATTGGTACGCAGCTCAATTAGCCACTAAGCATAAAACCTAATATAATGTATGAACAAATGCAAATCAAGATACAATGAGAAATAACAGTTATAAATTGACTATTGTATATTAAAGTGAATAGAAAGCTGTCGTTTAGATAAATGATAAATTCACAAAAATGAATTTTTATTTTGTGGGTAAATATTTTGCTAATTTGGGTCACCTCATCCAAATGAATGTTATTGGTATCATAGAACGAATGTGAATAGGAAACCAATCGTGTCTTTGAACTAATTTTCCCGCCGAACAGGTGAGCTGCTTGATAACTGCAAATATGTTCAAGTTCTTGGAAGCTCGCAATCTACATTTCATTAGATCCCGAGTCTTATCCCTAGAACGATATTCTCAGATACCCTATTCTCTTCTTCATACCCGCACAAAATCGGTAATTTCGAATCCCGCCGTAGACTTCGTCTTGGAGGAGATTAAACAGAGTAAATCTTCCGAGCCCGTTGAACAAAGAAACCAGTTTACACCAGAACACGCAGAACCATTTGAAAGGAGCGGGTCAAAACCAAAAGAGTCAGCAACAGTTCAATTTTCGCATCCATGGCCGGAATGGGTTGACTTGATGGAACTATTAATAAAAAGAGGGTATCTTGAAGGACTTGGAAATATGGGTGGGAAGGAATCTAACCGAATTCGAACGGCTTGCCTTAATTTTTCCCGTGAGAGGATCGATCTTATAAGGTGCTGAAAGCTTAAACGATTTTAGTGGTTTCATTGGGTGAATTTAGTCGATTATTGCTTTGCCTACTTGGGGCTTTGTAGTATGCATATGACCTGTTTGATTTTAGGACTGAATGACCCAATAAGATAATATGGAGATCGGAAAAAATAATACTAAATAAAAGGGTAAATATGAACGCTGAGGGAACAAAAGGTCTTCCTTGATTTGCCTTCAAAAGGAGTTTTGAGTTCCAGTTGTAATCACTGTGTTAGGAGTATCCCTGATTTCCTTAGATCAGCTGCTCGGGTTCAGTAAGACTACTTTTACATAGAATGCCGTCGGCTCAGATGAATGTGAAATATTCATTTGAAAAATATAACTTTTCTTGCGTGAATATTTAAGGGAATAGCACTGCTTTACCATTTCTCAAATTGGTGCTTTCTAATAATATTGCCTATGTTTTAGAATCAAACATTGTAGTAAGATGTTTGTGTAACGCCTAAACCAGAGAATTAACTATAAATCCTGATGTTAAATGGGCAGCTAGGCATTATGGATAGCAAAGGTTTAGTTGAGATGGATGAATACCTTCGGGCACTGTTTGTGTATTTTCCTTCAAATCATGCTCTTCGCAGGCATTAATTTATACCTTTGCTGCAGGTCCTTTTCAAGGAAAGACATTCAAGTGCTTGCAGGATCTGGATGTCCAAGCATAGACAGGAAAGTTGTCAATTCAGGGAAGCGACTAAGGGCACATGCAGGCATTGATGAAGGAAATGTAAGTCCTGAACTTGTGCTATATTTCTTTGGACCTATAAGAATATTTTTAAAAGTTTGTTGTGGAGCTTGGGTTATTTTGGGTTAGAAGCATTCACCAGATTTTGCATTTTTGTAGGTTTGTAGCTCCTGCATTTTAAGGGGAGACTGTGAGAGGGCGTATCTGAAGGCACACAAAGACGAAGATGTCAATGCTGTAGATGTCATGCGCTTCTTAATTACATATGGGATTGATCCCACTACTAGGTCAGTAAAGAACGAGCCATGCCTAAACAAAAAGGTTGTGAAATCAGTAAGAAATTTGCTAAAAGAATTAGTGGAGTTTAGCATGAAGGAACCGTCAAAATGGAATTCACCTGTGCAAGAAAATTATTCAACACAACATGCAAAAGGGCAAAGTAATTCACCTACGAAGCTAGGCAAAAGGATGTGCCCCATGTAATTTTCCCATGTTATCTTTTACGTTTAATTCATTTTGAGTATCCTAATAATGCACGAGAATAAGTATATTCTTATATCATTTACCATATTTGGTTTCGTATATGCAATTTCATGAACTCTAACAGAAATGTGAAGTGCGAGCACTGTGATGGATTATTTCAAGAAAGGCCAGCTGAAGATCAGGATCGTCTCCCAATGAAGACGGGAGACTGGATATGCGACAAGTAAGGATAAATTCAGATCACCTAATTTTCTCTGTGGTGTTTTCTGCTTACTCATTGAGACATAACCCTGGCAGATGCAATTTCCTCAACTATGCAAAGAACACAAGATGCCTACAGTGTAAAGAGAAGCCACCAAAGCGGCAACTTAATCCTGGAGAGTGGGAATGCGAGTCGTGAGTTCCCCTTTCAGTTTGATGGAATAATTCTTCTCAGAACATTTTTTTTTATGCAGCTGGGATAATTTTACCATTAAGATTTTCTTTTTTGCAGATGTAACTACATCAATTTTAGAAGAAACATGGCATGTATGATATGTGATCATAAACTACCCAAAGCATCATATACTGCACGACTGTCTGCTCAGGATGAAAGTCATAATGGTCCGTAATGTTGCTCGAGACTTATTTTGGAAAGGAAAGCTGGACGAGAGCAGAATCCAGATGGCTTAAACGCATGGAATGAAGCTCCAGGAGTGCCAACTTCTATAACGCAAGACATGAGAAGGATATGCATTGTAATGCAATCGTAATGTGCAAGAGAAGGGCTAGAAGATTGTAATGGCATAAAAGAGTTTGAGCACGATGAACTAAAGTAGGATCTTAGTTATGTTGGGATGGAAAGAATCCAACTTTAAAAACCTTAGTATCTGAACAAAACTTCAAACTCAGACGAGGAGTTTGCTATTACCTTCTCATTCTTCTCCTTCTGTTTGTTACATCTATAATTTTTGGTAATACATTTAGTATATTTTACAGAGATGAAAGATAAGTCCACACTTAGATACCCCATATAGGAATTAGGATGTACATGTGAGGTTGTTGTCTGTCTGATAAAAGTTTAATTTGTATTTTAAATTCGATAGTAATTTGTCAAGGTCTTCCCATCCAACTCCTTCGTAAAGAATCTTTTCATGAAGTCAGTGAATGTAAATTCCCGATAAACGGCTGGTTTCTGTGCAGATACCAGCTCAGGAAAAGGTCCATAGAGCTTCTCCCTGTTGCCTGGGTTGAAGAAGACTGCAATTGAGACACGTGCGTCATGAGAGTCGTTGGCTAACACTCGGTGCTCCACGCTTTTGTATTCATCATTAGACATTATCTGTGTAATTAAAAGAAAGGATTATTAACCTTTGAAAGTCGCACATTATAACAATATACTTGTACTTGCAATATACCATTCAAAATTTTACTAAAGCTACATAATATTCATGACTCATTAGGGACGTGTTTTAGGTAAAAGCAAGGATAAGTTTCTAAAAGCGATGAAAATTTTGGAAGTGTCACTTTTATTGGGACAAACTAAAATGGAAACTAGGACTCCTTTTATAGAATGGCGGTAGTAATTGATAAAGCATTTCCAGCTAAGTGTGTTCTTGGTAAAGCAGAACATATTTACAGCAGATAACTTACTTGGTACCATGGACCATGGTGAAACGGGAAATTTAAACATCACTACAACCCGGTTCTGGGCAACAAAAGTAGACTTTATCGTTGTCGGATAGACAGAGGGGACAAGTAGGAGAGGTAGGGTATGTTGTTACCAACATGAAACGATTCAGTGGGTGATAAGGGAACTCCTAGGTAGCAAAACTACAAACTAAAAGTATAAAACAAACAATCTTAGCTTGATAGTTGATGCTGATTTAAGGGACCAATCTCTTGTTATCCATGCCCTATACAGGATATTTATCTATCATATTCAGACTTCAATTTTCAAGTAGTATGCCGTCAAGAAAACACTGTCCTTCAACTAGCATTTTTAGGAGCATTGCAGTCAAGGACAGAGTCCTTTATCACATTCCCTAATCTTTGTAAGTTTGGCCTCTTAAGTCTTAACATATTTAAGTGCACCAGTGTACAAAAAGAAATTTAAATTGATGAGGGTAAGATGGGTAGCAAAATAATCAAAACAAGGAGTTCAAACTTCATAGTGTCTTCACTTCCTCTTGGACATCCATTATGCGACTCACGGTAATAACTATTTCCAGATCACAACTCAACCTGGCTAGAAATTCAAGCTGACAGTTCAAATAAAAACCAACACTGCAGCTCACGTAATAACTATCTCCAAGTTACAACTCAACCTGGCAAGAAAATCAAGTCGAAGGTTCGAATAAAAATCAAGACTACTATCCACAAGTTCCACAAAAGGAAAAACAGTTTATATCATCGAAAAGACGGTATATTAACAGCTGTACCCTAGAATTTATCATATTCCAAAGTTGAGACAACCAAGTAAAATATGTTCAAACTAAAGGCAGTAACATAAGACACCGGAAGTAAACGGGATAACTGCATAAAAAACCCTGACCTATTTTAGGTATTGCAAATTGAACCCAGACAATTGTTTATAAGCTTACTGAAACCTAGCCTATTTTTTATGTTTCAATTAGAACCCTCCGTCTATTTAACCAGCTAAATGGTAACGGCCTGCTGAGTAGGATGCCAACGTGGACTAATTTTATTTCATTATAAACCTTGTACAAATTTTGTAATTTCATAAAAAACCCTAAAATTTATTTTCACCAAATAAAGCCTTAAATTTTAAAATAAATAGTTATTTATATACCCATTTCATTTTAAGAAAATAAAGTTAATTTTTTAAAAAATAGGGCTCAAAGTATGATGTAAGTTTCACTGAGTATTTAATATTTAATACACATCCAATCCTAAATAATCGTCATGTTTGATTTCGCACACAAATTAAGAAAAACAAATTATCTCTATTATAAATATTGGTATAATTTGTATAAAGTATTTGTTTAATATGTAATATTTTAATAAAAATTAAAAATTAATATTTGTTTTAAAATTTATTTGTGATATTTAATATTATGTTTAAAACTATAATTTATTTTATTTACAAGTAACTTTTGAATATGTAATATATTAATTAAAATTATAAACTATTTAATATATTTATTTATTTGAAAAGTATAAAAATAAAAAAATAGTGCCAATAAAGTGGATAATTTAGTAGTGAGACCATATAAGTAAGATAGTGAAAGTAGTCCCGGAGTCAACCACCCTCCCACCATTCGCACTTCTATCTATTCTTTTCAAACTCGATGGGCGGCGCCAGCTGACGCTTCCCGACGCTAACACCCTCTAGGCCGACGTAATAAAAGTAGGGATGTTTTGGGTTTTTCAGCATTGGGGTGTACACAAACTTGTCCTTTTGTGAGTACCCAATTTGCTTTTCCTTGTTTTCAATTGAGTATCGACCCAGAATGAGTGGACTGGGGCGGTGGATTCGGTCGGTATCAAATGAATGAGAAACAAAACAATAAGAAAATTGGTTGCCTAATTGAGGGGAAAAGCTGGCTAACTGAGCCGACAAAGAGAAGGTCCCACGACCAAACCCGGCCAAGCCAATTGGCTCGCCGAGAGCGAAGTGAGCACAGCCGAAGGTAAAGGTGAAGTTCTTGATTATAAGCGCCGGCGACGACATGGGTACTACCAAATTGTCGCTGTAAAGGCAGGCAACCAAGGTGCCATCGCCGTAGGCGTAATAAAACGTTGGACATGAGAATTTCGAGCATTCGGATATCTCAATTGATTCCAAAGGGCAACAAGCCATGGCACAAAGGTCGGAGGTGGGGAGTTGGGAGTGTACGGCGGAGCAGCCACGTGATTGGCACGTGAGGGGAGTAGAGTTGGTGAGGTTGAGAGGTATGTGATTGGGGATGGTGGAGGGAGAATATTTTCCTTCGCAGAGGTTACAGGTGAAAAGGGAACATGGGAGCCAAACGACGTCGCTGCCGGTGTCCATGTAAAGGGAGATTGTCTGAAGGGAGGTGGTGGAGCCTAGGGAGAAGGAGAGGGTGTAGTCGGTGCTGGGGGAGAGTGGGAGGGAGACTTGGCGGTTTTTGTGGGGTGGAATCGAGGCGAGCGGGTGGGAGGGGTGAGGGTGGACTTGGATTTTGCGGTTTTTGTGGTGGTGGAATCTGGTGGCAGAGCGGGTGGTGGTGGATTTGAGTAGGTGATGGGTGGAGTTGAATTGTGATTTTGCAAGGGCGTGAGTAAATGGGAGAAGTAGGATTTTGGAAGAGGAGAGGGAAATCAGAGTGAGAATGAGTGCGAGGAGGATGACGAAAATAGGGGAATCCTTTTTTTTTTAATAATATTTTGGTTACTTTTTATTTTCCTAAGGGGGGCATGGGAAGGGATCGAACCTAAGACCTCACAGCCCTATGTCTACGACTGGGCCACCCCCTTAGGGGCAATAGGGAAATCCATTAGTTGAAAAACAGAGCAAGTTTTGTTACAGAAATTTCTGGTGTGGAGGGGGTTGTTTTGGGAGAAAGAGAGAGTGGAAGAGTGGGGAGGTTTTAAAGGTGGAGCGGAGATGGAGAACTGAGGTTTAAGTGGCTGGGTTTTACGTTGGTAGGTAGTATCTGGGAGACAGTTTTATTGTAACACCTTTACCCTCCTCCATTCAATTCAAGTCTTAAATTTCTTTTAGGAATGTTTTTTTCTTTCTTTTTTGTGCTAAAAAAATAATAGAATAAGCAATTGGTCAAATAAATTTATTAATTAGTTTATAATTTTAATTAATATATTACATATTCAAAAATTACTTATAAATAAAATAAATTATAGTTTTAAACATAATATTAATTATTACAAATAAATTTTAAAACAAATATATTAATTTTTAATTTTTATTAAAATATTACATATTAAACAAATACTTTATACAAATTATATCAATATTAATAATAAAGATAATTTGTTTTTCTTAATTTGTGCGCGAAATCAAACATGACCATTATTTAGGATCGGATGTGTATTAAATATTAAATACTCATTGAAACTTACATCATACTTTGAGCCCTATTTTCTAAAAATATTAACTTTATTTTCTTAAAATGAAATGGGTATATAAATAACTATTTATTTTAAAATTTAAGGCTTTATTTGGTGAAAATAAATTTTAGGGTTTTTTTATGAAATTACAAAATTTGTACAAGGTTTATAATGAAAAAAATTAGTCCACGTTGGATGCCTCGTTGGCATCCTACTCAACAGGCCGTTACCATTTAACGGGTTAAATAGACGGAGGGCTCTAATTGAAACATAAAGAATAGGTTGGGTTTCAGTAAGCCTATAAACAATTGTAAGGGTTCAATTTGCAATACCTAAAATAGGTCGGGGTTTTTTATGCAGTTATCCCGAAGTAAACTATAACTGAATATTTATTTGTCAAAAAGAAAGAAAAAAACTACAACTGAATATTAAGATAAAGATATTGCATGACACAAAATTTGTATAGTTCAGCGATCATAGATTACGCAAATTACAAGCTCAGCGACTGATGTTTCGATTTTTTGAAAATAAACAAATATTGAGAAAGGGTGAATGCAAAATCAAAAGAGAAATAAACAAATTGAAGAGCACAAAATGCTACTTCAAGGCACCAGTGATCATCGAATTGTTTGCCAATATTTAGAAGTTTAAAGTAGATATACTCTACCCTGTCGTGCAGAGTGCAGGCAACAAAGCAAGTAACATCAACACATGGTTATGTGGGCCTGTCAGACTTTCACGATGTGTTGACAATCTATTAAATTTGGTAAATTTTCAAGAACATCTACCCACTCAGTACACGTGATCCAAATACAGTCCAGTTACATCAGTGTCAACATGTAGGTGCCTTTCAATGCTAAAGGGCCTATTTAATTTTGTGAATTGGATTGGATCAAGAATCTGTTCCACTGACGGACCTACTTGGGGAAGAACAATTTCCGGTGCTCACCACCCGTCAACAGATGAATACGTTCCAGTTCAGTACCAAAAGACTGAAACTGATAAATAGAGGTCGTATCCTTTTTTTTATCATGAACCAGGGTTCACAAATTCTCAGAATCAAACCCAGCCATGACCCCATAAATTGAACACTAGAAACTATTTTAGCAATGTTGCTGATATACAAAATATAAGCAGAACGGTCCCATTGTGCTTGCAGGAGCATATGTATTGATGGAGTCTCCTTCACATCCCAGACCTTCCACAATTTACAGAAGTAGGAGTGGGAGTACAATCAATACATAATCCCTTGTAATTGCCAAATTGACGTCTCCTCACCCAGACACTCTTTACCAAAGACCCAAAAGGGGAGAGATGAAACGACTAGAACTCTAGTAATTCTTCTGCGACTCCACAATAGACCTGAATCTCAAACTTCTTTATAAATCAATCTGATGAATTTGTTAGAAACATTCTGGCTGTATCTTATACCTCTCTAATAATTATCCAACAGGTAACTTGTGTTCCACAAGGACTAGGGTCTCACTTTCCTTTGTTAGAGGCACAGGTTCTTGTCTCACTTGTACTCCTATGGATTACAGTATTATACCATTCAACTTAGCCAACTCAACATTTGACCCAATACTTGGGGGTGCATTTCATGATTCCTCTTTCAACATTTAGTTCTATCTAAAGTAAGATAGATTGTTAAATCACACAACATTATATCTTCTTAATTGTTACCATCTATGTTACCCCGAGACCACAAAATGTTTCAAGTACCAGTATCCAACACTTCACCCTTCGGATATTTTAAATATTCCCAAACATTTCGAGTTATAAATGCCCATTTGAACATTATATATCATTTGCACACTAGTTTATCCCAAGAAACACAAGAATATATTATATATATACATCCCAAAAGCTGACACATATACCCGAGCCTGGGTAACTATCGGTTGCTGCTGATGTCCATTTCAGTATTTCTGCCCCTAGTACTGCTGCTGATGGGATTCGTTCTAATTAAAAATACCGACGATACTACAATATAATTCAAAAACCCTAAAATCAAAAGGTGGGGCAAAACACTGGCTTAAAAAAGTGAAACTTAGGTTATTAACTTGGCTAAGTCATGTTGATTCTCTGCAATAAAACAGAATTATTAAGGGATGAAGAAAAGATGTTGTAGGTTCCAAATGCATCCGTCCCACTAAGATTGTGTCACTTAACCTTTCATCAAGTTAAGAATCATACATATTTCACCTACAAAACTATCACCCATCCGATGGGGGCTATTTTTCTATAACAATTCAAAATTTGGGCTCGAGAATTGACCTACCAAATTTTCAAGTTCATCCTGATTAATAACATAAAAGACTAGATTTTTTTTCCCAAAATAGACCAATGCCGCAAAGTATTTCCCTAACTATACCTTTTTCAAATGTTACAGCCAAACCAAAATCTACCTAACTAAAGGCACAACCCATTACACATAAAAAGAAACCAAGTTCTTAAATCGATAGCAATGGTATTGGATGAGGAACCAACAAAAGAAAAGTCTTCAAACAAACAAATGTCGAAGTAAGGTGAAACGCAAATGAAAAAATCATTTGATAGGGAGAAGCAGAATGAAAAAGCGCTAATATTGGAAATTTGAGAGAGAGAAGGGAAGGCTCACCTTAGACCGAGACTTGGGAATCGGATTGTTGATGTTGCCATGCCCGTGATGTTAGAGGGTAAGGGAAAGAGGGTGAGCAACGTCGCCGATGGGGGATCTCTCTCCCTCTCTCTCCCTCATTATCATTTTATGTTCTTATTTTTATTTTTTTGAACTTTGCCAATGGGTCAGAACCTTAAGTGAAAAAGGTCAAATGTTCAAAAAACTCCTTTAATATGGAATTAATAAAGTTATCATTAAGAAATGGAATTTTTTTTAGTTAATACCTATGATTTATGTTTTTGCACAATTACCCTTTTGAGATAATTGTCCTTATGAAAAAAGCAGTTAAATGATTAACTTTATCCTTTGTCCCAAAGAAAGTCACTTTTAGTCAAAAGTGATTTTTCTTGGGATTTTTCAAAAATAATTCAAACTTGTGATGACTGTCAATCTAATCTGGGAATGGCATTCATTAACAGGGAAAATGAAACTCAAATTAACAGCTATAACATGTTTGAATTATTTTAGAAAAAACAAATTAGAAATCTGAAGGTTTGACCAGAAGTGACACTCATTTTGAGCCGATCGGAGTTGTTACTATTCAATCACCAAACTATCCCTCATTTTTCGTTTTTCTAAGTTTAGGCATAAAGTTACTAATCAGTCTTCTATACTTAAAAAGACACATATAAAAGCCCATGCTCTGAACAAGACCCTGTTTTTTATAGGGTCTTCGAACAAGACCCTATAATAAGTTCTTTCTTTCCATATCCCCAAAAGGATGCATGAGACCCACCGGTTACTTAACCACCCTAACATCTCCCTATCTATTACAAAACTAAACACCCTCATCAATATTTTTGGGAACTTATACAATATTTCCTTCTTATATTTGGCTCAGCAATCATTGAGCCAATGTAGGATTGTGTATCCAATCATAATAACCAATACAATCCACAAGCTTACATTGGTTTTTAGAGAAGGTTAAGTAAATAGAATATCAAATGATCAAGTGAATAGAATAGCACAGGATTAACCTTCTCCGGGATAAAAACTTGTACATCCGCACAGCACAGATTGGACATAAGCATGTACTAATGATTTTATCAATGAACATTTGTAAGTAAAATTTATCACTCATCTATTCGACCCATCAAACAATGACTAATCACATGGATGAGACATCACATTGGAGCAAAATGCAAATAATAACAGTCGGTTCCAAAACACAATGCAAAAGTCATGAGTGTCAATGTGACCAAAAAATGAGATAAAACAGGATATACCTGAAGTACATCACCGATGTTGATAACAAGAGCTCCCGGTACAGGCTCGACATCAATCCAATCCTCACCGTGCTTAACCTGCAACCCACCAATCTCATTCTGCACCAACACCGTCAACACCCCGGGATCTGTATGCGAAGTAATCCCAAGCGTCAAATCTGGCTGAGGACAGTAGGGATAGTAATGCCCCACCATTACCCTAGCTTCCAAACACGCCCTCTCCTTCAACCTATCGCTCTCTAACCCTAACCCTTGGCACAAAATCCCCATCAGCACTTCCCCCAATTTCACATTTCAGAATCCCACTCCGCTACCGCCTCTCGACAGACCTCCGGAAGCGCAGTCCAGTCCGGAGGCGCAGGGGCGAGCCGCACCTGGAGCGTGTCTCTCCAGCTGGCAGCTTTGGATTGGAAAAGGTCGAAGTTGGTGGAAAACGATGCGCCGCTGCCCATCTCTCTACGGTAGTACTGCCTTTTGTAATCTGTTGATTGTTTGTTAAACGTTTTGACGGAGGAGATGATGAAATCAATAGCGCGTTGGGGGACGTTGTGATTGACGATTTGGAAGAAGCCTAGGGAGGAGGAAGAGTCGCGGATGGCATTGATGATGGTTGACCGAGAAGCGGAGAGGTCGATGACGGGGACGGTTAATTCGAGTCGTTTTGTGGTGAGTGAGGGAACGGGAAGGGTTTCGGGAGGGTGGTGAAAGAAGCGAGGGATGGAGGTGAGGCCGGAGTCAACAAGACCTTTGACGCCGATTTTGGAGTCGTCGAACTGTTTGATTTCTTTGAGTCGATCGTAGACTTGTGTGGTGGAGATGATGGGCGGTAAAGCCATTTGTACTTTGTTTCCCCACTCAAAACGCCGCGCCGGCGCTTAAATTTTGGGTGTTCGAGTCTGTTCATGAACTGAAATGTCTACCATTGATGTGGATAGGGGATAATGAGAGGGGAACTTTTGTCCTTTTCTTTTAGAGCCGCCCTTAACGTAACACCGAAATTACTAAACGTAACACCATTTAATATGTAAAATGACAATAATATCCTTACTCTAATTAAAAAAACTAACTTCAATTAGAACAACCCTCCCCCAATTAATTTCAACCCATCAGTCCATCATCTTCATCTCTCCAAACAAAAGAAACCCTAAATTTCTCTCACTTCACTCAATTTAAGAAATTGATTTTAATCACGATATAACAATTATTATATATATATATATATACCCACACATATTATTTATATTATTATTCATATAAAAAAAGTATTCAACCAAAAAAAAAACAATCGCAAATCAGAAACGGATGTTTAGCAATACATCCGCCCGATTCTAGCGGTTGTATGGCTAAATATCCGCCAAAGACGAGCAGCTGTTTGTTAAAAATCGGATATGTATTTGGAATGCCATCGTGCACGAGCGGATGTTTCGAAGAAGATCCGCTACTCGCCAGCGGATGTTGTGAAGAAGATCCGCTACTCGCCAGCGGATGTTGCGAAGAAGATTCGCTACTCACTAGCGGATGTTTTCAGAAAACAAATGATGAACAATGGGCGGGACACGGTGGTGGGCACGACTGAGATGGTGGTCGAAGACGAGTCTAGGATCTGAAGATTAATGAAAGAAGAGAAGAGGAGATGTAGATAGGGAGATGACGGTCATCTGAAGATAGAAGGAAAGGGAAATGAAGGTTTAGGGAGTAGGAGAGACTTGGGTCAATTATGGGAGTAAATTGAGGGAGTTAATTGTGGGATAATAATTAAGGAAGTTGGAAGGATAGAAAGAGATGACGGTTGGGGAGAGATTTGGTTGCTGGGGAGTTAATTGATCAGGGAGTTAATTGTGGGATAGTAATTGAGGGAGTAATGGATGAGGGATAGTGAGGTAATTTTGTTTTTTAAATGGTGTTACGTTTAGGTATTCTGTTTCTTTTATCTTCCCGCCAAGGCCAACCCTAATTATCAAACCGGTACGATTAGCACAAACTTTCAAAGCAATAGCTCTTAAAAGTAAGACCCTCCGTTCCTTAAGCTGACAAATCCAAACTTTCTATTTTATTCTTCCTTTTCTAAGTTGACCCTTTCCCATCTCCATCACCGCCTCCTCCCTCTCCCACGCCTCATTGTCTCCTCCCTCTCCTGGTCTCCCCCCAACACCGCCTCCTCCCTCTTCCCCACCTCACTTTCTCCTCCCTCCCCCCTCATACCGCCACCTCCCCCTCCCCCACCTCACTGCCTCCTCCCTTTCCCCACATCGCCTCCTCCCTCCCCCAAATCCACAGCTTCTTCGCTCCCCTTCCATCGCCACCACCTCCCCCTCCCCTCTCCCCCCCTCATCACAGTGTACTCACTCCCCTTCATAGCCTCATCATCCTTTCCCCCCTCCTCACACCTCCATTCTTCCCAGTTTCTTCCTTTAAAAAAAAATTTAATTACAGATTTGCTATCGATCGAACAAATTTTTTCTATTCGACCATGGGTGACCGAACAACCTTGAATTATTCGACGATGGGTGACTGAACAATCATGTGGTGTTCGACCACAAGGCTATTCGATCACCCATGTTCGAACAATTAAAGGTTGTTCGGTCACCCATGACCTAACAAAACAAGTTTGTTCGGTCGATCAAGGTCGAACAAACCTTGAATTAATTTTTTTTAAGGGAGAAACGAGGAAGAATTGAGGTGTGAGAGGGGAAAGGACGAGGCTATGAAGGAGGTGAGTATATTATGATGGGGGAGGTGGTGATGGAGGGGGGGTGGGGGAAGAAATTGTGAATTGGGGGGAGGGAGGAGGAAGGAGGCAATAAGGTGGGGGAGAGGGAGGAGGCGGTGAGGGGGGACGGAGGAGGTCGGAATGGGAGTCAACTTGAATAAGGATGGGTAAAATAGGAAATTTGAGTTTTGGGAGGGTTAACTTGGAGAAACAAGGTGTCTTAATAGCACGACCCAAAAGTAAAATGGCCAAAATATAAAAAAGCTGCAGAAGTATCCCACAATCTAGTGTCCCCGACTTAGTAAGTATGCCTATTTGGTACCTAATATTGTTATTTGTTCCATGATGTCCCCTTCCCATCGCTGGCCGTTATGAATGAGGTGTTAAAGTGATACGCCACACATGCGTGGGCATTTTTGTTTTGGGGTATACTTAATACATCGTCCTATAAAATGCTTAATACAGCATTTTTAAAAAATGTTTGACCAAAATACCCTTTACATAATTTATTTTTTTCATTTTTTATTAAATTTAATTTAACAAATTTTAAATTTAAAAATATTTTAAACACAATTAATTTATTAATAAATTTGATTTAGTTACTAAATACAATTAAATTACTAATTAATAAAAACAAATTTTAGGGTTTAGGACTGGTTTAGCAGCAATCCTAACAAAAAAAAATTATGGTTTAGGACTGGTTTGGCAGCAGTCCTAACCAAAAAAAAAAAAATTAGGGTTTAGCACTGTTTGACAGCAGTTCTAACAAAAAAAAATTTAGGATTTAAGACTAGTTTGGCAGCAGTCCTAACAAAAAAAATTAGAGCAAAGGGCAATTTGGTCCACTTTTTTAAAAAGTGATGTATTAAGTATTTTATAGGTGTTGTATTAAGTATCAATGTTTGTTATTTGATTTGGGATGCAAAGTGGGATTTTCCTATAATTTTATTATTTAGTTAACTATTTATGTATAATATAAACATTAGGTGTGTCACTAATTTAGAGGATTATAGAGGGTATTCATTAGAGTTTAAAACATATTTAGCGCATCTCCAAAAGTTATTTTATAACTTCAATTTGAAGTGAAACGTCACTGTTCACTCATCTAACAACAACTTCAAATGATGTTTCAATTTGAAAATGATCGAATGGAACTTCAAATTTGGAATGTCATTGTTCTCATCTTCATCTCCACTCTCCTCTTTTCTTTTCTTTTTTTATTTGTTTAATTAATTATTTTGTATTTTAATAATAATAATAATAATAATAATTTATTATTATTATTATTACTACTACTACTACTACTACTTACTACTACTACTACTACTACTATTGTTGTTGTTGTTGTTGTTATTTTGTTTAAATACTACAAAAAAATAATTTAATTATTTTTATTATATACTCCCTCCATCCCAAAATTATTGTATTGCTTTCTTTTTGTTCGTCCCAAAATAATTATCATGCTTTTATTTTTCGTTTGTCCCAAAATAATTGTCTTATTTGAAACTTTACTTTGTAGGACAACACTTTTATCACTTTACCCTTACTTTTTTCATCATATTTTAATTACGGACCACATACGCATAGGCTTTAAAGTAAACTGCACATTAAACTAATATTAATAATTCAGTCAAATGTGTTTTTAAGTACATCAAGTCAACCTAGATGATAGTTTTGAGACGGAGGGAGTATAATATTAAAATTATTTATACTAAAGTTCATAAATTAATAAAAAAAGAAAATTACGTTACATTAAATTAAATTAAACTCACCCAACAATCATTTTGATAATATTAATACTAATACAAATTATGCAATATGTCTATTTAATTGTTTATTTTAGTTATTTTAATATTTATATTTTAGTATTGATGTATTGCATTTAATTATTAATTATTAATATTAATATGTTTGTATTTTAGTCCCAATTAAATTATTGCATTTAATCATTATTTTAATGAATAGTATTTAATTTAATATAATATTAATTTAATAAATAATATATTTGTTTTGTCAAAATACATTAATATAAATAAAATAAAATAAATCATATATTTTAAATAGAATAATGAAGAATATATTTGATCTAGAAATTGCACAATTTTAAGATTTGATGTAATTTTTGCACCAAAGCGAAAGCGATGGTCTTAATACCCAGTTGATGGAAAGTGAAGGCTTACTCTGCCGGTATGCCCTCCTGCTTCACAGTACTTAACGGCAGAATCAAACTAAAGTTACGCTACAACAATAATGGGAGACGCCCAGGTAGGTTCTTAAATTTGATTCCGGAACTTGAGAGACTGTTATAAAATTAGCGTGTTGTAGGAAATCACAACCCTTAATTTCTCATTGAGCACTGTGCTTGTTGATTTGCCATAGAATTTGTCGAAATAAAACCCTGAATATTTTATAGATGAGCACTGTGGTTTTGCTATCGTATTTGTAGAAATTCAAAACCCTTAATTTCTCAGTAAGCACTTAGCACTTTGCTGTCCAATTTGTAGAAATTCAAAACCCTTTTAATAAACTGTAACATTTCTCCCAATTTGGTGCATTTTGTCACATTTATCATCAGGCACGTGTTTGATGTTTTGTCCAGCAGGGTAGTCTTGGGCTTTTGGTGTTTGCTCTTTTCCTGCACTCTTTTTTCTTTTTTTCCCGATGA
Source organism: Codonopsis lanceolata (assembly GCA_013146195.2). Classification (NCBI taxonomy): domain Eukaryota; kingdom Viridiplantae; phylum Streptophyta; class Magnoliopsida; order Asterales; family Campanulaceae; genus Codonopsis; species Codonopsis lanceolata. Next base: position 87,061,615 of record CM028377.1, on the reverse strand, counting down.
TAATTTTAAAAATTGGGATTTTTTTAAATCTTTCTGTTTTATTTTGGATGAGTATTTATCTCATGATGTAGCTAACTTATAGATGCATATTCTCATGGTGATGGAGGTATATCTGGGTCACCTATGCAGTTAATAAGCTCACTCTTTAATGTTGTTTTGGATTGGACCGAAAGTAAAGAGAGTGTCTCAATGCGGAACTGAGGGATTTGATAAGTTCTTGGGAGTATAATGATGAAGAAATTGCTTGTCCTCTTGATTATTTTTAGATATTTTTCGCACAAATTCATAGAATGTTGCATGTAATTCGATGTAGTTAGTTTCATTATTGTACTCAATGGCAAAGCCAGTGTACTACAAGGTGCAAAATCACTTTCGTCAGTTTGATATGATTGTTTTTTTACTTGTACTAATTTGTTATTTGTCCCGGTTGTAGTTATTATGGAAGAAGACAATGAGGCGCAGCTTAATGGTAAGACGCTTTACCCATATCTTAGAGGTCGTGGGTTAGAGTAACCAAGGGGGTAAGTGGGGAACCACTACTAATCCTCTTTGAAAAGGAAAAAAAAAGTTATGGAAGAATAGTTGTGATTCGTACTAGCTTCATCCTTGGATGAATGCCAATTTTTGAGTTTGTTGCCAAACGAGTATCATTGTTAATTCAAATTTACTCCTACATGTTTTAGTTGTAGCAAATTCTTAATTCAAATTTACTCCTACATGTTTTAGTTGTACTAGCAAGGAGCAAAAAACGACTTTCGAAAATCTTCACTAAAAACCTTACATTACATTTTTAAAATTTTCCCCTTGATGGATATTTCTTTGCCTTTGATTTTTCGTATATGTTTTGAGAGTTTGGGATTATATTGTTACACTAGATGCTATTTCGACACCGTAGTTACTTTGATCTGATTACCTGTTTACCCTGATTCTACTTTTCTCTTTTCTTGTTTTTCGTTGATCAAGGCTCGTCACATCGTGAAGAAAAGAAAATGTACTATGCATTTTGATAGGATCAGTGACCTTCCTGGAAATATAACAGACATCATTCTTGCGTGTTTGCCCTTAAGGGATGCAGTGAGAACTAGCATTTTGTCAAGGAGATGGCGGAATACTTGTGTCAATCTTCCACAACTTGTTTTCGATGATACGCTACTTCCAAAGTCAATCATAAATCATCCATATATATCTGCCAGAGATAAACTTGTGTCAGCTATCTACCAAGTACTTTTGCGCCATCGTGGGCCAGTAACTGAGTTCAAACTCAGTACAACTCATCTAGAAAGTTGTTCTGACATCGATCAATTCATCCTTTACCTTTCGTGGAATGCTGTGCAGAAATTATCCATTTATATTTCAAAAGGTGATGAGTACTATAAGTTGCCATCATCACTCTACTCATGCCTACAGCTGAAGCATTTGAGTCTTGCGTTTTGCATTTTTGAACCGCCAACAACATTTCAAGGATTTAGTAGGCTCGTTAGCTTGGAGTTTTACGATATAACATTTGATTCTGAAAATTTTGGAAGTTTCATCTCCAATTGCGTTCTACTTGAGAGATTGATTGTGGAAAGTGGGGTTGCTTATCAATCCTTTACTATAAATGCCCCAAAATTGAAGCTCCTGCACTTGGAAGGAATCCTAAGTCCTGTTTCTATCGAAAGTGCCCCACTTTTAGAAGTACTTGAAATTTTTCCAAACGATTACGAAGAATTATCCAACATTGTGCCTTTCCGATGGCCGCCTATTATTGAAGATGTAAAAATAAACTATCGTCTTCTCAAGGTAACACTCTCGTTATGACTTCTACATATTGAATTTGTAAAGATATATTATTATAAAGAAGTTACTCCCTCCATCCCAAAATATATGACGTTTTGGGAGAGTTTTTTTATTCCAAAATAGATGACACTTTGCAATTTTCAAAGAACTTTTTTTTTTTTCCAATTCTACTCATATTTATTACTCCATAACTCGTGTTTAGCTCTTTAGACAAGAATATCAAGACACATCATTTTTGATAGGGGCAGTTTAGTCTTTACAATATGTTTCTTTGGTCTGCGTGAAAAGCTCCAAAATGTCATATATTTTGGGACAGAGGGAGTATGTGATAAATTTATTTGTCCTTTGTTTTGGAATGAAGTCCTTGGCCGCAGGCGACATACCAGAGAAACTCAATGTTCTTGAAATAACTGATCTATGTTTTGGGGAACTGGATGAAGTCTTATCTGCTCTTGGGATAATTAGAAGAACCACCAAGTTACAAAAACTTATGATTGAGGTGAACATCTGCTGATTTAATTATGGAAGCATGTTAATAGCTGTTTCGTATAGCCATTTAATGCATTTGCATCCTCTTTCATAAACAACATTACTTTCTCAATTTCTCTTTAGTCCACACTCATACATTCTCTTTTATGTAGATATATGAAAGCACTGATTCTGCTAGAATTCCTGTTTTGGAGTTTTTAAAAGCACAAGACTACTCGGAGATTCACCTGGATCAACTTCAGGAAGTGAAACTACGTAATGTTGGAGGTGTAGAGGTGGAATTGGAGTTCGTTAAGCTTCTATTGGGTACATCGGCCATATTGGAAAAGATAACAATTGAGGTTGATTTAGGAAAAGTTGGTGATAGAGGGCTAACTATGTTGAAAGAATTGCTTCAGTTTGAGCGTGCATCGAACAAAGCAAAAATCATCATCATTGAAGAACCACCACCAAATTTATCCGGTGATTCCACCACACCATAATGTGCAAAGGAATCCAACTAGTTGACCTACTGTTTTAACATGAAGGAGGAAAGACTGTAAGCAAAACTTTGGCTCTTCACTTGAGTTTTTGATATGGTATCTTTCTGAGATTAGCATCTCAAGTTTTGAAGGACCTGGAGAAACTATCATGCTAATTCAGTCATTTCCCACTTTGCCTTGAGATATTTTTTGCAGGCTATCTTTAAGATGAAAATATGAAGTTGAACTATTGGCTTTAGTAATCGGTTGTATCATGGTCATTGGTGGACTGTTGTTGTTTTCGTAGGCCATTTTGGTTTAGAACAAGTCTTTGTGTGATCGAGCCAAACCCAAAAAGGAAGTTGTAAACTGTCAAGTTTCTGAAGAATATAATGTTTAAAGTCTAAAGTTTAATTTATGAATTTATAAATGAAATAAAAGTCTATTTAACTTTGGATATTGTTTGTTTTACGTACATGCGGCTTCAGTGTTCTTAGTTTGATAGCTGAACTGGCATATTCTCTAGGAGTCAACGAGGAGGATGGACAAAAAGATATACATATATAGGGCGTGTTTGGTTAAAGTAACATTTTTAGTAGTTTTCATAGTTAATCTATATTATAAAACAGTTAGGTAATTGATTAGGGCTATTCAGAGGTTGAGATTTAAGAAATTTAACGATTGAGATTCGTCCTCATATTCACATGTGAGTAGTTAACCATTTTTAATTCTCTATTTTGTCTTTAGCTGTTACAACTTACAAGTCACTTTCTACAATTAATATTATGAGCAGTCACTTATTTTTAAGTTACACCCTTCACATTATAAAGTTACGTAATGCGATTAATATTCTGAAAAGTTGCCCCTTATAAAACATCGATCCATCAACTATCACTTGAAGCAATATACCCCTCAAATGTAACTTTTTTAAAAAATTGAATCTTCTATTTAGACACTGTCATTTCAATTGATGAAATCAGATATATTAGATATATTGGCACGAAGATCTAGTGTATATATATAAAGTCTAGGTAGTCTAAAAATAGTAAAATCTAACCAAAATTTGTTTTCCTAAAATAGAAAGCTATTTCTATATAATAAAAGTGTGGGGTCATGTATTGAATACATAAATTTGATTATACATTCATTAATGACAAGTGTCATAATCAAGCAAATAATGCCTTGGAATATGAAAACTCAATAATGTCTTGGAATATAAAAACAAATACGAATATGAACAAGCTTATAATGATTTGAAAACACAGTTAACAAAATATTTCAACATCATCAAAATCTTAATTTTATTGTCAATTTTACATGTTAATAAATCAAGATCGAATTTTTTAATAATATTTTATACGTTAAAAAATTGTGGTCTTATAGACGATAAATGATGACCAATTTAAATAACCAGCTTCAGTCAACATGTATTTTAAAAATCTTATATTTGTGCTTGTAAGTAAAATTAAGATAATCCCTACAAAAGTGTGTTTATTAAAATATTAGAAACATGAAAAAATAATAATAATAACAATCTATTATGTATAATTTCAACCCGAAAATGTAGGTCAAACAAAAGTTAAGATCAATCATTGGTAGTATAATATGCAATGACTATACACAAAAGTTAAGGTCAACTATTGTCGTACGTGTGACAATTCATGAAGTATGTTTTAGAGCATATCACAATTTTTAGGTTAACAAATCGTTCTGGTCTAAAGATTTTGATACGAGATAAAGAAGGAAAACCAACAAAATAACACAACAAATGTTATGTGAAAGAACGGGATACCACGAATTCTCGATATGAGTCAATGTGAGTACCAATGTTGCAGTGATTGTTGCAACAATGGCAGCCGCAATGAGAACAATAACTTATATCAAAACAATAGCAGCGGAAGATTTGAAGTCAGACTCAATTTCAAACAGAACTAAGTAAGCAAATATTAACCAAAAACAATCTACAAGTTTGATACTTGTAGATCAAGCCTCAAGGCTACACAAATTTTACTAAAAAACAATAATGTTTTACAATTAACAACTACCAACAAAATCCTCACAAGATAGATTATCTTGTGAGAATCAAAAAATCCCACATAAACAAGTAAATCAAACGTGGGAAGAAAGAACAACCAGCTTCCTCAAACATAATGCAGAAAGAACAGATCGAAGCTGTTTTTCTAGATTCAGAACATCATCAGCCTTAACCGGCTGCTGTGCAACAGGAAGAGATAAAATGCTCCTCAAAAAACTTCAGTGATCTTGCATTCAGCGTATGGCTTCTATTAATCTCCTCTCCCAGGTTCGCCCCACTCTTCAAACCAGCCTCCGATATATATACACAGTCCTGCAAGGCCACGGCAAGAGAAAAAACAATCCTACTAGGAAAGAGATTAGATATCAAAAAGGCAAGATCACCTTTCCTAATGAAACAATGATACTATAAATAACTAAAAAATTTGCAGAGATTTAGTTACCAAAAGTATAGCCAAAATCTCCACAATCTTTTGGAAAGATTTTCCTATCAAGAGACCAATCTACCAAAAATATCCTAATAACCATTAACTTAAAATCCTTCTTTGACCAAGAAAGGTGAAAACAAGATAAAATAGGTTTTGCCTATTCTACCCTTACATTATGTGTAATGAATTTAGAGTCTATCATATTACTAATACAATGATGTATTTCTATTGAATTAGTTACAATTCATTCGTTTAATTGTATTTTGTCTTTATTTTGCTTGAATAAAATTTAATTAAAAAATATATATGTTCGTGCGTTTAACGCACGGGTGTAAAACTAGTTCAAATTAAATTATAGCTAGGGTGACAAGTTTAGTCCAAATTATTGATTTGTTTTTCTAGTTAGATGGTACAAGTTTAGTACTACTTCTTTGGAGCAATTGCTGGCCAACATAGTTTCTCAAATATTTAATCGTTCCACTTTTCTATTTTTTTTCAACCGCTAAAGTTTATTTTCAAAAAATTGTTCTTAAAATGCCCAGATCGACTCTTCCCATAGCTTTGGCCAACATTTATTGTGACAACGAAACGAGGATTAACTTGCTTAGTCAGGTTGTCGAGGTCGAGGAGGCGCTCTCGTGGGGGTATGAAAGCAATGTCCCCGAAAGATAAACTATTTTTTCTAATTCCCTAAGTATGACCCTGGAATGAAACGAGGCTAGGTTGAATCATTTTAAAATAGGGACGATCAATTCCAGTATCGTCCATTCGACTCCCACAACCTTACGGGGCAAGTTGATCCCCATTGCGCAACAATAGTGATTTTCGAATTAAAAGTATTGATTGGAGTTGTTCAAGAAGACGATTTGGGTAATTTATGAATAATATTTCAAAAATTGACTTCAACGATTGAAAAAAAAAACTGGAGAGTGGCAGAATTATAAATCTAGCAAAATGGACCGGCTCAAAATTCCCTTGAATAATAATATAGATGACCTTAAGGATTAAAAGTTGGGTAGAGAAGACTGGCCCGATTATTACCCATTTTGCCTAAAATCTATATACAATATTTGAATCGGGTGATAACTGGGTCGATATCTTTTTAAAATATTATAACCTCTCCAGTCCATTTTCTTTTTATTCAATAGTAAAGTACATTTTTTTGGTAAAATATCGAAAAGTTAGGCATCGCAATGCAAAATCTGGGAATCGCAATGCAAAAGTTGGGCATCACAATGCAAAAGTTAGGCATCGTAATACAAAAGTTGGGCATCACAATGTCAAAACCGTGCATCGCGGTGTACAAAGTTAAATATTATAAATGAACTACTTCACTCTCTCCTCATTAATATCTTTGAACCTTTCTCTCCCTGCCTTCCACAGTTTCTCTTTCCTCATTTCTCTCTCCTCATTAGTGTTTATGCACCTCTCTCTCTCTCTCTCATTTTTCTTTCTACATTACTAGTGTGTAGCACGGATCGTTTTTTTTTTCTAACGTAACTTAATATGAAAATCATGTGCAAAAATCTTACAAATTGACATAATGAAGTTTAAAAAGTTAGTTAATTTAAAATGTTATTATTTATGTTCATTTTATTACTCAAATAAAATGTACATGAATAATTTAATAGAATTCTTATGGTTACATTAATAATTTAGTTGAATTTTTAAGGTTTCATTTAATGGGTAACACTTTGCTTTGCCTAACATCATGAAAACAACGTAGAGAGGAGAGTTTTATTTTTCTTGCTTTATATAAAAATAAGTTCAATCATTTAAAAGATTCACAGTTTATAGGTGTAAAAAATAGAGGTTACAACTCACTGTAGTACATTGTATCATAATTGAATAAAAAAATGCTACAGAGTTAATTTTAAATTAAAGACTTTACAGGATATCTAAATTGAAAACTGACCGTTGATGATTTTGTAATTTAAAAATCTAATGTATTTGTAATCTACAATTAATTGTGTACAACTTATAATTCAATAGTTTTTGAAAATAAAGGTCGAAGGAAAATTTAAAGCACAATTATTAACATGTGGGGTAATGTATAAATTATAATGGACAAAGTGAAGCTTCTAATTGTTTTCGAAAATAACGGATGAAGAAAATTTAAGGAACAATTAATTGAAATTAAATATTTTAAAGGCTAAATTGAAAACTGACCATTTATTATTAAACAATTTAAAATCTTATGAATCTTTATATCTTCTAATTCAATAGTTTTTTTTTTAATAAAAGTTGAAAGAAAATTTAACCCATGTTTATTAACATGTGTGGGAAATAATAAGGTAATTTGTTCATATACATCATGGGTATAAGGTATCACCTTAAGTAACTTATAAAATCTTATTTTCAAACCAATTTGCTATGCACAAATGATAACTCCCATAAAACTTTAAAATGGATGGTGCATTATTTTGATTAAAATACTCCTTTTAAAAACCAACAATCTCATGCTTATTTTTATTTTATTTTAAAAATTCATGTGCAAAAATCTTACAAATTGACATAATGAAGTTTAAAAAGTTAGTCAATTAAAAAAGTAATTACTTATGTTCATTTTATTACTCAAATAAAATGTACATGAATAGTTTAATAGAATTCTTATGGTTACATTAATAATTTAGTTGAATTCTTAAGGTTTCTTTTAATGAGTAACATTTTGCTTTGCCTAACATCATGAAAACAACATAGAGAGGAAAGTTTTATTTTTCTTGCTTTATATAGGAATAAGTTCAACCATTTGAAAGATTCACAGTTTATAAGTGTAAAAAATAGGAGTTACAACTCACTGTAGTACATTGTATCAAAATTGAATTTAAAAAATGCTATAGAGTTAATTTTAAATTAAAGACTTTACAGGATATCTAAATTGAAAACTGATCGTTGATGATTTTGTAATTTAAAATCCAATGTATCTGTAATCTACAATTAATTGTGTAAAACTTCTAATTCAATAGTTTTTGAAAATAAAGGTCGAAGGAAAATTTAAAACACAATTATTAACATGTGGGGTAATGTATAAATTATAATGGACAAAGTGAAGCTTCTAATTGTTTTCGAAAATAACGGATGAAGAAAATTTAAGGAACAATTAATTGAAATTAAATATTTTAAAGGCTAAATTGAAAACTGACCATTTATTATTCAGCAATTTAAAATCTTATGAATCTTTACATCTTCTAATTCATAGTTTTTTAAAATAAAAGTTGAAAGGAAATTTAACCCACGGTTATTAACATGTGGGGGTAATAATGGGGTAATTTGTTCATATACGTGGGTATTGGGTATCACCTTAAGTAACTTATAAAGTCTTATTTTCAAACCAATTTGGTATGCACAAATGACAACTCCCATAAAACTTTAAAAGGGATGGTGCATTATTTTGAACAAAATACTCCTTTTAAAAACCAACAATCATATGCTAATTTTTATTTTATTTTAAAAATCATATAGACAAAGAAAATATGAAATACATAATAAAGGTGACAACTTTCTTGAAATGCATCGACACATGTTTTTTGGACTAAATATTCGTAGTAAAGTCGTGTTCCGTTCGGTTTATTAGTTAAATATTCATAGTAAATTGTAAATTGTATGTATACATATTATTTCTGAAGTAAATATTTTATATGAAATCCATATCTTTGGTAGTAATACTGGAAAGCAATAATATTTAAACAATACGTAGATATTTTTGATTTATTAAAATTACTTTTATCAATAATACACAATAGATCTCAAAAAATTTGATACCAAAATTGAAATTAAAAAAAAACCGAAAAACAAACAAATGTCAAAATCAAGTCTAAAATAAAAACCAATTTACACTCAAATTTGGAATCATGATGAAATTGAAGAAAGAACATAAAATAACCAAAATCATAACTTAAGAAATAAGAATAAATAAAAACTAAAATAACTGTCAAAATAAAAACCAAAAGCAAAAGATGAAAACCAATTTAAGAAACACTAAGAAAAAATCAAAACTAAAACTAAAATCAATACTCAAACCAAAGAATATAATCAGTCAAAATAAATATATCTTCATCTAAACATAAGCAAAATCAAAAATCAAAATGTCAAAACTAAAGCCAAAAACAAAAGCACAATCACAACAAAAATAACAAAATGTTAAAACTAAAATCATATCTAAAATTAAAATTTTAAAAAAGCTATTACCAAAAACATTAGAAAAACAAATTTAAAAAATCAAAAGCAAAAAAATCATGAAGACCAATGCCAAGAGAGTAATCCAAACTTTGGTATTATCCAAAAAATGAAAACCAACCCATAATTATAGAGATCTAGCAAGAAGAGTTTTACCTTTTTCTTCAAGGAGTCGGTCTTCAAAATAAATAGAAGAAGAGAGGAAAGAAAAAACATGAGTAAGCTTATAGTGTAAATAAATTATTTAAGAACTCTTGTCATCCCTTTCATAGTATTTGATTCATTTGCAGATAAAGTGAGATATTCAACCCATTGAAGGGCAAGCAAATGTGCCCATTTAGTTTTAGAGTGAGCGAATGATGAGTATCTCTTGAGAGAAGAAAGAGTTTCGGTTATTGTCTCTATTTGAAACCTAATGACATGAATTCATAAACACAAATTATACAACTCTTTAAATTGATTGTTAAAGTTCTTAATTTTAGTCATTTTGGCTCCTTCTCCTAGTAGCTAATGTTCTTAGCTATTGTTTATTATAGAAAATACTTTAGGTAAAGATCTCCATTGTTATCTATACATATATAAAAAGAGAAGTGCAAGATTTGGAAAGTTCCCCCCAAAAGTGACTTTCCAAATTTAGAAACACTTCTAATTTATATATAAGCCCTTTTTTACATTGAAAATTGAAAATATAAAATATCATTATTATAGTTGATTAGATAAATGATTTCAAAACATCTTCACATTCTTATTTAGTATATTGAGAAAAATATGCATAGTAGAAACATGAGAGATAACAAAACAAAGTTTTTTTTGTCAATTTCTTTGCATCAATATCCAGATTATGAAAAATAAATATGGAATAAAACAACGATTTTGAAACTAAATCATAAACACACACTTTGAAGTAAAACTAATTCACATACAATCAATTAATAATAATACCAAGATCTGACATTTTTTCTATTTCATCATAACCAAAGTTATTGTTGTAAAAAAATGTATAAATCGAGATATGACCAATTTTTTGAGACATGCAGCTAGCTACATGTAAAAAAATGGAAACCCGATAATTTCTAATTTTTTAGTTACTTATACATGTTAAAAAATTCAGATATAAAAAAGTTGTTGATGATGAAATTAATCAACATTCAGATCAAATTTGTTTGTTAGTTTAACTAAATCACGAATTAAAATTAATAAACGATTTTTGAAGTTAAACAAAGTTTTTGAAATATTTTTGGAAACATGAACATAGCAACAAGTTTTCGGTAAGTCGGTGGTCATAGCTTCCGTTGTCGGACTTTCTTTAAGTAGTAACCTTGAGGTTCGCCATCACTACCAAAAATGCATATATATTTTTTTTTTTGCAATATGTGGTGAAACTAGGGTAAAAGTGTTTTCTTTTCGTTTATATACATCAACTAAAACAACGTGGTTTTATGAGTGTTTACCGGGTCACGGTCTAAAAGTTATTCATAGCACGGTTTAAATCAAATTTTCGATGTCTATCCATCGATCGTTTGAATTTTTGGTTCATTTTCCTTGACACATCTCCTACATTTTATTTACATTGGTTATACTATTTTAATTATTTTTTCTTTATGTCTGATTTTTAAATTGAACCATAATACTTGAATTATTTTGTAAAAATTACCAATTTTGAAAAGTGTAGTTTTTAAGGTTTTATGACAAAACATGTTAGTATATCACAAACAATTTGCTCTTTGTCTGAAATGCACTATCAATTTTTTTAAACATTAATGTAGCTTATATATATATATATATATATATATATATATATATATATATATATATATTAATATCATTTTTAATACGAAAAACACATAAGTGAATTTAAATTTTATTGAGACTCCAGAGTAAAGAATGAGAGAAAGTGAGCCTCAATTCCATTGTTTAGAATTGGAATTGTGGGCTTCAATGTAAATTTTATTGTTTATATCCAGAAAAATATTAGAATTTGAATTGAACTGAAATTCTTAATATTTTTATTCTATAAATTGAATTTTTTTTTTCTCAAAAGGTAAAACATTTTTAAACCTAAAGACTATTGATTTTCATGATTTTTTTTTATTTCTATTAATTTACTAATACATTTAGATTTTTAATTGAACTCTACATGTGAGCCAAATAAAGTAATCTTAATTTTAATGTTACAAAGTTATGATATTCAATTCTACACATCGAACTCATAATCTTTATGTTGCAATCATTTCTGTATTTTATTAGCACTAAAGTTTTAACTATTATATTGATATGAATATAGGCTTCGTGCATCGCACAAGTGCTTTGATTATAATTTTATATGATTAACTTCAATTTTTGTTGAATAAAGTAAACTAATCTATATATATATATATATATATAAAGCCTAGGTAGTCTAAAAATACTAATTTCCCGCCAAAATTTGCATCCCTAAAATAGTAACCTCTATTTATAACAAACATTTAAGGAATCCTATAATTAAATAATATAATTTCAAATACTTATAATTCCTTAAAACTAGAACCTAGAAACTAGAACCATTGCATTCATTGCTTTGTTATCAAAACACAACCTTTTATGCATACAACCGTCAGTTTTCTATTGTTGCCAAATAAACTTCAGAAAAATCATGAATGACTTTGCGCAAAAAATTTCACTGAAGTGAATCACAAATACTCACAATTAATTCTAATTGAATGACTAATCATATATATATATATATATATGTGATTTTATTTATGAATTTTTTTGTCTACTTCACTAGATTAAAAGTTATTAAAAAAAATATTTTCAATGAAATCACAAAAACTCACAACTCATTATAACTAAATGAAATACTCACTCCGTCCCTAAATTATCGTCCTCCTTTCCTTTTTCGTCTGTCCCAAAATAATTGTCCACTTTGAAACTTACCTTTTTAGAACATTACTTTTACCACTTTACCCTTACTTTTCCACCCTACTTTAATTATGAGCCACATACACATGAGCTTTAAAGGAAACTACACATTAAATCAATATTAATAATCCAGTCAAATAGGTTTTATATAACAACCAGACAATAAATTATATATGAATACTTTTTTGTCTATTTATGAATGTTCTTAAAAGAAATATTATGAACAAAATTACAAATACTCATTATTGATATTAAATATATGATTGACCAGCAAAAATATATAGATTTGAAATTTTGTTATCCATTTCATTATATTCAAAATTTTAAAAATATCAAAAGTTCATCTAAAACACAAATGCACATGATTAATTATAAATGACTGATCTAAAAAATGTATTGATTTGAAATAAATAAAATTTAACAAATACTTCAAGTAACAAGAACTATATAATGGTAAATAACAAAACAAAACAAACAATATTGTAACAAAATTTTTCCTCTAACAAAGAAGAAATGTTTCAGAAGTGCAAAGTTACCTCTCTTTTAAAAAAAAATGAACCGACCATTTAATCATGAACGAATTGATTTGCCGTTGTGTTCGAAAAGTAATCAGATTTACATCAAATTATAGAGTGCCCAAGTATTCTCACTTGGAAAGCTATCTTGATGATCCCCCTTCATAGAGTTCTATATTTTCGAGGATAGAGAATGGGGAGAGGGATAATGAGTAAAGGGGGTGATCGAAGAAGAAAAACTAAAATGAGAGTTGGTTCCATAAGTTGAGTTAATAGTTTGTTTTTTCTTCGGTGAGAGGCTAAGGGTAAGGTTGCTGGAATATATATACATATATATATACTCTAAAGCAATGTCGTTTTAATATTCGTGAGTGAGGTGAAGTAACAAAGCCAAAAGATTAAATTTGTCTTTTTAATTGCTATTGATTATTGATATTGAAATGAGCCATAAACATGCTTAAATCAGTACAAATAAAATAATTTGAGTCAATTTTCAATCGATCATCGTCAATTAAATTTGTTTAGAGTAAGTTTTGTCATTCAATTAATATGTGTCGGGTTATGAACACGTCAGACCCATTTATATTTTTTTTATCTTTTAAAAGTTTGAAAAGAATATGATGAAAATTGGGTCGGTCTCTTTTGAAAGATATTCAACCGATGTCCACTATGTTTTTTTAATAGGAAAAAATATTTTTTTATTTGAAAGGACGAGTATACCTTTAATGAATCGGACACGCTTGCGATAAACATCAATTCATACATTGTCATGCATGATTCAAAATTGTGTAATTGTCATTCTCATTCTATAGCAGTGCATCGTGATTTTAAATCGATACCTCATGTTCAAATTGGTCTATTTCCAATTCATAACGATGCATTGTGATTCTAAATTGATGCATCGCAAATCAAAATCGACGCATCACTAATGAAAATCGATACACTGCGATACACATTTTTTGTATTTTCATTTGAATTATTTATTTAATTTTCATAAATTGCAGTTATTCCAATTTATTTATTTTATTATTGTTAATCAACTGACATATATATTTCTTTATTTTCATAATAATTTTTAATCAACTGATATTTTTCTATTTATTAAAATAATCTATTCTTTTAGTTTTGTTTTTTATCTTCATTTTACTTGATTATAATTTAATTGAAATATATATATATATATATCCGTGCGTTTAACGCACGGGTATAACACTAGTTTGGTCAAAGACATGCCACTTCAATATCAATTTAAAAATATTTTAAAAAAGTTATTGCTTTTATTAACATAGTTTTTTATAATTTGTTTTATATGCATATTGAACTCGTGATTTTTCATATAATTATTTGGTTATATAGTTATCATTAAAATTTTATATTGTTTTATTTATATCAATATTGAACCATGTATTACATGGTTATGTCGTAGTATCTATACATATATAATAATAATACCAAGATCTGACAATTTTTTCTCTATTTCATCATAAACAAAGTTATTATTGTTAAAAAAATCTATAAATCGAGATAGGACCAATTTTTTGAGACAGCTAGCTACATGTAAAAAAAATGGAAACCCGATAATTTTTTATTTTTTAGTTACTTATACATGTTTAAAAATTCAAATATAAAAAAATTAATCAACATTTAAATCAAATTTGTTTGTTAGTTGAACAAAATCGCGAATTAAAATTAATAAACGAGTTTTGAAGTTAAACATAGTTTTTGAAATATTTTTGGAAATATGAACATACCAACAAGTTTCCAGTAAGTCAATGGTCATAGCTTGCGTTGCCGGACTTTATTTAGGTGGTAACCTTGAGGTTCGTCATCGCTGCAAAAATGTATATATATATATATATATATATATATATATATATTTTTTTTTTTTTTTGCAATGTGTGGTGAAACTAGGGTAAAAGTTTTTTTTTTCGTTTATATACTTTAATTAAAACAACGTGGTTTTATGAGTGTTTACCGGATCGTGTCCAAAAGTTATCCATAATACAACTTAAACCAAATTTTCCGATGTCTATCCATCGATCGTTTAAATTTTTGGTTCATTTTCTTTGACTCATCTCCTACATTTTATTTTCCTTGGTTATATACATTTTAATTATTTTTTCTTTATGTTTGAATTTTAAATTGAACCATAATCTTGAATTATTTTGTAAAAATTACCAATTTTGAAAAGTGTAGTTTTTAAGGTTTTATGACAAAACATGTTAGTATATCACAAACAATTTGCCATTTGTTTGATATTATATGCGCTATCAATTTTTTTAACATTAATGTAACTTTTATTTATTTATATTTATTTGTATAGATTTTAATACCATTTTTTAATACGGAAAACACATAAGTGAATTTAAATTTAGTTGAGACTCTAGAGTAGAGAATGAGAGAAAGTGAACCTCAATTCCATTGTTTAGAATTGGAATTGTGGGCTTCAATGTAAATTTTATTGTTTATATCCAGCAAAAATATTAGAATTTGAATTGAATTAATATTATTAATATTTTTATTCTATAAATTGATTTTTTTCTCCAAAGGTAAAACATTTTTAAACCTAAAGACTATTGATATTATTTTTAAATCATTGTCTAATATAAGACTCCATTTGAAAACATGTTTTTGCTTATCATAAGTTGTATGTAGCTTTGTTTAGAGTTACTATGCGATATTTATAGTTATAATAGTCGTACATGTTGAACAAAAATTATTATATGTAAAAAGTATTCCAAAATTTATATTTTTTTTTCAAATTTATAGGATTTTATATATTTAATTTTATTGTTTATTTTGTTAATATTAAAAAAATTAATTACATATTATTCAATTTTAATTTAGTATATAATTTTATACACATGTACAATCCGTCCAACGCACGGGTGCATCACTAGTATATAGCTATATGATAATATCTTTTAGGCCAAATTACTTTTTACCCCCAAAGTATCCACCAAATCCCAGTTTACCACTCAAACTAAGGTTTGTCCCATTTTAGCATTCAAGGTTGCCATTTGTCTCATTTAACCCCCTCCCGTCTGGTTCCGTTTGAATGAAGCCGTTAAATTGCACGTGGAAGACCACGTGCGGGGTATTGTCGTATTTTCACTGCATCTCAGGCGACGAAACCCAACTATGGTTGATTGTTTTCTTTCTCAGGTAAGAAAAAAAAAGGGGGAAAACCAGTCTTTAGGTTAGGGTTTATTCGTGAGAAACGATTGTGAGCGATTGTGAAGGATTGTGAGAAGAAAACATAAAATAGGGTTAGGGTTTATTCGTTAAACGCGAATTGGGGTTAGGGTTCGATAGACCAAGTGTTGAAATTGATTGAAGGCAGCAATGGCGAGACCTATCGAGGGTCCATCGCAATCTCAGAGAATCGTAGAAGACGAAGATCCTCATGCATTTGATTGTAAGTTTTTTAATTTCATTTATTCTTTGTGTGTGTGTGTTTTGTCGTTTGACCAACTGCATGAATAAAGAATATGCATGACTGATTTGGCCTTATTTGTATATAAAAAAGTATATGCATCAAATTTGTGTTATTTGTATGAAAAAAAGCATATTATTTGTTTTAATATCTTTGCAACTTTGGTTAAAGTAAAAATGTCCCCCCATTGTCAGATAATGGGAATGTGTTGGGTTTTATGTGAAAATGCCCCCCCCCCATTGTGCCTCTGTTGACCTTATACAATGTTTGAATGTAAAGTGTTGGGACATTGTAATTTAATGAATTTTGTTTTCCTGTTTCCCTCCTTTGTTTATGTGCTTTGTAAAATCCAGGTGAAGACTGGTTTGCTGCTAGAATTCATCATGGGGGTGAGTTTGTTTACCATCCTAAAACTGTCTATTTAGGTGGTGAAGTAGAAACAGTGACAAGAATAGATAAAGATAGAGTGTCAATGACAGTGCTTAATAAGTTTTACAAGACATTAGGGTATAATGACTATTGCAGCTTCTATTATCTGTTACCTGGTAATGAAATGGATAGGGGATTAATGTTAATGTCAACTGAAAAGGCACTGAAAGATATGATAGAAGGTATTGATCCTAACAATAGGATAGTTGATGTATATTGTAAGCATAGTGAGGACTATCAGGATGTTAGAAAAGACAATGAGAGTGTTAATGTTGTAGATCTTGATTGTGAGGAGGAAGATAGGGAGGATGACAATAGCTCATTATATAGTGATAGTGCATATGGGGATACTGATGTAGAAGTTGATGATGAAGAGTGGATCCTTAATGAGAGTAAGGATAAGGATAAGGATGAAAATGTAACACAAGAAACACAAGAAACTGGAAAGTCTAAGGTAGCACAAGACAAAGGAAAGGGAAAGGTAGTACAAGACAAAGGAAATGGAAAGGTAACAAATGATGACTTTGATTTTCTGGATGGCCTAGATGACTTTGATGTTGACCCAAAACCAGAAGGAGATCAGGATAATTCTGATGAGTTTGAAAGCCTTGATGGTTCAGATTTTGAGGATGAGGACCCTAGAAAAGTAATGGGCAGGAAACCTACTCCTAAGTTCAAGAGATTCAACCCAATAACAGACATGAAAAACCCTAAGTTTGAGTTGGGAATGGAATTTACATATCATAATGAATTTAAAATGTTGTAAGGAGTTATGCAGTCAAAATTGGGAAGGGAATCAGATTTGTGAAGAATGATAGAGTGAAGGTGAGTGCCAAATGTAAGGAGGGTTGTCCTTGGTATATTTATGGTTCACAGCTAGGTGGGGAAAAGAATACCTTTAGAATTAGGACATTTGTGGACAATCATAAATGTAGTAGGGTGGTGAAGGTGCAATGTGTAAACTCTAAGTGGGTTGGTAATAAATACACTAACAGATACAAGTTGAACCCTACTTGGCCATCTGAGTCATTCTTTAATATTGTTGGGAAAGAGCTTGAGATTCAGATGTCTAGGAGCAGTGCTTACAGAGCCTTACAGTTTGCAAGGCAGAATGTTGAGCTTACTCTTGAACAGCAGTATGGGGCTTTGTGGGACTATAAGGAAGAATTAATTAGGTCAAATCCATGAACAAGTGTTGAAATAGTTTGTGAGCATGAGAATGAGAAGCCTTTGTTTAAAAGAATATATGTATGCCTTGGGGGTTTGAAAAAGGGATTCTTAGAAGGTTGTAGAAAAGTTATTGGGTTGGATGGTTGCTTTCTGAAGGGACCAGTCAAGGGGATGATACTTTCAGCTGTGGGGGTTGATGCTAATAATGGTATGTGGCCATTGGCATATGCAGTTGTTGAGGGGGAAAACAGAGACTCTTGGAGTTGGTTTTTGGAATTGTTGTTGGTGGATATAGGTTGTGTCAATTCATACCACTGGACATTCATCTCTGACAAGCAAAAGGGCCTTGTTCCTAGTCTGGAGGCCCTTGTCCCTAATGCAGAAATCAGATTTTGTGTCAAACATCTTCATGATAATTTCAAACTGAAATTTAGGGGTAATGCTTTGAAAAAACAGTTGTATGCATGTGCTAAAGCCTCATATATTCAGAAGTTCAACATAGAGATGGAAAAATTGAAGCAACAGAGTACATTGGCTTATGATTGGTTGGCTGGGAAAACACCTGCACACTGGAGTAGGGCATTTTTTTCTACAGACCAATGTTGTGATATGCTACTAAATAATTTATGTGAAACTTTTAATTCTTGCATTCTGAAAGCAAGGTATAAGCCTATCTTAGATTTGCTTGAGTGGATTAGGATGTACATGATGTCAAGGTTTCAGAAATGTAGGGAAAAAATAAGGGACCATCCATGGTTATTATGTCCAAGGATAATTGAGAAGTTGGACAAGAACAAAAAGGAATCACATGGGTTCATTTGTGTATGGGGATTAGTATGATGTGGATCTGAATAGTAAAGTAACACTAGATACAAGAACAACCACTGAGAATGAAACTATAAGTGATAATTAGAATTTAATTAACTTTCCAATTCATTTATTTAAGTACAAACAATTTACCTTATACAATTCATTTGCAGGTTAAGAAGGCTTCAAGTGCAGAGAATTCTTTGAATGGTAAACCAAAGAGAAAAGAAGATCTTTTGTAAGTGTTCTGGATACAAATTGATTAAGCCTATTCTGTTTAAGTTTTGATTTCCATTTGACAATAATTGTTATCTCATAGGTTAAAAAGAAAGGAAACTTGTTATGGAACAATGTCTTGCCCCAAGAGGAAATAGCCATCAATGAAAGTCCTCAGAGAATTCCAGGGATAACAAAACAACAGGCAATGAGAACCCCAGACAATCCTTTCTCCAAAAGAGTGAGTATCAAAAAATTTAAGTTTTATTGAATGCATACAATTATCTTAACAAATGTTGTGATATGCAATTATTTCAGGTTGACAGAGGACCAGGGTTATTTGTTTCACATAGTGATGCTCAAACAGCTAGGACACCAAGTCCTAACAAAATTTCATGGATAACAAAAAAGCAGGCAATGAGAACCCCAGACAATCTTTTCTCCAAAAGAGTGAGTATCTGAAAAAATTAAAGTTTTATAGAATGCACTATTGAATGCATACTAAAATCTGAACAAATGTATATACAATTATTGTTTCAGGTTCACATAGGACCTTTGCCCACTGGTACTTCTTTATCCCAAGATTCTACTTTGAAGGGAAAAAAGGCCCATACACAGGGTGATGTGGTGGAGGATGCTTGAAGTATTTGAAGTTAGCTAGAAAGTTTAATTTTGCACATGATGGTTTGAACATTGTAATTTGTCTTTACAGTTCTTTTGCAAAGTTGGTGAAATGTGAACCTAAGTGGCCTTTTGTAAAGGACCAACTAATTTGTAAACAGGGTGATTAACTGGGTATTTTGCACAATTGGTTTTGTAACCTGCATTTATAACTCTATTGAACAGTTGGTAGTTGAGGACACCAAGTGACCTTTTGTAAACACTTTTGTAAACACTTCTAAGTCTATGATATATAGCTTTTATGAATTTATGCAACTTTTATGAAGTTTATACAACTGTGCTTGTCATGAATTGGTCTCCAACTTTTATGAAGTTTCTCTGACAATTGTAAACACATCCAACTGTGATTGTCATGAGTTTGAACATTGTAAACCTTGTGGGACTTATATGGGGATTATATGTACAAAAGCACAATCAGATCAAAACTAGGTTAAAAATAATGTAACAACATTCAGTGGTACTAAAACACAAAACAGAGCATTGTTTGATACTACTAAATGTTCAAACTATCATGTGCAAATTACAGAGCAAAACAGAGCATTGTCATTGCATAAATATTCAGTATGTTACACAAATAAAACATACATTGTAGGTTGCATAGACATTTCCCCATTAACCTAATGACAAAAAAAAAGGTAGCTAAATAACAACATTCTTCATAAACCATTACAAATTAAAAGCCATTGATGCTCAACCACCTTCAAACAACAAGCCATAGCAACAACACCAGAATAACAACAACAATTACAAATTTTCGCTCTCTATTGCGCCTGAGCTTCAGTTGCTTTATCTCTTTTTGGTGGTGATTCAGAGCTTGTAGTAGACCTGGAATCACAAGAGTAGATCTAGGGCACATTGGCGGATCATGCCAGGCAAAGTAACGACATCCTCAATTCTGGACAGAATTAGGGTTTGGGCAGCCATGAAAATTGCTCTGTTTAGGGTTTACAAATCAAAAATTGAAATTTGAAAAAAAATCACTTACAGAAGCATAGTTTGGGCAGCCATGGAACCTACGCCCATGATTTTTTCTGGTTCATGATGTTGTCAACAGACTGTTATCACCACAATAGCACAAAACATCCACCATTAATATCGACCTTACTTGGGATATTGAAAGATGATTTGCGCTGTGGAAAAAAGAAGGGAAGAAGAGAAAGAGAAAGAAATGACACAATTACGAATTACGAAAGAAAACAATCAACTTAACGGCTTTAAGGCAGATGAGAAAATACGACAATACCCCGCACGTGGTCTTCCACGTGCAATTTAACGGCTTCATTCAAACGGAACCAGACGGGAGGGGTTAAATGAGACAAATGGCAACCTTGAATGCTAAAATGGGACAAACCTTAGTTTAGGTGGTAAACTGGGATTTGGTGGATACTTTGGGGGGTAAAAAGTAATTTGGCCTATCTTTTATCATATTGATTATTAATATGTATTATTAATAGGTAATGGTTGGAAGATAAATAGTCATACATGAATGGCTAAAAATCAAGATTTATCTAAAGAGGGTGAGGTGACACAACCATAGTACTCCTCACCAACTTATATATATATATATATATATATATATATATATAGATTTGGCCAAATTACCTGCCCATTCATCATAAATTCCCCAACATCAAAGTCCTTAGATTTTGATGCTACACAATTTGATCTTGGGTCGTTTCTTGCGATGTTTAGGATATATGGGCTTATGTGAAGGTATGATCCTGTGAAAACCATGTCAAAAGAAGAAAACCTTAGAAGGAATGCAAGGCAGGGTCTCGTGAAACCCCTCAGGTGTAAGAATAAGTCTTTTAGCTTGTAGAAAGCCTGACATAGTTTCGGTGTGTAAAAGTGAGCGTACCTTTGAAATGAAACATTGTAAGGTATATATAGCTCTTCTGAGAGTGAAATCCGGGTTGAGTCATTATTATGGAGAGATCATATTTTCGGTGTGTAAAAGTGAGTGTACCTTAGGAATGAAACACTGTGAGGTATATATAGCCCTTCTGGGAGTGAAATCCGGACTGAGTCATTATTATGGAGAGATCATAGGCCTTTATGATTATAAATGCGGGTTGACTGCGTAACTGACGGAGTCACGACTTAAATCTCGGGCTTCAAAGTTATCTGAAAGTTAAGCTTTGAAATGGATATCTGGCTCATTCGAGCAGCCTTGCTTCCTACTCGATCAGATTGGTAGGAGGATTCCAGCTCGGTATATATGTATGATGTTATCCCCGGATTATCCTGCTCGGGTGATGCTTTTCCTGGTCCCTATCCTCCATGTGCCTATCATGTAAGGGGACATGCATCCAACTCGTGACCAGGATTTGGGCCGAGCTCATCAGATTTCAAGTAAAGGCATTGGAGCTCTTTGATATTGATCCTTGATAAGAAGTTCTAAAACTGGACTTTATTAGGCTGCACAATAAGAATGCTTTGAAGGCAGAATTGAACATTTGTGGAAGAAGAGCATCTTCATAGGCTAGAACCTTTTATAGATTCAAAGAAGGAAGAAGACTCTTCCCCAATCCTCTTCCTTTTTTCGAGCGACACGATACTACTAAGGCTTTTCTAAGTCTTTTCAAAAGCTATAACCGGAGATAAGTTGACGCCTTCTTTTTGGTAGTCTTCTAAACTCTCATATGAGATAGGTAAACCACCGGGCATAAGAAATGTTCTCATGAGACCAACATCCGACACCCCGCATCTAAGACATCTGACGCCCACATCAAAACATCCGACGCCCACATCAAAACATTTGAAGCCCACATCGAAACATCCGACACCAGCGTCGTAAGTTTGGTTCTGTGAATCGATTGGATTCGTCGATGGATTTGCATTACTTGATGTAGAAGATTGCAAAAATCTAAGGAAGTTGCCAAGAAACATTTGCAGGCTAACATGTCTTGAAATGCTACTAATCAAAGGTTCCTTAAACCTTATTGGATTTGCAATTATGGAGCTGAGGAATATGGAGTCATTGAAAATGCTTCATGCTGATGAAATTTCCATATAAACTCATTAATCGCTAAGGGTGCAAAGCTCGAATCGAGGAATGTCATTACTTGGTCCTGAATATCAAAACGAAGAACGTATCTATATATTACACCTTCTTTATGAAAAAAGAGAACGTGTAGCAACCCCAAAAGGATGGTGGGAGGGATAAGGGTATTTTATGAAGAAATTAATCAAAATGTCCTTATGTGGTTGAAAACAAAAATAGAGTACTATACTGATTACAATTTTAGAAAAAGGGACTTGTCCACAATTATTCCTATATAAATATAAACCCACAAGCAAAGCGCCTCCTTTATGGAGTATCTGGCAGTTCAATCGTAAAATCGTACCTAAACCCGGTCCGTCAGAATTGAACTTACCGATTTATCTCTCAACCTACCAAAAAAGAGTCCTCATTTTCGTTTCCCTCCTACATTTACGTGTCTAATATCATTGGAAGCTTAAAACTAGAGCTAGATCCAGTGAATCTATTCATATAATTATCTCTATATTTTTTATAATTAATGGCACGCACACAGACGTCAAACATAAGACTTTTAAGGCCGCCATGAGAGAGGCTGTTGACATCAAACGACTAGAAGCTCCAAAACATCATCAAGTACTCTTATTAATTAATTATATAGTGATCCCCTTTGAGTTTTTACTTACTTAATTGGATCTGTTTGAAATTTTATATATATGTATTGATGAATTCGTGATCGAGCTTACGAACTTTGATAATTAATTATTTTTTTGTTTGTGCAGAGAGTATGTGACGTGCCGCCATGGGTGCATGTTATGTATGGAACCGTGTACTTTGGAGCGTGTATCGGCCATGCAGATTCTCGAAAGAATGAGTTGGATCGATTTTGCATCAATTGTCTCAAATCTTTTTGCTATAATTGTCTTCCGAATCATGCTATTCACAAGTATGTCAAGGTGTGTTTGTTTGATTGATTCAAAATATATAAGAGTTGGATCAATCTTGCAACAATTCTGTAATCAAGAATTCAATTACAGAGTTGTTTAGAAATATATGCTGACTATTAATAAGCTATATTTCATATTTATTTGTTTTGCAATTATTTTTGTATTGAAGATTCGAAGATATGTTTATTGTGAAGTGATCAATAGACAAGACATGTGCAAACTTTTCAACTGTTCAGGTATACAGGTTAGTAGCTTTTATATTATCATCAAGTTTGTATTTTTTTTTAATTTTATATTTATAATTTCAGTTTGAATTGAAATTAAGGAAATTTCATCGGATCATTCCAAAATATACTCACGAAAGATCGAATGATTTTCGACCAGCAAAATTGTTAATCTCTACTAATTTCGTTGACATACTAAATGGGTGAAAATACACCTCGGTTAGCAGCAGACAATGAGAGAAAGATGAAGAGAATGGTTGGAATTAGAGTCAAAAAGAAATTAACAGAAGGAAATCGTGTTGAGGAAGAAAAGGAATGGGAGATGCACAACACGTTGTCTAAGTAGAGATATGGTTTGCTTTTGAAAGGGTAATAGCTCTTCATATATTGGGAATGAGCCATCATAATATTTATGGGTAATCATGGGTGGTATTACAGAGTTGATCTGGAGAATAGAAGAATCCAGGGTGTATCTCTGAGGCCTGTGGTTTGGAGTCATGAAAGAGACACTGGTTCGAGTTTATACTCTCATGGAGTCGGTGTGCTGCTCGCGCTGTGTCAATATTCTGATGCTAAACTCAAGCACTAGTTTGGTCTCGGAGCTGTAAGCCTGTAAATGTTTGTAGTACAGTAGTAGTATATAAGGTTGTATTTACACCAAAAACATGCGATCCATTAGTAAAGGTTTTCAGTGCGTTGATTTTTATTTAAATATCGAGTTGCTAACTACTGAAAAGTTAATTACTGGGACTTGTTAGCATTCCTGTTTCAAGAAAATGTCAGTCATGTCATTATTGATTATTACAGGCCTATCATACAAACAAAACCAAAGTGCTGTTTCTGAAGCAAAGGACTCAACAACAACAACAAAATCAACAACAAAGTACGCGAATGGATCACAATTGCATCATTTGCAACAGGAGTTTGCAGGACGCCTCACTCTATTGCAGTATTGAATGCAAGGTATATTGCCTCTTGCTATATAAAGAAACAACCCCGGTTACACCTACGATTAGAAAAACAAGCATAGTATGACAAAACAAGTATATAGTTTAGTTGTAGAGTTAATAATACCATCATTTACTTGTTTATTTTACTTTGATATAAAAAATATGCTTATCCCAACTAGCGGTTTTTAATTTCAATTTTTATAGGTTTCTGCACTATTTCGAGGCGAACATAAGGAAGAAGCTATATTGGCTCATAACGATTCAAGTAACGAGAAAGAGGACAATCATGAGAGTGGTATACTTATAGACGAAGAATATCTAACCTTCGTATCTCCTAAAAGGCAAAAGCTTAGAAAAGGAGTGGCACTAAGGGCACCAATGTTTTGAATTATAATAGTCTATTGTAGGTTATGGATTTCTTAGGGCCTAGTTTTCAGTGCTCTTTGGATATGATTGTATATGAATTTAGAGAAGTCACGTTGCCAATCTTTTTGATTTATTGCTGTTTGAACAGTAAACTGTAGGTTGGCTTTCTTAGAGCTGTGTTTTGGTAATTGTTTAGGAATGTAATTTGCTACTTCACACTTCACACAATGATTCGTTAACAATATCTCTCTCTCTCTCCCGCCCTCGAAACCTCTCTCATCAACCTTGGCCAAGACCTCCCCCCCAACACCGGCTGAGACAACACTGGCCGATGTATCACTCTCTTAGTCTCTGATACTGAGTCTTTCAAGTGATTAAGTGGTCTGAATGTCTGATCCCTCCTTCAACTGTTGAACTATATAGTTTGTGTTGGTCTATTTTTTTAGTCCGCATCTGCCGCCTGAGTCCCTGGGCACTCATGTATGTTTTCTTTCTATTTTATTTTCTATATTTATAATTTTTGGGGAAATGTTTTTTTAGATATATTTTACACTTGATGTTAGGATTTTATTTAATTGTTATTTATATGCTTTTGGTGAACTGAATTCAAGAATGATATCTTTGTGTTTTTAATTTTTCATTGCTATCTGTAATTGTATTTTAATTGGTTTTTTTTTTTCAATTTTCTGTAAGAATATGCTATTGTTATTGTCGTGGTTGGGAAGGGGTTGAATAATATTCTAGAAAACTAAGTAGAGAAAACTGGTGTGGAGAAGGCAATGTCATATTTTGAATGCCAATCCATTCAAAATTATATAAACAAAAAACCTCAAAATTTTCTTATTTCTTGACATTGAGTATACATAAAAATGCATAAACAAAAAAATTCATGAATTAGTGGGTTTAATTTACAGATGTGGTGGACTTTTCAAAGCCACCACTGATGCCTCCATTAATCCCATCCCCTCTTTGGCTACCTGGGTTGTTATAGTCCCATCATCTCTTTCTACTTCAATCAAATTCAAATTTTGATTCCTCAAATGATTTAATCAAACCCAGATCGAATCTCGAATTTTGAACAACTGTAGAGAGAAAAACCAAAGTACAATTTTAACCCAAAAAGACGAACAAGG